>CM050937.1:51609616-52809616 GCA_027789145.1 Solanum arcanum
TGAATTACTTGTGTAGTTATTTGCTTTCGAAAAGGTTCAATTATATTTCACGTTCACATTCATGGTTTGAAATATTCTTATTGTATGTAGACTGCACATGCATCATGTACATGTCCCTAATGCAATGTGATATTCCCTTTTGAAGGAATTAAGTTATGACCTCTTTTTCTGACCAACCAAAGGAAGCTGCTCTTGAAGGTTCGAGTACCTCTGTTTCCTAATCTCATGCACTAGAAGGGGTTGAAGAACACATCTTGAATGATTATATTCCCCACACTAGTGGGTCCGAAGTGGGAAGCCATAAGCATGTAAGAGCTGGTTACATCATCACATGCGTCTTGGTAGTCAAGCCATGAATCCTCCTTTTATACAAATGACTAATTTCTTCCGCCACATGGCTGAATCGATGCATAATCCAAATGGAAATAACTTTGAGAAAATGAGGAAAATGGGTAGAGTGGATTTTGAAGGCACTCTTGATCCCACAGATTCTGAACATTGGATAAATCGCATGTAGAGGGTGTTTGAGTAGTTGCAGTGTTCAAATGTTGCGAAACTTAAGTACGCTATTTGACTATTACAAAAGGATGCTTATGTTTTGTGGGTTTGTGTTCCGAATGCCAAGATAAAACCTCATGTAGTTACTTGGGATGATTTTCTTAAGGAATTTCATATGAAGTATGGCCCACCCGCTTATTATTATGCAAAGAAAAAGGAGTTCATAAATTTAAGGCAACGAGGCAAGTCTATTGCTGAAATGAATGAAAGCTTAATAATTCCATTAGGAAGAATGTGGTGATCATGGAACATGAAAACTTTTGTAAGTTACTGTCTGCTGTTTTTAATTGGGAACGACTTGATAAAGAAGAAGATAGTAGAAATGATAAAATATTATGGAAGCCTACAACAAATTTTGGGGGATCAATAAAAAGGGGAAGGTTTGATAATTCTAAGGCTGGTAGTGATAACTGGCCACCGCAACAAAAGCAAAACAGAAGAAATTTTATACTGTTAACACTGCAAATTATGTCCAAGGCAAGCCTCGCATTCCCACTTGTTTGCAATGTGGAAAGTATCATTATGGTACTTGTAGGGGATCCTCTGGTGCATGTTTTAATTCTGGGAGATTTGACTATAAAGTGAAGGACTGTCCTTATCCTAATACTTATCCTTCCATGAAAATTGAAGGTTCGGTTCATAAGACTTCCGTTAATCCTCCTGAAACTAATAAAGGTGCAAGACTTAGAAACAACCAAGCAACAGGTGCAAGTGGTGTTAATCAAGATAATCGACAAAGGGGTACTGCACACGCTCATGTTATGAGGCAGAGGGATGATCAAGATAGACAAGACGTGGTTGTCGATAAATTTCACTTATTTGGCATATGAGTTTTTACATTGTTTTATCCTGGTTCTACACATTACTATATTTGTTCATCAGTCGTTCTCCCTAAAAATGTGAAACATGTGAGACTTAATTATGATGTGCTAGTTTAAAGTCTGTTGGGTTATCTGGCGCTGTGTAATTGAGTTTACCAAGATTGTGCCTACGTGATTCAAAACCTAGTCTTCCCTGCTGATTTGATGGATATTCCCTTCAAGGATTTTTATGTTATTATCATGATGGATTGGCTTTATAAATATCATGCAATGGTAGATTGTAGCTCAAAGCATGTCAATTTTAAAGATCCTACATGTTCACACATCATCGTACAAGGTAAAAGATCATTGATATCTACTATTATTTTTGCAGCCTTAGCAAGATAGTTAATGCATCAAGTCTGTAGGGCACATCTTTCTAACAAATTTGATACATATTTGACTAGTCCTTGTAATAAATGACATAGATGATATATGTGGTTTTCCAGAAGTCTTCATGAAAACCCTATTGAATTGCTCTCGGAAAGAGAGGTTGAATTTCCAATCTAGCTTATTCCTGGATCTACCCCTATTTCTATCACTCTTTAAAGAATGGCTCCATAAGAATGAAGAGAATTGAAATATCAATTACAAGATCTCTTTGAGAAAGGTTTTATTCAAACTAGTGTTTCTCCTTGGGGTCCCATGTTTTATTCGTAAAAGAAGAAAGATGTAACTTTTAGGCTTTGTATCGACGATACACAATTGAATATAATAATAATAATGAATAGATATACAATACCAAGGATCAATGATTTGTTTGATCAACTGAAGGGTGCTAACGTATTCTCAAAGATTGATTTAAGGTCTGGATAACACCAACTACGTATTAGAGAGAATGATATTCAAAAAACTGCTTTTTGAACTCGGTATGGTTATCATGACTTTTTGGTGATTTCATTCGGATTGACAAATGCTCATGCGGTATTTATGGATCTAATTAATCACTTATTTATGCCTTATCTTTTAAAAGTTTATGGTTGTTTTTAAAGATGTTATTTTAATATTTTCCCAAAGTAGTGCTGAACATGATAAACACCTCTTATTATTTTGTATATTTTGAAGGATAAAGAACTTTATGGTAAACTTTCCAAGTGTGAATTTTGTCTTGATGAAGTTTCTTTTCTAGGACATGTTGTACCAAATGAAGGAGTGAAGGTGGATCCTAGTAATATGAATGGAGTAGTTCAACACAGACCTCCAAAAATTCTGATTTAGGTAAGAAATTTCTTTGGCTTAGCAGGATACTAGAGAATATTTGTGAAATGTTTTTCCATTATCGCCACCCCTTTGACTAAACCTTGCAAAAGGAAGATTCTTTGGGATGACAAATTCCAAGAGAGCTTTTATACTCTCAAATCCTTGTTGACTTAAGAGCCAATACATAATCTACCAATTAAAAGGAAATAGTTTGTAGTATGTAGTGATGCTTCTCACAATGGCCTCAGATGCGTTTTTATGCAAGAAGGGAAGGTAATTTATTATGCCATTCGGAAATTCAAACTGCATGAATTAAATTATCCTATTCATTATCTAGAACTTTCTGTTATAGTGTTTGCTTTTAAAAAAACGATGACATATTTGTATGGAGAGAAATTTCATATGTTCACTAATTATAAGAGCTTAAAGTACTTGCATACTAAGAAAGAAATAAATCTAAGCCAACATAGATGGCTTGAACTCATCAAGGATTATGACTGCACAATTGATTATCATCTACACAAAGCTAATGTGGTTGCCGATGCCTTAAGTCAAAAATCCTTCTCCAGCATTTCTTTGAGTCCTTTGACCTTGCTCTTTTAGTTAAGAGCCATTAATGTTTGTTTTACACCTGATTCAAGTTGTTTGGTTATTGCTAATTTGCAAGTAAAGCCTACACTACTTGAACAAGTGAAGGAAGCACAAAAGTTAGACGGGAAAATTGTAAAATTGACTAGAGAAGTCCAAAATGGGGAAAAGCTTGATTTTTCATTAAAAGAAGGATGTTGTCTTACTTTATCAAAATAGATATGCGTTCCTAATGATGACAAATTGAGGAGAGAAAGATTGAATGAAGCACATACTTTAGCATATGCAATCATCCTGGAGGTACGAAGATATACGAGACTATATAAGAAAATTATTGGTAGAATGGTATGAAGAGAGACACTACAGAATTCTTTTAGAAATGTTTGGTTTGTCAGCAAGAAAAAGTAGAACATCAAGTCCCAGTTAGTTTACTACAACCCTTGTCGATGCTTGAACGGAACGAAGAGTATAACCTTGGTCTTTACTTCTGGACTCCCTCTCACTCGAAGAAATCATGATGTAATATGGGTGACTGTGGACATACTAACAAAGAGTCCTCACTTAGTTTAGGAGAAATGTACATTAATGACATTGTAAGACTATATGAGATGCTTGTGTCTATTGTATCTTAATGAGACAATAGGTTTACATCTAGATATTAGAGAAATTGTAGGAAGCTTAAGTTTAAATTGAGCACTTCGTTCCATCCTTAGACAGAAGGATAGTCGGAAAGAGTGATACAAATTTTGGGGGATAAATTTTGAGCTTGCATTATGGAGTTTGAGAGCGTTGGGGAAAACACTTGGTCTTGATAGAATTTTCTTACAATAATAGCTACCAACCGGGTATTGAATTAACTCCCTATGGGCCTTATATGGAATAGAATGTCGGACCCCTCTTTGTTGGAGCACAGTTTGTCAAACAAAGCTAATTAGCCCTGAACTTGTGCAACAAAAAGAAGACATGGTAAAAATTATCAAGGTTCATATAAAGATTTCTTCGGATAGACAAAATTCGTACGCGGATCTTAAAATGCGTTACATTGAATATCATGTTGGAAATAAAGTATTCTTAATGGTGTCTCCATGGAAAAAAATTATGAGATTTGGCCACAAAGGAAAGCTTAGTCCCCAATTTATTGGACCTTATGAGATACTTGAAAGAGTTGGTCCAGTTTCATATAATTTCACTTCGCCACCAGAGTTAGACAAGATCCACAATATCTTCCATGTTTCTAAGGTAAAAAGATATCATTCTGATCATGTTCTTACAATTGAATCTATTGAGGTTAATATTTACTTGAGGTATAGTGAATAACCTATCCGAATTGAAGCTCAAGAAGTACATAAACTTAAAAATAAGAAAATCAACGTAGTAAAGGTACTTTGGAGGAGCCATTCAGGAAAAGATATTACCTGGGAGAGAGAAGAAGAGATGAGGACCCAATATCCACGCTTGTTTCAGGACTAGTCTAAGGTAAATTTCTAGACAAAATTTTTTAAGGGGGAAGAGTTCAAACTGTAACAACCTTTAAAATTGCTAAGTAATGCTTAATGTGTCTAGAATGCCAACAATTAGACCGAGTTCACACGGATTGATGCACATAGTTTCAGATCTCGGAACCCTTGCTACATCCAATCCAACTAAGTTGGGGAGTTATTTGAGCTAGGAAAGGTTTGGTCTAACCATGTACGCATCTCGAATACGAAGATATACTGAAAAAGAGTCTTTACCGGACTTAAAAAAGGAAAATCATATGTTTTGAGGGTCTAGGGGTAAAATGGTCCTTTTCTAGGCTAAGGCTAGTACCCTAATTACCCTAAATATATGATTAACTATTTAATTAAAAAGGTGGAGGGGCATTTTGGGTAGAGATGGCCGAAATTGGGCTCTTTAAAAGTGCAGTCTTGCTCCACCAGAGTTCGAACATAGGTAGAAGCAATGAATTAAATTGTTTTAAATTTAAGTTGGTAAATAAATGTAATTAATTTATATTTCTTATTTATTACCTGACTAAAAATAAAAGGAAATCAGATTTTTAATAATTAAATAAGACCTTATTTGACTAAGTCCTAAACTAGACTCCTAAGCCTAAGAAAACTCTTCTCTCCCACGCTAATATGTCTCTCTCTCACGTCTCTATCACACTCACTCACGATTACTCTGCCAAATAACTTCAAAAGATCAGTAGGTAAACCAAATTTCTTCACACTTGAATAAGTTACAATGAATATATAAGAAAACAAACGAAATCAATCAAGTAGGCAAAGGGAAGTTTGTCCGTCGAATTGGTATTGACTTTGAAGGGATTTGGACGTGATCTTGGGTTAATTTTTTGAGCATCAAGTCGAGGGTTTAACGTCAGAAAGATATTAGTTATCTTCTCTCTTGGTCCCTCTACCAAGGGACCTCTTAAGGTTATTAATATTCATTCCAAAAACAAGGATTGTTCCCCGTTGCAAATCCTTGTCACTAGCTCCCATTGAATCATAGGTTTGTTATGTTTGTTGGTACAAAAATAGGGATGAAACATGTTTTCGTGATGATTATGTGTTAATATGTATGTTTGGAATTATGTGACGTATGTTGATGTTTCCGAAAATGTAACTACGTGTGTATGTGTGTGTTGCCATGGCTATTGTTCATGGTTTAGGACTTGAAATGGCATGATAGTTCTTTATATTTCAGATACACATGTTGATGTAAATGTGATGTTCATATGATTTGAAATTTGTCTGATTTGAGGGATAATATCTTTGCTAAACGAATCCATGAAAACCCACCTATAATGTTCTAAATGGACTACAAAATTTCCCTAAGAACTAAGGTGTAACTTGATGAAAGGATAATGAAAATTTAAAAGAAAATATCCAGCTTCCAGTGATAAATTTCGGTCAGCAAATAGGGTTCAAAATGTTGGAAAAAAAAGAATTAAAACAAGTGAGGTCACGGAGGATTGAACCCGTGACCTCACCATGTTGAAAACCAAGTGAATAAAGAAGTAAAAAGAAATGTGGTGAAGGGGATTTGAACCATGGTATTTGCTGGAAAATGTAGCTTAAAAGAAAAAAAAGAAATGAGAGGAGTGGGATTCAAACCAACCACCTCTCAGTCAGATTTTAAGGAAGAGTAAAAGAAAATAAAATAAAATGTGAGGCGTGGGAATCGAACCAACGACCTCGAGGTAGTAAAGGAGAGTAAAGAAAATGAAAGAAAAGAAATGTGAGGCGTAGGAATCGAACCCACGACCTCTAGAAAGTGAAGGAGAGTCAAAGGAAATGAAAGAAAAGAGATGTGAGGTGTGGGAATCGAACCCACGACCTCCTACGCAGATTTAAGGAGAAAAATTAAAATAAATTAAAGAGGGGTTGTGGGGGTACGAACCCACAACCCCTCGGCCAAATGAGATAAATTTAAAGGCACTGAAAATAAAAAGTAAATGAGGTCGTGGGGGTTCGATCCCACATCTTCTTAGTCCCATTAAGCGAAAAATGAAGAGAAAAATTAGGGGAAAATAAAATGAAGGCATTTGGGCTCGAACATGGGTCCCCAAGCCATATGGAACAAACCAAAATGAAACGAAAAAGTAAGTGTTGTTCAAGAGATTTGAAAACCGGGTTCCCTTGCCCGAATTCTTTATTGATACATAAGTCATACGTGAATTAAATGTTCAATAATAATGCTGCCTACTTAGATCGAAATCAAGATATTATCATACATACAAGATACATAAGTCTTGTACTACATAATCTTAGGAAGATAGGAGTCACTTAAACGAACTATGAATGGAGCCTCGTGGCTTGTATGTATAAAAATAAGTGAACCTAAGATGTACGCAATGAAATGATGAAATGAACAAAGAAATAATGAACTGAACAATGAAATGATGAAACACTAGAAGGGTTAACTAAGAGTGTGAAACACACTAAATGGCCAAGTGCATTGGCATATGATGAAATGAAAAAAAATATGATAAAATTGAAACTGAAATAATGAAACCCTAGAAGGGTTAAGTAAGGGTGTGAAACACACTAAATGACCAAGTGCATTGGCATATGATGAAATAAACATTCACGTAGAATAAGGTGAGTAATTCTGAAGAGAATATATGTTATTGTTAATGAATGTGGTGACAACATGATATGAGGCTAATGTAAAAGATGAGAGCAATCTCAAATGAGCCTAAGTAAATGTTACCAAAATGTACTCACCTATGAGAGTGTAAAGTCAATGAAGAGACCAGTCTCTATGAACACTCTAATGAAAGTATTGAGATTAACACACTTAATGCTAATGATGAGATGAGAAATCATCTATTGAGCTATGATGTCCTCATACTAGCAGCCAACTTCCATGACGTATGAGATTAATGTAATGGAACTTTATACTGAGCACTGTTAGACTACCTATGAGTGGTGATGCCTTCTTTCGGTAATGGCGGATGTTCACGTAACATTTTAAGTATATATATAATTTAATATAAGGATTTTATTATTATAAATATCTACAATTATATCAAAATTAAATTGTTCAGGATACACTCTATTGATAATTGAATCACACTTTCCATTTAATAAATAATGATAAAGAAAAAGTAATAGTTAAACAATGACATGGTCCGTTAGGTCCACTAGAACATGGACCAATTGGCCAAAATAATTGGGCTAATTGATTGTGGGCGAAGCCAAACAATAGTCTTGCACTGTTAATCCTGGACTAACTCAATTATCGGTGATCCAGCCCAACTTGTTGCTGGAATACAATGTAATTTCTTAATGGGTCAGTCTAACATGCGTAACCCACTTAACAAGCTTAGTGTTAATCTATGATAAACTTTTTTTTTCAATCCTATTACTTTTAGGGTTTAGAGGTTGTTCTTCAATTTTGTTCTCCTCCTAAATCTTGACAATCAAAATAAACATGAGATTCTTCAAGGTATTTATCCGTGAAACCAATGGAAAGTGGTTGTTAAGTCTGTTTCCCCCTATTATGATCTATGATGTAACTTTTTCTAAATTTTGTTCTTTTTTTTAGAGATGTAAACAGCAATATTGGGGACGAGAAGGATTTTTTGCGATTCAGATTTGGAAAACAAGGATGCCTCATGATAATTTATTTTTTCTTAATTGTTCTTTTCCTTTTAGCTAATTTTTTGTTCTTATCTTCATGTATTTCATCTATGACTTTTGTTGAATCTTTGTTAAAAACTTTTTACAGTAATAGTTTTTAATATGTGTTTTGAATATGAGTAGGGAAAGTAAAAGGTTGAAAGAACCGTTTTTGTTATTCAAATAAATTTGATACACTTTTCTATAGATGTTAAATGCCTACTTTTTAATAATTATCATGTTTAATTTAGTCCATCAATGCTAGAGATTGCATATTATATTCATAACTAACAATAATATTAGGGTTGAAGGAAGTTATTTTATGATGAAACTTTGAAAATTCCTCACATTACATTTTATCCTTTCTGAAATAGCTACATTCTTGAATTATAACAACGAAGACTCAAACTTTGAGTTTATTAGAAATATTTTTTCATATGAAAGTTCTTTGATTTTACGACATTAGCAATTTGATTAAATAAAATTAATGTTCTACATTTATTTTTTCAAAAGTGAAGTTTTTTTTCTTCACAGAAACTTCCTACATCTTATACTGAGTACATGGATGAAATATTACCTTGAAACATTTTCCTTTGGGATCGGTTTGGAAGTATGTGGCCTTTAGGGGTAACCAAATCAGAAAAAGATATTTAGTTTGAATATGGATGGGAAAAATTCATCAAGGACAACATCGTAGAGCTTGGAGACTTCTGATTTTGGAAACCAACTGGACAAAAACGCACGAAAATGAAACAAAATAGGTAAAGTAGATGTGTAGTAAATCGATGCTTATAGGTCGATTCATCTCTTACAATAAGGCCAAAAAATTATTTACGAAGGGTATATCTATCATATCTTCCATGTTAAGCATTTCAAATCCGAAATCACAACCATTCAATAAATCCTTGAAGTAAATGACTTTAAAGAAATGTTCCGATAAGATCTTCCCAGTTTTTTCCCTAGAAAGGAAATCGACTTCAGAATATATATTCTTCTTAATACGCACCTAATCACGATTCCTTCATATCCAATCAAAATGAATTAAAAGAATAGTTGAAATACCTTCCTTATAAAGGCTTCAAGCAGACCTAGTATTTCTCCGTAGGGTGGTCGAGTGTTGTTCGTGAAAATAAATATGGTTGTCTCAAAATGTGCATTTATTATTGTTTGTTGAAACAAATTCACAAATAAAAATAAATATCCCATCCCCAGGATTGATGATTTTTTTGACCAACTTCGTGGTGTTAGTTTCTTTTCTAAGATAGACCTAAGAACTAACGATACTCAACTCAGAGTCAGAGATAGTGACATCTCGAAGATAGTCTTCAAGACTCGGTATGATCACAATGAATTGGTAGTTATGTCTTTTTGACTAACATATTCTCCTGCAAAATGGTGTTCAAAAAGTATATGGACTTGTTTGTAATTGTTTTTATTCATGATATCCTGAGTTATTCACAGAGTGAGGAAGTGCATGCGGCTCATCTGAGAGTTGTTCTGCAAACTCCTAAAGATCACAAATTTTTTGCTAAGTTGAACAAAGGTGAATTTTTGCTACAATCTGCGTCTTTCCTTTGTCAAATTGAATCTAGAGAAGGGACTCGAGGGGATTCTTAGAAAATTGAGGCAGTACAACACTAGCCTAGACCCAACTATCCAACGGATATCAGATGTTTCTTGCGTTTAGCATGTTATTACATGATGATTTTAAAGGTATTGCATATATATATTCCCCGTTAACAAAGTTAACTCATAAACATTTCAAGTTTCAGTGGTAAAATAAGTGTGAAAAAGCTTTTTAGAACTGAAGAAAAAGTTTAGTACAACTCTTATCCTGACTCTAGTAGAGGGTTCAAACAGTCGTGTGGTCAATTGTGATGCATCTAGCGCTGGCTTAGGTTATAAATTGATGTAACAAGGCAAGTTCACAACTTATGCTTCTAGGCAGCTTATGGTTCATGAGAAGAACTACCTAACTCCTATCCTCGAGCTTGCATCCGTTGTGTTTTCCCCAAATAAATGTAGACATTATTTTTATGGTTTTCAAGTTGTTGTGTTCATAAATCATCAGAGGCTCCACTATGTGATCACCCAGAAAGAGTTGAATCTTTGTTATAGGAGATGTCTTAAATTCCTCAAAGACTATGACATAAATTTTCTCTACCATTCAGGTAAGTCAAATGTACTAGTTGACGCCCTTAGCAGACTATCAATGGGTAATGTAGCATATGTTCAGGAAGAAAAGAAAGAGTTTGCTAAATATGTTCACCGGTTTGCTTTCTTGAGAACTTTGACTGAAAAACACGTCAAAGGATTCCGTGGTAGTTAAAAATGGATTAGAATATTCATTTGTAGCAGAGGTTAAGGAAAAATAAGATGCCGGTCCTATATAACATCAATTGAAAGGTGAAATTCATCCCTAATAAATCAAAGTATTCTTCCAAGGGGGATATGGCGTAGTTCGTTACATGGATCACTTATTTATGTGTTCTATATGTGGGTGATTTGAGGGACCATATCCTTAAAGAATCCCATACCTCTAGGTATTTTATTTATCAAAGTTCCACTAAAATGTAACGTTCTGTGGGGAAGTTGATTGGTTTAACGACATAAAGAGGGACATTACAGATTTTGTGGCTATGTGCTCTAATTTTCATCATGTTAAGGTAGAACATCTTAAATCGGGAGGTGTGACCTAGGAGATTAGAATTCCTACATAGAACTTGAAGTTCAAAGAATTACCTTAACCATGGGTTTACCTCAAACTCGCAGACACCATGACTCCATTTGTGTGATAGTTGATCGAGTCATTGAGTCATCTTACTTCTTGACACTCAATACTAAAGATTCAGCAGAATATTGCAACAAATTCTATATCAATGAGATAGTCAGGTTGCACGGGGTTCCCTTTTCTATTATCTGTGATAGAGGTACTTATATTAGATCCTATTTGTGGAAGTCATTTCAAAAGGGTTTTGGTATACAGTAAATCTTAGTAAAACATTTCATCCAGAAATAGATGGTTAGGCAGGAGTGTACCATTAATAACTTAAAGGAAACCATGAGAGCTTGTGTGATTTATTTCAATGGTAGTTGAGACGTTCAATTACCTTTCATAGAGTCCTCCTATAGCAAAATTTCATTCTAGTATTCAATTTCCTCTTATGAGACCCTATATGGATGCAAATGCAAGTCTCTCGTTTGTTGGTTCGAAGTAGGTGAAGCAAACTTTATTGGGAAACATTTGGTTCATGAGGCTATTGAGAAAGTTCAACTGATCAGATATATACTTAAAACAAGTCAGAATCATCTTAAGTCCTATCCACTTGTGAAAAGAAGGGACTTGGAGTTTGATATTGTTTAATGGGTTTTCCTAATAGTGTAACCCATAAAAGGGGTGATAAGATTTGGAAAGAAAGGAAATATTTGAAATAAGTACATAGGTCCTTACAGATATCCTTAAAAGGGTTTGAAATATGATGAATAAGAGCTCTGAAAAGAACTAGCAGCAGGTCATCAATTTTTTCACATTTCCATGCTGAAAAAGTGTATGGGTGATTCGACATCACTTGTACCATTAGATAGTGTTGCTATGAAAGTAGTCTCACTAATGAGGAAGTACGAGTAGAGATTCTTTACCATCAGGTTTTTTAGGTTGATAAATATGGAAATTAATTAAGTAATAGTTTTGTGGTGGAGTCAATCCATAGATGGAGCTACTAAGGAAGCAGAAGCAACCATCATGGCCAAATATCCTCACCTCTTTATTTCTAATTATGTTTTAGCTTCAGGTAATAGTTCCACTCCAATCTATCAACTTACTCTTGAGTAGTTCAGTATTAGTATCATGTTCCCTCACTTACCATTACATTCAAACATATTGGCATATTCATGAAACATAGTTCAGTTAGATATCAGTTTCTAGTATTCAATTGGTAAGTGAGATAAGTTTTTCTTAGATTATAATTGAACAACTATCAATAATTTAGCGAATTAATAAAAGAAAGTAATGCTCCAAAAATATTACTTAACAGCAATGTAGTAACTTACTGAATTAATTAATTAAAAGTAATAATTTCAGAAGGTATTTAACTAAAATAATGCATCATACTTGACATTTGGATGTCCAACATGACAATGTTATGGAAATAGAAATGAAAACACACACACACACACAAACACACACACACACACACACACACACACACACACACATATATATATATATATATATGTACATACATATATATATATAAGAGAACCCTAGGCCCACATTTGTTTGGCCACCACACATCAGGATTCCAATATAATATATTTATTACCAAAGATAACCTTCTCTATCATGAAAAGTTGTGACTTTTTATATAACAAAAGTTGACTTTTACGAAGAGTTGTGAGTTTTATGAAGATTTGCAACTTTCATGAAGAGTTGCGACTTTTATGAAGAGTTCTGACTTTTATGAAAAGTTGCGACTTTTATGAAAAGTTGCGACTTTTACA
Source organism: Solanum arcanum (assembly GCA_027789145.1). Lineage (NCBI taxonomy): Eukaryota > Viridiplantae > Streptophyta > Magnoliopsida > Solanales > Solanaceae > Solanum > Solanum arcanum. The sequence continues at coordinate 51,622,431 of CM050937.1, forward strand.
AAAATTTGTGACTATTGTGAGGGGATGTGACTTTTCGAAAGAGTTGTGAACTTTACGATAAGGAACAATGAGAATTAACTGATACTCTAATTTTTTGTCTATAAATAGAGGGATTTCCCCTAATTTTACAACAACGAAAATTCTAAAGTTCTTCTTCTTCTTCTTTGTCACAATTAAATAATTGTGTACTTTGCTCCTTCTAAGTGATTCACTAACGCCATTGCTTTTTGTATCAATACACTGGTGAATAGAATTGTTCTATCTCATTCTATTCTTTTAAACCTCGAGTTATAGAGAAGAATAATTTTTTAAAGGGAATAATGTTCATTCAGTAGGATCAATTTTTTACTTTTATTTCATCCTATTGTTACAGATATTGGTATTGTTTTTGCGGTCATTGATTTATGCTTATGTTATAATTTCCTTTTTTGAGTTCATGCTTTAAACTTTGTTATTAATGTTTATATTTTTTATCATTATGTTGAAGTAAATATATTTTAATAAAGAATTTGATCTAATCATTAGACTATTATTGTCATATAAATTAGAATTCCTGAAATTTTAGTAAATAAACACTTTGATCCTTATAGAGTTTTCACTGGCTAAAAGATAAATAGGATGTCGAAGAAAAGACTTTTGAGAGTTCAGAAGTTATGGTTGTTTCACACTACCTTAGATTATTAGCTATTCAACTTTATATCTTATTGAGTTATTTAATCAATTAGTGACATCTAAAAATAAAGGAATGTAGTTTGATGATAAGTATTCGCTGTACTCAACCTTAATCAAATGTTTGAGGTTTAAATATTGAATTAGAGTGAATGAATTTCCCCTCAAAGTAGGATGAATTCATAATAATCAAATATTAAAGAAATCATTTTCTCCATATAAAAATCAGATTAAAAATCGCAAAGAAATTAATAAAGTTATGATCATATTGATGGAAACATAAATAACAAAATATGTCTTTTGGCTATCAATGTAGTGTCATCGACTAGGAATGATTTTGAATAAGGGACTTGTCAAGACATCATTTAACTCAAAGTATTTGAGCGACATACGTTATTTTATTGAACTACAAGACATGTCCTTTTAAATTTTAATTAACCTATCAAGTACACAACTTATTATATAAGATGTATTATATTAAGATTCTTTGTATAGAGGCCTTGAATAGGAGTAATACTCCTGCATTAATGAATAAAATATTGTTGACAATTTATCGTAGGATTGTACACACTGGCAAATAGTTATATTATCAAATGTTGAGCAGTAGATTATTGACATAACTCAACACCACGCGAAGCGCGCAAAATTTACCTAATTTGAAATAAATAAGCTTAGAAATAAATTAATAAATGATTAGAAAAGACCACTATAGATTTCTAAAATTGGATAGTAAAAGAGTAGATAGTTGTATGAGAATTAAGGTTATTAATCATCTGACCGTTTGAAGGAGCTTTTGGGTAAATATAAGGGTGACCAAATCAACCCATAAAGACAAAATCCGAGTTTTTGAACTTGTATGGAGGTCAAATTTCAATTTATAAATACATAATTGTTTTGAAAAACGCATAAACGGTTATGTTGTATTGTAAAACATAAGCCCTGCAAAACTCATGTTGCATGAGGCAAAAGAGCAATTTCTAAAACAACAAGTTATTCTATATAAGATATAATAAGTTATGTTGTACTGCATGACTTAATTTCTACTAAAGTTTATGTGTAGTTAGAAATTTTTTTTCTAAATGTATAGCAAGATATGTCTTAAATATAGTACAAAACTTATGTTGCATAACTTAATTACTACATCACTTATTTGGAGTGAGCTATGAGTTCTCTTAACTTACTTGTTAATTTAATAAAATATATTATGTTCAATCTGATTATATGGTATTATCATGTAGGTGAGGCTCGCTAATTACATCCCAAGAATCTCGCATCATAGAATTGTTATCTCCACTCCAAGTTGAAGCCACAAATATCATCATTATAAAGATTTTACATCATTTCTCAAAAATTTCAATTTACTTGTGTCCACCTAGATATATGACTTTTGTTAGATAACATTGTCACACCCCTTTTTATTAGATTGTTCCAATTAAAATAATGTCATTGTTAGGAGATTCTTTTATTCACCAAAATACAGTCGTTACTTAGAATTTAGTTATGGTATTCCAACTCATCTTTTTAAAACTCTAATGACACAGAAATGAATGTTTGCATTAGTCAATGAAATCAATGGATTATGTAAGGAATTTGAGTGATACATTAAAAGGTGTGAGGCACTGCTGAATCACGTAGTTCTAACACAATAACTTTTATCAACTTATAGTTGACAAAAACTAGTGCTGGACAAATCATATTATTATCCTATGATTTTCTTAACTAAATCAATTTTATTAGTCCTAATTAACATGTGAAGTTGCAACCATGGCCTTGATATACACCAGTTAGAACACATAAATGTGACCTCACGTTATATATTACATCCTAAATTTAAGCCTAGTAGTCTTGGTTAAACTATATATTATTATACTATTAAAAATTTGTAGGTGAAGACATATAAATATTATCATGTAATTTTAATTATAATTTCTTATTTTAAACGCGAAGTTGCCACCTCATGCAAGCCGATATATTATATGTGTCCTCTTTAGATCATAAGACTTATGAAACATTTATTTTACTATGTTGGGAAAACTATTTTTTCCCATTTCTCTCATTTGTTTTATCGATTGCAACTGGCGTTTAATAAAAATAATCGTATCATTAATATCGTTATTAAGTAATTCAGCCCTTAGATTTCTTTATCGAGTCAAATTTTCTATTGTTGACGTATGCGTTCAATATAATCAAAATCCTAATGCATTATTAGCACTGAATTAATTGACTACCATGACCTTATCTGAAAAAATAATTAACCAAAAGTTGTAGTGAACTACTCCTAGATAACCCAAATAAAATAGTTCACTTTTAACAGAAAATCAAATAAGCAAGAACTGACATATTATTAGAAAAAATAGAAGCATGCCAACCTTTAATATGACTCTTTTTTATTATCTTTTAAAGGGCAAACATTGTAAATAAGTAAGATATACAAACAACCATTCATGTTATAAATATCATTATAGTCTACAACCTTGACTAACGAGTTTATCTATTCATACTCGAAATGAAAAATACAAGATAAAATATATTGCTAAAATACAGTGGGTTACTAACTAGCATGCAATCACAAGCAAACAAAATAGAAGTGAAAAATAACACAAGGATTAAACGAGATTAGGCTAGACTAAACCTCAAAGCAAAGTAGAGCGAATTTTTCACTATGAAAGATAGAAAAAGTGTAAATAATTTAGAATCTTTAATGGCATACCCTATATATAGATCCCAAGTAGTGTCAAACCTATATGGAAAAGGTTCTAATCTTTGAAGGACATTATTATTTTTCTTTCAAAATCTATTTGAACAAAGAGTGTTCTAAACCAATAGGAAATATGAATTATTATGGAAAAGATCAAGACATAATTTAGAAAAGAAGATGCAAACTTATTGAGTCCAAATGACCACGGAAGTGTACGCAATCATACAAATATTACAAAATTTTTAGTCCAGATATCATACCCACAAAGACTTTTCAATAAAATATTTATGAAGTTAAACTAATTAATGTGCAGCCTCAATTGCCAAACTTAAGAAACTCAAAATTCGACCATGCTGGCGCATTACTTGGCACGCTGTGCGCCCTATAAAGGGTACTATATAGCGCAATGATTTAGGCCTTTTGAGCGAAAAGTATATCAAATCCAAGTACAAGATGATTACCTTAGATATAGATTATATGAGAAAAAAAATTTTTAGTATTTTGCACCAAAATTTTAGACATTCCATGTTTTCAATAGATCATTTTGGACCAAAAAATGGTTTAACAAATGAATGCAAATAAACAAAACTTTAGTCTTAACGCCAAATAATTTGCTCAACTTCCGGACCTATCAATAAAAATGAAAATATTCTTCAATCTTCTTTCAATAAAGAACAACACTTATTGTCTTCAAAATCTTTAGGCAAATAAACACACTGAAGGCCATAAAAGCCTTATAAAATAACAACCAATTATTTCTTGGTAAGATGAGAACCTTCTCCTTCATGGACAACGTGAACTTGTAATTAAAGGTCATTGTTGTGTTTCTCTCACAAATTCACAAATGTACGTATCTTTTTTCCCCACAAGGTTCTACTTACATAAATTGTGCCGCCTTCTAATTATCCGTATTCTACGGTCCTGCCAAATCTTGAGTTTTGCCTCAAATTCTCTATCAGCGAGTCACGAATGGTCATGCGTGAAGGGAGTTCAAATTGGTAAATCTCTCACCGCATCAGCTGGAATGTACTACAATTAAGAATAACACTTTGTTAAATGAAAATAATAATATAATAATGAAATATAAAGTAATAAACTAAAATAGTTATAGGTTTATAGTTACAAGATGGTTTCTCCTATATGGATGTACTTTTGTCACAAAGAAAGGATTTTTGGCATAGTTCCACCTCCACTTCTAAATCTATTTGTAGAAAATTTTCTCGTTATATATATCTTGACACTAATATGAATACAAATGTCTTAATATTCATATATGTCATTTTTGTAGTAATATATTAACAAAGTAATTGAATTTCATATGAAATGATACATAAGAGTATATATAAAGATCTTTAATTTTTGTTTATCTTTGGAAGATGGTGTGGTTTTTTTTAATACGCCAGTCTTTTCTTTATCTTCCTATTCTTCTTTGTTTTCATCATCTTCTTCTTTCTTATCAACTTCTTCTCCCGTAACATACTTTTGTATTTTCACATTCCTTGTCTTCATCCTCCTTTTCTTCTGCCATGGTATTCTCATCCCTAATATCAAAAGAACAAATGTTCTTGCTATCTCTAGCCCTAGTATTCTCCTTTGGCTCGACACTCTTTTGATGTTCAACAATCCTTTCCTCTACTACCTCCTCCTTCACTTTAATCTTTAAACACCCAACTATATTGTTTATACATCCAGTTCTTCCAAGTTGTTTAAAGTGAAAAATTCAGTTCCATCATATTTATGGGATCTTACTTGCTCCATTGTATCACAAGATGGATCACACGCACCGTAGAAGTCAACATTGAGGTCAGGTTGAACTGCAATGCCAGCCCGAGAGAGGGAGGAGTCCAGAGACTAAGATGGAGCCTCTATCTTAAAATATTCCTCTCTAAGCGTTGTTGTCGAGACCACCCTAGCATAGTGTGACACATGCTGCGTCCCCTAATCATCCATCTATGATAACACATATTCTAGTAGATATTGGGGGCATTCAATAGCATTAGCAGGTCAAAAATTGAGTTCTAGAGTTAGCTTATGTTGCAGAGGGTTAGCTTATATCTGCGGCCTAGAGGTTTAGGAACCACCAAACCTGCCCACATACAGTCAGATGTTTTAAACAGAGTTATGATATTGAGGGAGCAGAAGATGTCGGGTTATTTCTGATAATGTAAAAGCAGAGTTTTAGGCAATATCAATTCTAGTGATGGGATTTCAGTTGATACTTAGAAATATAGAGGCAGTGCAGAATTGGCCTAGACCCACGTCTCAAACTGAAATTAGGAGTTTCTTAGGGTTGGCTTGATATTATAAAATGTTCGTTGGGGGGTTCACATCCATTTCATCCTTATTGACTAAGTTGACTCATAAAAAAATTATGTTTCAATGGTCTGAAGCTTGTGAGAAGAACTGTTATGAATTGAAAAAGTGGTTGACAATAGTAGAACTATTGACTTTACTAAAAGGTATGCAAAGTTTGGTTGTATATTGTTTTGGATGAAGAGTTGGACTAGGTTATGTGTTAATACAGAATGGTAAAGTTATAGCTTATGCCTCCACATAGGTTAAAGATCATGAGAAAAATTACCAAACACATAATCTTAATTTTGGTTGCCACAGTAAACTCTTTGAAAATATGGCATCCATATCTACAATTCTTCATGATTTTTATGTAGAAGTATTCAACGATCACAAGAGCCTTCAGTATGTGATTAGTTAGAAAGAGCTTAATCTTATATTGAGTAGGTGGTTGGAGATTCTCCATGATTATGACATGAGTATTCTATATAACCAGTGAAGGTTAATGTTGTTATTGATAATTTGAGTAGGTTTTCTATGGGTATTAACACCCATGTTGCAGAAGACAAGAAAGATTTAGCGAAAAATGTGCTAAGATATGCACAATTAGGATTTCTACTGATGGAGTTCACCCAAGGAGGAGGAGTGGTAATGACTGTGGCTGAATCGTCATTAGTGTTAGAAGTGAAGGACAAGCAAGACCAAGATCCTATTTTTCTAGAATTGAAAGCAAATGTTCATCAGAAAACAAAGTAAGGGCATTTGAACAAGGAGGAGATGGTGTGTTGAGATATCAAGGTAGGCTATTTTTACCAAGGGTGGATGAAATAAAAGACTCATAGCTCCAGATATTCTATACATTCGAATTCCACAAAGATGGATCGTGATTTCAAAGCACTATATTGATGAAATAGTATGAAGAAATGTCGAATTGTAAACAAGTTAAAGTAGAGCATAAAAGTCCCGGTGTTTGGCTCAAAATATAGATATTCCAGAATGAAAGTGGGAAATGATAAATATGGACTTCATTTCAAGTTTGTTGCGGTCTCGCAAGCAGCATTATTCCATTTGGGTGATTATAGATCGAATGACCAAATCAACTCACTTTTTACTTGGAAATACTACTCATTCGATAGAGGATTATTCAAAGTTATATATTTAATAGCTAGTTAGACTTCATGGAGTTCCAATTTCGAATATTTTAGAGGGAGGTGCGCAATTTACTAGACAATTGTAGAAGTCTTTCGATAAAGGCTTGGGTTTGAAGGTGAAGTAATTTTTCATCTTTCGAATAATGGTCCCGCAGAGCGCACTATTTAGACTTCAATATATCTGTTAATAGCTTGTGTGATTGATTTTAAGGGTATTCGAGATGATCACCTACCTCTCATTTAGTTTGCTTATAACATCAATTATCATTTTAGCATCCAGATGGCATATTATGAAGCTCTTTATGGGAGAAAATGCAGATTTCCTATTGGATAGTTTGAGGTTGGTGAATATGGGTTGATAAGACTAGACTTAGTTCATTAAGCTATGTAGAAAGTAAAAGTTATTCAAGAAAGGTTGAAAATATCCAGAGTCATCGCAAATCCTATACATATCTAAAGAGAAGAGACTTAGAGTACGAAGTACATTATTGGATACTTGAAGATTCACCCATGAAGGGTGTTATGAGATTTGGTATGAAGAGTAAACTTAGTCCTCAGTATATTGGTCCTTATAGAAAACCTAAGAGGATTGATAATGTAGCTTATGAGTTGGAGCTACCAAAAGAGTTGGCAAAAATTCATCATGTGTTTTCACATTTTTATGTTGAAAAAGTGTATGAGAGGTCCTTCACTTATCATACCTATTAAAGATTTTAGTATTAAGAATAGCTTGTTTTATGAGGAGATTGTTGTTCAGATTCTAAACTGTTAGATTCACAAATTGAGAACCAAGGAGGTAGCATCACTCAAGGTCTTATAGTGAAACAATTTGTTGAGAGAAAGCTACATGAAAAGCTGTAGAGGACAAAAAGAAGAGATTCACATCTATTTTATATGGGAGACATTACAGATCAAGGTAGAAATTCTCTTCTTTGTACTCTTTAATTGATATACTTATTGTGTTTGATTTGCTTTTTGGTTATTTAAGATTAATCTTATGTGTTACCCCTTTAGTGTACTTCAAGTAATATTGTAACACCCCGTCTCTAGAACATAACAGAAATTATCTTTTCAGAGATCTGCAGGTGCAATCGACGGTTACCATCGACTGACCGTAGCCTGATCCACGACCTGTACTGCACATCCGTCATTTGTGATTGAAACTCTCCCAAAAACAGAGCCTAGATAATTTGACTAATTATCGCACAACAGAAAGACCTACGGTCCATAGGTCAGACTAAGGTTCGTAGTCTGTGTCTGTCAATCAAGACCCCATATACCCATTTAATTACAAGAACCACGATTTAACAGTACGGTCCGTGGATGGACCTACGGGCTATAGGTTGAAATTAGCCGACTGTTAGGGGGAGAATGTAGTTGGGTCAACTTAAAATGATCATAAATCTTAGCAAAATATTAATTATTTGTCCCATAATCTATGAAATTATAGATAATTGAATTACCTTTCTATAGCCACCAAGTTTGCTAAAATGATACCTCCGAGTAGAAAGTTATGACCGTTTTAGTGAAGGAGTGTCAAATAGACCCAACCTATGGAATGAATCAATAGACCGTCGATTGAACAACGGCCCTTCAATCCTGATTGTGTTTTAGTCCGAAAAAAATTAACTCAGGGGTCTTTTGATTTTTTCCCAGTTCATTTAAATCTTAAGATATGTCGTTTTGAACTTAAAGCATCATATTTAGGTCAGTCTAAGCCTAGAAACATAAATAAACTTACCTAAGTAAAATCATTAATCAAAACTTTGAATATTAGAATCCAAAAAGGAGGAAAACGTCAAAAACCCTAGTTCAAGAATGCAACAATGTTCCAGTCCCGAAATATGAATATCTTTATATTGCTTTCCTCACCAGGTATGTGGGATTTTACTAGTGGGTTTATTCCACACATTGAGTCCCCAGTTTTATGTCTGATTGTTGATTCTCATATCATGATTAGGCATAGGGTTTGTAGAACTTCAACATAACTTCATGAATTAACTACTTATATGTTCAAAAAATCAGATTACCATGTCATTACTCAAATTTTTGCATGATTTTCAGAACCCTATTTATGTATTTCTTTATTTTTTGAATTACACATGCTAAGTCAGATATTTCATTTACTTCATATTTACATGCCTCAAATATAAATGCATAGTTACCGTATTAATTATTGTATTCTTTGTTTGCATGTTGTGTTTTGAGCTATGCAGTATATATATAAGCATAGTCAAAATTAGTTTACATATTTCATTAGGAGTAGCATAATACCGACTTGGACTATGGTTCAGGGTACACAATTAGTCCCAGAACTACTAGCCATGTAGGTTGTAAGTCCCTTTTGTGTACAATCAGTTTAGTGATCACGCGAGCATGCATTTATACCTCTTGTAGTGTACATTGGGTACCTATATGGGGCATATACATCAGACTCCATATTTAGGTCATGTGATTTTATTGTCGGTTATTAGTATCCCAACAGTTCAGTCAGAATCTCTAATGCGTTGACCATATATACTGTTAAAATATTACTCAGTCTTAGCATGTTATAGATTTGTTCATTGCATCAACTTAGATCATAATTTAGTATATCATGTTCAGATTATTATACTTGCTTTTGTGCTTATAGAGTTATGTTTTATTTAATATTTACTCTATCTTATATGCTCAGTACCTTCAAATACTGACGCATATGTGCGCTACATCTTCTCGGGATGTATTTTTAGGTTCTCAGCATCGATATCATACATAGATCGGTTCCCGATTTCCAGTTCAACCGATTCTTTGGTGAGTCCTCATTCTCTAAGGAAAATAGTCATGAATTCATTTGAGTCTATTAGTAATTTAGTTTGAGGTTTTTCTACACTTAGTTGGGGCTTGTCCTAGCATTTCTAGTCAGTTAGAGACTTGTTTCTTTCATATTTAGTTTTAGCTTAGTATTGAGTTAATATTTCCTTTGTATTAAACTCATCGTTTTCAAATACCTCAATTATAGAATATGCGTATTCACCAACTTTTAAGCTTAAATTATGATTTAGATTCCGCATTAATTTTATTTTCTTTAGCATCTTCATGATCATGCCAGTAGAGTTAGATTGCGATCACTTGTGGTCCTATGTTCCTTGTCCGCTTCTTGGGGTAGCTGGGGGTGTGAGAAAACTATTTATTAGACCACTAGATTTAAGAATCATAGGATGTCTAAATAACTGCACTAAATAGAGTCCTTTTAATGGGTGTGAATTGCACCACATATTATGAGAGGAAGGCTACAAAGTGTTTTAGGAAAACATCACTTTGTTTTTACTCTCATCGTGCGTAAGGTATGATATTATTATACTATAACTTGACATTTTACGTTTCATATCATGCCTCATCGTAGATCTAACGGTAGGAATGTAATTGCCTGAAATGCGAATGCAGCTCCTCCAGTCCCAAATCAGGAAGTCTCCAATGCTGATTTCAAAAATTCCATACAATTGTTGGCTTAGAGTATGACCAACAAGAACAATCGGGTTCATGCTCCGGTGAAATGCAAACAGTGGATCAGCAACAACAAGAGTTTGTGACATTGTTAGGATGAATCTGTCTGAGTTCTTAGGATCACAAACTAATGAGGATCCTAAAAATTTCTAGGATGAGATTAAGAATATTTTTAAGGTAATGCAAGTCACTAGGCATGATCAGGCTGAGTTGGCATTATACCAGTTGAAGTATGTTGCTCATAGCTGGTACACTGAGTTGATGTAAAATATGATGATTTAGGGTCAAAAGGACGTATCTTAGGGTTAAAATGAAGTGGGAAAAGACCAAAACACCCCTGCAAAAGTTGTTGTCGGACCAATCGACGGCCAGGAATGACAATCCTTCATTGACCGATGCCCCATCGTTTGGTCTGTCGATTGGGCCTGTTCGACCGGTATTTACTAAAACGGGCATAACCTTTTACTCGAAGGTCTAATTTTAGCAATATCGGTGGCAATGGAAATCTAATTCAATTATCTATTTGTGGGTAGGTCATGAGACACCTAATTCATTTTGTGCTAAGACTTATGTCAATTTGAGGTTAACCCAACTACATTTTCCGTTAACTGTCTGTTAATTTCCCACCTACGGACCGTGGTGGTCATCCGTGACTCTTGTCAGACAGTGGGTGAAGGGGGGTCTCGATCGACATTCATGGACTACGGACGTAGTCTGACCTACAGACTGTAAGCCCGTCCGTCGACCAACACTTCACTAATTTTCCTGAGCTGATATTTTTTGGACTTTAGATCCCATCTACGATTGTGCAGGAAGAACCGTGGGTCAGGATACGGTCTATCGATGGTCACGTTGGTTGCACCTACAGATTATTATGAAAAACCTATTTTTTGTATATTTTGGATACAAGGAGTTATATTCAGCATCTAGATCATGCATAGATCGATTCCTGATCTCCAGTTCAACAGATTCAGTGGTGTGTCCTCATTCTCCGAGGACAATAGTCATAAGTTCACTTCAGTCATTTAGTTTCAATTTTTGCTACTGTTCGCTGGGGCTTGTCTCAATATTTCTACTCAGTAAGAGGCTTGTTTCAGACATAATTAGTTTCACCTTAGTATTGATTTAATAATTCCTTTCTATTAAACTCATTGTTTACAAATATCTCATGTTTCCAAATATCTCAGTTATAGAATATGGCTATTCCCCATCTTTTCAATTTATGTTAGGATTTAACTTCCGCATTAAGTTTATTACTTTAGTATGGTCATGATCATGCTAGATGTAGCTGGGGACCACTTGTGTTCCTAGGTTCCGTGTCCACGTTTTGGGGGTAGCTCGGGGCATGACAGATCTCATTTGAGGATTTATATTCCCAAGGGGAACATATTGTAAAACTTGGATATTTGAAAGAGATAGAATTAAAAAGAACTATTTTTTGGAAAGAATGAGAATTTGAAATTTTATACAGTTATATTAAGTATATGTTTTTGGTCAACTTCAAACGATCATAAATTTTCATACATAATGAGTTAGGTGGCCTATAAGATATCAAATGGAAGGTCTTAGAATCCTCTTTCCAACAACCCCCAGTTTGATTATTTATGAACTCGTATGAGAGTGATATGCCCTACTGAAGTTGGGTTGTCCTATTAAGGAAAGTTACATGAATTTTAGAGGGGCACTTTCGTTTTTTCTTAACTAATTAATTTATCTCATTTTTATTAATTAATTAGGGGTCTAATATGAAATTACTCAGTTTATGCACTAATACTTTTTCTAGGGTTTTAGAAAAAAGAACTCAAGATGAGAAAGGAGGAGAAAAGGTCAAGATTTCATCAAATTAATAAAGGTTTTTTGCGGAATTTGCCTAAGTTGATCCTTAAATATGTATGTGAGCTCACATAGATTTGGGTTCTTCCATCCAAGCGCCAAACATGTTTATTTCAGTGCAATTTTGTTCTAAAAAAATCAAAGGTTGATATTGCATATTAGTCTTCTTGAATTCGCTTTCTTTCTTGAATTAAGACGAGATTGATGAGTTCATAGACATAATTATGACGATCATTAGAGTTATTTTTAGTATAATTCTTGTGAACATGTGTTGGGTATCTGAATTTAAAGATAAATTGAGAAAATAAACAAATTTAATTTAATTAAGAAAAAAAATAAATTGAAAAGTTTATCAAAAATTTCTGGGGAGGGGATGGAGCGACGTGCCCCCGATACGCTAGAGAGTCCAGGGCGATGTCCCATGATGCACCAGAAGGCTTGGTGTGGCTCGCCAAAAATGTGCTAAATTCGTTCCCCTATACTTTATATGCTGGCACCCGACGCCGGTAGTATGCCCGGGAAGTCTGGTCGCACTCATTTTCATTGTTAGCTCGTTTTAGTCTTTCTAAAGTTTACTAACACTTCCTATTGATTATAACTAATCTATATGACTTTTAAACGTCTATAGTCATCCATTAACATAAATCATAGCCATGGATTTGTAAATTCAAATTTCAGGAAAGTTAAGAGCCAAGACTAGGGAGATAATAAAGACATTTCAAAAGTCTATTACAATAATTCTTAAACCTCTTTTAGGACTTGAGCATTGAGTTGTGTTAGAGTAAGAGCGAAATTCATTTTATACAAAACACCCAAAGAATAAATGTTTTAATAGTTAAACAAGAAATAAATCTCAAATTTAGGGAGAGCTTTTGAGCTAGTTTTTGAGTAATAATCTTAAACCACATACAAAGAGTTATGTTTTAAACATACGAGCTAAGTATATTTTTGGAATAGTATTGAACACCGGTATGTGGACAAATTAGTTATAAGTCAAGTCTACATAACCCATGTAGTGAACGTTGGTAAAAAAGGTCATAGTTTTTCAATGACTATTTAATGATTTTAAGCATAGATTAGTGGATCGACTTAGTTGAGACTTTCAATATTCCGACATGTTATAGGATAGGTATGAGAGCGTAGATGAGATGTTGTATTTTCACATATCTCATAGTGATGCTTGTCAGTTAGAGCATCTTCTTGAAATGTTTATTTATGTATTCTTTTATACAAATAAATCATTATTGTATTTTTTCAATACGTTGAGATGTTATGTACTGTTTTAAATGCTTATTATAATTTGCATCTGTATTGTTTTTTCATTACTACATTGAGTTAAGTATCATTAGTTGAGTAAAGCTTAGGAAAGTATTTCTTTCAGATTCAAATCAAGCTTACATTTTGTTTAGAATTCCTCTAGCATGCTTGTACATTAAACGTACTAATGCTATTTGGCCTATATCATTTTATGATAACCAAAACTTCGTCATCAAAGAACTAAGCACAAAACCTCAAGAAGTCATATTATTCAACCTTAAGAATGAAATTACATATAGTAATAACATCCATACCTAAAAAAAACTAAGTGTTGATAGATCATATTGCCACGTTTCGCATAAATAACTTTTATGGATTTCCACGTTCTAGCATAACTAACTTGGATCCGATTTCCATATTTCGATATGAAAATGAGAATAGATTGAAATGTTCAGACTAAAATATGAAATTTTGTACCACATTCTGGTGCACTAACAGTTTGGGTTTAAGTTTCATTATAGGACAAACTACTTGACAAATTTGGGTATCTTGATAATTCTGAGATTGTACGTTTTTCATAAGTGTGATGATGTGGTATATCTTGATATGTATGTATGTGTGTGTATATATATATATATACATATATATATATATCCATGTGATTATATTGATTGTTTGACTTGCTTATTTTGCACTTAGTGGTTATATGTCGTGGCGGTTCATGTTGTCGTCCTTGTGTTGAGCAAACTCGGGGGTATAACAGACATGACAAAGGGTTCAAGGGACAAGTGATTGATATCATAAGTTGTTATGTTCTATAATTTGTGAGCGAAAAGTAATGTGGGGGGTGGAAGCAGAATTGTGAGAAGAGAGAGCGAAAATTGTAGTGGAGAGAAGATGATTTTTTATGATGGGGGAAAGCCCTCTATTTATACACGAAAACTTAACATCTTTGGCCAAATGACCGACACTCCTACTTTACACCTGGCCTTTTTATATTCGGTCGACGCAAGAAAAGAAAAACTTATTATTACTACTTTACATAATGGCCTCTTCTTTTAATTTCTGGCTGACACACACTATTTACTTTATGACTAACACAAGAAAAAAATACTTTAGAGTAAATCTTATCTCCGATATCTTGCTTCTTCCATATTTACTCTAACTGTACATCTGGAACGTAATTATCTTCTCCTTCACATTTTGAACATAGATGATCAGGATATTTTTGTCCTATTAGGTTACAATATCTTGTCATTAAATTAGCAGAAATGAAATTCTTCCGTATAGCTCTTGTTGTGGGTGTTTGTTCTGGCTTTAGTAGGCTCAATATCCATTGTCTTAAATCTTCCATATCTGCTGCTCTAATATCTCTGCAGTTTGAGTAGATAATTGTCTGGTCTCTATTGTAATATGTCCAAATTGCACTTTCGTTTAAATAATTGTTTGTTATTTTATTCAATATGGTAGATATTCTAATAGTTCTTTTATTTGCATAAAACTCTGGAATATCTACTTTCTGTATCACTTCTTGGATATCTATCTTTTCAGGGATTATCATTTCCCTAGTAAGTCCAATCTTTATAGCTTGTATTGTTGGCTTGACTTCATCATACAGTATTTCTGCTGTAGCTGAGTAGAACTTTATATAGAATAGAGTTCCTTTATTTACTCTTTTGTACTGTAGGAAAGACTTATATAGTTCTGGTATCTTGGATATCTCGTCTACTGTTACTGTATATACGGTACTTAGTAGTCCGTATTTGTAGCAAGTTGCTACTAGATTTGGATTTGTTCTGGGTTGTGCAATTAGCTTATTATATCCTTGTAAATACTGGGCTATATAGTCTTCAGTGGGGTTTTTTGTTTCTTTAGCTTTGGGGTTTTGGTTTAGAAAGTTTTGTACTTTGTATATTTTCCATGTATGTTCTTGTGATGTAATTATATGTTTGTTTTTGAGAGTCTAAGCTGGCTTTATAGGTATTTGTCTGTGGTGGTACAAATGTATCTTTTTGGGTATTTTGAGGAGTATATGGTTTTGAGAATAACTTATTCATGTTTATATTTGTGTATTTTACCTTAGTCTCCTCCTTTTTCGTAGGTTGTCCTGCTGTAGATGTGCTGGCTGTAGCTGCATTTAAACAAACATTGTTATGGGTTTTATAGAGTTTCTCAACGTCTCCTTGTAGCTCTGGAATTTTTGCGTCTTCCGATCGACATAGCTCCGCATTTTTATAGTCATGCTGCTGACTTATATTAGCTTTAGACCTCAGATTATCTTCATTAGTCTGTAGCTTCTGTATCTCGTTATCCATTCTATCCACTTTAGTACAAAGTGTAGAAATGACTTTGAATAGCTCTTCAATTGTATGTTCGTTTTTGCCTTCAGTTTGGGTAGCTTTGTCTTGATAGGTAGTCTACAATCATTTTTTTGTCAGTCTTGATTACCTCAATTGTAAATGTAAAATTTAGTATATTTAATATTAATTTCCTTATTTCATTTGTTGTAACTGAATCATCTATCTTTTTAGTTATCCACCATTTTACCTGTGTATTATTTGTTCTTACAATAAATTTATTATAAACAATATATGGTTCAAATACTAATAAACATTTATATAATGCAAATAATTCTTTCCTATTTACTTCCCATTTTATTTGTGCTTCTGTATAAGATCCTGAATAGTATCTACAATGGTGTTCTATTTTTTCTTTTTCTTATTTGTATTTTAGAACTCCTCCATAACTATGGTCTCTTGAATCTATTTCAACGATATAAATAAATGTTTTATTTTCATCAAGAAAGTAAAGTTTTGGTGATTTCTTACATAATTTTTTAATATTTCTTATATGTTCTTTATCTTTATCGTCAAAATAGTATTCGACATCTTTTTTGAGTTTTTTATGTAATGGTTTTAGATGTTCTGCTAATTTTGGTATGTATTCCCTTACTTGATTTACTAATCCTAAAAAGGATTGTAATTTCTTTTTTGTATCTATATTTTCATCAAGGGTAATTATTTTTTGTACTATATGAGTTTGCATTTTTATTCCATTTTTGTCTATTTGTATTCCCAGAAATTCTATCTGTGGTTTCATAATTTCTTCTTTCTTTTTACTTAAGCTTATTCCTTAGTGTTTAATTATATGTATAAATTTTTCTAACAATTTTATATTTTCATCTTGTGTTTTAGAATATAGTAATATATCATCTATGTATATAATACAATTTTCTAACTGGTTAATATAGTTATCCATAAAATGTTGATATCTACCTGGTGCATTTTTATATCCAAACGGTAAAACATTCCATTCATATAAACCTTGCGGTACTGTGAATGCTGTTAGATGTCTAGATTCTTCTTCTAGTTTTAGGTGGTAAAATCCTGATTTACAGTCAAATTTACTAAAATAATTATATCTTTGTATTTGTCTTATTATTAGTATTTTATTCGGTATTGGGTAATTATATGTTTTAGTTTTAGCATTTAGATTACGATAATCTATAACCATTCTACTTTTACCTCTTTTTTGTTCGCTATGTTTTATGATTATAAATGTTGGACTTGTATGTTTACTATTGCTTTCCTGTATATAATTATTTTCTAATAATTTATTTATATGTATTTTAAATTCTTTTAAATCATCAAAGTTATATTTTAATGGTTACTATTTTCATCTATTAGTTCAATTTTTACATTTGTCTTATGTTTTTCCCATCCTTGTAATGGATTTTCGCTGTATAATTGTTCTAGTTGTTCATTAATTATTTTAACTTTGTCTATAGCAAATATAATGATCTCTAATTTTTCTATTTGTTTCTTATTTATATTTTCCATTTCTTGATTTATTTTTTCGCTTCCTTTTATCCATTCCATAGGTTTTCGTTGTTTGTTACTTACTCTTTTTGCTCCTATTTTATTTCCGCATGGTGTGGAAAACCACCAATGTGTCTTTTTTATTATATGTGGATAAAATCTATCTAAAAATGGCATTCCTAATAACGTATCTTTTGTGGTAAATTCAAAATTGTACATTTCTTCTATTGTTAGTATTTTATCCCATATTTGTATTTTTATATTTTTTGCTTTATATTTAATCATACTTCCTTCATTATTAAATCCTGCTACTACCATAGGTGTTTTTAATTTTTCCCATTAATCTTCTGGTAAGCAATTATATTCACATATATTCGCTTCTGCTCCGGTATCTTTCATAGGGGTATATTATATGTTGTGATATCCTTCTACAATAATTTTTGCAAATATAAATATTTTCATTAATCATTTTGTTCTTTTTATAATTATTTTCTTATTTTGACAAGTTATTGTTAATTGTTCATTTTCTATGTTGTACGGTTTAACTTTTTCTAACCATTTTATTCCTAATGTAATATTATGGTTTCCTTGGTATATTTTAAATGGTATTACTATGGGTATTCCTCCTATAATTATTTCTTTTTCCGTTGTTTCTTCATTTGTGTTTACTATCTCACTAGGTAATCCAGGGCATATGTGTCCTGTTTTTATATTTTCTTCTTCTAATACTAACTCTCTTGTTATGTAATTTTCTTCTTGTCCTGTATTTATTAAAAAAAATTTATTTTCTTTGGTCAATTATTCCTGTTATGAAATAATGATATTGTGTTATGTCTTCCTTATCTAATAAGTTTTCTGGGATTTCATAGTTTCTTTTAGATGTACTCATTCTTGATGAGGTAGCTCTTGTTAACGTATTTGGTACGCTTAAAGTGCTTAATCTTTCTTTTACAATTTCTAAATCTTCTTCTATGTCAATTTCTTTATAGCTATAATCATTATTATCTATTACAGTAATTATTTTTTCAAAAGGATTTTTTATCTTTATTTTATCAATTTTATTTCTTGCTGTTATTTTATGCTTTGTTGTTAATATATATAGGTTTTTACATCTTGCTGTAAATACTTTGCTGCCTGGTGCTAGTTCTATTCCAGAAACTTTCCAATATAGAACTAATGATTTGTCTATATTTCTATCTGTTAATGCTACTGTATAATTGACACTTATTATAAATTTAAATTTTTGATATATTAGGTTTCCTTTTACTGCACTAATTACGCTCTTTTCTATAGGGTGTATAATTCTATCATATGCTAAATATATTTAAATAGGTGTATCTATTCCTTCTCTAAAACAAGCTTTTATTAATATTTATGTTCCTCCTAAATGTACATATTTTATTGGGGTTTCAGCTTTTATATCTTGTATTTCATTATTTATAATTCGTTTACTTAGTATAGGTATATGTGATTTTCCTTTTGTATATTTGCAATCTATGATATGTTCTTTCTGACTAACTACATAGTATTCTTCTTTTTGTCTCTTAAACCAATTTCTTAATGTAGGTATTTCAAGTACTTTTTCAACACTGAAGTCTGATTCTTTTCCTTTTTTTGTTCAAATATTGCATTATCAAATATAATTTTTGTTCTGATAATTCTTCATTTTGATAATCTTCTTTGGATATTATTTTTATATCGTCTTCAGACATTATATTTCTTCGTCTATTATATCATTATCTAGATTAATATATTCTTCTTCATTTTCTGTTTTCTATGTCTGATACTTCATATATACTATCATTTTCACTTAGTTCATAGTCTATATATTCTATTTGCATATATTTGTCAATATCTATAATTATTTATTCAATTTGCTTCCTTTTTGGGTCTTTTGGTAACTTACAATCTCTAGCTATGTGTCCTATCTTTCCGCAATTATAACATGTACATTGGGATATTTTTCTTTTTGGTCTATATGGTCTTTTCATTTTATAATTTCGTACATAATATCTTTGTCTTGGTTTTTTTGTATTTATACATAGTTTTAGTTTTTCTATAATTTTTATATTGCCTAGGTTTTTTCTTTTTATAATTTTTAGTTATACATCCAAACTGTGGTGCTATTTTATTTTTACAACAGGGTAAATTTTTGTTTAGTACTTTTTCCATTTTAAATTTTTCTTTTTGGTTTTCACATAGTTGTATGAACCATTGATGTAAAAATTTTATTCTTGCTCCTAAAGTATCTACTAATCCTTCATCATTCCAATCTTTTATTACTTTTGTACTAAATGGTTCTGGTAATTTCGTAAAATATTGTTTGCTTATTTCTTTTGCTTCATCAAAATTGTATTTTGCTTTGTAATAATATTCTTTAAATGCACAAGTGTATTCTTCTATATAACACATTTTACATATAGCTAATTTTGTCATAAGTTGCCTATTTATTGTTTTTTCTTTATTTTGTTCTCTTATATCCGTGGTCATACCACCAAATTCATTTCTTATTGCTGATTCATATTTATCTAGTATATCTATATTTGTTGCTGATGGAGATCCATCTATTTTCTTGTCACTTCTAAGTACTTCTAAACTTTCTGAGGGTAGATTTTCTATCCATAATCTTGTTGTTCCTACAAATGTTCTTTCTATATACCTTGTTGTTTCTGTTGTTTTTATATTGTTATCTATTAGTTGCTTAGATATATTTCCTATCCATAGTAATATTGCTTTATTTATATCTGTAATGTTGTCTAGATCTAAGAAATTATATTGTTCGTTTGTTGGTTTTGGTATCCAATTTTTATTTAATCTACTATTCCATATTGCGTTAGTTCTATCTGATTGCTGATAACTTTCTGTATACTAAGTTGGTGGTGTCCATCTGGGGCTAATTCTAGGACTATTTCTGGGACTATTGTCTGGGGTTTTAACTCTTGACGTACTAGGTCGATTCATATCTCCTGTGTTTATTTCTAATTTTTTCGGTTTATTTACCTGTTCTAAAATTAATGTGTATGTCTCACTTATATCAGTTATTTCTGATTTTTGGTCATTTATTGTATCTGATTCATTTTCGTCTATTTCATTTATTTCAAGGTCTTAATTTAGTTTTTGTTCCATCTCTTTTATTTCATTAGTTAATTCTAGTTCTTTTTCCTTTTCTATCTGTTTCTCTTTTTGTTTAGTTTCATATAATAATATTAACCTAGCCAATTCTTTTTCTAATTCACTTATTCTTGTATTTTTTATTTCTTCTAAATGGTGTACTTCTTGTTTTGCTTGTATTTTTATTTTTTCAATTTCTCTTGATTTGTTGTAACGACCTGTTTAGTCGTTTTGAGCAGTAGAGTATTTTCTGGTAATAACTGTCTGAGTCGACGAATTCCACGACGGACCGTCATGAGCACGACTTACCGTCGAGGGTGTCTCGTTCCAAAACACTTAGAATTTTGAAATTTGGATACTGAGATCGACTCTCTGAACTTCGCGACGAAATGGCAGGACCAACCGTCACAGGCATGACGGGCCATCACAGACCCTTAGTGAAATTTAGTCTCTGAACTTTGTGACGGAAGCAGCAGGATGGACCGTCGCAGGCACGACGGGCCTTCACAAATTGCGTAACCCTGACTGGGTTGGATTTCTGTTAAATGTTTTAAGGGGCGTTTTGGACTATTCCTGCTTATAATTATAAAGTTAGAGGGTAATATTAATAATTCAATTACTTGAGGGTTAAAGGAGATAACCTTGAATTAATTAGTGGGTTACTTTTGTCATCTTTTATACTTAATTATATGCTAATTAGGGTAAAAGAAAAAGTGTTTGAATAAGAAAAATAGAAATAACAGAGAGAGGGAGAAACGATCGATCAAGAGGAGAGAACGAAGAGGAAAGCAAAGCATTGAAAAGTAGATTCTTGATCACGAATTCTTCGATGGAGGTAGGTTATGGTTTATGCTATTTCATAGTAAACTCTTAATAGCGAATGATATGTATGGGTAGTATTGTAAACCCTTCTATATGCTTAATTGTGTGCTTGCATGATGTGATTATATAATTGTGATAAAATAAGCATGATGAGGCTATTGAATCTTAAACCTTGAAACCTCTTTGTTAATGATGATACCTTGGTATAAAAGAAGGCTTGATGAACTAAAAGAATGAGGTTAGTGGATCGGGTGTCACGTTCCGACACCAGGGTAGTATTAATGTATCGGGTGTCACGTTCTGACACCAGGATAGTATTAATGGATCGGGTGTCACGTTCCGATACCAGGATAGTATGATGAGGATCGGAGTGTCACGTTCCGGCACCAGGATAGTATTAATGGATCGGGTGTCACGTTCCGACACCAGGATAGTATTAATGGATCGGAGTGTCACGTTCCCACACCAGGATAGTATGATGAGGATCGGAGTATCACGTTCCGACACCAGGATAGTATGACGAGGATCGGAGTGTCACGTTCCGACACAAGGGTAGTAAAGAGAATGAATCTTGAAATATGTTAATATACTCAATTTAATGAACCTTTTCCCAAATGAGTATGGTATGGAGGCTTGACTCCTCATGGGTTTACTTGACGTTATTTATCAATAATTCTCGTACTTGCTGTTGCTACCTGTTGAGTATTGTAGTTGATTTTATGATATTATCTGATATATATTGCTTTTTATTTTGAGTTGGCCGATGATACCTACTCAGTACTTGTCTTTTGTACTGACCCCTACTTGTATGTTTTCTTTTTGTTAATTGTGGATGCAGCAAACGTAACGTCGTCTTCAACTCAACCGCAACTCTAGCCAGTCTTCATCACGTCAGATTTTAGGGTGAGTTAATGCTTCTAGGTTGGACTGGATCTTCTTCTTCATGTCTTGATGCCTTGATGTTCCGGCATGGACTAGCTTTTTAATTATTTTAGCTTCCTAGATACTCTTAGATTTAGTAAGTTGAGGATAGATGTTCTTGTGGTGATGACTTCCCGGTTTTGGGATAGAAATTGATAAATTTTAGAAGTTATTTACTTGATTTCGTTAATGAGTTTTAAGTCTTCCGCCTTATATTTTGTTCATTATGGTTGAATGTTGGGGTTTGGATTGGTTAGTTCGCTCACATAGGAGGGTAAATGTGTGTGCCACTCATGACACGTTTTGGGTCGTGACAAACTTGGTAACAGAGCATTAGGTTCGTTGGTCTCATCACACAAGAACGAGTCTAGTAGAGTCTTAAGGTACGGTAGGGGGACACCTTTACTTTTCTTTGAGAGGCTATAGGACTTTAGGAAAATTCCATTCTTTCTTTCTTTCGTGCTATTACTTGGATCCAATTGGTATCTAGGTGATACAAATTGGTATCTGACCATCTTCTCTCTATTTCGCCGATGGTTAGAACTAGAGAAACAACTGCGCCAACACCAACGCCGGCAAGACAAGATGCGTTTGAGCCAGCCACTGGGGCTTTAACTCGAAGTTGAGTAGTGGCAAGAGGTCGTGGAAGAGGTCACGGGAGGACGTCCTCTAGAGAAAGAGGACAAGCACCTAGCCCATCTGGTACTAGGGCGGCGACTCTTCCACCGACTGATGAAGTAGTAAGAGAGGGTGAGGAAGGGGAAAATGAGCAACTGCAGAATGAGGAATTGCCACCCCAATCTACCCCAGAGATGATTAATCAGGTTCTTGCCTATCTTAGTGGGTTATCTGATCAAGGCCAGACACCTCCAGTGTTTTCTGCACCAGCACCTCAGGTTTCGGAGGTACAACATGCAGCTACTGTGGCTCCCCGCATGGATGCCTCATTGGAAATAGGCACGTTTCCTCGGTTGACTACAGGGCCTATAATGACATGTGATTAGCATGAACTTTTCAGTAAGTTCTTGAAATCGAAACCTCCATACTTCAAGGGTGCTGAATCTGAGGATGCCTATGATTTTCTGGTTGACTGTCATGAGTTATTACATAAAATGGGCATAGTGGAATGATTTGGTGTTGACTTTGTAACCTATCAGTTTCAGGGAAATGCCAAAATGTGATGGCGGTCACATGTTGAGTGTCAACCCGCACAGGCACCACCTATGACTTGGGCGTCATTCTCTAGCTTATTTATGGAGGCGTATATCCCTCGGACCTTGAGGGATAGGAGGAGAGATGAGTTCTTGAGCCTAGAGCAAGGTAGGATGTCGGTTATTGCGTACGAGGCTAAGTTTCGTGCATTATCCAGGTATGCCACCCAGCTTTGTTTCAGTCCACAAGAGCGGATTCGCCATTTTGTGAAGGGGTTGAGGTCAGAGTTGAGGATTTCAGCCTTTCAGGTAGCGGCTACAGCAAAATCTTTTCAGGAAGTGGTAGACTACGTGATAGAGGTGGAGGGAGTGAAGCCAGATGACTTCACAATGGCATCGACATCAAAAAGGTTTCGTAAGGGAGGCGAGTTTAATGATTCTTACTCCATAGGACAGGGTTCAGGAGGTTACCCAGTCCGACCAATTCAGTCTTCACTACAGGCTGTAGCTGGGGGTCCACCGAAGACCGGTCAACATTTCTCTGAGTTTGGTGGTTATCCCCAGACTTCGTCATTCTCACAGAGACCTATGCTTGAATCGAGAGAGTGTTATGGATGTGGGGAGACTGGACACATTAAGAGGTATTGTCCAAAACAGAGTTACAGACCTCCAATAGTAAGAGGTAGAGGTGGTCATGGAAGAGGCCGTCATTTTGGAGGACGTGGTGGTCGAGGTAATGGAGTTCACCAAAACGGACGGGGTGACGGGCAAACTTGAGCCACTACATCACAAAATGGTAGGGGCAACGGGCAGACAGGTGATAGGGCCCATTGTTACGCTTTCCCCGGGCGGTCTGAGGCGGAGACATCTGATGCTGTTATCACAGGTAATCTTTTGGTTTGCGATTTCATGGCTTCTGTATTATTTGATCCTAGCTCTACATTTTCATATGTATCTTCCTCATTTGCTACAGGTCTTAATTTACCTTGAGAATTGCTTGACATGCCTATTCGTGTTTCTACTCCGGTAGGTGAGTCTGTGATACTTGAAAAGGTATATAGGTCTGGTCTGGTGACTTTTGTGGGGAGCAATACGTATGTAGACTTGGTTATCTTAGAAATGGTTGATTTCAATGTAATTCTGGGTATGACTTGGCTTTCTCCAAATTTTGCAATTTTGGATTGTAATGCTAAAACTTTAACGTTGGCCAAGCCTGGGACAGATCCGTTAGTATGGGAGGGTGACTACACTTCCACCCCGGTTCGTATCATCGCCTTTTTTCGTGCTAAGAGAATGGTTAGTAAGGGTTTTTTAGCTTTCTTGGCCACCTCAGGGATGATACTACCCAAGTACCTTCAATTGAGTCGGTTTCGATAGTCCGTGAGTTTCTAGATGTGTTTCCCGCAGACCTTCCTGGTATGCCACCGGATAGAGATATTGACTTATGCATTGATCTTGAACCGGGTACTCGCCCCATTTCTATACCCTCTTATAGAATGGCTCCCGCTGAGTTAAGAGAGTTAAAGGCTCAACTTCAACAATTGTTAGGAAAAGGCTTCATTAGACCAAGTGCATCCCCTTGGGGTGCTCCTGATTTGTTTGTGAAGAAGAAAGATGGAAGCTTTCGGATGTACATAGACTACAGACAACTGAATAAGGTAACCGTTAAGAACAAGTATCCTCTTCCTCGCATCGATGATTTGTTCGATCAGTTACAAGGTGCTTAAACCTTCTCAAAAATTGATTTGAGATCTGGTTATCATCAATTGAAAATACGGGCCACGGATGTGCCCAATACTGCTTTTCGGACTAGGTATGGACATTATGAGTTCTTAGTAATGTCTTTTGGGCTTACGAATGTCCCTGCTACTTTCATGAGTTTGATGAACGGGATTTTTAAGCCATATCTGGATCTCTTTGTCATCGTATTTATTGATGATATACTGGTATACTCAAAGAGCAAGAAAGAACATGAGGAGCACTTGAGAATTGTATTGGAAATGTTGAGAGAGAAAAAGCTTTATGCCAAATTCTCCAAGTGTGAGTTTTGGCTAGATTAAATGTCGTTCTTGGGACACGTAGTTTCTAAGGAAGGATTGATGGTGGATCCATTTAAGATTGAAGCAGTGAAGAGTTGGGAAAGACCTACTAATGTTACAGAGGTAAGGAGCTTTGTTGGTTTAGCTAGCTACTACCGTCGATTTGTCAAGGGATTTTTCTCTGTTGCTTCCCGATTGACAAATTTGACTAAGCAAAGTGTTCCATTTGTATGGTCGGACGAGTGTGAAAAAAGCTTTCAGAAGCTCAAGACTTTGTTGACTACTGCACCAATCCTCACCTTGCCAGCGGAAGGTAAGAACTTCATTGTTTATTGTGATGCATCCTATTCTGGGTTGGGTGCAGTGCTAATGTAAGAGAAGAATGTAATTGCTTATGCCTCAAGACAATTAAAGGTGCACGAACGTAATTATCCGACCTACGATTTGGAGTTAGCGGCAGTAGTGTTTGCATTAAAGCAATGGAGATATAATTTATATGGGGTTAAGTATGAAGTCTATACGGATCATCGTAGCCTACAGTATGTCTTTACTCAGAAAGATTTGAATTTGAGACAGAGGAGATGGATGGAACTACTGAGGACTACAATATCACTATCTTGTATCATCCAGGAAAAGCTAACGTTATGGCAGATGCGTCAAGTAGAAAAGCAGGGAGCATGGGAAGCCTAGCTCACTTACAGGTTTCCAGACGCCCATTGGCTAGAGAGGTTCAGAATTTGGCTAATGACCTTATGAGGTTAGAAGTAAATGAGAAGGGAGGATTTTTGGCCTGTGTGGAGGCAAGATCTTCCTTTCTTGACAAGATTAAGGGAAAGCAGTTTACTGATGAGAAATTGATTCGGATCCGAGATAAGGTGTTCCGAGGAGAGGCTAAAGAAGCAAAAATCGATGAGGAAGGTGTTTTGAGAATTAAGGGAAGGGTATGTGTGCCACGCGCAGATGATTTGATTCACACTATTCTTACATAGGCTCATAGTTCAAGGTATTCTATACATCCTGGTGCAACCAAGATGTATCGTGACCTAAAGCAACATTTCTGGTGGAGTAGGATGAAGCGCGACATTGTTGACTTTGTTTCTCAATGCCCGAATTGTCAGCAGGTAAAGTATGAACACCAGAGGCTTGGAGGGACACTTCAGAGAATGCCCATTCCTGAATGGAAGTGGGAGAGAATTGCGATGGACTTCGTGGTTGGTCTTCCAAAGACATTATGTAAGTTTGATTCTATTTGGGTAATTGTGGATAGGTTGAATAAGTCTGCTCACTTCATTCCGGTCAAGGTGACTTACAATGCAGAGAAGTTAGCCAAACTTTACATCTCGGATGTTTTTCGATTGCATGGGGTTCCACTTTCCATCATATCAGATAGAGGTACGTAGTTTACTTCTATGTTTTGGAAAACATTTCATGCGGAATTGGGTACTAGGTTTGACCTTAGTACTGCGTTCCATCCTCAGACCGATGGTCAGTCTGAGCGAACGATTCAAGTGTTGGAGGATATGCTTCGTGCATGTGTGATAGAATTTGGTGGTCATTGGGATAACTTCCTACCCTTAGCAGAATTCTCATACAACAATAGTTATCACTCAAGTATTGGTATGGCCCCATTTGAGGCACTGTATGGGAGGAGATGTAGGTATCCCATTGGGTGGTTTGACGCATTTGAGGTTAGACCTTGGGGTACTGACCTTCTGATAGAATCGTTAGATTAAGTGAAATGCATTCAAGAAAAGCTTTTAGCGGCTCAAACTAGGCAAAAGGAATATGCAGATCGAAAGGTTAGAGACTTGGAGTTTATGGAGGGTGAGCAAGTCTTGCTGAAGGTTTCTCCCATGAAAGGGATGATGCGGTTTGGTAAGCGAAGTAAGCTTAGTCCGAGGTATATTGGTTCATTCGAAGTTCTGAAACGCGTGGGGGAGGTAGCTTATGAATTAGCCTTGCCCCCAGGACTGTCAGGAGTGCATCCGGTATTTCATGTGTCTATGTTGAAAAGATACCATGGGGATGGAAACTACATTATTCGTTGGGATTCAGTTCTGCTTGATGAGAATTTGTCTTATGAGAAGGAGCCGGTTGCTATTTTAAATAGAGAAGTCCGCAAGCTGAGGTCAAGGGAGATTGCATCCATCAAAGTTCAATGGAAGAATCGACCAGTTGAAGAAGCCACTTGGGAGAAGGAGGCTGATATGCAAGAAAGATACCCACACCTGTTTACAGATTCAGGTACTCCTTTTCGCCCTTGCTTTTCTTCTTGGGATCATTCAAGGACGAACGATGGGTAAATTGGTATCTATTGTAACGACCTGTTTAGTCGTTTTGAGCAGTAGAGTATTTTCTGGTAATAACTGTCTGAGTCGATGGATCCCACGACGGACCGTCATGAGCACGACGGACCGTCGAGGGTGTCTCGTTCCAAAACACTTAGAATTCTGAAATTTGGATACAGAGATCGACTCTCTTAACTTCGCGACAAAATGGCAGGACCGACCGTCACAGGCATGACGGGCCGTCACAGACCCTTTGTGAAATTTATTCTCTTAACTTTGTGACAGAAGCAGAAGGACGGACCGTCGCAAGCACGACAGGCCGTCATAGACTGCGTAACCCTGACTGGGTCGGATTTCTGTTGTTTTAAGGGGCGTTTTGGACTATTCCTGCTTATAATTATAAAGTTAGTGGGTAATATTAATAATTCAATTACTTGAGGGTTAAAGGAGATAACCTTGAATTAATTAGTGGGTTACTTTTGTCATCTTTTATACTTAATTATATGCTAATTAGGGTAAAAGAAAAAGGGTTTGAATAAGAAAAATAGAAAGAACAGAGAGAGGGAGAAACGATCGATCAAGAGGAGAGAACGAAGAGGAAAGCAAAGCATTGAAAAGTAGATTCTTGATCACGAATTCTTCGGTGGAGGTAGGTTATGGTTTATGCTTTTTTTATAGTAAACTCTTAATAGCGAATGATATGTATGGGTAGTATTGTAAACCCTTCTATATGCTTAATTGTGTGCTTGCATGATGTGATTATATAATTGTGATAAAATAAGCATGATGAGGCTATTGAATCTTAAACCTTGAAACCTCTTTGTTAATGATGATGCCTTGGTATAAAAGAAGGCTTGATGTACTAAAAGAATGAGGTTAGTGGATCGGGTGTCACGTTCCGACACCAGGGTAGTATTAATGGATCGGGTGTCACGTTCCGACACCAAGATAGTATTAATGGATCGGGTGTCACGTTCCGACACCAGGATAGTATGATGAGGATCGGAGTGTCATGTTCCGGCACCAGGATAGTATTAATGGATCGGGTGTCACGTTCCGACACCAGGATAGTATTAATGGATCGGAGTGTCACGTTCCGACACCAGGATAGTATGATGAGGATCGGAGTGTCACGTTCCGACACCAGGATAGTATGATGAGGATCGGAGTGTCACGTTCCGACACCAGGGTAGTAAAGACAATGAATCTTGAAATATGTTAATATACTCAATTTAATGAACCTTTTCCCAAATGAGTATGGTATGGAGGCTTGAGTCCTCATGGGTGTACTTGGCGTTATTTATCAATAATTCTCGTACTTGCTGTTGCTACCTGTTGAGTATTGTAGTTGATTTTATGATATTATCTGATATATATTGCTTTATATTTTGAGTTGGCCGATGATACCTACTCAGTACTTGTGTTTTGTACTGACCCCTACTTATATGTTTTCTTTTTGTTAATTGTGGAGTGCAGCAAACGTACCGTCGTCTTCAACTCAACCGCAACTCTAGCCAGTCTTCATCACGTCAGATTTCAGGGTGAGCTAATGCTTCTAGCTTGGACTGGACATTCTTCTTCACGTCTTGATGCCTTGAAGTTCCGGCATGGGCTAGCTTTTTAATTATTTTAGCTTCCTAGATACTCTTAGATTTAGTAAGTTGAGGATAGATGTTCTTGTGGTGATGACTTCCAGGTTTTGAGATAGAAATTGATAAATTTTAGAAGTTATTTACTTGATTTCGTTAATGAGTTTTAAGTCTTCCGCATTATATTTTGTTCATTATAGTTGTATGTTGGGGTTTGGATTGGTTGGTTCGCTCACATAGGAGGGTAAATGTGTGTGCCACTCATGACACGTTTTGGGTCGTGACATTTGTCTATTTCTTCATTTTCTTTTGTTATTCTTATCATAGCTGTTAAACTATCTTCTAATTTTTCTGTTTCTTTTTCTAACATTAAATATAGGTTATTTCCTATTTTCTTATATCTTCTTCCTAAATTTGAAAATATTATTTTTATTATCATTCCGTCTTGATTTTCATATGTCTTTTCGTCTACTGCAAATTCTTCTTTATTCATTATAATTTATGTACTATATTATGTTGTAATCTATATTCAAGGCAATTTATTTCTAGTTCTAACATAAATATAACTTTTCTTTGTGCTAATATTGATTTATTACATACTCCTGCTAAAATATTTTCTTCTAGTCTTCTTTTTCTATGTTGTAATTCTTGTCTTTTTTCAGCTATTTTTTCTATCGATTGTTGTTTATATTTTTCTTTGTTCATACTGTTTTTTCAAATAACAAACATATTTGTATTCTGTTTTTGAGATTATATTTATCAAATGATTTATCTTATCATTACTTGTTTTAGTAAGTTGTGATATTTCATATTCTATGTATAAGGGTTTTAACTTTTTCCATATTTTTCGCACTTTTTTATCTATCTTAGTTTTTGTTATTTTAGTTTCTTTGCTTGTAGTATTATTCATTATAAAATGTTTATTTATAATATTCTTTTTTGAGTATATCTAATCATTGCATTTCATTTGCGTTGTTTATAATATATTCTAGATGTTCAACTTCTCGAGTTCTTAAATAATCGAATAAATTTTCAATTAGTAGTTTTTCAAGTAGATCTATGTTTTCTATAGTTTTTACCCAATATTGTAAGTATTCGTAATTTATTATTGGTCTTTGAATATATCTATATCATCATATAAATCATTAATATCATAATAAAATTCATCATAAAAATTATCTTGTATATCCAATTCTGCCCAACCTTGATTTATTACTGCTATTACCTCATATGTTACTAATATATCATAATTTCTCTTTTTATATCTGTATTAAGACCTCTTAATATATGGAGTATTAGTATCTTGTAATTAACATCATAATCCAGTAGATAAGTATTCATTTCAATTATTATCCACGTTTACTAAAATTTTATTCCTTCCAACCTCTTAATGGATTATACTTATTTATTATGTAATAATAATGATTTAATAATCATCTCGTCTGGTCACTACTACAGTTTTCTTCTTTGATTAGTTACCCTAACAGCGCCTCAACTCTGTTTACTCCCCTAACGGCCTTCTTTGCTTATCGGTTTCAACCTTAGGATGACATAGTCTGGGCATACTTATTCGCAGAATATTTCTGTAGCAAACTTTCTAAAGATGGTTATTATAACATTATTAAGACATGATAAACAACTATAATCAACAAGAGATTATCAGGAATAAAGTAATTTAGCTACTCATGAAGATAAAAAGGTATACCTGCTTCTGTAGGTTTGTTATCTCTGATATGTTTTCCATATCTTTTCTTTTAATTATCTAGCTCTGATAACAATGTGGGGGGTTTGTTATCTCTGATATGTTTTCCATATCTTTTCTTTTAATTAGCTAGCTCTGATACCAATATAGCGTATATGACAAAATGTGGTTTGGTGGGTTCACCCTGGGGAGAGAGATTTCGGGTCAGTGGTAAGAAAGTTTGATGTAGTGTACTTTGTCATATTTGTTGAGTAATGTGACGAATAGGTAAGAGTACAAAGAATTTAGTCAATTTGAGTGCTTTTACTTATAATTGGAGGGTCGTTAATGTGTTAGAGTGGTTATGCTATGCTGATTTACCTGGTCAGTAAGTTATTGAGAAGGTGGAGAACCTGGTTGTGTTTCGTAATCTTACAAGTTGATTTCTTATATTTTATGGTGGGTGTCGTGTTGATCGATTATGGATACCAGTACATGTATTTGTACTGATACTACTCTTGTTATGTGTTTGGTACATAGACTGGGCTAGGATTGGTGATTAATTATTAGTATAAGATACAAAAATTTTCAACCAACTTCTATCCTTCCTTCCGTATTGTGGGAGTTGTTACTGTTATTTATTTTGTCCAATTTTACTATTAAAATATCTTATACCTCTTTAGATAGATCCTTTGGAGTTGTTAAAATTAGTTTACAAGTCTTCACTAAAAGTATGTCAAAACAAAGCATTTATGAACAAATATTATTATTATTATCTTTGTTTTTTTAAGTTTTCTTCTTGTTTAACTAGTAGGATATAAAGATTAACCTACTTAGTAGTCAGAGTGGGTGACCACGGCCCGATAAGTTGGGTCATGAAAAATTGGTATCATACCCTAAGTTGTCGGTCTCCCTGTAAAAGATAAACATTGTAGACTAGACTCTTGCATATTGGTGTGTTGACGTCCACATCTAATGTACAAGAGGCTAGGAAGCATTTTAGGAAATTGTTCAACATATTCTTTTCATTCGTGCAAAGTCACTAATGGTAAGAGTTCTACACCTGCCCGTTCTCCTCTTGTTTCCCATGGAAGTAGCACTAGACCTGACCAAAAGACGGTGAAAAGGGGGGATCCATAGAAATTACCTTGTGATCGATAGAAAGAAAGCCTTCACATTGTAGTGATAGAAAAAAAGCCTTCATATTGCAGAGATAGAAAATCTTCTGCTCTATGTTGATATATGTGCCTACATTCAACTGTGTGTAGTGCATGGAGCATGCCACCACTAATGCCCAGGGAAAGTCCACGTTAGCGTTGTTTCCCGACGGAAAAAGTGCAGCAACCTTTTAGCTTCAGGTGACAAATCTGTGCTAATGATACACTCTGCAGTAGCCTTGTAAACCTGATCCCTGTGCATGGGCTCAAACATCGTATCTCTCAACCACTCCAAGTCCATCTTCCATAGCCTTGTCTCAAATTCATGGTTCGGGAACTCCAGTACCTCTAGGGACTCATTTATAGTTATGGCATTCAGAGAGATATCAACTCCCTGAATGTGGATGACAGGTCTAAGATCGTCCTAGCACATGGTAAAATGATAGCTTAGAACTCCTGCACCTTATTAACTCGAGTGGAATGATGAGCCCCAGTGGACAGAACCAACCGAAACTCTATAGTTGAGAATAAAATGTGAGCTCCTTCTCCTCTATAGGTACAACAAAAACCCTCCAACTAAACGTCATGTTTCGATAGTCACGATACCTTTCTCGACTAGTGCCATAAGGAAATCGGATGAAAGGCATGTTTTCATCGTTTTGTCCTGCTATTTAGAAATCTTGCAATGAAATGCATATCAATTAAGATGCAAAATAATAGACGGGGTAAGGATAACAATTAACAATTAAGAAACAAAAAAAACTATTTCAAGGATTAGGCCACTGCTTAGAGAATACTAGAACAACGGCCATAATGTCATCGTGGCAGGATTATGGAGGCTACCATAGAGGGATGAAGACTACTATAGAGGCCTTCATCTGGGATGAACTTCCGACGTGATAATGGTTTCTCTTTGTCCCAAAACCCTTATTTTCCATAGAATTTTAGCAGATCAGATTATTATAACTATCCTAAACTTAAATATGAAATCATTTTAGTCAAATAACTCTTTCAAGTGGCCTAAATCATAGTTTTACACCAAGAGACCCTTTCATTTCCCCTACCCATTATTTTATCGATTTAACCATACATTTGGGAAATACTTACGGCCAAGACGTTGTGAAAATATTGGTGAAGTATGTTAAGTAACCATGCTTCATTTATTGTATCAATTTATAAATCTAGTTAAAGTTAAAAATAAATACTCGAAAAGACTGTCTATTTCGATCAGACAACCAACATGCAATTGTTGTTAGTAAATACTGAAGTATAGAGTGAAATGAAAGGGGAGTTTACCTTAACTTTCACGTTCACAACTAGGGAAATTGAGAGAAATTTTGGGAAGAATTTTGATATTAGGGAGAAATATGGAAATGTTATTTTTTTCCCCTATTTGTTGATCCCGATTACCCGCATCACTAGGAGATCATCACCGTAGCGGGAGAGCTCCTTCCATGATTGGAAAGACTATGTAGTGTAACCACTTTTGTTTGCTTATGTGTCGGATCAAATTTTTTTGATTCTTTGGTATAGTAGTTTACTTATATTGTCTAAATGGAAATGTCACCAACTATGGTAATAGTTTCGTGATAGCCCGACACATTAGTTTGGAAGTACTTTGAAAATTAGTGCACGTAATTATCCATGCACTGATTGTTCGAAGATAAACAAGGGATAATTGATATCTATTGTAAGGACCTAAATCGTCGTTAATTAGGAAGGGACAAAAATTCAAAGAACTCTTTGTTACTGTCCTGCCAGAGAGGGCGAGATGCCTCTAGAGTGGTGGCACCAGGGCGAGATAGTTGGCTCTATAGAGAGAAAATAATATAGAATGTCAATTACGTGAAGTCCTATTTTCTCCATATTTCAAAACTACCTAAATAACTCGTAAAATACCGTGAAAACTCAGAAAAGTCGCTCTATGCTTGGGGGATGAAGAAGAATAAAATTTCTAAAGAGGACATGGTGAAAATCTTGTGAATTTTTTGACATATTCATTATCACGAAGCCCAAAAACTCTAATCAAATTCAAAAACACTATGGAACTGTTTGGCGCCTAGGTAGGCTAGGTTTTATGAATTGAGTAGTTTCAATCTATGCTCAGTACGTAATATATGTTCATCAATGGTAGAATTCATCCATAGGCCTTAGTGCACAGATTTATTTATGAGTTATACCTTAGAAAGAATCTTGAAACGATGAAATAAGGGTTTTGTATTGTCGAATTAGGGTTTTCATGAGGGCATGATGAGATATTGCTTAGTCGGTGATGGTTGTTATTCCAAGATTGTGTGACATACTCTTATTATTGATTCATTATGCTACATGTATGTATGTGAATGTTTCATTGTTGATTAAAACTTATTTTATATGAGATATATCAATGAGTATATATGACATGAATTACTACTTGATTGTATGAGTAGAGAGTATACTTGCTTTTACGACGGTGTTGTGTTGATCGATCAGATTTCCACGTTCCTGGATAACTAACTTAGATTGGATTGGCATATTTCATTATAACAAACACCAATCGTATTGATATGTTTTGGCATTAAAATGGAATTGGATTACCACGTTTGAGCATAACAATAGGATCGGGTACCACGTTTTAGTGCACTAATGCTTTGGGTTTGCATTCCATGTGAGCACTAGTTGACATAAATGTGTATCTTGAAATTCTTTAAATTGTACATTGTTCATAAATGTGATGTTGTATATTTTCACATGTATGAATGTGATATTAATTATTGTTTGACTTGCTTATGTTGCACTTAGTGGTTATATCTCGTGATAGTTTATGTTAATCGTCCTTGTGTTGAGCAAACTCGAGGCGTATAATGGAAGGTCCAAAGGGTTCAAGGGATGAGTTATGGATAGAAAGGATTGTTATGTGTTGTAAATTGCAAAAGAGAAGTAGAGATAGCATCTGTGCTTAGATGTGTGTAGCTTGGGGAGAGAGATATTAGGGTTAGTTGTAAGGATATTTAATGTAGTCTACTATGTGATCTTGGTTAAGTAATATTATAAGGAGGTAAGAGAACGAAGTTAGCGGTTAGTTGGAATGCTTGTAGGTAGAATTGGGGGGTTTATTAATGTGTTGGAATGGTTAAGCTATGATCACTAACTAGGTTGTAGAGAATGTGGAGAAGCAAGTGTCTTATTTCGTAATCTTAATAGTTGATTTCTTATGTTATGTGGTGGGCGTCGAGTCGACCTATAATGCCTACCCCTATGTGTGTTTGTATTGATACTACTCTTGCTATGTCTTTTGGACATAACATGGATGCTGAATTGTTGAGGTTTCATTAGGTAATGACGAAGAACTAACGTCTAGTTGTACTGTTATTCATTTTTCCAATTGTACTTTTAGAATCTCATGTACCTATTTAGACTTGATCCATGGGAGTTGTTTAAATTACTTAACAAGTCTTAACTAACAGTGTGTCTAGAGATAGTATTTATAACGAAATGTTATTCCTATTATCTCTCTTTTCTTCAAAGTTTTCCGCTTGTTTACCTATTGGAATATGAGGGTTCGCCTACTTAGGTGTCATAGTGGGTGCCCCCATGGCAGTGTGGGTCGGTTCGTGACACCTTTACTAGTATTGTAAGGAAAAGACCAAATATGAATCTACTATAAACTCATGAATTTCCTTAACTATACATGTTAAACTCAACCGAGTATATCTCCTTCATCCGCACTTGGAATTAAGAAAACTTGGTCGTGTTGAAAAGAGGACTCAGATGTACCGACATTTATTGTCATTTGAAGTTTACAAAAGCTCACAAATTGAAGACTAACTTGCCAAATTCTCAATTTAACTATTTCTAATTTAGCTCTTTATAGATTTATCTCTTTTTTAATTTTTTTTCTAAAAATAAGAATTGAATCAAAAGGAAAAAGTAAGAAGGAAAAAGGCTTTTTACTTAAAAAAGGAGTTGATGCACAATTGTGTTTGTATACTTTTCAAATTGTAGTACTTAATTATTTGTGACGTATAGAATTAATTTTTCTTTAATTGCCAATTGTATTTAATTGTATTTGTGTATTATTATTAATAGAGAGATCATATTCATGCAATTTAAAAACGACATTTTATATAACAAAAAAAATATTGTATATTTTGACAAAATTTTCGCAGATATTTAAAAGTTTACAGTTTTTTTTTTTAAAAAAATTAGATTGTAACAAGTTTTTAGTCATATATGATAATCTGTTTGACTAAATTTTAAATACATTAGAAATATATTCTATATAATTATATCATTAAAGGAAGTCAAACATATTTCCTTATATATATGAAAGTGATAAAATAGCACGGTAACATAAAGTTTAAATTAATAGTATATTTTGTATTTTTATACTCAAATAATATTTTATTATTATGTTTTTGAAGAATAAAAAAAATAAAAATAGAGATTTTAATAACTCCAAAATATTTACTAACTTCCCATGTTTTAGTAAATAAAAGAAACAAAAAGAAGTTTAAAACAAGAGAAATATCTGTGTATATGCAAAGATACATATAACTATCAAATGTATATAAAAATACAAATAAAGTGTGTATATAAGCATACAACTACTTCTATGGTTGTTTCTCTAACCAACAACTATCACGTATGAGTTATTGTGATGATGTAATGTGTTGCCCCATGCCGCCAGGTATGTCCTATACCTTGTCAAGAATATAGAACCTGAACTACTTAGTGCATCCACTATCCTATCTAAAAATCACTAAATGAATAATTTAAAAAGAATGACTCTTTTCGATCCATAATTACTACATAGTTTATTGGGGCAGTGAGTATATCGGTGCTCAATACTATACCCAAAAATATTATACTAGCTTTTATGTTTAAAAACATACTTCTTTCTGTGATTTGAGATAATTTCACAAATTCATAGCTCAAAGGCTATCTTGAAAATCAAAGTTTCCTTTCTTCCTTATTTTTGAAAGTTCCTACTCTTTTCTTCAAACTAGCTCAAAGGCTCTTTGGAAATCAAGGTTTCTTTTCTTGTTAATTTGTGAAAACAGTTCAAACTCTTTGGGAATACATAGTCCCCATATACTTCTTTGAAAAAATTAACTTAAATCTTTAATCTTTACTCAACTTTACCTTTAAGTCTTAAAACAATGTTAAAAGCATTTGCAAAAAACTTCTTGAAAGGATTCGAAGAACATCTAATAATTGGATAGTGATTTTACTTGGTTTGAATCTAAATTGATACTTAAATTGAATTCTTCATTCAGGGATTTTGATTTGTGATAGGAAAGATATCATAATGTTTAGGAGTGTGTTTAGATAGTTAAACATGAGAAGATCAACAAATCATTGTTTGGAAGCAACTGTACGACGCGGAGATGCATTAAATTATTTGGTCACGAAATAATATTTGTGGCAGAACAGTCTGTGACAACTCCGTGACGCAGAGAAAATTTACCAATCCCGAGGATTAGGTCCGCGACGTGGACTCAATACCCTGATTTGCCCGACTTGTTTCTTCTCCATTTTCTAGCCCCAATTCACTTAAAATTTGATTCTTTTTTATCAAATTCTCTTTACATTCAAATATTCAACATATGAACAAAGAATATAATCAAACGCAACTCTAAAATAAACCTTAAACTCTCTAGAACTCCTCAATCTCATCCGACATTCCACAACGAATATAAATTCAAGAACACACATCCAGAACATTCAAAATTTAAACTTTTAGGAGAATTCACGCATAATTAAACATGATTGGTGTGTGGGTGAACGAACCCAATACTGCGTGAACTCACATATCTCGTAGGGATCATCTACTTATAGCCCACAATGAGGAATATGAGCAATTTCTTATTATGCCTTATGAGAAAAGTTACAGACTCCAAAAAAGTCACAATTCATAGGATGTCACAATCCTTTATAAATTTATAACTCTTTTTAACAGTTACAACCCTGAAAAAAAGTAAGAAACCTTAAAAAAAACATAACTCTTTGCAAAAAGTCACAACATTTTGCAAAAAACAAAATCATTTAATCTGAAAATATTTTATATTTTATATTATAAAATAAATGCAAAATATGTATGTGACAACCCGCAATTCGAAATAGTTGGGAAGAAATTAAGAACTTTACATAGTCATTTTTGAAAATGATTAAAAATTTGGAAATTTCTTAAGTTATTGGTCAACCTCAAACGGTATAACTTCTAGCTTAGAATGAGTTAGGGTCACTTCAAAATATTGTTGGAAAAATAACGCGGCTGAATTGTGCAATTCTAATTTTTGTATTAGTAAGTTATGCTCTTTGGAAGATGTCTTATTAGATTAAAGTAATCTAAATTCGAATTTTACAAGGGTGGTTTAGTCTTTTCCTTACCTAGTAATTCTATATCATTTTTAGGAGTTTAATTAGTTTAAAGTAAGATTTTAATCAGTTTTAGAAAAGTGAACTTGACGCTACGTCTTGGAGAAAGAATAAAGGAGAAGAACTTTGAAGATTCGTCGAGATCAGCTTGTGGATTTCGTGGGTGGTGATCCCTATAAGGTATGTGAGATACCATAGAGTTTGGTTAGTTCACCCACACGCCATGCTTGATTCAATTTCAGCGAAGTTATCAGATTTAAAAGTAAATCCTTGGATTCTTGATAAATTACGTTTGAATTCTTTTGGGTTGTGTTGATTGGAGTTTCTTGAGATTTATTGATGTTTTTAGTCTTGTTTCTTAGTAGAATCTGATATACTGGATCATATAATCGATTTTAAGTGTTTGGCGAAAGAACCCATGGAGTTTAGATGGTTTAGAGCTGAAAAATGAAGAAGAAATTTCGACGTATGAAATTTTGCATTAGTGGCGTACCGCGTAGCCTGTCCGGTGAATTGTCAAAAAAACAATTTTACGCCATTGGGCCATCATAGACTGTTCTACATCAAAAGCTATTTTTGAAACAAAAATCGAAATGCTTCTCGGGGTCGGGAAACCACCCTAAGATTTTTATTAGTGATCATTATATAAAGTTTAGCTATGTGAAATCATTGCTAAACATCATCAGATCTTTCCTATTACAATTCATGATCATTGAATCCATAATTCAATTCAAGGAAGGTTAAGAGTCAGGTCAAGAAGTTACGAGTCAAGGATAGAAGTCAATAGTTAAGTCAAGATAAGTTCTATTTTTCAAAAGACATTCACACACATTTAACATTGTTGTAAGACTTAAGTCTCAAAGTTAAGCAAAAAGTTCAGATTTGAAGCTCATATCTTCGAATAAGTATATGAGAAATAAGTATTCCCAAGTAGTTTAAATATTTTCACATTTAAATAAGAACAAAAACTGAAATTTCTAAAGAACCTTTGAGCTAGTTTTTAGAAAAGAGTATATGCTTTCATAATAAATTAAGACTGGAAATTTTATTTCCAAGGTAGCTTTTAAGATAGGTTTTTGAGCACAAATCGCAAATCACAAAAGGGAATATACATAATAGCTTATATAATATTTTTGGAAATAGTATTAAGCACATATATGGGAGAGAGTTCAAACAACTCAAATCCCCCATAAACCCTGTATCCACCATGGGTTGAAAAAAGGTCATACTTTATAGATGAGTCCTTTAGTGCTTTTTAGAATAGACTAGTGGGTACAGTTAGTAATTAAGATCCCAAACCCTTTGCAAGTTATAGGATGAATAGGCAGCGTGAG
This sequence comes from Solanum arcanum, assembly GCA_027789145.1. Lineage (NCBI taxonomy): Eukaryota > Viridiplantae > Streptophyta > Magnoliopsida > Solanales > Solanaceae > Solanum > Solanum arcanum. The sequence goes on from CM050937.1 coordinate 51,662,085, forward strand.
GGAAATATATATATCATCACAATAGCTCTTAATTTATATTCTTATCTATATTAAAAGTATTTGTATTTTGATATTCGAACAGAGTTCATTTGTATCTTACGAACATACCGAGTTATTATAGTATTTCTAAATACACTCAAAGTTGACATCATAGTTTCAACAACTTTTCTTTACATGACACTTTTTTAAAAAACTGCTTCATATTGAAATGAGTTCATTCATGTAGAGTTCAATTAAGCCAGTTAAGTTCTTCAGATTCATTTCACGCCCATGTTGTGTTTAGCATTCCAACTCGCATACTCGTACATTCAATGTACTGATGTCGGATGGCCTGCATCTTATTATGATGCGGACACATGTAACTAGGATGGGCATCAATTACATCGTTCATCCAGGGAGTAGTTCAGACTCTTTGCAATCTGGAGCCTCCTTTTATTGCTTTCAGTTTATTTTTAATTCATTAGGATTCTTTAGGGTTTGTTCCAACATCCATCTCAGTTGTTTTACAAGCCTCATAGATAGTCACACAGTTAGTTATGAGTCTTTTACCTTTGAATTTCATATGTTTTGCTAGGAGTCTTGTATAAACATTTTAGCCAGTTGAATGCTTCTTTTAACACATTCCCAGTTTATTTCACAACTTCTTCATTTAGACTATTTTTTTATTTTAAATCTTCCACGGAGTAAGTAAGCCAGGACATTGGTTCACTAAGGGCCAACAATGTTTTCGAAATTTCAGTCCTACCCAGGGTGTAGGCATGGGGCGTGACAATGTACTAAATAAATAAATGAAAAATATGTGCTCTATTTGTATAAGAAAAGGAAGACGAAGATTAAGAAGAAGAAGATGAAGGAGAAGGAGAATAAAAGAAGGGGGATAAAGAATAAGAGAAAGAAGAAGAAGAAGAAGAAGAAGAAGAAGAAGAAGAAGAAGAAGAAGAAGAAGAAGAAGAAGAAGATGATGATGATGAAGAAGAAGAAGAAGAATAAAGTGGAGGAGAAGGAGAGGAAGAATAAAGAGGAGGAGGAGGATATATTATTATTATTATCGATATATTAATAAATTCAATGTCTTAATTAAATCTTTGCATTTATTTATTTAATTTCAATAAAATTTGTTTAAATTCAATCAAATAATTTTAAATACTTTACAGAACCATATATTGAAAATGAAATATCAAATCACAATAATGAGTCAATACTAGAAGAAATATGTTACAAAATATTACTTCAAAATCACTGAAAATAAAAAATTCAATATATTATTATTTTGGTATCATATAAGTCCTATGGTGTAACATTTATATATTGTAGCTTTTAATCTTGTATATATTATTAATATTATTATAGATACTAGTATATTGTGTCTATATTTTATATCTATTATAAGTTTGTATAAATAGTATAATGTAAATAGTCTATAATTTTATTCAATATATTGTGTATATATCAAATATACATTATAAGTGTGAGTGTAAGTGTGTCTATATATATATACACACAAACACACACACACACAATGTAATGTCTATTATATTTTAGCTTTATTTGATATACATTATAAGTATATGTATAATATAATATAAATAGTTACAATTTATTTCAATATTCAATACTTACGATACACTCTATTGATAATTGAATCAAACATTCAAATTAATAAACATTGTTAAAAAAAATATTATATAATGACTCGGCCTATTAAATACACTATAACCTGGCCCAGAATACCCGAAAAATTGGGCTAACAGATTTTGGAGTGATCCAAACAGAAGTTTTGCACTGTTGAGCCTTGACCGACAAAGTTATGGGTCACCTAGCTAGCCCAGCTCACGGCGGGAGATCCCTATATCTTTTAATGGGCCGATCTAACTTGGCGTAACCCACTAAATAGGCTTAATTTTAATATATTATAAACATTTATTTGTTTGAAATAATATTCTCTTTTAGGGTTAAGAGGTTGCGCCGCAATTATACTATCCTCCTAAATCTAAACAATAAAAAACAACATGGGATTCTTCAAGGTTTTATCCCTAAAACTGGTGCAAAGCGGCGAGTAAGTATACCCCCCCCCCCTCCCCAACACCCCTAAAATACTAGACAAAGGTTCACATGTCAATACATCATTTCGTAATTACTAAAATAAGTTTTATTCTTATTTTGGGGATTTAAATTTCGTAATACGTACAACCTTGCTTAACATAAGTTTTATCGTAATTTAAGGTATTGCATAGGGGTATTTACATAAATTGACTAATTAGAATAACATATAATTTGAAAGTATTGGTATCAAGTATATACATATATGTTTATATGTATGCATTTTGGGCAGCATACAATATTTTGGGCGTCACCTTTTTAGTGACAGTTGTACATGTGACTAGCCTCATTTTTTAGACTATATTTTGTCACCTCTTCTAGAGAATTTTGTGTCGCCTGAAGTATAGGATACTTAGAAAATTATATAAAAAGCTTCTAATAAAAATCAAGAGAAAAGCTAGGTCAATTTTTCTGGAATTCGAGACTAACACTTCTCCTTGGTAAGTGATAAAGAATCTTTTTCGATGTTGGGAAGTGTTTTGTATTTTAATAATATATAGTTCAATAAAACTTAGTTTACATTGACTAATATGATTTTTAAATCTAATTTTTATATGTAAACTCTTATTTTTATTTAAAACTTCAATTTTGTTGTTATGAATTCGATATATGGGACGCAACATAGGACAATTTTGTCCATCTTCTGGAATTAGAAATCCTGTATATTGAACTGTTAGGGTTTATATTAGATCTTTTTGTAAAAACAATTTTTTGCAGTGGTTCTCGATTTCTTTCAAGATTAATAGATGTACATTCATCCTTCATGAAGGTTATAAATCTTGTTTTACCTTTTCCTTTTCAAAGCTAAGTTGTGACATGAGGTATTAGGCTGACCAGAATAATTGTTCAGGGAGAATAGTCGAATTTGTAAAGGCTAAGCTTAGTTTTATTGTTGATTATCTTATTTCACTTCCACAGTTTTGAGATAATAGGAATTAAATATGTTATTTAATTTATTTTTAATGTTTTATATACTTGTGAACAAGTTCAGGACCTTGATACGCTTTTTGGTCTAGGGTTTGAGCTCTTGAAGTTGTGTTGGACTGTTTCATATCTAAAGTATTGAGGTTTTCATATAAACTTGTACTTATACTTTTTTTTACCTGCCGGTATATCTAAAAGTTTATCTTGGTACCTAGGTTAACTCGCCCACTTATACGGTATGTTTGATCAATTGACACTCTTGTTGGACCTTATCCTTGTGGATGTGACATTTTCACTATTGGCATGCCTCTTGACCTTGTCCTTGTTGATGTGACTTATGTTTGGGAGTTGTCAATTTTAAGTATGAACTAGAAATCCATTTTTAATATTGTTCTTGTTTCTCTTGATTATTGGGCTTTGACCCTTCTTGATATAGGGTGTCGACCCTTCTTGGTACCTACTCGTACTTGGTGTGACGACATGATATTTATATTGGTCGAGTCTTGTTATTGAAAATCTTGGAAAGTGGTGTCATCAGCGCTATTGACATATGGATCTTTAAATATCAAACTTGGTATTCTTTCTATATTGTTTACATGATTTATTGATTTTGTTTCAGTTGTGATGCCCTTCACTTGAGAATAATAACTTGGTGTATATGAGGGTTCCGTATATCTCGTTTTTGCACAACTACTATATGCTTAGCGATAGTTGTTTCTATCGTAGGGAATATTCGAGAGGAGACTTGAAGTTTGCCATTGAAGATGGAGCTTTTGAAAGCCTTAATGAAGATCATACTTGCATATAAACATATATACATATTATGTGTAAACCTTGGAACTAGTACATGTTATATTTGTTGTGCATTTATATGAAATTTTTAGGGCTGATTTGATCATGTCTCCATGGGTTGTAATATAAGTACGGCTATACATTTTTATGTATTTGCGGTCTATAAACCCAAGTCTTGTATTATACTAATTTACTATATGTTTTGAATGTTTGGGTGAAGCATGAACCAGCTGAATTCATTACCTAGAAGTTGGTAATATTCTTGTATTTTCATCCTTAAGTGTGAGAATAATATAAGTATGAAAGCTTGTTGGTTATTTGGTTAACAGATTTTTTGAGGGTTTTTCGTCTTAAGTTAAAAGTTCGTGCCATATCAATTTTGACATTAAATACATGTTTAATGGGAAAGATGCACATCCTTAACTAAATTACTCGTTCTGAATCGACTCCCTCTAATAGATTAAAAATGTATCTGCCATTTTTAAATCTCTTTTAAATGTCACAAGTACGGAATTATGTTTTTTATTAAGTGTTAGTATCAGTCGGAAAGGGTCGCTACAAGTGTTGGTATCAAAGCTAGGTTTGTGATTCTAGGATTTTTGCTTTGAATTACTTCTATAGGTATTTGCTTTTGAAAAGGTTCTATTTATAGTCCATGTTCACTTTCATGATTTGCAATTTTCTTATTGCATGTAAAGTGAACATGCATCATTTACATGTCCCTAATTCAATGTGATCTTCCCTTTTGAAAGAATTAAGTTATGGCATGTTCTTTTGACCAACATATGGAAGTTGCTTGTGAATGTTCGAGTACCTCTTTTTCCCAACCTCATGCACCATAAGGGGCTAGCGAACATATCTCGAATTAATATATTCCACACACTAGTGGGTCCGAAGTGGGAAACCATTAGTGTGGAAGAGCTTGTTTACATTCTCACATGATTCGTGGTAATCAAGCCATGAATCCTCCTTCTAAACAAATGACTGAATTCATCTACCACATGGCTTAATCGATGCATGATCCAATGGGAATAACTTTGAAAAATGGGTGGATTGGAGTTTGAAGGCACTCTTGATCCCAACCAGTGAGGCAAAAGAGCAATTTCTAAAACAACAAGTTATTCTATATAAGATATACTAAGTTATGTTGTACTGCATGACTTAATTTCTACTAAAGTTTATGTGTAGTTAGAAATTTTTTATCTAAACTTATGTATAGCAAGATATGTCTTAAATATACTATAAAACTTATGTTGCATAACTTAATTACTACATCACTTATCTGGAGTGAGCTATGAGTTCTCTTAACTTACTTGTTAATTTAATAAAATATACTATGTTCAATCTGATTATATGGTATTATCATGTATGTGAGGCTCGCTAATTACATCCCAAGAATCTCGCATCAAAGAATTGTTATCTCCAATCCAAGTTGAAGCCACAAATATAATCATTATAAAGATTTTACATCATTTCTCAAAAATTTCAATTTACTTGTATCCACCTAGATATAGGACTTTTGTTGGATAACATTGTCACACCCCTTTTTATTAGATTGTTCCAATTGAAATAACTGTTAGGAGATTGTTTTATTTACCAAAATATAGTCGTTACTAGAATTTAGTTATGGTGTTCCAAGTCATCTTTTTAAAAATCTAATGACACAGAAATGAATCTTTTCATTAGTCAATGAAATCAATGGATTAGGTAAGGAATTTGAGTAATACATTAAAAGGTGTGAGGCACTGCTGAATCACATTGTTCTAACACAATAACTTTTATCAACTTATAGTTGACAAAAACTAGTGCTGGACAAATCAAATTATTATCCTATGATTTTCTTAACTAAATCAATTTTATTATTCCTAATTAACATGTTAAGTTACAACCATGGTCTCGATATACACAAGTTAGAATAAATAAATGCGACCTCACGTTATATATCACATCCTAAATTTAAGCCTAGTAGTCTTGGTTAAACTAAATATTATTATATTATTAAAAATTTGTAGGTGAAGACATATAAATATTATATTGTAATTTTAAGTATATTTCCTTATTTGATACGCGAAGTTGCGACCTCATGCAAGCCGATATATTATATGTGTCCTCTTTAGATCATAAGACTTATGAAACATTTATTTTACTATGTTGGGAAAACTATTTTTTTACATTTCTCTCATTTGTTTTATCGATTGCAACTGTCTTTTCATAAAAATAATCGTAATATTAATAACGTTATTAAGTAATTAAGCCCTTAGATTTCCTTATCGAGTCAAATTTTCTATTGTAGACGTACGCTTTCAATATAATAAAAATCCTAACGAATAATTATCACTGAATTAATTGATTACCATGACCTTATCTGCAAAAATAATTAACCAAAAGTTGTAGTGAACTACTCCCAGATAACCCAAATAAAATAGTTCACTTTCAACAGAAAATCAAGTAAGAAAGAATTGACATATTATTAGAAAAAATAGAAGCATGCCAACCTTTAATATGACTTTTTTTTTTATTTTTTAAAGGGCCATGTAACGACCTGTTTAGTCGTTTTGAGCGGCAGACTTCGATTCTGGAAAAACTGGCAAAGACAACGGGCCCCACGACGGACCGTCGTAGGCACGACGGACCGTCGCAGTGTCTCGTTTCAAAACACTTAGAAAATCTGCAAATTGGGTACTGGAATCGACTCTCTGAACTTCGTAACGGAATGGAAGGACGGACCGTCACAGGTGTGACGGACCGTCACAGACTCTTCAGAGAAATTGAGTCTCTGAAGTCTGTGACGGAGCAGCAGGACGGACCGTCGCAGGCGCGATGGGCCGTCGCAGGCTGCGTAATCCCAGTCTGGGTCGGAATTCTTTATACGTTTTAAGGGACGTTTTTACTATTCCTGCGTTAATTATAAAGTTAGTGGGTTAATGTTAATAAGTCTAATTACTTGGGGGTTAAAAGAGGTAACCTTAAGTTAATTAGTGGGTTATTATTGCCATCTTTTATTCTTAATTATATACTAATTAGGGTAAAAGAAAGAGGGTTTTGAATAAAGAAAATAGAAAGAACAAGAGAGAGAGAGAGGATCGATCGAACGAGGACGAGAGAAAACACAAGCTTTGGGGAATTTGCTTGCTTGATCACTAATCTTCGGTGGAGGTAGGTTATGGTTTTCATGCTATTCATAGTAAACTCTTAATAGCGAATGATATGTGTTAGTAGTATTGTAAACCCTTCTATATGCTTAATTGTATGCTTGCATGAATGATGTGATTATGTAATTATGAATAAATAAGCATGATGAAGCTATTGAATCCTAAATCTTGAAAGGAAACCCTAATCTACTTTGTTAATGATGATGCCTTGGTATAAAAGAAGGCTTGATGAACGAAAGTAGTGAGATTAGGGGATCGGGTGCCACGTTCCGGTACCAGGATAGTATATGAGGATCGGGTGTCACGTTCCGGTACCAGGATAGTATATGAGAATCGGAGTGTCACGTTCCGACACCAGGATAGTATATGGATCGGGTGCTTCGGTACCAGGATAGTATATGAGGATCGGAGTGTCACGTTCCGACACCAGGATAGAATATGGATCAGGTGCCACGTTCCGGTACTAGGATAGTATATGAGGATCGGAGTGTCAAGTTCCGACACCAGGATAGTATATGAGGAGCGGAGTGTCACGTATCGACACGAGGGGAATAAAGATAATGAATCTTGAAAGATGATAATATATTCAATCTAATGAACCTAATTCCCAAATGAGTATGATGAGGAGGCGTGAGTCCTCATTGATGTGCTTGGTGTTGTAACCAAGGGTTATGGTAACTGTAAATGCTGCATGCTAAGGATATTAGTTGATTTTATGATATTACTTGATATATACTGTTTTCTATTTGTATTGGCCGATAATACCTACTCAGTACTTGTGTTTGTACTGACCCCCTACTTTTATGTTTTCTTCTTTGTTATTTGTGAAGTGCAGCAAACGTGCCGTCGTCTTCGACTCAACAATAATTCAAGCCAGTCTTTACTACATGGGAAATTCAGGGTGAGCTAATGCTTCTAGCTTGGACTGGATCTTCTTCTTCAAGTCTTGATGCCTAGAACTTCCGGCATGGACTAGCTTCTTATGTATTTTTAGCTTCTTAGACATTTTTAGTTAGTAGTTTGATCATAGATGTTCTTGTGATGATGACTTCCAGATTTTGGGGAAATAATAGTTATTGAATTGGTTTTGATTAATGAGTTTAAGTCTCCCGCATTACTTTCTGTTGATATTATATTGAAATGTTAAGGTTTAGATTGGTTGGTTCGCTCACATAGGAGGGTAGGTGTGGGTGCCAGTCGCGGCCCGGATTTGGGTCGTGACAGGCCAACATTGTAAATAGGGAAGATAAATAAACAACCATTCATATTATAAATATCATAATAGTCTACAACCTTGACTAACGAGTTTATCTATTCATAATCGAAATGAAAAATACAAGATAAAATATGTTGCCAAAATACTATGGGTTATTAACTAGCATGCAATCACAAGCAAACAAAATAGAAGTGAAAAATAACACAAGGATTAAACGAGATTAGGTTAGACTAAACCTCAAAGCAAAAGTAGAGAGAATTTTTCACTATGAAAGATAGAAAAAGTGTACAATACTTTAGAATCTTTGACATACCCTATATATAGATCCCAAGTAGTCTCAAACCTATATGGAAAAGGTTCTAATCTTTGAAGGACATTATTATTTTTCTTTGAAAATCTATTAGAACAAAGAGTGTTCTAAACCAATAGGAATTATGAATTATTATGGAAAAGATCAAGACATAATTTAGAAAAGAAGATGCAAACTTATTGAGTCCAAATGACCACGGAAGTGTACGCAATCATACAAATATTAAAGAATTTTTGGTCCAGATATCATACCAACAAAGACTTTTCAATAAAATATTTATGAACTTAAACTAATCAATGTGCAGCCTCAATTGCCAAACTAAAGAAAATCAAAATTCGACCATGCTGGCTAACTACTTCGCACGATGTGCGCCCTATAAAGGGTACTATATAGCGCAATGATTTAGGCCTTTTTTAGTCAAAAGTAAATCAAATCCAAGTACAAGATGATTACCTTAGATATAAATTATATGAGAAAAAAAAAGAAGTTTAGTATTTTGCACCAAAATTTTAGGCATTCCACGTTTTCAATAGATCATTTTGGACCAAACAATGGTTTAACATTTGAATGTAAATAACCGAAAGTTTAGTCTTAACGCCAAGTTATGGGCTTAGCTTTCGGACCTATCAATAAAAATGAAAATATTCTTCAATCTTCTGTCAACAAAGAACAACACTTATTGTCTTCAATATCTTTAGGAAAATAAACACACTGAAGACCATAAAAGCCTTATAAATAACAACAAATTATTTCTTGTTGGGATGAGAACCTTCTCCTTCATGGATAATGTGAACTTGTAATTAAAGGTCATTGTTGTGTTTCTCTCACAAATTCACAAATGTACGTATCTTTTTTCCCCACAAGGTTATACTTACATAAATTGTGCCGCCTTCAAATTATCCGTATTCTACTGTACTGCCAAATCTTGAGTTTTGCCTCAAATTCTCTATCAGGAGTCACGAATGGTCATGCGTGAAGGGAGTTCAAATTGGTAAATCTCTCACCGCATCAGCTGGAATGTAATACAATTAAGAATAACACTTTGTTGAATGAAAATAATATTATAAGAATGAACTATAAAGTAATAAACTAAAATAGTTATAGGTTAATAATTACAAGATGGTTTCTCCTATCTTGATGTACTTTTGTCACAAAGAAAGGATTTTTAGCTTAGTTCCACCTCCACTTCTAAATCTATTTGTAGAAAATTTTCTCGTTATATATATCGTGACACTAATATGAATACAAATGTCTAAATATTCATATATGTCATTATTGTAGTAACATATTAACAAAGTAATTGAATTTCATATGAAATGATACATGATAGTATATATAAAGATCTTTAATTTTTGTTTATCTTTGGAACATGGTGTGGTTTTTTTTTATACGCCAGTCTTTTCTTTATCTTCCTATTCTTCTTTGTTTTCATCATCTTCTTCTTCCTTATCAACTTCTTCTCCCGGAACATCTTTTGTATTTTCACATTCCTTGTCTTCATCCTCCTTTTCTTCTACCATGGTATTCTCATCCCTAATATCAAAAGAACAAATGTTCTTGCTATCTCTAACCCTAGTATTCTCCTTTCGCTCGACAATCTTTTGATGTTCAACAATCCTTTCCTCTACTACCTCCTCCTTCACTTTAATCTTTAAACACCCAACTATTTTGTTTATACATCCAGTTCTTCCGGGTAGTTTAAAGTAAAAAATTCAGCTCCATCATATTTTTGGGATCTTACTTGCTCCACTGTATCGCAAGATGGATCACATGCACTGTAGAAGTCAACCTTGAGGTCAGGTTGAACTGCAATGCCAGCCCGAGAGAGGGAGGAGTCCAGAGACTAAGGTGGAGCCTCTATCTTACAAGATTCCTCCCCAAGCGGTGTTGCCGAGACCACCCTAGCATAGTGTGACACCTGTTGCGTCACCTAATCATCCATCTATGATTACACATATTCTAGTAGATATTGGGGGAATTAAATAGCATTAGCAGATAAAAAATTGTGTTCTAGAGTTAGCGTATGTTGCAGAGGGTTAGCTTATATCAGCGGCCTAGAGGTTTAGCAACCACCAAACCTGCCCACATACACTCAGATGTTTTAAAAAGAGTTAAAATATTGAGGGAGCAAAAGTTGTCGGGTTATTTCCTGATAATGCAAAAGCAGAGTTTTAGGCCATATCAATTCTAGTGATGGGATTTCAGTTTATATTTAGAAATATTGTCGCAGCGCAGAATTGGCCTGGACCCACGTCTCAAACTAAAAGTAGGAGTTTCTTAGGGTTGGCTTGATATTATGAAATATTCGTTGGGGGGTTCACATCCATTTCATCCTTATTGACTAAATTGACTCATAAAAAAATTAAGTTTCAATGGTATGAAGCTTGTGAGAAGAACTGTTATGAATTGAAAAAGTGGTTGACAATAGTAGAACTATTGACTTTACTAGAAGGTATGCAAAGTTTGGTTGTATATTGTTATGGATGAAGAGTTGGACTAGGTTATGTGTTAATACAGAATGGTAAAGTTATAGCTTATGCCTCCACATAGGTTAAAGATCATGACAAAAATTACCAAACACATAATCTTAATTTAATTGCTGCAGTATAGTCTTTGAAAATATAGCATCCCTATCTACAATTCATCATGATTTTTATGTAGAAGTATTCAACGATCACAAGAGCCTTCAGTATGTGTTTAGTTAGAAAGAGCTTAATCTTATATTGAGTAGGTGGTTGGAGGTTCTCCATGATTATGACATGAGTATTCTATATACCTAGTGAAGGTTAATGTTGTTATTGATAATTTGAGTAGGTTTTCCATGGGTATTAACACCCATGTTGACGAAGACAAGAAATATTTAGCGAAAAATGTGCAAAGATATGCACAATTACAAGTTCTACTGATGGAGTTCACCCAAGGAGGAGGAGTGGTAATGACTGTTGCTGAATCGTCATTAGTGTTAGAAGTGAAGGAGAAGCAAGACTAAGATCCTATTTTTCTAGAATTGAAGGCAAATGTTCATAAGAAAAAAAAGTAAGGGCATTTGAACAAGGAGGAGATGGTGTGTTGAGATATCAAGGTAGGCTATTTTTACCAAGGGTGGATAAAATTCAAGACTCATAGATCCTGATATTCTATAAATTCGAGTTCCACAAAGATGTATCGTGATTTCAAAGGACTATATTGATGAAATAGTATGAAGAAATGTCGAATTGTAAACAAGTTAAAGTAGAGCATAAAAGGCCCAATTTTTGACTCAAAATATAGATATTCCAGAATGAAAGTGGGAGATGATAAATATGGACTTCATTACAAGTTTGTTGCAGTCTCGCAAGCAGCATTATTCCATTTGGGTGATTATAGATCGAATGACAAAATCAACTCACTTTTTGGTTGGAAAGACTACTCATTCGATAGAGGATTATTCAAAGTTATATATTTAATAGGTAGTTAGACTTTGTGGAGTTCCAATTTCGATTATTTTAGAGGGAGGTGCGCAATTTACTACACAATTGTAGAAGTCTTTCGATAAAGGCTTGTGTTTGAAGGTGAAGTAATTTTTCATCTTTCTAATAATGGTCAAGCAGAGCGCACTATTCAGACTTCAATATTTATGTTAATAGCTTTTGTGATTAATTTTAAGGGTATTCGAGATGATCACCTACCTCGCATTTAGTTTGCTTATAACATCAATTATCATTTTAGCATCCAGATGGCATATTAGGAAGCTCTTTATGGGTGAAAATGCAGATCTTCTATTGGATAGTTTGAGGTTGGTGAAGATGGGTTGATAAGACTAGCTTAGTTCATGAAGCTATGTAGTAAGTAAAAGTTATTCAAGAAAGGTTGAAAATAGCAAGAGTCGTCGCAAATCCTATACAGATGTAAAGAGAAGAGACTTAGAGTATGAAGCACATTATTGGATACTTGAAGATTCACCCATGAAGGGTGTTATGAGATTTGGTATGAAGAGTAAACTTAGTCCTCAGTATATTGGTCATTATAGAAAACCTAAGAGGATTGATAATGTAGCTTATGAGTTGGAGCTAGCAAAAGAGTTAGCAAGAATTCATCCTGTGTTTTCACATTTTTATGTTGAAAAAGTGCATGAGAGGTCCTTCACTTATCATACCTATTAAAAATTTAAGTATTAAGAATAGCTTGTTTTATGAGAAGATTGTTGTTCAGATTCTAAACTATTAGATTTACAAATTAAGAACCAAGGAGGTATTATCACTCAAGGTCTTATAGTGAAACAATTTGATGAGAGAAAGCTACATGAAAAGCTGTAGAGGACAAAAAGAACAGATATTCACATCTATTTGATATGGGAGACATTACATATCAAGGTAGAAATTCTCTTCTTTGTACTCTTTAATTGATATACTAATTGTGTTTGATTTGCTTTTAGGTTATTTAAGATGAATGTTATATGTTACACCTTTAGTGTACTTCAAGTTATATTGTAACACCACGTCTCTAGAACATAACAGAAATTATCTTTTCAAGGATCTGCAGGTGCAATCGACGGTTACTATTGACTGACCGTAGCCTGATCCACGACCTGTACTGCACATCCGTCATTTATGACTGAAACTCTCCCAAAACACAACCTAGATAATTTGACTAATTATCGAACAACGGACAGACCTACAGTCCATAGGTCAGACTAAGGTTCGTAGTCTGTGTCTGTCAATCAAGACCTCATTTACCCATTCAATTACAAGAACCACGATTTAACAGTACGGTCCGTGGATGGACCTACGGACCATTGGTGGAAATTAGCCCACTATTAGGGGTAGAATGTAGTTGGGTCAACTTAAAATGATCATAACTCTTAGCAAAATATTAATTAGTTGTCCCATAATCTATGAAATTATAGATAATTGAATTACCTTTCCATAGCCACCAAGTTTGCTAAAATGATACCTCCGAGTAGAAAGTTATGCCCGTTTTAGTGAAGGACTGTCAAATAGACCCAACCTATGGACTGAAGCAATAGACCGTCGATTGAACAACGGCCCTTCAATCCAGATCGTTGTTCAGTCCAACAACAATTAACTCAGGGGTCTTTTGATCTTTTCCCAGTTCATTTAAATCTTAAGATACGTCGTTTTGAACTTAAAGCATCATATTTAGGTCATTCTAAGCCTAGAAACATAACTAAAACATACCTAAGTAAAATCATTAAATAAAAACTTAGAAAATTAGAAGCCAAAAAGGAGGTAACGTCAAAAACCCTAGTTCAAGAATGCAACAAGGTTCCACTCCCGAAATATGAATATCTCTTCATTGATTTCATCACCAAGTATGTGGGATTTCACTAGTGGGTTTATTCCACCCATTGGGTCCCCAGTTTTATGTCTGATTCTTGATTCTCATATCATGATTAGACATAGGGTTTATAGAACTTCAACATAACTTCATGAATTAACTACTTATATGTTCCAAATCAGATTACCATGTCATTACTCAAATTTTTGCATGATTTTCAGAACCCTATCTATGTATTTCTTTATTTTTTGAATTACACATGCTAAGTCAGATATTCATTTACTTTATATTCACATGGCTCAAATATAAATGCATAGTTATCGTATTAATTATCACATTCTCTCTTTGCATGTTGCGTTTTGAGCTATGCAGTATATATATAAGCATATTCAAAATCAGTTAATTACATAATTCATTAGGAGTAGCATAATACTGACTTGGACTGTGATTCAGGGTACACAATTAGTCCTAGAACTACTAGCCATGTATGTTGTAAGTCCCTTTTGTGGACAATCATTTTAGTGATCACGCGAGCATGCATTTATACCTCTTGTATGGTATATTGGGTACCCTATATGGGGCATATACATCGGACTCCATATTTAGATCATGTGATTTTATTGTCGGTTATTAGTAACTCCCAACAGTTCAGTCAGAATCTCTAATACGTTGACCATATATATTGTTCAATTATTACTCAGTCTTAGCATGTTATAGATTTGTTCATTGTATCCAGTTAGATCATAATTCAGTATATCATGTTGAGATTATTATACTTGCTTTTGTGCTTATTGAGTTATGTTTTATTTAATCTTTACTCTATCATATATGCTCAGTACCTTAAAATATTGACGCATATGTGCGTTACATCTTCTCGGGATGTATTTTTAGGTTCTTAGCATCGAGATCACACATAGATCAGTTCCCGATCTCTTGTTTAACAGATTCTGTGGTGAGTCCTCATTCTCTGAGGACAATAGTCATGAATTCATTTGAGTCTTTTAGTAATTTAGTTTGAGTTTTTTCTACACTTAGTTGGGGCTTGTCCCAGCATTTCTAGTCAGTTAAAGACTTGTTTCATACATATTTAGTTTCAGCGTAGTATTGAGTTAATATTTCCTTTGTATTAAACTCATCGTTTTCAAATACCTCAATTATAGAATATGTGAATTCACCATATTTTAAGCATAAATTATGATTTAGATTCCGCATTAATTTTATTATTTTTAGAATCTTCATGATTATGCCAGTAGAGTTAGCTTGCGATCACTTGTGGTCCTAGGTTCCGTGTCCATGTCTTGGGGTAGCTCGGGGTGTGAAAAAAACTCTGTATTAGAGCACTAGATTTAAGATTCATAGGATGTCTAAAAAATTGTACTAAGTAGAGTCCTTTTAATGGGTGTGAATTTCACCACATCTTATGAGAGGAAGGATACAAAGTGTTTTAGAAAAACATCACTTTGTTTTTTCTCTTATCGTGCGTAAAGTATGATCTTATTCTACTATAACTTGACATTTTATGTTTCAGATCATGCCTCATCGTAGAGCTAACGATAAGAATGTGAATGCCTGAAATGCGAATGCAGCTCCTCTAGTCCCAGATCAGGATGTCTCCAATGCTGAGTTCAGAAATTCCGTACAAATGTTGGCTTAGAGTACAACCAACCAAAACAATCGGGTTCATGCTCCGGTGAAATGCAAATAGTGGATCAGCAGCTGCAAGAGTTTTTGACTTTGTTAGGACGAATCTGTCTGAGTTCTTAGGATCACAAACTAATGAGGATCCTAAAAATTTCTAGGATGAGATTAAGAATATTTTTAAGGTAATGCAAGTCACTGGGCATGATCAGGCTGAGTTGGCATCATACCAGTTGAAGGATATTGCTCATAGCTGGTACACTGAGTTGATGTAAAATAGGGGTACATATGCAACTTTTATTACTTAGGATAGTTTGGTGAGACCTTTCTGATAAGGTTTTTTCCCAATAGAGTTGGGAGAAGCAAAGTCTCAGGAATTCATGAATTTAAGGCAGGGAAACATGGTCTCAAGTTTAACAAACTCTTCAGGTATGCTCTTTACTTGGTTGTAGGATCCAAGGCTTATATGAATAAGTTCTTCTATGGAGTGTCAGATTTGGTGAAAACTGAGTACAGAAATGCTATGTTATTAAGAGATATGAACATCTCTAGGCTTATTATTCATGCTCAAAGGATTGAAGGTGATAAGATTACGAATAGTTCAAGGAGAATAAGAAGTCTAGGATTGGGAATTATGACTATTCTCCGTAGAGTCTGTAAAAGTTTTCAGCTCCAGCCCCTTCGTCAGCTAGTGTTCCATCCGCCAAGAATAGGTATGACCAGAAGGTAGGGCATCAGGCTCTATGTCCCAGGAAAGTGTTTCATGAACCAAGACTTACCCTACTTGTCCGATGTGTGGTAGAATTATGCGGGAGAGTGCCTCATAGGAAAGAAAGGATGCTTTGGATGCGGTCAGCGTCAGAACAAGTTGTATATTGTTCATGCTCGCAAGGATTAAGAAGGTTCTCCTGATGTAGTTACTGGTACGTTGCGAGTCTTTGATCTTGATGTTTATGCATTGTTAGATCCAGGGGATACACTTTCTTTTATAACTCCCTACATAGCAGTCCAATTCAATGTTAGTCCAAAAACTATCTCAAAACCTTTCTCAATCTCTACTCCAATCCGTGACACAGTTATAGTGAGACCGGTATAAAAAAATTTCCCTATCGCACTATCTCAGAAAGTCACCTCAGCAGATCTTGTAGAGTTAGAAATGGTAGACTTCGATGTCATTCTAGGTATGTATTGGCTACATTCATTTTATGACTCAGTCTATTGTAGAATTTTGATTATTCATTTTTAGTTTCTAGATGAACCAGTCATAGAATGGAAGGGTAGTAGCTTAGCGCCTATGGGTCGATTCATTTCTTACCTTAAGGCCAGAAAGATGATCTCTAAGGGTTATCTCAATCATATATTTTGGATTAAGGATTCTGGCTCTTAAACCTAAACTCTTGAGTCAGTTCCAGTAGTCTATGAGTTTTAAGAAGTATTTCCATAAGATCTTCTCGGAGTCCCTTCCGGAAGGGAAATCGACTTTGGAACTGACCTCTTTCCATATACCCAGCCTATTTATATTCCTCCTTATAGAATGGCTCCAGCAGAGCATATGAAATTGAAAGAGCAGTTGAAACACCTTCTCTATAAGGGCTTTATCACTCCTAGTACTTCACCATGGGGTGCACCAGTGTTGTTTGTAAGGAAGAAAATGGTTCTCTCAGAATGAGCATTGACGATAGACATTTGAAAAAGGTCACAATCAAGAATAAGTATCACATCACAAGGATTGATGACTTGTTTGACCAACTTAAGGGCTCTAGCCATTTCACGAAGATATACCTCAAATTGGGTAATCATCAACTTAGAGTTAGATATAGAAACATTCGGAAGACAAACATCAGAACTCAGTATGGTCATTATGAATTTGTAGTTATGTCGTTTGGACTAACGAAAGCTCCTAAAACTTTCATGGATTTAATGAAAAGAATTTCAAACGTACTTAGAATTGTTCGTTATCATCTTCATTGACAATATCCTCATTTACTCTAGAAATGAAGAAGAACATGCGAGTCATTTGAGAGAAGTTTTGCATACTATAAACGATCGTAAGTTATTCACTAAGTGTGGAAAATTTTTGTTCTGGTTTCAATCCATTGCTTTCCTTGGGATCCAAGTGGATCCACAGAAGATAGAAGAGGTGAAACAATGGCCCAGACCTACCTCTGCAATAGATATCAAAATTTTCATAGGTTTTGTGGGTTATTAGAGAAGGTTCGTGGAAAGGATTTCATCCATAACCTCCCCATTGTCTAGGTTAACTCAGAAGATGGTCAAGTTTCAATGTTCATATGATTGAGAGAAAAGTTTAGCATAATTGAAAACTAGATTGACTACAACTCCTATCTTAACTTTACCAGAGGGTTCAGATAGTTATTTGATCTATTAAGATGTATCCAGAGTTGGCTTGGGTTGTGTGTTGATGCACGAGATAAGGTTATAGTTTATGCTTCAAGACAACTTAAGGTGCATGAAAAGAACTATCCAACCCATAAGGTGAATCACTGATCAAAGAGAGAGCAGCCGCCAGGTTTAATGATTTTGTGGGATCTACAGATGTAATGGCTGGTGAACCGCTTCTTCTTCTTCCACGAAGATTCAGATATAACCGAGATTGGATGGAACTGAACAAGATTGAGCGACCTCGAGCTTGCAATTGTGTTATTTGCACTTAGGATATGGAGACACTAATTTTGTGGTGCTCATGTAGATGTGTTCACTGATCACAAGAGCCTTCAGTATATGTTCACCTAGAAAGATAAATCTTCGCTAGAGGAGATGAATTGAGTTCTTAAGGATTATGATATGAGTGTGCATTATCATTCTTTTTAGGAGAATGTAGTAGTATTTGCTCTTTGAATATTATCTATGGGTAGTGTAGCCCATGTTGAGAAAAAAAGAAAGGAGCTAGTGGAGAATGTTCACACGTTTCTCGCTCGGGAGTCTTCCTTATTAGCATATCAAACAGTGGTATAACAATTCAGAATGGGAAAAATATCCTTTGGTAGTGGAGGTTAAGGAAAAGCAAGAAATTGATCAAATCTTGCTTGAACTTAAGGGTGCAGTCCACAATAAGAGAGTGGAGGTTTTCTCCCAAATGGGAGATGGTGTACTTTGCTACCAGGGTAGATTGTGTGTTCCTGAAGTGGATGTGTTGAGAACGCATATCATTACAGAAGCCCATAACTCCAGATATTCTATTCATCCAGGATCAATATAATTCTTGGAAGTGGGATGTAATCAATATAGATTTAATCAAAGGGTTTCCGGTGTACTTGTAGCTACATGACTTCATTTGTGTGGTACTTGATAGGATGACCAAGTCTTCTCGCTTTTTAGCGGTCAACACTACAGACTCCGCAGAGGACTATAACAATAGTTACATTAATGAAATTGTGAGGTTACATGGGGTTCCTTTGTCTATAATATTAGATAGATGTCCTCGGTTTACCTCTCATTTCTTGAAGTCATTCCAAAAGGGTCTTGGTACTCAATTTAACCTTAGCACAATATTTCATCCATAGACAGAATGACAGGCAGAGCGTACCAATTAGACTCTAAAGGCTATGTTTAGAGCTTATGCGATTCATTTCAAAGGTGGTTGGGATATTCACCTTCCTCTTATTGAGTTTTCCTAAAATAATGGCTACTATTCTAGCATTCTAATGGCCTGTTATGAGGCACTGTATGGGCATAGATGTAGATATCCCGTTGGATGATTTGAAGTAGGTGAAGCAGCTTTTTTAGGGCAAGATTCAGTCCATTATGCTATGGAGAAAGTGCAACTCATTAGAGAGAGACTTAAGACAGTCTCGAGTCATCAGAAATCTTATGCAGATGTAAGGAGAAGGGAACTAGAGTTCCAAATCGATGATTGGGTTATCTTGAAAGTGTCACCTATGAAAGGAGTGATAAGATTTGGCAAGAAAGGGAATCTCGATCCTAGATATTTAGGACCTTACAAGATATTTAAAAATGGGTTGGCAAGGTGGCATATGAGTTAGAGGTGCCAGCAAAATTATCAGTCGTGCATCCGGTCTTCCACATCTCATTCTTAAAAAATTGTGTGAATGATCCACCCTCTGTAGTGCCTTTAGAGATAGTGGCGGTGAAAGATAGTCTTTGTTATGAGATTGTACCTGTTGAGGTTCTTGACCTTCAGGTTAGAAGGTAGAGAGATAAAGAAGTCGCTTCAGCGAAAGTTTTGTAGAAGAGTCAGTCCGCAGAGGGAGCTACTTGGGAAGCAGAAGCAGCCATAAAAGTCAAGTATACTCACCTCCTTCCTTCCGATTCCACTGGAGCTTGAGGTAATAGTTCCTCTTAAATTTTTCAGTCATTTATGTGTGAATTAAGCCTTAGAATCACATTCCATCAGTTTTTACTTGAATTTTCAACGTACTTGCATGGTCTCGGAACTCAATTCCGTAAGAAACTAAGTCCTCAATGTTTAGTAGTAGGGATTGCAGCTCTCTCCATCTATTTCAGCTAGTTAAATGTTCATTCGAGGACGAATGTTCCCAAGCGGGAGATAATGTAACACCCCGTATCTATAACACATAAGAAATCACCTTTTTTCAGAAATCTGCTGGTGCAATCGATGGTTACGATCGACCTACTCTAGCTAGACCCACAACCTGTACTGCACATCCGTCGTTTGTGATTTAAACTCTCCCAAAATGCAGCCCAGAAAATTTTACTAGGTGTCGAACGACGGACGGAACTATGGTTCGTAGGACAGACTACAGCCTATAGTCTGTGTCCATCGATCAAGACCCCATTTACCCACTCTTTGACAAGAACCATGATTTACCAGAACGGTCCGTAAATGGACCTACGGACAGTAGGTCGAAATTAGCAAATAATTAGGGGGAGAATGAAGTTGGGTCAACTTCAATTGATCATAATTATTTGCACAAAATGAATTAGGTTTCCCATGACCTTTGCAATGATACATAAATGAATTAGGTTTCCAACCGAGTTTGCTAAAATCAGACCTCTTAGTAAAACTTTATGCCCGTTTTAGTAAAGGTCTGTCGAACAGACCCAACCTACGGACCAAAATGATGGACCACTGATTGAACGACCGCTCGTCACTCCAGTTCGTCATTTGGTCCGACATGAACTGAATAAGGGGTGTTTTTGTCTTTTCCCACTTTGTTTAAACCCTAATATATGTCTTTTTGACCCTAAATCGTAATAATTTAGTAAATTTAAGCCTAGAAACATAAGTAAACTTACCTAAGTCAAATCATTAAATCAAAATTTCGAAAATTAGAATCAAGAAAGGAAAAAAAAGGTCAAGAACCCTACTTCAAAAACGCAGCAAGGTTCCTGTAGTTCCAGCCCCGAAATCTAAATATCTCATTGTAGATTTCATCAGCAGGTATGTGGGATTTCACTAGTGGGTTTCTTCCACCCAATGGGTCCCTAGTTTTCAGTCATTTTCTTGATTCCCATATCATGATTAGACGTAGGGTTTCTAGAACTTCAACAAAACATCATGAATTAACTACTTATATATTCCAAATCAAATTACAATGTTATTGCACAAATTATTGCATGAATTTCTGAACCCTAGCTATGTATTTCTTTTGTTCTTGAAACACACATACCAAGTCAAATATTTCATTTACTTTAGTTTAAATGCCTCAGTTACAAATGAATAATTATCGGATTAATTATTGCATTCTCAGTGTTCTTGTTCCATTTTGAGCTATCAAATATTTGCAGAAATAGAGTCATATTCCAGTAATTACATAATTCATTAGGAGTAGCATAAAACCGACTTGGACTAGGGTTCAACGTACCCAATTAGTCCCAAACCTACTAGTCAAGTAGGTTGTAAGTCCCCTCTGTGAGCAATAAGTTTAGTGATCACGACAGCATGCCTTCATACCTCTGGTAGGGTATATTGGGTCCTCCTGATGGGGCGTATACATCAGACTCCACATTTACCTCATGCGATTTTATTATCGATTATTAGTAGCTCCTACAGTTATGTCGGACTCTCTAATGTGTTTACCATATTTACAATTCATTTATTATCAGTCTCAGCATGTTATAAATTTCGTCATTGTATTAAGTTATCTCAGAATTCAGCATATCATGTTCATATTATTATACTTGCTTTTGTGTTGTTCAGTTATGTTTTATTTCAGATTTACTCTATCTTACATGCTCAATACCTTCAAGTATTGACGCATACGTGCATTATATCTTCTCGTGATGTAGGTTTAGATTTTCAGTGTTAAACCCCGAGCTAACCCCGAGACGCGGACATGGAACCTAGGACCACAAGTTATCCCAAGCTAACCCCGCTGGCATGTGCATGAGTATACTAAAGAATATAAAGTTTTGCGGAAGCTAAAACATGATTTATAATTGAAATATGTGGAATACCCATATACTAAAACTGATATATATATATATATATATATATATATATATATATATATATATATATATATATATACATATATATATATATATATATATATATATATATATATATACATATATATATATATATATATATAACTGATGCATTTAGTACAATGAAGTTACTAACTCAACGCTAAGATGAAACTAACTATGTCTGAAATAAGCCTTTAACAGGACTAGAAATACTTGGATAAGTCCCACCTAAATCTAGCAAAACAGAAACTAAATGAATAAAAGACTGAAATGAAAATCATGACTGTTGTCCTCGGAGAATGAGGATTCAACACTGAATCTACTGAACTAGAGATAAAAATTCAATCTATGCCTGATCTGGATGATGAGAACCTGAACCTACATCACGAGAAGATGTAGCACATGTATGCGTCTGTACTTGAAAGGTACTGAGTGTGTAGGATAGAGTAAATCTAAAATAAAACATAACTAAACAAGAACAAAAATTAGTACAATAATTTGAACATAATATACTGAAAATCTGAGATAACTGAATGCAATGACCATTTTATAACATGCTGAAAGTGAATATTGACAATACAGATAAATGGCCAATATGGAGAGTATGACTGAACTGTGGGTGCTACTAATAACCAATAATAAAATCACATCAGCTAAATATGAATTCGGATGTATACGCACCATTTAGATGACCCAATTTACCCTGTCAAAGGATAAAGGCATGCTGGAGTAATCACTAAACTTATTGCCCACATAGGGGAATTACAACATACTTGGCTAGTAGTTCAGGGACTATTGGGTACATTGAACCCTAGTCCAACAAGGTAATATGCTACTCCCAATGAATTCATTAAATTAACTGATTATGTCTGAGTTTTGGTAAATACTAGATAGCTCGAAACTTAACATGCAAACTGAGAATGCAACATTTAATCTGATAATGATGCATTAAAAACTGAAGCATGTATAACTGCATAACTGAAATATCTGACCTAGCATATGTAATTCAAGAACTAAAGAAATACAAAGCTAGGGTTCTAAAATTTATGCGATAAACTGAGTAATAACATGATAATCTGATTGGAACATATGTTTTAACTAAATCATGAAGTTCTATCAAAGTTCTAGAAATCCTAGGTTTAATCATGATGAGAGAATCAAGAACTGCCTGAAAACTAGGGACCCAATAGGTGAAAGGAACCCACTAGTGAAATCCGACATACCAGGTGATGTAGTCCACGGAAAAATATTAAGATTTCGACGCTGAAACAAAGGGATTCTTGATGAATTCATTAACTAGGGTTCTTGAGATTTACCTCCTTTTTTTATTCTAATTTTGTAACTTTTAATTTACGATTTTGACTTAGGTAAGTTCTTGTTATGTTTCTTTGCTTAAAATGACTAAAATATGATGATTTAGGGTCAAAAGGACGTATCTTAGGGTTAAAATGAAGTGGGAAAAGACCAAAGACCCCTGTAAAAGTTGTTGTCGGACCAATCGACGGCTAGGAATGACAGTCCGTCGATTGACCGACGCCCCGTCGTTCGGTCTGTCGAATGGGCCTGTTCGACCGGCATTTACTTAAACGGGCATAACCTTTTACTCGAAGGTCTAATTTTAGAAATATCGGTGTCTATGGAAAGCTAATTCAATTATCTATTTTTGGGTAGGTCATGAGACACCTAATTCATTTTGTTGTAAGACTTATGTCAATTTGAGGTTAACCCAACTACATTTTCCCTTATCTGTCTGTTAATTTCCCACCTACGGACCGTACTGGTCATCCGTGACTCTTGTTAGAGAGTGGGTGAAGGGGGGTCTCGATCGACGGTCATGGACTACGGACGTAGTTTGACCTACATACTGTAAGTCCGTCCGTCGACAAACACTTAACTAATTTTCCTAAGCTGAGATTTTTCAGACTTTTTACCCCATGTAGGATTGTGCAGGAAGAACCGTGGGTATGGATACGGTCTATCGATGGTCACGTTGGTTGCACCTACAGATTATTATGAAAAACTGATTTTTTTTGTCTATTTTGGATACACGGAGTTATATTCAGCATCTAGATCATGCATAGATCGATTCCCGATCTCCAGTTCAACAGATTCAGTGATGTGAAATTTCTCAGTTTACGCACTAATACTTATTCTAGGGTTTTAGCAAAAAGAACTCAAGATGAGAAAGGAGAAGAAAAGGTCAAGATTTCATCAAGTTAATAAAGGTTTTTTTGCGGAATTAGCCTAAGTTGATCCTTAAATATGTATGTGAGCTCACATAGAGTTGGGTTCTTCCATCCATGCGCCAAACATGTTTATTTCAGTGCAAATTTGTTCTTAAAAAACCAAAGGTTGATATTGCATATTAGTCTTCTTGAATTTTCTTTCGTTCTTGAATTAAGATGAGATTGATGAGTTCATTGACATAATTATGTCGATCATTAGAGTTATTTTTAGTATAATTCCTGTGAACATGTGTTGGGTATATAAATTTAAAGATAAATTGAGAAAATAATCGAATTTAATTTAATTAAGAAAAAAAATAAGTTGAAAAGTTTATCAAGAATGTCTGGGGAGGGGATGGGGCAACGTTCCCCTGATACGCTAGAGAGTCCAGGGCGATGTCCCCTGATGCGCCAGAAGGCTTGGTGTGGCACGCAAAAAATGTGCTAAATTTGTTCCCCTAAACTTTATATGCTGGCACCCGACGCCGGTAGTATGCCCGGGAAGTCTGGTCGCACACATTTTCATTTTTAGCACGTTTTAGTCCTTCTAAAGTTTACTAACACTTCCTATTGATTATAAAAAATCTATATGCCTTTTAAACATCTATAGTCATCCATTAGTATAAATCATAGCCATGGATTTGTAAATTCAAATTTAAGGAAAGTTAAGAGCCAAGACTAGAGAGATATTAAAGACATTTCAAAAGTCTATTAAAATAATTTTTAAACCTCTTTTGGGACTTGAGCATTGAGTTGTGTTAGAGTAAGAGCGAAATTCATTTTATACAAAACATTATATGGTAACTAACTATCCTAAAGAATAAATGTTTTAACATTTAAAAAAGAAATAAAACTCAAATTTAGGGAGAGCTTTTGAGCTAGTTTTTGAGTAATAATCATAAAACACATACAAAGAGTTATGTTTTAAACATACTAGCTAAGTATATCTTTGGAATAGTATTGAACACCGGTATGTAGACAAATTAGTTATAAGTCAAGTCTCCATAAACCATGTAGTCAACGTTGGTAGAAAGGGTCATAGTTTTTCAATGACTATTTAATGATTTTAAGCATAGATTAGTGGATCGAATTAGTTGAGGATTTCAATATTCCGACATGTTATAGGAAAGGTATGGGAGCGTGGATGAGATGTTGTATTTTCACATATCTCATAGTGATGGTTGTTAGTTAGAGAATCTTCCAGAAATGTTTATTTATGTATTCTTTTATACAACTAAAACATTATTGTATTTTTTCAATATGTTGAGATGTTATGTACTGTTTTAAATGCTTATTATAATTTGCATCTCTATTGTTGATTCATTACTACATTGAGTTAAGTATCATTAGTTGAGTAAAACATAGGAAAGTATTTCTTTCAGATTCAAATCAAGCTTATATTTTGTTTAGAATTCCTCTAGCATGCCTGTACATTAAACGTACTAATGCTATTTGGCCTATATCATTTTATGATAACCAAAACTTCGTCATCAAAGAACTAAGCACAAAACCTAAAGAAGTCAAATTATTCAACCTTAAGAATGAAATTACATATAGTAATCACATGTTTGGTATGTTTTTTAATGACCCCAGCAAAATGAAAACATCCATACCTCAAAAGAACTAAGTGTTGATAGATCATATTGCCATGTTTCGGCATAAATAACTTTGATGGATTTCCACGTTCTAGCATAACTAACTTGGATCCGATTTCAATATTTCAATATGAAAATGGGATTATATTGAAATGTTCAGACAAAGATATTGAATTTTTTACCATATTCTGGTGCACTCACAGTTTGGGTTTGGTTTTCATTACAGGACAAACTACTTGACATATTTTGGCATCTTGATAATTCTGAGATTGTACGTTTTTCATAAGTGTGATGATATGGTATATCTTGATATGCATATATATATATATATATATATATATATATATATATATATATATATATATATATATATATATATATATATATCCATGTGATTATATTGATTGTTTGACTTGCTTATTTTGCACTTAGTGGTTATATGTCGTGGCGGTTCATGTTGTCGTCCTTGTGTTGAGCAAACTCGGGAGTATAACAGACATAAAAAAGGGTTCAAGGGACAAGTGATTGATATCATAGGTTGTTATGTTCTATAATTTGTGAGCGAAAAGTAAATATAGCGTATATGACAAAATGTGGTTTGGTGGGTTCACCCTAGGGAGAGAGATTTCGGGTCAGTGGTAACAAAGTTTGATGTAGTGTACTTTGTGATATTTGTTGAGTAATGTGACGAGGAGGTAAGAGTACAACGAATTAGGTCAATTTGAGTGCTTTTAGGTATAATTGGAGGGTCGTTAATGTTTTATAGTGGTTATGCCATGCTGATTAACCTTGTCAGTAAGTTATTGAGAAGGTGGAGAACCTGTTGCTTGTTTCGTAATCTTACAAGTTGATTTCATATATTTTGTGGTGGGTGTCTTGTTGACCAATTATGGATACCAGTACATGTATTTTTACTGATACTACTCTTGTTATGTGTTTGGTACGTAGACTGGGCTAGGATTGGTGATAAATTATAAGTTTAAGATGAAGAAATTTTCAACCAACTTCTATCCTTCCTTCCGTATTGTGGGCGGTTGTTTCTCTTATTTATTTTGTCCAATTGTACTATTAAAAGATCTTGTACCTCTTTAGATAGATCCTTGGGAGTTGTTAAAATTAGTTTACAAGTCTTCACGAAACGTATGTCAAAACATAGCATTTATTAACAAATATTATTATAATTATCTTTGTTTTATTAAGTTTTCTGCTTGTTTAACTAGTAGGATATAAAGGTTAACCTACTTAGTAGTCAGAGTGGGTGACCACGGCCCGATGAATTGGATCATGACAAATTGGTATCATACCCTATGTTGTCGGTCTCCCTGTAAAAGATAAACATTGTAGACTAGACTCTTGCATATTGGTGTGTTGACTTCCATATCTAATCAACAAGAGGCTAGGAAGCATTTTAGAAAATTGTTCAACATATTCTTTTCATTCGTGCGAAGTCACTAATGGTACGAGTTGAATACAATTGGCATCTCAATAGAGTAAACTTTACGTCATTGATACGGTTGAAGGGACACTAAGAAGTTAATTGGAACTAGGAAGGTTCCTATTTGTATCTAGATATAGGGTTGTAAAAGGCATGGAAGACCAGTTATGCTCATATATGGGATGAAACAACTAATGAAGTCAAATTGTATGTGCATTGTGTCTTGTGAACTATGAATGTGTGCTTTTTCTTGAGTGAATTATATGTAAATGTAAGGTCAAACTTGTTGAATGTGAGGATATGATTTCGTGCACTATACACGTGTCTATAAACCTTTGTATATACAATGTGGTGTCTAATCTGTGTAGATAACCAGAATTGTAAATATTGGGGTGTAAGCTTGGATGGATGATTTATGGTGCAAAAATAATAAAAATGAATTGATTTGTGTAGCTGAGATTGATTGCGGGTTAGGCAATGATAATCCTAGTTATCAATACTATTCTAAAACATGTTATGTAAAGCTTGGGACCTTGGGGGGATTTTAGAAGACAAAATGAACTCATAAATTATTCGCCTGGGTTCTGGTTCCATCCGAGCCGCTATGGTGGAAATATTCCCTACATAGCAAGGCCACCCGAGCAGGATTATTCCTGCCATAACGAGGTGGCCACATCACTAATTTCTCTCCAGAGAGGGACAGGGTGAGGCAAAACCTTACCATAGCCTCCCTTTTTTCCCTAGAATCATCACCGAATAGTATTTGAATTTACCCTACCTGTCTAATACTGTTCAACAATAGAGTTAATAGCTTATAAGAACCTTAAGATCAAATATATGGTTATATCAGCAACAAAAACTAGCATACATGTCCTTGTAAAACTTATGAAAATCGAAAGATAAAACCAACTCATCTTAAATTTTCAAGTCATAGAGGCAAGTGACAATCTTATCAGAAACTCTCAGACTAGGTAGTGTCCACGTCAGTTAAGGTCCTGTGGGCTCTCACACTAGCCCAGGACTCATTCATCATAAAGAACTGAGTGTAGTCCTTCAGATCAAGATGAGGGATCTATTTGCGGGGTGGGGGGTGGGGGGGAAGTTAAGACAACCTTAATAGTATTCAACATACGGGATATTAGGCTATCCCTCTCCACACCCTTCCTCATGTCCTAGCGTAGCTGGCTATGGATCATCTCAGCTTCTAGAGCGGTGTTGGGTGGAACAAAAGTGAAGTCGGCATAGGCGCTCCCCTTTTTTTCTCGAAAGTCTCCAAGTCTTCCTCGACTTGGGCACCTGAGAGTGGGTCCTCTCTAAATTAACCCGCGCCTGCCCTAGTGTGTCTACACCTGCCCGTTCTTCTCTTGTTTCCCATGGAAGTAGCACTAGACCTGACCAAAAGAGGGTGAAAAGGGGAATCCATAGAAAGTACCTTGTCATCGATAGAAAGAAAGCCTTCACATTGTAGTGATAGAAAAAAAGACTTCATATTGGTGAGATAGAAAATCTTCTACTATGAGTTGATATATGTTCCTACATTCAACTGTGTGTCGTGTATGGCGCATGCCACAACTAATGCCCAGGGAAAGTCCACGTTAGCGTGGTTTTCCCGATGGAAAAAATGCAGCCAACTTTTAGCTTCAGGTGACAAATCTGTGCTAATGATACACTATGCAGTAGCCTAGTAAACCTGATCCCTGTGCATGGGCTCAACATCGTATCTCTCAACCACTCAAAGTCCATCTTCCATAGCCTTGTCTCAAATTCATGGTTCTGGAACTCCAGTACCCCTAGGGACTCATACATAGTTATGGCATTCAAATAGATATCAACTCCCTGAATGCCGATGACAGGTCTAAGATCGTCCTACCAGATGGTAAAAAGATAACTTAGAACTCCTCCACCTTATTAACTCGAGTGGAATGATGAGACCCACTGAACAGAACCAACCAAAACTCCATAGTTGAGAATAAAATGTGAGCTCCTTCTCCTCTATAGGTACAACAAAAACCCTCCAACTAAACGTCATGTTTCGATAGTTATGATACCTTTCTCGACTAGCGGCATACGGAAATCGGATAAAAGGCAAGTTTTCATCATTTTGTCCTGCCATTTAGAAATCTTGCAATGAGTTGAATTTAACTTAGGATGCAAAATAATAGTCGGGGTAAGGATAACAATTAACAATTAAGAAACAAAACAAAAATATTTCAAGGATTAGGCCACTGCTTAGAGAATACTAGAACAACGGCCACAATCTCATCGTGGCAGGATTATGGAGGCTACCATAGAGGGATGAAGATTACTATAGAGGCCTTCATCTGGAAAGAACTTCCGACGTGATAATGCTTTCTCTTTGTCCCAAAACCCTTATTTTCCATCGAATTTTAGCAGATCAGAGTATTATAACTATCCTAAACATAAATATGAAATCATTTTAGTAAAATAACTCTTTCAAGAGGCCTAAATCATAGTTTTACACCAAGAGACCATTTCATTTCCCCTACCCATTATTTTATCGATTGAACCATACATTTGGGAAATACTTACGGCCAAGACGTTGTGAAAATATTGGTGAAGTATGGGAAGTAACCATGCTTCATTTATTATATCAATTTATAATAACTACTCGAAAAGACCGTCTATTTTGATCAGTCAATCAACATGCAATTGTTGTTAGTAAATACTGAAGAATAGAGTGAAATGAAAGGGGACTTTACCTTAACTTTCACGTTCACAACTAGGGAAATTGAGAGAAAATTTGGGATGAATTTTGATATTAGGGAGAAATATGGAAATGTTATTTTTTTCCCCTATTTGTTGTTCCCGATCATCCGCATCACTAGGAGATCATCACCATAGCGGGAGAGCTCCTTCCATGATTGGAAAGACTATGTAGTGTAACCAATTTTGTTTTCTCATGTGTCGGGTAAAAAATTTTTGATTCTTTGGTATAGTAGTTTACTTATATTGTCTAAATGGAAATGTCACCAATTATGGTAATAGTTTCGTGATAACCCAACACATTAGTTTGGAAGTACTCCGAAAATTAGTGCACGTAATTATCCATGCACTAATTGTTCGAGGATAAACAAGGGATAATTGATATATATTGTAAGGACCTAAATCTTCGTTAATTAGGAAGGGACAATAATTCAAAGAACTCTTTGACACTGTCCTGCTAGAGAGAGCGAGATGCCTCTAGGGTGGCAGCACCAAGGCGAGATAGTTGGCTCCATAGAGAGAAAACAATATAGAATGTCAATTACGTGAAGTCCTATTTTCTCCATATTTCTAAACTACCTAAATAACTCGTAAAATACCGTGAAAACTCAGAAAAGCTGCTCTATGCTTGGGGGATGAATAAGAATGAAATTTCTAGCGAGGATATGGTGAAAATCTTGCGAATTCTTTGACATATTCATTATCACGAAGCCCAAAAACTCTAATCAAATTCAAAAATACTATGGAACTGTTTGGTGCCTAGGTAGGCTAGGTTTTATGAATTGAGTAGTTTCAATATATGCTCAGTTCGTAATATATGTTCTTCGATGGTAGAATTAATCCGTAGGCCTTAGTGCACAGATTTATTTATGAGTTACACCTTAGAAAGAATCCTGACACGATGATATAAGGGTTGAGTATGGTCGAATTAGGGTTTGCATGAGGGCGTGATGAGAAATTTCTTGGTCGGTGATGGTTGTTATTCCAAGATTGTGTGACATATTCTTATTATTGTTTCATTATGATACATGTATGTATGTGAATGTTTCATTGTTGATTAAAACATATTTTATATTAGATATATGAATGAGTATATATGACATGAATTACTTCTTGATTGTATGAGTAGAGAGTATACTTGCTTTTACGGATGTGGTGTGTTGATTGATCAGATTGCCACGTTCCTGGATAACTAACTTAGATTGGATTGGCATATTTCATTATAACAAACATCAATCGTATTGATGTGTTTCGGCATGAAAATGGAATTGGATTACTACGTTTGAGCATAACAATGGGATCGGGTACCACGCTTTAGTGCACTAATGTTTTGGGTTTGCATTCCATGTAAGCACTAGTTGACATAAATGTGAATCTTGAAATTCTTTAAATTGTACATTTCTCATAAAGGTGATGTTGTATATTTTCACATGTATGCATTTGATGTTAATTATTGTTTGACTTGCTTATGTTGCACTTAGTGGTTATCTGTCGTGATAGTTTATGTTAATTGCCCTTGTGTTGAGCAAACTCGAGGCGTATAATTGAAGGTCCAAAGGGTTCAAGGGACGAGTTATGGATAGAAAGGATTGTTATGTGTTGTAAATTGCAAAAGAGAAGTAAAGATAGCATATGTGCTTAGATGTGTGTACCTTGGGGAGAGAGATTTTGGGGTTAGTTGTAAGGATATTTAATGTAGTCTACTATGTGATCTTGGTTAAGTAATATTATGATGAGGTAAGAGAACGAAGTTAGCGGTTAGTTGGAATGCTTGTAGGTAGAATTTGGGGGTTCATTAATGTGTATGAATGGTTAAGCTGTGGAGAAGCGGGTGGCTTAAAATTGGCTCTAAAATGTCGGACCCCTCTTTGAAGGAGGGAAAGTAAGCTTATTGGCTCTAAAATTGTTCAACCAATATGAAACAAGGTAAAATTATCAAGGGCCCTCTAAAGATTTATTGAGATAGACAAAAGTCGTGTGCTGATCTTAAAAGGCGTGAGATTGAATATCAAGTTGGAGATAAAGTATTCTTAAAGGTGTCTCCATGGAAAAAGATAATGAGATTTGGACAAAAAGGAAAGCTTAGTCCCCAATTTATTGGACCTTATGAGATACTTGAAAGTGTTGTACTAGTTTCATATAATTTTGCTTCTCCGCCTGAGTTAGACAAGATCCACAATGTCTTCCATGTTTCTATGCTCAGAAGATATCATTCTGATCCATCTGAATCATGACTTGAGGTATAATAAAGAACCTATCCTTGTTGAAGCTCAAGAAGTAAAATTACTTAAAAACAAGTCTACTTCGTAAAGGTATTTTGGAGGAGCCATTCTGGAAAAGAAGCTACATGGGAGATAGAAGAAGACATAATGAGCCAGTATCTGCACTTGTTTCGGACTAGTCTAAGGTAAATTTTGAGATGAAATTTTTTTAAGGGGGAGAGAGTTCTAACACCCCTAAAACACTAGACCAAGATTCACATGTCGCTACATTAATGCTTAATTAATACAAAAAGTTTTATTCTTATTTTGGGGACTTGAAACTTTTTGATACTTACTACATTGCTTAACTTAGTGTGATCGTTATTTAAGGTATTGTATGAGGGTAGTTACGCAAATTGACTAATTAGGATTACCTATAAATTTAATGTATTGGTATCATGTATATACACATAGGTTTATATCTATGCATTTTAGGCATCACACAATAATTTGGGCAACACCTTTTAGTAACAGTTGTACATATAACTTGCCTCAATTTTGAGACTATATTTTGACACCTATTCTAGTGAATTTCATCTCACCTGAAGTATATGAACCTTAAAATTATTTATTAAGTTGTTCTTATAAATAAAGAAAAAACTAGGTCATTTTTGCTAGAATTCGAGACTCACACTTCTCCTGGGTATGTGATAAAGAATCTATTTCAATGTTGGGTAGTGTATTGTATTTTAATCATATCTTGTTCAATAGAACTTAGTATACAGTTAGTAAATATGATTTGGAAATCTAATTCATATATATAAAACTCTTATGTTTCTGTGAACTCTAATGTTGCTGTTATGAATTCAAAATCTAGGATGCAACCTAGGAGAAGTTATGTCCAGCTTCTGGAATTAAAAATCTTATATGTTCATCTGTTAGTGTTTTGATTAGATATGTTTGTAAAAATACGTATTTTGCATTGATTCTTGATTATTTACAAGATTAATAGATGTACCTATATATTTCATGAAGATTATAAAATACAATTTTCCCATTTTCCTTTACAAAACCATGTTTCGACATGAGGTATTAGGCTGACCAGAATCACTGTTTTGGGAGAATAGTCATATTTGTAAAGGCTAAGCTTACTTGTAATGATTATCCTATTTTACATAGACATTATTGATATTCTAGGACTTAGAGAAGTCATTTAATTGTATTTTTAAGGTTGTATATACTCATGAACAAGTTGAGGACCTTCATAAGTTGGTTGGTCTATGGTTGAACTCTTGAAGTGGTGTTGGGTTGTTTCTTTTCTAAAGCATTGAGGTTTGTGAATAAACTTGTACATGTACTATTTTTACCTCGTGGCATATCTGAAATTTTATTTTGGTACCTTGGTTACCTCTTGTCACTTTGCATTGTCGTGTTGTTGTCATTTAAGATGTTAAAGACGTTTGTATAACTCGCCCACTTGTACGGATTGATCTATCACTTGTCACACTTGTCAGGACCTTGTCCCTCTTGTGGGTGTGACTTTGTCACTATTGGAAAGCCTCTTAATTTGGATTATTTTCCATCAAGATTCTGGATTTTAGTTCATCTTAAGTATTAGAGTTGTCCATTTTAAGTTTAAATTGGCTTTCGTTTTTGAGTTAAGATGAGATTGATAAGTTCTTGAGGAAATAGAGTCGATTTGTGAGTTGTGTTAGATTATATTCTTCAGAACATGCATTATGTTCTTAATGTAAAGAGTAATTGAGAAAAAGATTCGAATTTTGACAAATTGAGGTTAGAAAATGAGGAAGAAAAAGTCAGACAAGGAATATATAGGTACCATATCCACGTCGGACCTGTTCCTTCTGTTTGAAAATTCTGCATCATGAGATCCAATGTTTATAAAATATTCAACCAAACATTTTTATTCATCATAGAGTACTTTCTCCCAAATAGAGTGTTTTTCAATCATTTCTGATGTTCAACTATCTAAAAACACACCTAAACATCTCGAGATCTTTCCTAACACAAATCACAACCTTGAATTTATAAATCAAGTTCGAGGTAGAGTTGAGAGTCAAGTTTTGAGACTTATGTCAAACATTTTTAAGAAGTCCTGATGATTCTATTTTTAGGAGTGTTTTACAATGTATCATGACTTGTTTCAAGACTGTAGCAAGTGAGTATCTGAATGAGGATACTTTATTCATGAGTCTACTTTATCATCATGATATCCTTCATATCATGAAGCAGAACTCCTAAATTTATAGTTCACATACAATAGAGAGTTAAGAGTAGATTTCAAGGAAGTCGTTGGTTTCATTTGTGAATTTTTTTAGATCAACTATTGATTTGACCTAAGTTTTCAGGAAGTAAATAAGAGAATGAAAATATTTGAAATACATAAGTTCCATGTAGCTACACAAACCTTCGAGTCGGGTCGTTCATGCATATATATTCCACATGGACTCTATAAATTGAGAATCATTAAGAGGAATAATATCTTGAGTTTCAAAGTCTTTAGTATTGAGTTCCTAATCCCCTTTGAGATTATAATACCAATCACTGGACTATCACATATTACCCATGAAGTGTTTGATTTGAATTTTTCCTGCCTATTATTCTTCATGAACCCTATACGTCGAACATTCTTGAGATGTGAAGTATCATTGATCCTTGAGTTGAGTAGTTCATGCTCATAATTTTGCATGAACCGTCTAGGTTGAGTTTTCTTTAAATAAGTAGTATATGAAGTTCTTGAGTTCCAAGTATTGAGTTCTAGTTACGGTTATTGAAAACCTTACATTGTCGTTCACGTTAGGCTTTGAGTTGATTAAACAGTAAGAGTAGATTTCAATTTTGCAAAAATATATGCAAACTAAGTAATAAAAAAAGAGTTTATTGTTTCACTTTTATAATGAGAGGAAAGTCAGCTTTCCAAAAGAGTTTTGAGTTATTTGAGTACCATCTCTTTGAAGAGACAGATTTTGGAGTAACTATCTCAATCCAATGAAAAGTTATGATTTGTAAACATATGAGCTAAGTATTTTTCGAGTAGTATTGAGCACTGATATGGGGATGAGTGTGAGTTCAGATAACTCACATCTCCATAAACCATATATTTATCATGGGTAGTAAAGTATCATAAATTTTTTTTATGGTTAATCAGTGCATTTTAGCATAGACTACTGGATCCACTTAGTTAAGGCGTTCTTTATGAGAGTAAACTATAGGACAATTTTCTAGAAACATTTGCAAGACGATGTATAATCTCTTAGGTTTATAGTGTTGGTTGGCGATTAGACAAACTCCCACAAAATATAATTGTAATTATATATATATATATATACAAACTGAGTATGTTGTATTCTTAAATAAATTGAGTTAATTCTTGCTTTTTTAAAAAGCTTTGCATATATTTAATCTCTTATTGTTGCCTTATATTGATTTGAGTATGTAGAGTAGAGTCTCTTGAGTTGATTTATGCTTCATAGTGTCGAGTACCTTATTGTTGAGTTCAGTGAGTTAAGAACCTTATTATTGAGTTGAGTATCTTATCCTTGCGTACTTCGGAGCTGAGTAAGTTATGTAGTTTTAATAATTCCTTGAGTTGAGTAAGTTTCCGAAGAAGTAAGTATGTTTTTTTAACTTTCAAACTTATGATATGCTTTAGAATTCCCGTGACGTGATCGTACATTCCACGTATTGAGTCATTTGGCCCTGCATCCTTTCATGATGCATATGCAAGTATTCAAGATCATCAATAGTATCTTCCTTGATACCACATGGGGTTTGAGTTAGCTATGGTGAGCCTCATTGCTTATGGAAAATTTCGTTTACTTTTATGTTTTCTCAAGATGTTGTGGATTTTGTCCCGGCATCTATCTTGTCATTTAAAGGCTTCATAGATAAACAATAGAGTTTTAGTATTCTGTTAATTATTTTGAAAATGGTGTAAAGACTTCACCTAGTTGAATATCCTATTTATATTAAGAGTAAATCTTTTAGTTTAATGTTTTTTATTTGAGTTATCAAATATTTATTCACTTTTAGATTTTCATTCAGTTTTCTACTTTTAGTCATCTAGGATGACGGTTCACTTAGGGACCAAAATTAGTTCTCGAGTGTCGGCTACCTCATGGGTGTAGGATCTAGCTGTGACAACTTCGTTTAATCGTTGTGTTATTTTTCATTTCTATTTTATTTTCATGTAATTTTGTGCTAGTTAATAACCCACTGCATTATAGCAACATATTTTATCTTTTATTTTTCATTTCTAGTATGAATAGATAAACATATTAATTGATGTTGTAGACTCTTATGATATTTATAATATGAATGGGTGTGAGTTTATATTATTTACAACATCGGACCTTTGAAAAAAAAGAGGTCATATTTTGGGTTGGCATGCATCAAGTTTTTCTAATAGTTTGTCAGGCTTTGCTTACTTGCTTTTACGTTTTAAGTGAACTATTTAATTTCAATTATTAGAGAGTATCTCACAATAACATTTCGTTAATTATTTTGGCAAATTGGGTAATGGTAATCAACTTGTTTTTTTGTTAATAATGCATTATACTTTTGAGTTTATTGAAAGCATACATCAATAATAAAAAATATGACTCAAGAAAGAAATCTAAGGGCTTAATTACTTAGTAACTTCATTAAAGAGTAAGATGCTCTTTTTATTCAGCAACAGTTCCGATCGATAAAAGATGAGTGAAAAGGGAAGAGATTAGTTTTTACAAACAAAGTTCAATAAATGTGTCATAAGTTTTAAGATCTAAAGGGTAAACATATTAAATATGATCTTGCATGAGGTTGCAACTTCCTCTATCAAATAAAGAAATATAATTAAAATGACAAGGTAATGTTTATGCGTCTTGACCTACACACTTTTAAAAATATAATAACCTTTAATTTCAACAAGACGAATAGGATAAAATTTAGGATGTGATACACCAAGGGAGGTCACATTTATGCGTTCTAACCGGTGAATATCAAAGTCATGGTTGTAACTTTGTATGTTAGTTAAGACTAATAAAATTGAACAATCTAACCCAAGCATAGTAATATTTATGATTTGATTTGTCCAACACTAATTTATGCCAACTATAAGTTAATAAATCGATTGTGTTTGAAAAATTTCATGCGAGAGTGCCTCATACCTTTTAATGGATCAGTCAAATTCCTTACCTTGTCCACAGTTTTCATTGACCAATGCAAAGAGTCATTTCCTTTAATTGGAGATTTAAAAAATATGACTTGGAACACAATAACTCAATTGTAGGTGACGACTCTATTTTGGAAAATAAAATAATCTCCTCACAATAACATTATTTTAATTGGAAAAATCTTATAAAAAGGCATGTGAGAATGTCATCCAACAAAAATCATATATCTAGATGAACACAAGTGAGTGGAAATCTTTGACCAATAATGCAAAATCTTAATAATGATGATGATTGTGGCTTCAACTTGGATATAGAGATGACATTTATTTGATGCAAGATTCTTGGGATATGCTTACTATATATTAGATTGAACAAAATATATTTAATTAAATTAAGACGCCAGTAAGGAAAAATTATTACTCGCTCCAGATAAGTTATGTTGTAATAAGTTATGTTACATAGGTTGTGTACTATATTTAAGACATTACTCTCTGTACATAAATTTACAAAATATATTTCTAACTCAACATAAGCTTTAGTAGGAATTAAGTTATGTAGTACAACATAACTTATTATATCTTTTAAGTGATAACTTGTTGTTTCAGAAATCGATATTTCGCCTCACACAACATGAGTTTTATAGGAATTAGGTTTTACATTATGACATAAAGTTTTTTCCCTTTTATGACACAATTTATATGTTTTGAAATTGGAATTTGACCTCCATACAACTACTAAAAGCTCGGTCATGTTTTCACGGGTTAATATGACCAACCTTAAATTGACCCGGAAAGCTCCTTCAAGTGGTCAAGTGGTGAAAAACCTCAATCTCATAGATCTATTCACTCCGCTTTTATAAAAAATTTAAAAACCTATATAGGTCTTTTTTTCTCATTTTCTTATTTATTACTAAGCTTATTATTTCAAACGTTTCACTTTTTTACATAACGTTTTCACTTTGGACATCAAAATATTAAGTATGATCCATTATTTTACTAAAATACCTTATCAAATTATTAGTTTTAATTAATTAACTCAATAAATTACTATATCGCTTATCACAACGCTTTTGGTAGCGTCACTTCTTTTATTAAGTCAGTCCATCAGCTACAATTGTTCAATTTCAAATGAGGAAAACTTATCTAAGTTATAATAACTCATTACATTTTTCAATGATTGTTATCCTACATCTTTTTTTATAATAGTAAAAGACGATAACGATATAATTATTTACTATATAACAGAACTAAGTAGGACAATTTGTTGACTACATAAATTTTGACCATCTTATTCGTGACTATTCAATTTTCGATGTCGTAATTATTTTACTCGTTTTCCCTCCACCTACTCTTCTGTAATAAAATAACTTTTGTTTGCTCAAAACAAAAAATACACGACAAGAGGAAAAATGCAAATGGTCAATTTATGAGATCTTCAAATTTTTGAAACCTTATCTTTTATATTTTCTTCTTTATTATAAAGAACATTATAAATTAAAAAGGTTTTGTCATCAATTTTACAATTGTCTTAAATTTTAACAACCAATGTATGGTGACCCGGAAGGTCATTTTGAATATTTGTTATGTAACCATTAAAACCCTCGTTATATCGATCCCAGAAATTTCTGATCGGATTTTGAATTTTGTTTTGAACTATGAGTAAGAATATTTGAATTACGAAAATTATTCTGTTCAAAAGGATAAAGTTTCTGAAACGTGATTTTCGTGTCTTTAGAGTTTCTGATCTCAGAACTGGTTTCTGTGAATTTCAATAGTCCCAAAATTGAATTCTATTAAATCCAATAGTCCGGAAATAAGTAAATTAGCTAAAGAGAGTTCTCGGTTTCAGATTCATACTCTTTTCATGGATTTGAGGTCCTAAGTTAATTTTTTTAAGAAAATTTATTGTTTGAATTGACTTTAGTTAACATTTGGGGTTCAGATGCTCGTATTAGATTTTTTAGGGTTCCATTGGATAGAGGGATGATTTAAGGCTTGAAGAAGGTTTTGGTTGAATTTCAGAGGTCTCAAGCTTGTTTTACACTTTTTAAGTGTTGTGTTTGTTCATTATGGTGATCAGGTCAAGAAAACTTACGATTTCTATTATGATTGTTCAATTATGTCTGAAATTGCATGTTTGGTCATGTTGTATATGTATTTTGTGTGTAATGCGTTCCAACGAATCTAGCGGGTCCATTCAAAGATTAAAGATTAGGCTGAATATATAAATGTTAGTTATGCTTGGCTTTAGCAATGGGTCGGCTCTTTCTTAAACTTCTTGTTAACGAAGGTCAGCTCAGATCCACGAAGGGTCGAGTAATAACCATCATATTTGTGCAGAATTGCTTGTTGGCTCAACAATCACATAAGTGAATGTTTGTTCACAAAATAGAGAGTCACATTCTATTTGTGTTTTTCTTTTGCGAGCAAAGGCCGTTTTAGAGTTATTTTTGAAAGTGAACCTAAGTAACATTAGCGATATCATACAAGGATTTTTTACTAGAACTTTAGAGGCTTATACAACACCTCAGAAATAAGACCCATTTTTTTAAAAAAAAAACTTTCCTATATAAGTGAACCACCATAGGGGTCACCGACCGTGATAGGTTACATGGTCTATAGACCTGCTCGTGGTCTAGTGTTTGACTCTACCTGGCCAAGGTATCCGCCCACGGGACCCTTCATCGGTCGTGGTATCGATAACAGGTCGTAGTGATGTTCTTGGTAAGTCAAACAGTGGACCCACTAACATTTTCCTAGACCCCTAGGTCTACATCAAGACCATAGAAACTTATGCAGTGTGTTGTCCTTCACGCGGACGGTGGGAGGGCCCGTGGAAGTTAGATAGTAGCCCCCCCCCCTGCGGACAATCCCTTAGACTACCTATAACATTGAAGACCAAGGACACCTTCACGGTCAGTGGGAGCGTCTGTTATCTGGGAACATCAGACCATCGGAACAAATGAAGATCAGGGGATCCTTCAGTGTTCGTGGTCCTATACACGAACCGTGGTATGGCTCATGGTCTGCTCGTCTACTGCTTTAGGTTAGGGGTATTTTTGTTTTCTTCTACTTGGTTGGACACCTAAATTACG
The DNA here is from genome assembly GCA_027789145.1 of Solanum arcanum. Taxonomy (NCBI): domain Eukaryota; kingdom Viridiplantae; phylum Streptophyta; class Magnoliopsida; order Solanales; family Solanaceae; genus Solanum; species Solanum arcanum. Next base: position 51,702,356 of record CM050937.1, read on the forward strand.
TCGTTGTAAGCGTAAACTGTGTGGTTTTTGTTAGTGATAGCGTAGAAACATAACTAAAACTTATGTACGTCAAATCTTTCATCAAAATTTAAAAAATTAGAACCTAGAGAGAAGAAAGAGGCGACAAAAACCTTGTTCAAGAATGCGACAAGATTCCATTTGTTCCAGCCCTGAATTCCAAAGATTTCTCTTTGGAATTCATCACCAGATATATGATATTTCACTAGTGGGTTCCTTTCTCCCATTAGGTATATAGATTTCAGTCATATTCTTGATTCGCTACTATCAATTGATCCTATGGTTTCTAGAATTTCAATAGATTTTCATAAATTAGTTTAATTAATGTTCGCAATCATATTATAATGTTATTAATTAAGTTCTTGCATGTATTTTTTAACCCTAGCTATGTATTTCTCTAGTCCTTGAATACAACATTACTAGGTCAGATATTTCAGTATTTAGTTATACATGCCTTAGTTATGAATGTATCATTAGTAGAATAATTGTTGAATTTTTAGTTTGTATGTAAGTTTTGATATATCCATTGTATTACAGATGTTTAGTCATAATATGTTAATGATTTAATGTATTGGCCTCAGTATAATACCAAGTTAGACTAAGTTTCAACATACTCAATTAGTCCACGGACTACTAGTCACGTAGGTTGTAAGTCATCTCGGTGGGCATCATTTCAGTGATCACTCTATCATGCATGTACACCTTTCGCCGGTTGTATTGGGTCCTCTCGATGGGACGTATACATTGGACCACACATTTAGCTCATGTGATTTTATTATCGGTTATGAATATCTCCCGCATTCCAATCCCACATTTTATTGTATTGACCATATGTCAGTATACACACTATTCAGTCTCAACATGTTATTCATTTTGTTAGCTCAGTATTGAGTTTCTATATCATTATCAGATTATACTATTGCTTTATTAATTTATCATTTCCATATTTATTTCGGGATTATTGTATCCTACATGTTGAGTACTTCAATCATATATCTATTCCCGATTTTCAGTTCAGCAGTAGTGGTGAGTCCTCATTTTTCGAGGATGAGTGACATTAATATCTTCCCTTGCTTTTTAGTCTTTAGTTTTCAATGCTTTCAAGATTGTGATGGGGCATGTCCCAGCACATCTAGTGAGATTAGAGGCTTATTTCAGACATAGTTACATTCAAATTAGTATTTGAGTTTGACATTTCTCATGTATTAAACTCTCATATTAAATACATTTTATAGTTTATAGTTTATAGTTTATATTATAAAATAAATGTAAAATATGTACAAAAAATATAAATGCTGAATATGATCTAAATGGGATGAAGAAGACGAAGAAGAAGAGGAAGGAGAAGGACAAGGAGAAGGAGTAGGAGAAGGAAGAATAAAAATGAGGAGGAGGAGGAGAAATTATTAGTATTAACGATATATTAATAAAGTCAAAGGTTTATTGAATCTTTTTATTTCTTTATTTCATTTTTATAAATTTATATACATCCAATTAAATATATTTTAGTTACTTTACAGAACCATATATTGAAAATGAAATATGAAATCACTATAATAAGTAAATACTTGAAAAAATAATGTTAGCAAATATTACTTAAAACAATATTGAAATATAAAATTCAAAATACTTTTATTTTAGTATCTTTTAAGTCCTATGTTGTAACTTTTATGTATTTTATATACTATTAATATTATGATAGATACAATATTGTGTGTATATTTGGTATCCACTATAAGCGTGTATAAATAGTATAATTTAAATATTCTCTTTGATGGTAGACAATATATTGTGTGTATATTTAGTATACACTGTAAGTATATATTATAATACCTAGTATTTGGTATAAATTTTTAGTATACATATAATATAATATAAGTATTTTATTACTATAAATATTTATAATTATTTCAAAATTAAATAGAAAAGAGTACACTCTATTGATAATTGAATTAAACTTTCCAATTAATAAACATTTTGAAAAATAAATAATAATTATACAATGACACGGTCCGTTCGGTCCACAAGAACCTGGACCAATTGGCCCAAAAAATTGGGCTAATGGATTGTGGGCAGAGCCAAACAAAAGTCTTGCACTGTTGATCCCAGATCGACGCAATTATTTGTGATCCAGCCCAGCTCGTGGTTGGAATACAGTGAATTTCTTAATGGGCTGGTCAAACATGACATAACCCGCTTAACAGGCTTAATGTAATCGATGGTAAACTTTTTTTTCAATCCTATTAACTTTTAGGGTTTATAGGTTGTGCTTCAATTGTGCTCCCCTCCTAAATCTTAACAATCAAAATGAACATGGGATTCTTCAAGGTATTTATCCCTGAAATTAATGGAAAGCGGTTGGTAAGTCTACTCTCACCCCCCCCCCCCCTTTATGGTCTATGAAGTAACTTTTTCTTGATTTTTTTCTTCTTTTTAGATATATGTAAGCAGTGAATATATATAGTGGAGGGGGAAGGATTTGTTGAGATTCAGATCTGAAAAACATGGATGCCTCATGTTATTATTTTTTTTAATTGTTCTTTCCCTTTCATCTTGTTTTTTGTTCTTATCTTCATGTATTTGATCTATAATTGTTGTTGAATCTTTTTTTAAAAAACTTTTTCAATCAATAGTTTTTTTAATATAAGTGTTTTGAATAAGGGCAGGGAAACTAAAAGGTTGATAAGAGCCCTTTTGTTGTGCAAATAAATTTTATATGTTTTTCTATATATGTAAAGACCTACTTTTTTTATAAGTATTATGTTTAATTTAGTCCATCAATGATAGAGATTGCATTTATTCAAAACTAACAATATTATGAGGGTTGAACGAAGTACTTGTATGATAAAACTTTGAAAATTCCATACATTACATTTTATCCTTTCTGTAATAGCTAGATTCTTGAATTCTAACAACAAAAGTCTCAAACTTTGTGTTTATCTGAAATATTTTATCATCTAAAACCTATTTGCTTCTATGACATTAGCAATGTGATTTAATAAATTAATGTTCTTCTGCATTTAGTTTTTCAAAAGTGAACCTTTTTTTTCTTCACAGAAACTTCCTACAGCTTATACCGATTACGTGGATGGAATATTACCTAGCAACATTATCCTAAGGGATCGGTTTGGAAATATGTGGCCTATAGGGGTAACCAAAGCAGCAAAAGATATTTATTTTGAATATGGATGGGAAAAATTCATTAAGGACAACATCGTAGAGCTTGGAGACTTCTTTATTTTTGACTTTGATGGAACCAGAATTTTTTACTTTACACTACTTGGAAGAAATGGATGTGTAAAGAAAGGAGTTGGGAGTTTAAAAATTAATGTGAAGGAGGAGGAAGTAGAGGAAATGAATGTTGAACATCAAAAGAGTGTGGAGTCAAAGGAGAATACTAGGGATAGAGATAGCAAGAACATTTCTTCTTTTGATGTTACGGATGAGAATACCCTAGTAGAAGAAAAGGAGGATGAACAAAAGGAATATGAAAATAGGGAAGATGTTCCAGAAGAAGAAGGTGAAAAAGAAGAACCTGATGAATACAAAGAAGACGAGGATGATAAAGAAAGAACTGGCATATTAAAAAAAATGACAACACGTTCCAAAGGTAAACAAAAATTAAATATCTTTAAATATACTCTTATGTTTAATTTCTATGCAATTCAATTCTTTTATTATTTATGTTACCACAAAACTGACATCTATCATTATTTAGGCATAATTTTGTATTCATATGATTGTCATGATATATTTAAGGAGACATTTTGCTACAGATATATTCAGAAGTGGAGGTGGAACTAAGCCAAAAAAATGCTTTCTTTGTGACAAAAATACGCCCAGATAGGAAAAATCATCTGATAATTATTAACATATAACTATTTTATTTGATAACTTTATAGTTCATTCTTATAATATTTTCATTTAACAAAGTGTTTTTTTCTAATTGTAGTACGTTCCGGCTGATGTGGTCAGAGATTACCAACTTGAACTCCCTTCATGCATGACCATTCGTGACTCCGCTAGTAGAGAATTTGAGGCAAAACTCAAGATTTGACAGGACAGTAGAATATGACTAATTTGAGGGTGGCATAATTTATGTAAGTGGAACCTTGTGGAGGAAATAGATACGTGCATTTGTGAATTCGTGAGAGAGAAACACAAAAATGAACTTTACTCACAATTTCACGTTGTCCATGAAGGAGAAGGTTCTCATCCCAACAAGAAATAACTTTTTTCTATTTGATAAGTCTTTTATGGCCTTCAGTGTGTTTATGTGGCTAAAGATTTTGAAGACAATTAGTGTTGTTCTTTGTTGAAAGAAGATTGCACAATATTTTCATTTATATTGATGGTTCTGAAAGTTAACCAAATAATTTGGTGTTAAGACTAAAATTTCGTTTATTTACATTCAAATGTTAAACTATTATTTTGTCTACAACGATCTATTCAAAAGATGGAATGTCCAGACTTCTTTTGTAAAATACTTAACTTTTTTTTTTCTTCTCATATAATCTATATCTAAGGTAATCATCTTGTACTTTGATTTGATATACTTTTTACTCAAAAAGGCCTAAAGCAGTGCGCTACATAGTACCCTTTTAGGGTGTGCAGTGTGCCAAGCAGTGCGGCAGCGTGGTTGAATTTTTGTTTCTGAAGTTTGGCACTTAAGGTTGAACATTAATTAGTTTAAGTTCGTAAATAATTGATTGAAAAATCTTTGTGGGTATGATATCTGGACTAGAAATTATGTAATATTTGTATGATTGCGTACACTTCCGTGGTCATTTTGACTCAATAAGTTTGCATCTTATTCTTTGTTTAGTCTTTAATTTTATTTCTTATTACATTTTCTAAATTATGTCTTGATTTTTTCCATAATAACTTGTAATCCCTATTTGTTTAGAACACTCTTTGTTCTAATAGATCTGGAAAAAAAATATAATTCCCTTTAAGGATTACGATAACCTTTTCCTTATATGTTTGAGACTACTTGGGATCTATATATAGGATATTCCTTGAAGATTCTAAAGGATTGTACATTTCTTCTATCTTTCATAGTGAAAAGTTCTATCTACTTTTTTGCTTTGAGGATTAGTCTAGCCTAACCTTGTTTAATCCTTGTGTTATTTTTCACTTCTATTTTATTTGCTTGTGATTGTGTGCTAGTTAACTCACAGTATTATCACAATATATTTTATCTTGTATTTTTCATTTCTAACATGAATAGATAAACTTGTTAGTTAAGGTTGTAGACTCTTATGATATTTATAATATGAATGATTGTTTGTTTATCTTGCTTATATACAATTTTGGTCGTGTAGAAGATAATACAAAAAAAAGTCATATTCTGGGTTTGTGTGCTTCTATTTTTTCTAATAATATGTCAGGTTTTTCTTAGTTGATTTTAGGTTTAAAGTGAACTATTTTGTTTGGATTATTTGGGAGTAGATCACTATAACTTTTGTTTGATTATTTTTGCAAATAAGGGTCAAGGTAGTCAGTTTATTTAGTGCTAATAATGTATTAGGCTTTTGATTATATTGAACACATATGTCAACAACAGAAAATTTGACTCGATAAAGAAATCTAAGGGTTTAATTACTTAATGACAATATAAATGGTAAGATTATTTTTTTTATTCAACGACAGTTGCAATAAAAAAATGAGAGAAAAGGGAAAAAATAGTTTTCCCAACATAGTAGAATAAATGTGTCATAAGTCTTAAGATCTAATGAGGACATATATAATATATCCTCTTACATGAGGTCGCAACTTCGTGTATCAAAGAAGGAAATATAATTAAAATTACAAGGTAATATTTATGTGTCTTCACCTACACACTTTTAAAAATATAATAACCTTTAGTTTAACAAAGACGAATAGGCTTAAATTTAGGATGTATTATACAAAGTGCGGTCACATTTATGCGTTCTAACCGGTGTATATCGAGGTCATTGTTGTGACTTTACATATTTGTTTAGGACTTATCAAATTGATTTAGTTAAGCAATCCATGGGAATATTTAATAATTTGATTTGTCCAGCACTACTTTGTGCCAACTATAAGTTTGATAAAATCTATTGTGTAAGAACTACGTGATTCAAGAGTACCTCACACCTTTTAATGCATCAATCGAAATCCTTACCATATCCATTGTTTCAATTGACTTATGCAAATAGTAATTTCTGTTTCATTAAAGCTTTAAAAATATGACTTGAAACACCATAACTCAATTCTAAGTGACGAGTCTATTTCAGTAAATAAAATAATATCCTCACAATAACGTTATTTTAATTGGAAAAATCTGACAAAAAGAGTGTGACAGTGTTATCCAACAAAATTCATATATCTAGCTGAACACATTTATGCTGAAAGTTTTGAACAATGATGCAAAATATTTATTATGATGATATTTATGGCTTCAACTTGGAATAGAGATAAAAATTCTTTGACGCAAGATTCAGGGATTGTTATTAGCGAGCCTCACCTACATGATAATACCATATAGTCAAATTGAACATAATATATTTTATTAAATTAAGACGTAAGTTAAGAGAACTTATATCTCGCTCCAGATAAGTTATGTAGTAATTATGTTATGTAACATAAGTTGTGTAGTATATTTAAGACATAGCTTGTCATACATAAGTTTTAGAAAATATTTTTCAAATTAGAGATATACTTTTGTAGGAATTAAGTTATGCAATACAACAAAACTTATTATATCTTTTAGAGGATAACATGTTGTTTTAGAAATTGATCTTTTGCCTCATGCAACATGAGTTTTGCAAGGCTTAAGTTTTACAGTACAACATAATTTTTTATACCTTTTTCAACATAATTTATGTGTTTTTATAATTGAAATTTGACCTCCATATAAGTTCCAAAACCGTAGGCTTTGTTTTGATGTATTAATTTGGACACCCTTATATTTAATGGAATCCGTCAAACGGCCAAATGGTTAACAAACACAATTCTCATAGAGCCATCTAATATGTTACTATCAAAAATTTAAAAATCTATAGTGGTCTTTTTTTAATCATTTTTTCATTTATTGGTAAGCTATTTAGTTCAAATTAGGTAAATTTCCTGCGATTCGCGCGGCGGTGAACTATTTCAATAATCTACTTCTCAACATTTGATAATGTAGTTTTTTTCAAGGGGGTATAACACTACGATAAATTGTAAAAAATATTTTATTCAAAGATGAAATGATATTTTTTTATCTTAAAACGAAAAAATATTTGATTCTAAGTGTTTATGTATTTTGTTTTTTATTTCTTCACATTACTGTGGTATTTTATCAAAGTCTATAAAATATATATGTAATTGTTTCATTTTCTATAATTGTATTTTTGAAAATTTAAACAAACATTTTATTCATTAATGCGAGAGTTTTACTCCTAATTAAGGCCTCTACATAAAGAATCTTAATACTATACATCTTATATAACTAGTTGTGTACTTTATATGTTAATTAAAATTTATAAGGAAATCTCTTTGAGTTCGATGAAATAACATATGTAGCTCAAATAATTTGAGTTAAATGATGTCTTGACAAGTCCCTTATGCAAAACCATTCACACTCGATGACACTACTTCGATAGCAAAAAGACATATTTTGTTGTTTATGTTTCCATGAATATGCTCATAATTCTATTGACTTCTTTGTGATTTTTAATCTAATTTTTGTAAGGAGAAAATTATTTTTTAAGATTTGATCGTTATGGATTCATCCTACTTTGAAGAGTAATTTATTCACTCTAATCCAACATTTGAACCCCAAACATTTGATTAAGGTTGAGTACAATTAATACATACCGACTAATTACATTCCTTTGTTTTTGGATGTCACTAATTGATTGAATGACTCATAAGATAGAATATTGAATAACTAATATTCTAAAGTAGTGTGAAACAACCATAACGTCAGAAGAATGAAAAGTGTTTTCTTGGACATCCCATTTATCTTTAGCCACTGAAAACTATATAAAAATCAAAGTGTTTAGCATAAAATTTTAAGAATTTTAATATACATGAAACTAATAGTCTAATAATTACATCAAATTCATGATTGACATATATTTACTTAAACATAATGATCAAAAGTATGATCAAAAGTATAAACATAAATAACAAAGATTAAAACATGTACTAAAAAAAATATATAACATAAGCATAAATCGATGACCGTAATAAGCATACCACCATCTGTAACAATAGAATGAAACAAACATAAAAAAATCAATCCTACGGAATGCACATTATTCCCTTTATAAAATTATTCTCCTCTATAACCTGAGGTTAGAAGGAATAGACTTAGATAAAAAATATTTTGTTTACTAGTGTATTCATACAAAAATAATGTGTCATTGAACCACTCAAAAGGATCAAATTACACAATTATTTAATTGTGTGTATAAGAAGAAGAAGAAGAAGTTCGGAATTTTCATTTTTTTAAAATGAGGGGAAATTGCTCAATTTATAGACATCAAATGATACTATTGGTTATTCTAATTGTGCCTTATTGAAAATGTCACAACACATAACAAAAGTCACAAGTTTTCGTAAAACTCGAAACTATTTATAAAAGTCGCAACTTTTCATAAAAGTCACAACTCTTCATAAATGTCGCAACTCTTCACGAAAGTCACAACTTTTCACGAAAGTCACAACTCTTCACGAAAGTCACAATTTTTTTAATAGAAGTCATAACTTTCATAGGGTTCTCTTTATATATATATATATATATATATATATATATATATATATATATATATATATATATATATATATATATATATATATATATATATATATATATATATATATATATATATATATATATATATATATATATATATATATATATATATATATATATATATATATATATATTTTCATTTTTATTTACATAATTTTTCACGTTGGACATTGAAATGTCAATTATGATCCATTATTTTACTAAAATACCTTCAAATTATTCATTTTATTTATTTAATTCAATTATTTATTACATAGCCTATAATCTCCCTTTAGTAGAATAATTTATTTTATTTAGTCGCTAAATTAATGATAATGGTTCAATTACAAATGAAGAAAAATTTATCTCATTTATCGACTGAATACTAGAAGTTGATATCTAACTGAACTAAGTTCCATGAACATGCAAATATGTTTGAATGTAATTTAACTTAGGGAACATGATCCTAATGCTAAAATACGTAAGAATAAATTGATACATTGGAGAGGAACTATTGCCTCAAGATGTAACACAACAAGAAAGATAGAGGTGAGGAGGCTTGGTCATGATGGTTGCTTCTGCTTCCTAAGTAGCTCCCTCTACAGACTGACTCAACCACAAAACTTTTAATGAACCAATTTCCTTATTTGTCCAACTAAAAACGTTGTGGTCAAGTGTAACAACCCTAAAAATGAATAAGATAAATACTTAAGGTGTCAAGAATGCCTACGATAAGACCAAGGTTCGCACGGATTGATACGCGTAGAACCAGACCTCAAAACCCTTACTATGACAAATCCAACTAACATAGGGAGTTATTTGAGCTTGGAAAGGTTGTAACAAATAAAGTAAGGCTTTCGAAAACGAAGTTTTAATCGAAGGAGTCTTTACCGAACTTAAAAAGAAGAAATCTTATGTTTTGAGGGCCCAGGGGTAAAATGGTATTTTCCAGGCCAAACGCAATATTGTAATTACCCTAAGGAATTAATTAATTAATTAATTTAAAAAATCAATTCGGGTTGGGTCGACCTGAAGTGACCTTTTTTCGAGAAAGGGTGTCACTCAGTTCGAGCCCCATTGGAGGCAATGAATTGATGATTGAATTATCAATAAAAATATTATTTTTTTGTAAGGGAAAAATGGCCCTATCACGTATAATCGAATAAATCAGATTTTTCTTTGTTAAGGAGAGTCCTAAATTGACTAAGTCATCCTCTAATCCTAAACAACTTCACACGTTCACTCTCTCACGTCTATGACCTCTCCACGCACAAAAACTCTTTTACACATTTGTTCTCTACAAAAATAAAGGTGAAGGACTTAAAATACATCAAGATTTCTTCAAAATTAAAGAACTCACATGAAATTTTAAGAAAAACAAAGTAACCAAAACGTTAAGGAAAAGAGAAGTTGTCTGTCGAATTGTGTGGACGTTGAGGAAGCTTGAACTGATTTTGGAGAGGGTTTTGGGAAGCAACTTCACATTTGAACAAGAAAATTAAGGTATGGGCTTCTTTCCTCTTGGTCCCTTTCCCAAGATACCCCTTACGATTCAAAATAATCATTCTGAAAACTAGGATTGTTCCCCTTTTGCTTCTCACTGTCACTAACTTTCATTGAACTTCAAGTTGGGTATGCTTGCTGGTACAAAGTAGGGATGAAATATGTTTTTGTGATGTTTATGTTTAAGTATGCATGTTCGAAATTGTGTGAATAAAGATTATGTTGTTCGAAATGATGAGAAAAAAGGTGATGTGTGAGTGCAACGTGTGGCAGTGAAGTGTTCACTGTTTTGCGACGTGTAAAGGCATGTTGTTTCTTGTATTTTATGTGCTAAAGTTGTGCCCAATCTGATATTCATATGGTGTGTGATGTTATAAATTTTGAGTGAAAACGTTTGACTAATATAAACCCTAAACTACACCTAACTACACACTAAATGCTTTGTGAAATTCCCTAAGAAACTAACATGAAATGGTTGATGAATGGAACCTAAATATTTTGAATAAATGTCCAGCTTAGTGTACTTTAAATTTAGTTCAAAAAGGGTGTTGAAATCGGGAAATTTAATACATTTAAAAGAGGTGAGGCCACCAGGATTCGAACATGTGACCTCACCCTTTCGCTACTGGTTTTCGCGAGAAAGAAAAAAGAAAATGGGGCAGGGGGGAATTAAACCTGTTTAATGGTTTGACAAAGGAGAGGAATGATTTAATTAAATTAAATGGGAGGCGTGGGAAACGAACCCATGACCTCCTGGTATGAGTGAAAGAACAGAATTAAAGAAAAAAAAGTGTGAGGCGTGGAAATCGAACCCACAACCTCAGGGATAGAAAGGAGGGAGCAATCTTAATTAAGAAAAATGAGGTGGGGTTGTGGGGGCTCGATCCCACAACCTCACTTCCAAGAACTCTTAGCCTAGAGAAATTTAAATATAAAAAAATATGAGGTTGTGGGGTTCAAACCCACCACCTCACAGCCTCTAGTAAATTTAAATTAAAATAAGGAGGTTGTGGGGGTTCGAACCCACAACCGCCCTATTGTAGCGAAATAAATAACAAAAATAAAAGAGGCTGTGGGGGTTTGATCCCACAACCTCTTGGTTTGGGCAAAAATGATTAATGTGATGTTAATGAAAAATAAAAAGGGGTTGTGGGGGTTCAAACCCACAACCCTTCGGCCAATTTAAGAGAAAAACCACGTAGATAATTAAGGATATATTATCCATAATGGGGTTTAATCTAGAACCCAATATCATGGAGATTAAAAATAAAATCAATGAAAATGTAAAGTGTTATCCAAGAGATTCAAATTTGGGTTTCCTTGACCAAACTTCCGTAATAATACATATGTCATACGTGAACAAAATATCAAAGAATAATACCACCTACTTAGATCAAATCAAGATCTTGGCATATATACAAGATACATAAGTCTTGTACAACATAATCTATGGAATGTATGAATCACTTAACGAACTATGAATGAATCCCCATGGCTTGTATGTATAGACACATAAGTCTAACATACGTTCAAAAGTAAGTCAACGTAAGATATATGTAATGAAATGATGAACCCTAAAAGGGTTAAGCATGAGTGTAAGATACACTTAATGGCAAAGTGCATTTGCATATGATGAGATGAATAATGAAATGATGAAATGATGAAACCCTAGAAGGGTTAAGTAATGGTGTGAAACACACTAAATGGCAAAGTGCATTGGCATATGATGAAATGAATATTTACGTAATAAGAGGTGAGTAACAATGAAAAGTAAAGGTGCTAATGATAATTAATGTGGTGACAACATGATATGAGGCTAATGTAAATGACGAGAGCAATCTCAAATAAGCCTAAGTAAATGTTATCAATATGTACTCACCTATGAGAGTGTAAGATAATGAAGAGATGAGTCTCTATGAACACTCTAATGACAGTATTGAGCTTAAGACACTTAATACTAATGATGAGATGAGAAATCATCTAATTAGGTATGATGTCCTCATACTAGAATCCAGCTTCCATGACGTATGAGTTGAATGTAATGTATCGGCTAGCTATGAGCGCTGATGCCTTCTTTTGGGAAGGGAGGAGGTTCACGTAACTCTCATAAGATGATACTGTCCCGCTTGCCGGGTATGTGTCTCCTTATATCTCCTAGTCTTCGAACCTATACAACAAATACAGGGATATGGCGGGGTTTAATTCCCATGTACGCTAGCATGTTATGGGTCACTTTAGTTCCACCTCTTTTCCGTGTGGGGGAGACAATGGATTTAATGATGCTCACATGATCTATGTCGGTTAAAGTTAAAGTTACCAATGAATGAATGAGGACAACCTCAAATTATGCACATAATGGATTTCATGATGCTCACATGATCTATGTCAGTTAAATTTAAAGTTCCTAATGAATAAATGAGGTCAGCCTCAAATGATGCACATAACGAAATGAATGATACCAAAGGTGTTAGGATAGGATAATCAAAAGGTGAGTTAGATTCAAGTAATGACATTAGGTCATTCTTGGTCATTGCACAACGAACCTAATGAAACTCTTAAACTATATCCTAGATATAGTTGGTCTTTACACTGGCCTATGAATGAAATGAAATGGAGTACGTATGAATGAGCGAAGCAGACTCTGTGTTTGCTAATAAAGACTCCCTAGTTGAAGTCCCATCTTTTGAGCCCTCATTTCAGGGATGTCTTAATGTTAATTCCATGATTTCGAGGTCTCATGGCATATGAATGAATGATATTGAAGAAGTTATGTGCTACACTCAAAGTGTGTTGTAAGCTATACGATATGTATGTGTATATGTTATGTGATGTGTGCAAATAAGAAAAGTATGATGTATGTTATTCTCATGGCATAACTTTCCTATTCCAAATCTGGAATGCTCACTAACTTTCCTAATCCCAATTTGGAAAGCTCACTGACTTTTCTAATCTAAATTTGGGAACTTTCTGAATCTCAATTTGGCAAGTCCACTGACTTGACTTCCAAAAATCATGTTTTTAGGAAAGAGATTTTCTTTCTCATTCATGTACGTGGTGTGTGCTTGCATATACCCATACTTAGTACAAGTGTGTACTAACCCTATACAATCTCTAATATTTTAGGTGCAGGCACAGGTGGAAGATAGAGCTACAGGATCGTCAGTGCATTTATCTGTACATCACACATTCATCCGGTTTTTGTAGGTACTCATGCTTACAAGGATGCTACTGTTTTATATCTAGCTTAGTTTTAGAATTGATCTAGTGGAGCATGTTCCGCTAGCGTTTCTTTCCTATTTTTATTTAGACTATGTATTGGTGCCATTTTTGCAATTATACACTTAACAAGAATAGAATTGAAGTATTTCTTCAGTTGCTTATCACTTAATGTTAGATGGTTGATGGTGAACAATTAAGTATTAATGAGCATGTTTTTTTATAAGTATGTTAAGAAACAAAAAGTTTCAAATTTTCCGCTAAAATTTACATATGTAAAGTAAGAATGACGTAAGTAGGCTTGTATGCGACCTATGAGAGGTCAACGACATCGGTCTCATCTGGGTCTAGATTCTGGTCCTAACAAAGTTTGTATCATAGCACTAGGTTAAACACATTGAGTAGTTTCTAAGTCATGGTAGTGAAGTGCACCACTATCCTGGAATAGAGACTACATGATATGTAGGAAAATTTTGATCTTATCGTACTTTTCCTAATGTCTGATTTCTTAGTGTTATGAGCGTGTAGAACATCAATCCTTGTTGTTTTTCATATAATGAACACTTGGAGAGCTAAGGGTCATAGGATGGGAGGAGCAGCTGCTAGGGGTAATCATAGTCCACCTGAGGCTCCAACTGAATGAGTGGACATGTCAGTTAACCTAGTTAGGTTGACAGATGCTAAAGTGAGGGCATCTTTTGCTCAGATGGCACAGTCCATTACGATTCTGGCTCAGGATACGACTTCCTAAGTCAACCGGCAGGAGGTTCAGAGAGAGAACCACCCGGTATGCAGCATGGCTGACAGGCTGCGAGACTTCACGAGGATGAACCCTTCTATTTTCATAGGGTCTAAGACATCAGAGGATCCTCAGGAGTTTTTGATGAAGTACGTAAGATTCTGGTGGCTATAGGGGCCACTGATACTAAGAAGGCAGAGATGGCTTCCTACAAGCTCAAGGATGTTGCATAGAGAGGCCACAGAAATGATTTTGTTATCCGTGAGCAGTCCAGTTTCAACAAGGGGCAACAGAGTTTTATGAATTCTAACTCTTAGAGGAGTACATTACATAGAGGAGGCAGACTTGAACCCAAGAGGGGCAATGGCGGTGAGATGAAGCTTTCTAAGAAGAACTGTGCTAAGTTAGCCGAGCTCACAGTGGAGAGTGCAACAGGGCACTAATGCCTGCTTTGGTTGTTGTACGAGTGGACACATGGTCATAGACTGTCCACAAAACAGAGGTCAGGTTAGAATTTATGCTCAGCCTAGGTCTAACCCGCAGAGTGAAGCAGCAATCGAGCCTCCCAAAAGGAACAGATTCTATGACCTGAAGGGTAGGGAGGAGAAGGAGAAGTCTATTGATGAGGTCACAGGTATGCTGCAAGTATTCTCAACTTTTGTTTATTCTCTACTTGATCCAGGGTCTACGCTTTCCTTTTTGACTAGTCTGCTTGCTCTTACTTTTGAATTACTACCTGAAGTTTTACATGATCCTATAGTGGTTAGTACACCTTTACGAGAAAGTGTAAGAACTGATAGAGTATACAAGGATTGTCCAATAGTTGTATGTGGTAGGACTATGTGTGCGAACTTGGTTGAACTACCCATGCATGATTTTGATGTTATTCTTAGCATGGACTGTCTTCACAGTTGTTATGCTTGCTTGGGCTACCGTAATAGAGTGGTGAGATTTCGCTTCTCCTAATGAAGAAGAGTAAGTCCAAGAGGGGTACAATTTGATTCGTCCTAATCTCTTGATTTCAAATCTTAAGGCGAATAAAATGATTTCCAAGGGGTTACTATGTCATCTTTTGAGTGTTAATGATTTAGATCATGACATTCCTTCCATAGACTCAATGTCTGTAGTGAAGTACTTCCTAGATGTGTTTTCTTAAGATTTGCCTGGAGTCCCTCCCCTTCGAGAGATTGAGATTTGTATGCACTTAGAAACTGATACTAAAACAATCTCAATTCCTCCTTATAGATGGCTCCAGCAGAACTCAAAGACTTGAAGCTGCAGTTAAAAGATCTCATTGATAAGGGTTTCATTCAACTGAGCGTATCCCCGTGGGGCGCTCCAGTGTTGTTTGTAAAGAAGAAAGATAGGACTCTAAAAATGTGTATCGATTATCGGCAGCTCAACAAAGTCACTATAAAGAATAAGTATCCACTTCCCAGAATAGATGTTTTGTTCGATCAGCTCCAAGGGTCTAGAATTTTCTCTAAGATTAATCTTCGTTCAGGGTATCATCAACTTACTGTTAGGGAATGACATGTCCCAAAGAGAGCCTTTCGTATATGTTATAGTCATTATGAGTTCGTTGTTATGTTAATAAGTTCTTGGTTATGTCATTTGTTCTCACGAATGCACCTGTTGTATATATGGATCTCATGAACAGAGTCTTTCGTGAATACCTTGAATATTTCGTCATAATATTCATTGATGAAATTCTCATCTACTCTAAGACCAAGGGAGAGCATGAACAACAATTGAGACTAATCTTACAGATACGTCGACAACATCAGTTGTATGCCAAATTTAGCAAGTGAGAATTCTGGCTAGGATCAGTGACCTTCCTGGGTCATGTGGTGTGACCCCATGAAGACTGAAGTTGTTAAGAACTAAGCAAAACCCCTTACTCCCACTGACATTAGTAGGTTTCTGGGATTGGCTGGTTAATACCGCAGAATTTGTGGAGGGCTTTTCTTCCATTACTGCCCCACTGATAGCTTTAACGAAGAAGAAAGCCAAGTTTTGTTTGAAAGAGACTTCTGAGAAGAGTTTCCAGGAACTCAAGGACAGACTCACTTCAGCCCAATGCTTACTCTGCTTAAGTGTGGTAATAATTACATTGTCTATTGTGATGCATCTAAGGTTGGTTTTGGTTGTCTTCTTATGCAGACTGCTAAGGTAATAGCCTATGCTTCCAGACAGCTCAAGGTTCATGCGAAGAATTATCCCACTCATGACCTAGAGTTGGCCTGTGATATTTGCACTGAAGTTGTGGAGGCATTATCTGTATGGAGTGCATGTGGATGTCTTCAAATATCATAATGTATTCACACAGAGAGAGTTAAATATACGTCAGCAGAGATGGTTGGAGCTGTTGAAGGATTATGATAAGAATGTGCACTACCATTCACGTAAGGCTAATGTTGTGGTTGATGGTTTGAGCAGGATGAGCATGGGGAGTACAACCCACGTTGAGGATGAGAAGAATGAGTTGGCAAAAGAGGTACACAGACTTGCCAGACTGGGTGTGCGATTGGTTTACTCTACTAGTGGGGGTGTTTCAGTTCATCCTAGTTCTGAATCATCCTTGGTAGTTGAAGTCAAGAAGGTTTGGCATCTTGATCCTGTGTTGATGGAGCTGAAGGACTCAGTGTTGTTAAAAATGAATGAGTCGTTCACTTTGGTAGGTGATAGCATACTTAGATACCAGGACATCATGTGTACCAGATGTGGATGATTTACGGACCAGGATTGTTGCAGAGGCCCATGGTTCATGATATTCCATACATCTAGGTTTAACAAAATGTATCATGCTTTTAAGAAGATCTATTGGTGGGATGGCATGAAGAAGGACATTGAAGAATATGTGTCTATATGTCCAAATTGTTAGCAGGTTAAGATAGAGGATCTTAAGCCTAGTGGTTTGACTCAGATTATTGAGGTTCTAACTTAGAATTCGGAGGCCATTAATATGGACTTCGTGGTTTGTCTTCCGAGGACTAGAAAGCAGCATGACTCGATATGGGTTATTGCGGACAGATTGACTAAGTCTGCTCACATTATCCCTGTGAAGTCTACCTTCAGAGCTGAGGATTATGCGAGACTTTATATTGATGAGATTGTGAGGTGGGATGGGATTCCTTTGTCTATCATTTCATATACTGGAGCTCAGTTTACTTCACATTTCTGGAGATCTTTCCAAAAAATCTTGGGCACGCTGGTGAAGCTCAGGACTGGCTTTCATCCTCAGACTGATGGGCAAGCAGAGCGCACCACTCATACGTTCGAGGACATGTTGAGATCGTGTGTAATTGACTTCACAGGTAGTTGGGATGACCATCTTCCTTTGATAGAGTTCTCGTATAATAATACCTATCACTCCTGCATTAGGACGACACCATTTGAGGCAATGTATGGTAGGAGGTGTACTTCTCCAGTTGGGTGGTTCGAGGTTGGAGAGTCATCCATTTTGGGTCAAGAGATCATTCATGAAGCCTTAGAGAAGGTTAGAGTGATTACGGATAAGTTGGATACTTCTTACAGCCGACAGAAATCATATGCAAACAACAGAAAGCGGCCCTTAGAATTTGATGTAGGTTACCAAGTTTACTTGAAGATATCACCTATGAAAGGGGTGATGAGATTCGGTAGAAAAGGGAAGTTGAGTCCGAGGTATTTGGGGCCATATAAGATCCTACAGCGTGTGGTTGAGGTGGCTTATGAGTTAGCATTGCCTGCGGATCTAGCTTCTGTCCATCCAGTCTTTCATGTCTCTATGTTGAAGAAGTTCCTAGGTGATCCATCATCGATTCTACCTGTGGAAGGTTTTGGGGGTTGATGAAGACTTGTCATACGAGAAGGTACCTATTGAGATCTTAGACAGACAGGTTAAGCGGCTGAGGAACAAGGAGATTGCCACAGTGAAGGTATTGTGGAGAAATTATCTTGTTGAGGGGGCTACGTGGGAGGCTGAGGCCGACATGAGATCCCGCTACCCTCATATTTTCAGCTCTTGAGGTTAGATTTTCTACTCTTAGGTCTATGTTTTTCTTATATCTCCATACTTTGTTGATATTGCTTTACTGGGAAAAGTGATCATGTTATGATTTGATAGGCATTACAATATATAGTGATAGTGTCATTCAGAGACGAATGTTCCTAAGGGGGGATAATGTAACAACCCTAAAAATGAATAAGATAAATACCTAAGGTTTCAAGAATGCTTGCGATTAGACCAACGTTCACACAGATTGATACGCGTAGAACCAAACCTTAGAACCCTTACTACGACCAAGCCAACTAACTTGGGCAGTTGATGAGCTTCGAAAAGTTGGAACCAACTAAGTAAGGCTCTCGAAAACGAATATTTAATCGAAGGAGTCTTTACCATACTTAAAAAGAAGAAATCTTAAGTTTTGAGGGCCCAGCGGTAAAATGGTCTTTTCCAGCCCAAGGGTAATATTGTAATTACCCTAATGAATTTATTAATTAATTAATTAGTTTAATTTAAAGAATCAATTTGGGTTGGGTCGAGCAGAGGTGACCTTTTTTCGCAAAAGGGTGTCACTCGGGTTCGAGCCCCATTGGAAGCAACGAATTGATGATTTAATTATCAATTAAAATCTGATTTTCTTGTAAGGGCAAAATCGTCTTTTAACATATAATTAAATAAATCAGGTTTTTCTTTGTTAAGGAGAGTCCTAAATTGACTAAGTCAATCCTAAACAACTTCACACGTTCACTCTCTCACGTCTATCACCTCTAGACGCTCAAAAACTCTCTTTCACGTTTGTTCTCTGCCAAAATTAAGGTGAAGAACTTAAAATACATCAAGATTTCTTCACACATGAAGAACTCACATGAAATTTTAAGAAAATCAAAGTAACCAATACGTTAACGCAAAGAGAAGTTGGCCGTTGAGTGGTTCGGAAATTGAGGAAGCTTGGACTGGTTTTGGAGAGGGTTTTGGGCAGCAACTTCACGTTTGAAAAGGCAAATTAAGGTATGAGTTTCTTTCCTCTTGGTCCCTTTCCCAAGAGACCCCTTAAAATTCAAGATAATCATTCTGAAAACTAGGATTGTTCCCTTTTTGCCTGTCCCTGTCACTAGCTCCCATTGTACTTTAGGTTAGGTATGTTTGCTGGTACAAAGTAGGGATGAAATGTGTTTTCGCGATGTTTATGTTTATGTATGCATGTTCTAGATTGTGTTGAATAATGATTATGTTGTTCGAAATCATATGAAAAAGGTGGTGTGTGTGTGCAACATGTGGCAGTGAAGTAGTCACTATTTTGGGACGTGTAAAGGCATGTTTTTTGTATTTTATGTGCTAAAGTTGTGCACAATATGATATTAATATGGTGTTTGAAGTTATAAATTTTGAGTGAAAACTCTTGACTAATGTAACCCCTAAACTACACCTAACTACACACTAAATGCTTGGTGAAATTCTATAAGAAACTAACATGAAATGGTTGATGAATGGAAGCTAAAAATTTTGAATAAATTTCCAGCTTAGTGTACTTTAAATTTCGTTAAAAAGGGGGTTAAAATCTAGAAATTTAATACATTTAAAAGAGGTGACGCCACCAGGATTCGAAACTGTGACCTTAGCCTTTAGCTACTGGTTTTTGCGAGAAAGGAAAAGAAAATGGGGTTGGGGGGAATCGAACCTTGTAACTTGTTTGAGAAAGGAGAGGAATGCTTTAATTAAATTAAATGGGAGGCGTGGGAATCAAACCCACGACCTCCAGGTAGCGAGTGAAAGAAGAGAATTAAAGAAAAAAAAAGTGTGAGACGTGGGAATCAAACCCACGACCTCAGGAATAGAAAGGAGAAAAGAAAAATTAGTTTTTTTTTTAAAAAAAAGGTGAGGTTGTGGGGGATCGAACCCACTACCTCACAACATTTAGCAAATTTAAATTAAAATAAGGAGGTTGTGGGGGTTTGAAACCACAATCTCCCTATTCAAGAAAAATAAATAACAAAAATAAAAGAGGTTGTGAGGGTTTGATCCCACAACCTCTTGGTTTGGGCAAAAATGAGTAATGTGATGTTAATGAAAAATAAAAAGGGGTTGTGGGGGTTTGAACCCACAAGCCTTCGGCCAATTTAAGAGGAAAACCAAGTAGAGAATTAAAGATATGTTATTAATCTTGGGCGTTAATATAGAGTCCCAATATCATGGAGATTAAAAAAAAATCAATGAAAATGGAAAGTGTTATCCAAGAGATTCGATTTGGTTTCCGTTGCCCAAACTTCTGTATTGATACATAAGTCATACGTGAACAAAATATTGAAGAATAATGACACCTACTTAGATCAAATCAAGATCTTTGCATATATAAAAGATACATAAATCGTGTACTACATAATCTTAGGAATGTATGAATCACTTAACGAACTATGAATAAAGCCCCATAGCTTGTATGTGCCTATACATATGTTCAAAAGTAAGTGAACCTAAGGTGTATGTATGAAATGATGAACCCTAGAAGGGTTAAGTATGAGTGTAAGATAAACTAAATGTCCAAGTGCATTGGTATATAATGATATGAACAATGAAATGATGAAATGATCAATGAAATGATGAAACCCTAGAAGGGTTAAGTAAGGGTGTGAAACACACTAAATGTCCAAGTGCATTGACATATGATGAAATGAACATCCACGTAATAAGAGTTGAGTAACTATGAAAAGAAAAGGTGCTAATGATAATGAATATGGTAACAACATGATATGAGACTAATGTAAATTATGAGAGTAATCTCAAAAGAGCCTAAGTAAATGTTACCAATACGTACTTACCTATGAGAGCGTAAGATAATGAAGAGACCAGTCTCTATGAACACTCTAATGAGAGTATTGAGCTTAACACACTCAATAGTAATGATGAGATGAGAAATCATCTAATGAGCTATGATGTCCTCGTTCTAGAAGCCAGCTTCCATGACCTATGAGATGAATGTAATGGAACTTTATACTGAGCACCAATAGGCTACCTATGAGCGGTGATGCCTTCTTTCGGTAAGGGCGGAGGTTCACGTAACTCTTAAGAGATGAGACTGTCCGGCTTGCCGGACATGGGTCTCCTTATATATACAGCCAATATAGGGATCTGGCGGGGTTAAATCCCATGTACACTAGCATGTTATGGGTCACTTTGGCCGGTGATTCCACCTCTTTTTGATATGGGTGAGACACTGGATTTCATGATGCTTACATGATATATGTTGGTTAAGTGACCCAATGAATGAATGAGGCGAGCCTCAAATGATGCACATGATGAAATGAATGATACCAAAGGTGTTAGGATAGGATAATCAAAATTGAGTTAGATTCAAGTAATGACATTAGGTCAGTCTTGATCATTACACAACGAACCTAATGAAAGTCTTAAACTACATCCTGGATATAGCTAGTGTTTACACTGGCCTATGAATGAAATGAAATGGAGTACGTATAAATGAATGAAGCAGACTCTGTGTTTGCTAATGAAGACTCCCTAGTTGAAGTCCCATCTTTTGAGCCGTCAAGTCTAGGATGTCTTAATGTTAAGTCTATGATATAGAGGTCTCGTGACATATGAATGAATGATATTAAAGAATTTATGTGCTACATGCAAAGTTTGTTGTAAGCTATATAATATGTGCTATGTGTAAATGTTATGTGTTGTGTGCAAATATGAAAAGTATGATGTATTATGTTATTCTCATGGCATAACTTTCCTATTCCAAATATGGAAAGCTCACTGACTTTCCTAATCCAAATTTGGAAAGCTCATTGACTTTCCTAATCAAAATTTGGAAACTTTTCAAATCTCAATTTTGCAAGTACAGTGACTTGACTTCCAAAAATCATGTTGTAAGGAAAGAGCTATTCTTTCTCATGCCTCTTCGTGGTGTGTGCTTGCATATACCCATACTTACTACAAGTGTGTACTAACCCTATAAAATCTCTACTATTTTAGGTGCAGGCACAAGTGCACGATAGAGCTACAGGATTATCGCTGCAGTTATTCGGACGTCCAGCATTCATCCAATTTTTGTAGGTCCTAATGCTTTCGAGAATTCTACTGTTTTATATTCTAGCTTAGTTTTAGAATTGAGCTACTGGAGCATGTTCCACTAGCTTTTCTTTACTGTTTTTATTCAGACTATGTATTGGTGCCATTTTAGCAATTATACACTTAATAAGAATTGAACTATATCTTTCAGTTGCTTATCTCTTAATATTAGATAGTTGATGATGAACAATTACGTATTAATAAGAATGTTTTTTATAGGTATGTTAAGAAACAAAAAGTTTCAAATTTTTTGCTAAAATTTACCTATGTAAAGTAAGAATGACGTAAGTAGGCTTATCTGCGACCTCTGAGAGGTCAACAACGCCGGTCTCGTCTGGGGTCTAGATTCTGGTTATGACATCAAGAATCTCAACTAAGACTTCTTCATTAGTGAGACTATCTTTCACAGCAACACTCTCTAAAGGAAATGTGAAAAAATTGATGAATCGCTGCTAGTAATGTTCGGAGCTCTAATTCATAAGCCATATTGCAAACCCTTTTCAGGATTTTGTAGGGACCTATATACTTAGAACAAATATTTCCCATCTTCCAAAATATTATCACCCTTTTTATGGGTGAAACTTTTAGGAAAATCCAAAAAAAAACGAAATCAATTTCCAAGTCACTTCTTTTCTCCAATTGATAGGACTTAGGATGATTCTGAGTTGTTTTAAGTATATCTCTTATCAGTTGAGCTTTCTCCATAGCCTCATGAACCAAATATTTTCCTATCAAGTCACCTTGACCTACTTCGAACCAACCAACAAGAAACTTGCAACTACATCCATATAGGGCCTCATAAGAGGCCATTTGAATACTGGAATGAAAGTTATTACTATAGGCGAACTCTATGAAAGGTAGGTGAACATCCTAACTACCATTGAAATGAATCACACAAACTCTCATGTTTTCCATTAATTTATGAATGGTACACTTCTGACTAACCATTGATTTGTGAATGAAATCTTTTACTGAGATTTACAGAGTACCAAAACCCTATTGAAATGACTTCCACAAATAGGATGTAATTTATGGACCTCTATCTCAGATAATAGAAAAGGCAACCCATGCAACCTGACTATCTCATTGATACAGTGTTTGGTGTAGTATTATGTTGAATCATTAGTCTTGACTGCCAAGAAGTGAGTTGACTTACTGACACTGTAACTATCACCCAAATGAAGTCATCGTATCTGTGAGTTCAAGGTAAACCCATAGTAAGTTCATAGTAAGGACTTCTACTTCCATATAGGAATTCTAATCTCCTTAGTCACACCTCCTAATTTATGATGTTCTACATTAACCTGTTGACTATTAGAACACATAGTCACAAAATCTATAATGTCCATCTTCATGTTGTTGCAGCAATCGACTTCCCGCAGAGCACGTTACATCTTAATGTAACTTTAATAAATAGAATACCTGGAGGTATGGGCTTTTTTAATTATATGGTGCCTCAACTCACCCACATTTAGAATACACAATTAAGCGATTATGATAAATAGAATACCTATAGGTATGGGTTTCTTTAGTGATGAACTTCACCTTTCAATTAAAGTAATAAAGGATCGATATCCTAATTTTCCTTAACCTCTGCTACCAAATGAAGATTCGGATCCATTCTAAACTATAACACAACTATTTGACATGTCTGTAAGTTAAACTCCTAAGCAAAAAAGCCGGTGAACATCTTTAGCTAAGTCTTTATTTTCTTGATGAACATTATCCTACTCTATTGGAATTACCCGAATGGTAGAGAAAATTTCTATCATAGTCGTTGAGGAATTTAAGACATCTTCTGAAACGAAGATTCAACTCTTTCTGGGAGAACATATACTAGAGTCTCTTATGATCTATGAACACATCAACATGAATGCCATAAAAGTAACGTGTTCAAATATTTAGAGCAAACATAATGGATGCAAGCTCAAGGACAGGAGTTAGGTAGTTCTTCTCATGAACCTTAAGCTACCTAGAAGCATAAATTATGAACTTGCCTTGCTGCATCAAGACAAAACCTTGGTTGACCCTAGATGTATCATAATCAACCACATAAACAACTTAACCCTCTACTAGAGTCAAGATCGGTGTTGTAGTCAACATGGTCTTCAATTCAAAAAAGCTTTTCTCACACTCATTTGACCACTGAAACTTGACATGGCTCTGAGTTCACTTGGTTAATGTGGAAGACACTCTAAACCTAAGAAACTTCTGATATCAATTGGATTGACTCTAGATATCATGAATAAACACGATGGAAAATAAGTCCATATACTTTTTGGACACCATTCTACATGATAATATGTTAGTAAAAAAAAAACTACCAATTCATAGTGACTATACCACGTCCTGAAGGCTATCCTTGAGATGTCAAAATCTCTGACTCTGAGTTGATGATTGCAAGATCTTAGGCTATCTTAGAAAAGAAACTAGAACTATGAAATTGATCGAACAAATCATCAATCCTGGGGATGGGGTATTTATTCTTATTTGTGCCTTTTTTCAACAAACAATAATCAATGCACATTCTAAGAGTACCTTTTTATTTTTCACTAATAACACTGAATCACCCCATAGAGAAATACTAGATCTAATTGAAGCCTTTATCTAGAAGGTATTTCGACTATTCTTTCAATTCCTTTTGATTGGATGAAGAAATTCTATATGGAGGAATCAAAATTAGGTGGGTATTCAGAAGAAGATATATTTTGAAGTTGATTTCCTTTCACGGGAAGAACACCGCAAAGATCTTATGGGAACACTTCTTAAAACACATTTACCACTAGCATTGATTCAATGGTTGTGATTTCAGATTTCAATTCCTTTACACGAATGATATGATAGATAAACCCTTTGGAAATCATTTTTTGGCCTTAATGTAAGAGATGAATCGACTTATAAGCATTGATCTACTACACTTCCACGTTACCCATTTTGTTTTATATTTATGCATTGTTGTCCAATTGATTTCATGGGATCTTAATTGTTTCACTGTATCCCAGGATGGCTCGCACGTGCCATAGAAATCAACCTAGAGGTCAAGGTGGGGCTTCAGCTCTAGCACGAGAGAGGTAGGAGTCCAGAGATAGAGGTGGGTCCTCTATTTTTTACAGGATTCATCCCCATCCGGTGTGGTCGTGACCACTCTAGCTTAATGTCACACCTATTGCATCCCCTAATAATCCATCTATGATTATGCATATTCGAGTAGATACTGGGGTAATTTAATAGCATCAGTATGTCACAAATGAGTTCTAGAGTCAGCTTATGTTGCGGACGGTTAGATTATATCTGCGGCCCTAGAATATCAACAGCCGCCAAACCGGCAGCCATTCAGTTATATGTTTTAGACAGAGTTCTGATACTGAGGTAGTAGAAAATACTTGGGGTGATTCAGATACTGTGATAACCGAGGTTTAGTCCATACTGTTTCAAATGATGGGATTTGAGTTGATACTAAAATATATAGAGGTAGTGAAGAATTAGCCAAGATTTGCGTCGATATTATAAAAGGTTCGTTCAGTGGTTCTCATCCAATTAATCCCAATTGACTAAGTTGACTCCTAAGACAATTAAGTTTCAATGATTTTAAGCTTGAGAGAAGAGTTGTTAGGAATTGAAAGAGTGGTTGACAACCGCACCACCATTGACTCTACTAGAAGGTACACAAAGTCCTTTTGTATATTGTTTTGGGTCAATAGTTTTACTGAGTTATGTGTTAATACAGAATGGTAAAGTTATAGCTTATGCGTCCAGACAGGGTTAAATTTCACGGGAAGAATTACCAAACCCATAATCTATATTTGGCTTCCGTATTATTTTCTTTGATAATATGGCATCCCTATCTTCATGATATTTATTTAGAAGTACAATAACAAGAGCCTTTAGTATGTGTTTAGTTTGAAAAAGCTTCATCTCTAACTAAGGAGATGGTTGGAGTTACTCCAGGATTATGACTTGAGTATTCCATATCACTATTTAAGGCTGATGTAGTTATATATAATTTGATTAGGTTGTCCATGGGTATAACACCTATTTTGCGAAGACAAGAGAGATCTAGTGAAAAATGTGCACAGACTTGCACGATTAGGAATTCGACTGATGGAGTCTATATAAAAAAGGAGTAGTGGTGATGAATATGGTTGAATCTTCATTCGTGTCAGAAGGGAAAGAGAAACAAGACCAAGATCCTATTTTCTTGAATTGAAGGCAAATATGCATAAGAAAAAAAAGTAAGGGCTTTTTAATATGGAGGAGATGGTGTGTTAAGATATGAAGGTAGGTTGTGTGACAAGGGTGGATAATATTCAAGAGAGGAGCATGGAGGAAGCTCATTGCTACATCTATTTAATATATCTGAGTTCCACAAAGATGTATCGTGACTTGAGAGTAGTATATTGGTGAAATAGTATGAAGAAAGGTCTGGCAGAGTTCGCTGTCAAGTTCCCGAATTGTCAACAAGTTAAAGTAGAGCATCAAAGGTCTGGTAGTTTGGCTAAAAATATAGATATTCCAGAATGGAAGTGTGCAATGATCAATGTAGACTTAATTACTTGTCTGTTGCGGTCTTGCAAACACCATGATTCCATTTGGGTGATTGTAGATCGAATGACCAAATCAGCTCACTTTTTTCCGAAAAGGCTACTCATTTGATAGAGGATTATTGAAAGTTATATATTCAAGAGGTAGTAATACTTCATGGAGTTCAAGTTTCAATTATTTTAGGTAGAGGTGCACAATTTACTACACAATTCCAAAAGTCTTTCGAGAAAGGCTTGGGTTTGAAGGTGAATTTCGGTAGTGCTTTTCATCCTGAGAACAATGGTGAAGCAGAGTGCAATAGTCAGATATTGGAAGATATGTTAAGGGATTGTGTGATTGATTTCAAGGGTATTTGGGATGATTACCTACCTCTTATTTAGTTTGCTTATAACATCAATTACCATTCTAGCATTCAGATGGCTACTTGTGAAGATCTTTATGGGAGAAGATGTGGATCTCCTATTGGATGGTTTGAGGTTAGTGAATCTGAGTTGATAGGATTAGACTTAGTTTATCAATCTATGTATATAATAAAGGTTATTCAAGAAAGGTTGAAAATAGACAGAGTGGTGAGAAATCCTATACAGATGTTAGGAGAAGAGATTTAGAGTACAAAGAAGATAATTGAATACTTGAAGATATCACCCACGAAGGGTGTTATGATATTTGTAAGAAGGGTAAACTTAGTTCTCATTATATTGGTCCTTCAACAATACCTAAGAAGATTGGTAATGTAGCTTATGAGTTGGAGCTACCGTAAGAGCTAGCAACAGTTCATCTAGTGTTTCACATTTTTATGTTGAAGAAGTGTATGGGCGCTACTTCACTTATCATACCTACTAAATATATTGGTATTTAGAGTTCCTTGTCTTATGAGGAGATTGTTGTGCATATTCTAAACTTGCAGGTTCACAAATTGAGAATCAAGGAGGTAGCATCAGTCAAGGTCTTAGAGTAAAAACAGTTTGTTGAGAGAAAGCTACATAGAAGGCTGAAGAGGACATAAAGAAGATATATCCACATCTCTTGGATTTGGGAGACATTCCAGATCAAGGTACTAATTCTCTTCTTAGTACTCTAATTTATAACTGAAGGTGTTAGAATTTGTTGTAGGGTATTTGAGATGAATGTTAGATGTTACACCCTTAGATACTTAGAGTGATCTCATTCGAGGATAAATATTTTCAAGGGGAAGATATTGTAAAAAACCGCTTTATGAAATATCTAGAATTAGAAAGAACTATTTTTGGGAAGACTGAGAATCAAAAATTATGCACAGTTATGTTAAATATACGTTTTTTGTCACCTTCAAATGATCATAAATTTTTGTACATGATGAGTTAGGTGGCCAACAAAATATCAAATGAAATGTCTTGGGATCCTCTTTCAAAAACCACCAAATTTGCTCATTTTTTTAAACTCATATGAGAGAGATGCGCGATTGAATTTGGGTTGTCCTAATAAGGAAAGTTACCTGGATTTCATAGGTGTTCGTTGGTCTTTAACTTATACGATTAAGTTATATCATTTTTATTAATTAATTAGAGGTCTAAACTGAATTGTAACAGTTTATGCACTAAAACTCATGCTAGGGTTTTGGAGAAAAGAACTCAAGATGAGAAGGAGGAGAGAAGGCCAAGATTTCGTCAAGTTCACAAAGGTTTCGTGCGGATTTTGCCAAGGTTGATCCTTAAAGATATATGTGAGTTCATATAGACATATGTTCATTCACCCAAGCGTCAAACATGTTTATTTCAGTGCGAATTTGTTCTATGAAATTCAAAGTTTGATATTCGATATTGGTGTTCTTGAATTTGCTTTCGTTCTTGAATTAGGGTGAGATTGATGATCTCATTGACATAATTATGTCGATTATTTGAGTTATTTTGAGTAAAATTCTTTTGTACTTGTGTTTTATATCTTAATCTAAAGATAAATTAATAAACAAGCCGAATTTAATTTAATTAAGAAAAAAAATTGAAAAAATTATCGAGATGTTCCGGGGAGAGGCTGGGGCGACGGGCCCCCGATGCGCCAAAAGGTCCGGGGTTATGTGCATGCGATGCACCAGAAGTCTTGTAGTGGCACGCCAGCACTATGCATGATTTGTTCCTCTGAACTGCAAAGGTTGGCACCCGACGCCAGCAGTGCGTCGGGGAAGTCGGTCCCCACCCATTTCCATCGTTTAGCACGTCTAAGTCCTTCTACAATTTACTAACACTTCCTTTCGATTCTAACTATTATATGACTTATAAAAATGTAGAATAATCCATAAACATAAATCATAGCATGAATTCATTCAAATTTAAGAAAGTTAAGGGTCAAGTCTACAGAGATCTTATAGTCATTTCAAAATCTTTTATAATATTTATTAAATTTGTTTTAAAACATGAGCATTGAGTTGCGTTAGAGTAAGAGCGAAGTTCATTTTATCCAAAACATTATATGGGAACTATGTATCCTAAAGATTAAATGTTTTCATATTTAAACAAGACATAAAACACCCATTTTTGGGAGAGATTTTAAGCTAGTTTTTGAGTAATAATCTTAAGCCACAGGGAAAGAGTTATGTTTTAAATATATGAGTTGAGTATATTTTTGGAATAGTATTGAACACCGATATAGGGAAATATTATTAATAAGTCAAGTCTCCATAACCCATGTAGGCAACGTTGGTAGAAAGGATCATAATTTTTCAATGATTATTTAATGGTTTTAAACATAACATAGTGGATCAACTTAGTTGATGCATGCTATATCCCAACATATTATAGGACGGTAATGGCAGCATGGATGAGATGTTGGATCTTCACATACCTTACAGTGATTATTTTCAGTTACAGAATCTTCAAAAAAGTTTATTTATGTATTCTTTTATACATCTAAAATATTATTGTATTTTTTCAATACTTCAAGTTGTTATTTACTGTTTTAAATGTTTATTATAATATGTATATTTATTGTTGTTTTATTTCTTCATTGAGTTAAGTATAATGAGTTGAGTAAAGCTTAGGCAAGTACTTCTTTCAGATTCCAATAAGGCTTACGTTTTGTTTGGAATTCCTTTATCATGCTTATACATTCAAAGTACAAATGCTATTTTTCTTACATCGTTTCATGACGCAAATACATGTAACCCAAACTTCATTGTCAAAGAACTAAGCACAAAACCTCAAGAAGTTAAATTATTCAACCTCAAGAACGAAACTACAGACAAGAATCACATGTTTTGTGTGTGGGTGAATGAACCCAGCACTATGAGAACTTCCATACCTCGAAAAAACTAAGTGCTTATAGATCTAATTTCCATGTTCCGGCATAATTAACTTGGATATGATTACCGTGTTCTGGAAAAAATAACTCGAATCATATTTCCATGTTCAAGTATGAAAATGGGATCAGATTTCCACGTTTAGACAAAACTATGAGATCGGGTACCACATTCTTGTGCACTAACAGTTTGTGTTTAGGTCTATTAGAGGACAAACTACTTGACATATTTGTATATCGTGAGAATCCTGAAATTGTACATTCTTCATAAATGTGATGATATGATATATGTTGATGTATATATCTATGTGATTATAATGATTGTTTGACTTGCTTACGTTGCAGCTAGTGGTTATATGTCGTGGTTGTTTATATTGATTTTCCTTGTGTTGAGAAAACTCGGGGGTATAACAGACATGACAAAGGGTTCAAGGGATAAGTGATGGATATTAAGGGTTGTTATATCTTTTATGTTGTGAGAGAGAAATAAAGATAGAGTATGTGACAAAATGTACGTAGGTAGGTTCACCTTGGGGAGAAATATTGGGGTCAGTGGTAAGAAATTTTGATGTAGTGTACTTTGTGATATTGGTTGAGTAGCGTGACGAGGAGGTAAGAGTACAAAGTGAAAGGTTAGCTTGACTGCTTGTGGGTAGAATTGGAGAGTTCGTTAATGTTTTAGAGTTGTTAAGCTATGATGAATAACCCGGTGAGTAAGTTGTTGAAAAGGTGGAGAAGTTGGTGGCTTGTTTGTAATCTTACTAGCTGATTTATTATGTTATGTGGTGGGCGTCGGGTTGAACGGTGATGCCTACTAGTACGTGTATCTGTACTGATACTACTCTTGCTATGTCTTTTGGACTTAGACTGGATGCAGAGTTAGCGACGTTCCATGAATACATGAATAAATTGTCTAGCATCTTTTATTCTTTCTTCTGTATTTTGGAAGTTAAGTCTGATTTTTATTTTGTCCAATTGTACTCTTAGAAGATCTTGTACCTCTTTAGACATATACATAGGAGTTGTTTAAATTAGTTTACAAGACTTAACTAAACGTGTGTCTAAAGATTACATTTATAAACAAATGTTATAATTATCTTTGTTTTTTTCTAAGATCGCCCGCTTGTTTAACTATAAGAATATGAGGGTTCATCTACTTAGTAGTCAAAGTGGGTGCTAATGGCCTGATGGGTTTGATCATGACAAATTGGTATCACATACTAGGTTGTCGGTCTCTGTAAAAGAGAAACATTGTAGACTTGACTCTTGCATATAGGTTTATTGATGTCCACGTCTAATCTAGAAAAGGCTACAAAGCATTTTAGGAAATTGTTCAACTTATTCTCTCCTTTCGCACAATGTTGCTTGTGGTATGAGTTAAATTCAATTGGTATCTCAACAAAGTGAACTTGACTTCATTGATAAAATTGATGGGACACCAACTAGTTGATTGAAATTGGGAAGGTTCCAATTTGTAACTAGCCATAGGGGTTGTAAAAGGCAAGGATGACCAATAATTGTCATCTGTGGGACAAAACAACTAAAGAGGTGAAATTGTATGCGCGTTCTATCTTGTGAAATGAGAATGTGTGACTCTTGTTGAGTGAATTAACTGCGAATGTAAGGTTAAACTTGTTGAATGTAAGGATGTCATTTTGTGTACAATACACGTGTGTCTGAACCTTTTTATATACAATGTGTTAGCTAATTAGTATAGATTATGTGAATTGTAAATGTCGAGGTGTAACCTGGGGATGTATCACTTATGGTGTGGAATTAAAACAAATGAATCAATTTCTGCATCGTGAGATTGATTAGGGGTTAGGCCATGATAGTCCTAGTTATGAAAATTATTCTAAAACATGCTATGTAAAACTAGGGACCTTGGGGGGAATTTCAGAAGAAGAAAAGAACCCAAATTGTTCTCTTAGGTTCTGGTTCCATCTGAGCCGATAGGGTGGAATTATTCCTCCTTAGCGAGGACATCAAATCGGAGTATTCCCAAAAAAGCGAAACGGCCATATTAGGAGTTTTGCTCCAGAGCGGGACAGGGTGAGGTACAACCTCAACATAGGCTCCCTATTTTCCCTAACTTTAATTGTCATCCCCGAATGGTATCTGAATTTTCCATGCCCCGAGCTATCCACGACACGCGAACACAGAACCTAGGACCTCTTTTGATCCCAAGCTTACCCTGCGGGCATGATCATGAACATACTAAAGATAATAAACTGAATGTGGAAGCTAAATCATAATCTAAACTAAAAATATGGGGAATACCCATATACTACAACTGAGATAATTGAAAACAATGAGTTTAATACAAAGAAAATATTAACTCAATACTAAGTTTAAACTAACTATGTCTGAAAATAGCCTCTAAACTGGACTAGAAATTCTTGGACAAGCCCCATCTAAGTCTAGCAAAAACTGAAACTAAATGACTTAAAGACTGAAATTAACTCATGACTGTTGTAGCACCCTGTATCCAAAACAGACCAAAAACCAGGTTTTCAGAAAATCTGCTGGTGCATTGATGGACCGTACTTGACCCACGGTTCGTCCTGCACATCCATCGATCGGGTCTGAAAATCCCAAAATCTCAATCCAAAAAATTTGACTGAGTGTTGAATGACGACGAACTTACGATCTGTAGTCAGACTATGGTCGTAGTTTGAGTCCGTCGATAAACACTCCATTCACCCACTCTCCGATGTGAACCACAATTGACCAGCACGGATCATCGTTCGATCTACAGTTAGACCCCTACTAGTCTTACAATATTCAACAACAGAGTTAATAGATTATAAGATCCATAAGATCAAATATATTGCTTCATTAGCAACAAAAACTAGCATACATGTTCTTGCAAAACTTAGGATAATTGTAATATAAAAAAATATGTCTTAAATTACAAGCCATAGGCAAGTAACAATCCAAAAAGGAACTCTCAGACTGTGTGGTGCCCACGTTAGAGTCACGGTCCTATGGGTTATCACACCAGCCCAGGACTCATTCATCATAGAGAACTTGGTGGAGTCCTTCAGATCAATATTAGGGATCTCATTGTTGTGGTAAAAACAAGTAAAGATAACCTTAATAGGTTTCAACATATGGGATATGAGGTGATTCCTCTCCACACCCTTCCTCATTTCGTAGCGCAACTGGCAACAGAGCATCTCAACCTCTAGTCACAATCTTATCACAACATTTGGATGCGATGTGAAGTGCTTTGTTATTACCAAACCCTGGTGCAGACAACTCAGCATCGTGGAAAGAGATCTTGTTAGCTTCTACTATTTTTCCAATTGATGCATCTAAGGCTTCACTTGTGGTCTCTTTGAATGATTAATCCGCTTAACCCCTCCATCAAAGAATTCCTATAATATTCATAACTCATAAGCAAAGACCAAATGAATATGTGGAATGACGTCTTTTTCAGTTGTTCTTTGATCGAATAGTCTTTAGACTGCATCTTCTTGTAAAACTCTACGGCTTCAGAATCAATAACATTCTTTTTTGGATTCTGTTCTTCACTGAGAACTCTTTCATTTAGATCTCTGGGGCATAAAACCTCCCCGACCTAGTCATTCCTTGAGCCACGGCGTTGTCGATCATCTTTCCCTTGACGCTTGTTTGATAGTCCCAGGGGACTACTTTGATTTCATACTCAACCTTTCTATCAATTAGAGTACTCACTACAACTCTCGGAAGATATGTTTGGACAGTCACAAGTTCCCTTAGTTGAACGTTGATAACAGGTTGCGCCAAAGATGTCGTGACATCTAGTTCATCCATGTCTGGATAGTCAGGGCCCCCATATTCTTCATCTAGAGTAACCATATTGACTTCCCAATTCTCATGGTTCGTCAAGGGATTGTTGTTCACGTTCAAAGATGTTGGAGTGCATTTGATCACTCCTCTCCTGATTATTGACTCGACCTGGTTCTTCAAACCATATCAATCTTCTGTGGCATGCCCTTGGAATCTAGAGTGGTATGCGCATTGCTTGTTTCCATCAAAATTACGAGGGATTGGATCAAGAAGTTCCCCTCCAACTATTTGTAGCACTCCCTCTATCCTTAACCTTTCAAAAGATTGAGCATAAGGTTCGGCAATGGGTGTGTAAGCAAGAGTATTTCAAGCTTTGGGATTTGGATGTGGTCTTGGTGCATATGTTTGAGTATTTTGGTGTATTGGTGCTTGGAAAGACACATATGGTCTTGGAGGATTTTGGTATGCTGGTGCTCAGGGTGGATTATAATGTAGTTAGGCATTATAGACTAGGTGTGAGGTGTAGGAAGTATGTGAAACAATCTGGGGATTGTTAAAGTATCGATGGGATCCTCTCTTCTATTCTTGATTCCTCTAATGGCGCCTGATTGTATGGTTCTACTTACAGCTTGCAATGCGATAATAGATTGAATATTCCCAGATTTATCATCCTCCTTTATAAAGTCGCCTATCTTGACCAATTCTGCAAACTTCTGGCCTATCATTGACATCATCTTGTCAAAGTAGATACCTTCTTGCAGTCACAACACTTGTAAGGGTCTTGGCGGGGATACCAGGTCAATGCTTCTATGACAGACTCCGAATGAACAACTTCGTCCTCAGCTTCTCATTTCTCCCTACATTAACTAACATGTCACAGTACACGTTTAAATGTACATGAGGATCACCTTTTCCATCAAACATGTCAAACTTTGGTGGTTTGTACCCTACTGGCATGTCATTGTCTGGATGGATGCACAAGTCATCATAATCCAGAGTCTATGTTCCTCTAGTAACTTGCAAGCTTTTCGATGCATTTCTTAAACCCTAAAGTTGGGAATTTATTAATACAACACATCCTCTTTTGACTAGGCATCTTTCTCTATTTCTACATATTGATCGACCTTGTATGGAACATTAAAAAATGCTGGAATGTGAAGGTAGGAGCTCCAATGGCATATACGGGTGGAACATGTGGCTCATAGGGTGCGACAACATGTTCCCCAAGTATTTGTTGCATTGTAGGTTTGGTGGGGTCGCGATTAGAAAGGTCGGGAAAGGTTTTGACCACTATTGGAGAAGCTTGCGGAAGACCATGAATAGGAGCATGTTGATTCAGTTCCGACATATTTAGTAAGCCGGCAAAAGGCAAGTCAGCCATTGGGAAGTAGATATGTGTCTATAAAGTAAGGAAAAGTGATTGCTGGTAATTTGGCCAAGTATCGCACTAGACATAATTCTTACCTCAAGATCTCAAGTTCTTGTTCCATGTGAGCCATTCTTTTCTCATTTTGTTATCGATTACACTTTGAAAACTTTTAGGGTTCTCAATAGGTACTAATATATTTGTTGCAGCGTTGACCTCATCTTTTTGAATCATTTTTCCTTTTGATCAATGGTTGTATCATTAGTCAGCCAGTTTGCAAGCTTTCCTCAAGATCTCGAGTTCTTCTTCCATGTGAGCCATTCTTTCCTCTTTATGCTATCCGTTACACTTCGAGAACTTTCAGGGTTCTCAATATGTACTATTATATTTGCGGCAGCATTGACCTCATCTTTTTCAATAATTTTTCCTTTTGATTGAAGGTTGTATCGTGAGTTAGCCAATTTGCAAGTCAACACAAATCAACGTACTTTTAGAGATAAACGATGAAAATTAACAGAAGATAGAGAAAAAGAAAACTATGTTAGCTTGGGAAGTATTGAAAGATGTAACAAATTTATAAGTGTAACACATATATACGTCGATTTGGCGACATTCAAAACGCTTGCTAATGTAGAACCTCTTTTTGCCTGAGGTAGGCCTACGTTGCAATCAGTTTCATAATAAATTACTCATTTAAACACATTTTAGATTTTGGAGCAAATATAACTTCATTGATTAAGGTAGTATTGGTTGTTACATTGAGATAGGAAATCACATACCTAATAAATGAAAGTACGGGGGAAAATTAGACAAACAAGAGGAATAGGTCACATGGAGCTTATGAAAAGAGTTCAAAGAAAAAAGGTGATCTATGGCCATGTTAGAGCATCTTACCGCCATCGTCCCCATCATAAAATGGCTCTGGATGGTATTCTGGGGATTCGTCGATCTTCCACTCCCAGTTTTTTTTATCATCACCAAACCCTATGGAACCATATTCCAAGTGAACATCTTCTACTATTGGGGAAGGTTTATCCTCCATATGTATCACTCCTCCATCTTAAGGGTCATTCAAGTTAGGGTCATGTTGTAAGCATTCTTCTGGATCCTCTTCCATCTCCTCAGTTGTCTCTCACAGATCCTCGTTAGGGTCTTCCTCCATCTCTTCATTTGTCCTATCATCAACTGCCTGTCTTATATGATCGGTAGACCGTGGGGTCATCTACAGATACATGGTTGTACTGATGTGCATGAGGTTCAATAACTCCATGTCGATTTGATTCACCTTTGAGTGTCTCTGAACCCCAAAATTCCCTCTTAGCTAGGTCTAGAAAAAATTCCTCCCATCATAAACCAAGCATAATATTTAAGTGTGAACTATGATTCAACCCCCATGTCTGAGTCAAGAATACTGCACCATTCTTATACCAAAGCAGAGATCCTTTCGATCGAGATTCTTCCTTCATAATCGAAATCTATCAATGTCATACTTGACCACAGATGAACGCCTTGGATAATCCTAACCTATTGGAGGACTCTTAAAGGTCTGTAGGGATGGAAGACTTCCAACCTAATAAACTCAATAAAATACGCATGTTAGCTCAACACAAAGGTCGGCCATGGACCCATGGTAGTTTCCATTGAATATCGTTCCCTGTGAGGTGGGTCAGGAAAATACGCCAACCTTCTTCATTTTTGGGGGAATCCCACATGCTCAATATTATCGCATGATTCCTGATCCTGTTATGTGAGAATGCTTCAGTGACATTTTCTACTCCTTTCTGATAGAAGAGTTCAAGCGTCCAAATCTGCAACAACAAGTTACTTTTCTTGAAGTGATCATATCCTCTACAGTAAAGGGATAATGATCGAAACATTTCTACCAAGATCATGGTTTTCATGGTCACTCTAACAGGTCCCCTAAACATGAATATGACCATACACAGTAAGTTGACGTCGACACCACCTCTTTTCTTTGGGAAAATCATAATACACAAAAAAATCCATCACGAAAACAATAGACCTTAACCTTTCCCAACCAACCCTAGAGATGAAAAGTTCCTGCTAGAATCTATCATATCTTTGTCGGCAGCCGAACCTTTAAGAAAATAGTCTAACTTTAACCCATCCCTCGTCAACTGTTCGCAAACATGGGCCTACCCTTAAACCCAAGGACTAGAGAAAATCGGTTACCGATATAGTGCGTGGGGCCAAGGGTGCTCGTCCAGCCAAAACTAAATCTGCAATTTGACTTATTTCCTCCAATGTTTGTGTGATTTCAAAATCTACGAACGGGAAAGTCACTATTGTTGGCTGCCAAAATTCAATCATTATATTAATGAGTGACTTGTTTGCCTCCACATCCAATAGATCAATTAATGACCCTAAGTGTGGCATGATCTCAACTCCGTATGCCACTCGAACTTTACCCCAACACTCTTTCAAATTTCAAGGGACCTCAGTTATCATCCTGATGCTAGAAAGGTTTTGATTGATTTACATTTGAAAAAAAGGGTAAAGGGTAGGATGATTTTATTTCTCCATATCCGTCAAGTGTTTAAGCTTGGATAATTTATATCAATTTCACACAAAGTTTATGTTGTTGAGTTTTAAAGAATAAAGTCTTTGACATTTGCGTGGTTTCCTAAGTGCAATGACAATACCGTATATTGTCTTGCCTAAGTTATACAACACGACAAATTCTAAGAGTAAGGTTATTTTGCTAGATGATTGAGAGTGGGACTGAGTAATTACGAGAAGGTGAACTATTTTAGGTGCACCAACTCTGAAACTAAGGAATCCAAAGAGAGTTTCGGAGGAGCGCAGGAACACAGTGTGTGCGTGTACGACCAAGACTCGATAGAATATGCAAATGACAATATAAGAAAATCAATAACAAGAAGTGTTTTAAAGTATATAAGGAACACAAGCTTGGATTTCACTTGCGATCTTTCAGTCAAAATTGTATGTCAATTCGGAAGAGCAAACACACAGAAATAAATAAGTCATCAACAGTTTAATTCCTAAATAAAGTTTTCTAAGGTTAAAACTTAAGTAAGGTCCCCAGCAAAGTCACCAAGATGTTGCACCCCTATTTCGAACTACCCAAAAAAAATCACAACAGAATATGGCTGACACCCTGATTTTTTTAAAAAAATATGTTTTGTTTGTTTAGAGTCGCCACCTAAATTTAAGGAAAATATTAGGAAAACCATTTTTTATGTAAATGTAAATTCTGTTTTTGATTTGCGAAACTAGTGAGCTTTTGAGTAAGGGTTTTGGTTACTTGAGGGGAAGGTGTTAAGCACCCATCAGAGCTTATGAGAACATAGTCCTTGTACTCAATTTAGAAAAATATGATTCTAAAAATTTGTTTATTTATTTGCGTTAAAATCAACGGTAAGTAAATTTTATTAGTTTTAAAAAAAGAATCAAAACATAAGGTACAACATATATATGTCCATTAAATAAAATTAATATTAGTATGTTTATGATATTAAAAAAATAAATTAATGTACTAAAAGTGTATGACAATTTTATATTTTGAAAAATACAGATGCGTATTATATAAATGTCTCCAAAATAAATACTGACTTTAAAAGATCTGGAAATTTTTCATTTAATTTATGTATAGAATCAAGACGTGAAAGAAAAGGAAAAAAGTAAAATTGGATAGTAACCGAGTGTATACATGTAACAAAATAATGTGCATGTAAAATATGTAACTGTAGGAGTTATAATGTAGTGTATGGAAGTGTAGGATATATAAATTATAAAAAAAGTAACATTTGTAATATTGATAGTAGATATAATAATATAAAGTGTCTCAAAATAATAGGTGATGCATGTATAGAGAACTAAAATATAACATTTGTACCTTTTTGCATATGACATATATATGTATGTACCTTGTATTTTGAACCTGTTGAAATAACTAAAATCTTTAAAAATAGCATGTTAAAGAGGCTAAAATATTCTAGTGATATGTGAATTATAAAATAGATTATTCCCCATCTTTTCGTACTAGTTCCTAAGTGATGTATCAATGTTTCCTAGTTGATCCTAACACTCTAAGTTACATATAAACATGATGAAATCATTCATAAACATGATATTATAAACCTGAATCAATAATTCAATAAGTTAAGATCAATGTCAAAGAAGTTAAAAGTCAAGTCGAAAAGTTAAGAAGCAAGTCAAAGTAAAGTTCTTAAAATTTTTCAAGAATAATTAGCAATGTTTTAACTTTGTTTTTAAGACTGAACTTTCAAGTTTAAGTAAAAAGTAAATATTTGAGTTTATTTCTCTAAAGTTGTAAGGGAACTAAGTATTCCCTAAGAGTTTATAAATGTTTTCATATTTAAGATAAAAGAAAACTAAGATTCCCAAAATAGTTTTGTGCATGAAAAGGGAACATCGATTCCAAGAGAGTTTTTAAGATAAATGTTAAGTAATTTTCTCAACCCAAATAAAGAAGTTTTAAAAACATATGAGCTAAGTATATATTTGTGAGAGTAGTATTGAGCACCGATATGGGGATACGAGTTCATAATAACTCAAATCTCCACAAATCATGAAGCCATCATGGGCAAGGATCATAATTTTTATATGATCTCTTAAGTTAAGCTACTGGATCACTAAGTTAAGAAGTTCTATATGACGACAAAGTATAGGATGGCAACGTGAGCAAGATGCAGTATCACCACTTAGGCTCATAGTGGTGGTTGTTGGTTAGAGAATCTTCCACAGAAACTATGTTACTTCATTATATAAGTAAAGTTGAGTTTGTTATTGCATTTTATTTAATCAACTAAGTTTTCAACAGTTTTACAAGCTTTATATATATTGCATGTCTCTTATTGCTTTATATGGAATTAAGTTGTTCATGAATTGAGCAGAGCCAAGGTAAATGTTCCTTTCATACTCCTTGCAAGATCAAGTTATATTTAGATTTCCAACTCGCATACTCATACATTCAATGTACTGATGCCAATTAATATGTATCGTCTTATGATGCAGACGCAGGTAACGAGGATCAACATTCGGAGTACCATTGATCCAGTGAGCAGCTCAGATTAAGTTGGTAAGAGTCCTTACATACCAGAGGAAATACTCTATCACCTTCTTTATATGTTTTCAGTTGTTAGGATGATTGTGGGTCTTGTCCCAACA
Source organism: Solanum arcanum (assembly GCA_027789145.1). Classification (NCBI taxonomy): domain Eukaryota; kingdom Viridiplantae; phylum Streptophyta; class Magnoliopsida; order Solanales; family Solanaceae; genus Solanum; species Solanum arcanum. The sequence goes on from CM050937.1 coordinate 51,742,761, forward strand.
TCCCTCTTTTTTTTAGAGGCTTCATAGAACTATAGTATAGTTCTTTATTCTTATTCATTTCAATTGTAAACGATTATGAAATGAGTTCCCGCTTTGGATAAGCATTTTTTTAAGTTATTTCATGAATTTCTCTTGTATTTAAGTATTCCCCTAAATGAGTAAGTCATGCGAAGGGTTGCTCGAGGAAAACAATAGTCTTGGAGTGCTAGTCGCTCCCAAGGTGTAGGCTTAGGACATGACAATGAAGAAGGACGAGGTCGAGGAGGTTTTGCCACGCAAGTCTACATCGGGGAGTTGCTCCCCCAATGTAAAAAAATTACCTCCGCAACGCGGTTATGAAGTGAACTCCTCTGTTCCAAAATTTAATTTCACGATCAATTATTTTAATACATCTCCGCTTCGTGGACTAGTTTACAGACACTGATTTCTTTATCTTTTCTCATGTTCAACTATCTAAACACACTTATAAACATCATGAGATCCTTCCTATCACAAATCAAAATCCTTGAATCCATAAATTCAATTCAAGGAAAGTTAAGAGTCAAGTTAAGAACTTATGAATTAAGTCAAGAGAAGTTCATAAAGTTTTTCTGAAAACTTTTACAAATGTTTTAACTTTGTTTTAATACTTAAGTTTTGAGTTAAGCAAAGAGTAAAGGTTTGAGTTCATTTGTTTAAAATTTATGAAGGAACTACGTATTTCAAAGAGTTTAAAATGTTTTTACATTTGAACAAGAAAGCAAAACACTGATTTACTAAAAAACTTTTATGCTATGTTTTGAATAATTATTTCAAACCAAAGAAAGAATTTTTTTTTAAGAACATATGAGCTAAGTATATTTTTGTGAATAGTATTGAGAACGATAGAGGGATGTGAGTCAATATTAACTCAAGTCTCCATAAATCATGTAGTCATCATGGGTAGTAAAGGGTCATATTTCCTAGATTACTCCTGAAGTGATTTTTAGCATATACTAGTGGATCAACTTAGTTAAGCTTTTCTATATGACGGTAAATTATAGGACAATTCTGGTAGCATGGGTAAGACATTCTATCACCACTTAGGATCATAGTAGCGGTTGTCAGTTAGATAATCTCCCACAGAAACTATATTACTTTGTTATATGAGTAAAGGTTAGTTTGATATTGAATTTTTTTTAAAAAAATTAGTAGTTATTTATTGTTTTAAATGATTTGTATAAATTTCACTATTATTGTTATTTTACACTGCATTTGAGTTGATTTATTAATGAGTTAAGTAAAGAAAAGGTAAGTGTTTCTTTCAGATTCTTTTCAAACTTATGTTATGTTTAGCATTCCACTTACATACTCGTACATTCAATGTACTGATGCTAGTTATGTTGCGTCTTCTTATGATGCAGACATAGATAACCATGATTAGAAACCAATGCCTCATTGATCAGATTGAGCACTCAGAGTCAGTTGGTGATCCTCCTTGCTTTCCGGAGAATTCTTTCCATAATTGTTTATCTGTAAGTTTTAGGATGATTGGGAGTCCTATACTGACATCCCTCTTTGTTTTAGAGAATTCACAGCGAAGTAGTCATAGTTATTTAGTCTTTTTGTTTTCAGTTGTATTCGTTAAGACTTGAATTGTCATTTTTGCAAAGATGAATAAATTTTGATTGATATTTTGATACTATTTCTTATGCTAAAGTCTTCCATTGAGTATGTAAGTCAGGCTAATGATCGCTTGGAGCCAACAATTGTTCTCGCGTGTCGGTCACGTTTAGGTGTAGGCTAGGGGTTTGATAGAAATGTGACACCCGATCCAGTCAGCACAACAACAATAACAATCACATACATAATGAACAATACTCATAATCATACAATCAAGTAACATATTTATGAAATGTATTTTTCACGCACAATTGTTTCATTTGATTTGATTCACAATCCATCTTCACATACACGCACGTATAAAACGAATAAATTATCCGGCATATATCACACAAAAGGAAATAAAATTATCACTTGCCTCGACCAAACCTGAATACCCCTAAGACACTTGAGTCTTCCCTTTCAAACTCTTTGAGCTTGTTCTTGGTCTATAAACAAGTAATCAACGCAAGAATCAATAAACAATGCTTAATTTATCCGACTTATAAAAAAACTTATTAACCCAAGACAAAACCCATGATCATAATGTTCAGCTAGGGCTTTTCCCACCTTCAACTTCAGTCCAAACACCTCCCTCGAATTACCCAAGATAATAAGTTTTAGTAATTGAAATATGGGTTAGTTGGGTAATTAAATTACATGTACCTCTAGAAATTATTGAAAAATGTCAAGAATAGCCTAGAGATAAGGAATGAAGTTTTGTGGAAATTGGGATTTTTCCTCGACTTAATTCGTGACTGACCCGCCACGGCGCGCCCTATACTGCAACAACGGTCTCGTTCGGGAGGGGTTAATCCCGCCCCCACCGACTTACACGAAAACAGAATCTCAAACTTTGATTTCCAGGCTCCCATTTCACAACATAAATTAAAATCTGGACGTTTTAAAACTCTCTTTCACGCGAAGATCGGTTTCAAAAGTTATACTTGCCCGAATTCATTTCCTTAAACTCGTACAATCTGATTAACATCTTGATTGTCCACTTATGTTATCAAATTCATTATTATATCCCCCATTTATTACTAAATTTCTCTAGATACCTCAACTAACTCATATTTCGTCCATGTCTAGCCTATGGCTAGACATGGACGAAATATGAGTTTTCTGACCAAAAATCCTTCCCCGTTGACTTTTCCATAGCAATGAAAAGTGGTTGTTACAGTTCAAAATTTAATTTAGTTAGTGTTTATTCTTCTTGATTTGAAATATTTCCTTCCGTTATCTTGTATAACTACTTTACATGATTTGAAATATATTTTTATATTTTGTTGTGTTATATTCTATAATTAATTATTTGGTTTGAAGTATTTATAATTTTTCCTAGATTAATAAAGTCATTCTTATTTCTGTTATAGTTATCTTATTTATCTTATTTTTTGTGGGTATTCTGGAATACTTTTTCTTCTTCCAATTTTTTGTGGCATGTTGGGACGTTTTATTTGATGTTAATCAATCTACATATTATTTTAGAAAATCCGCCCAAAATATCAATAAAACGAATAAAATCTGAAAAGAAGGAGCCAATCCCACACCAAAACCTCTATGTATAATAACGAAAATAACCTAACAACATCTGCCTCTTTCTCATTTTCTTTTTTCAATATTATTTTCTAGATATTTTCTTCTGAAAGTCATTGTAACCACACACTTTGTCGTCTCCTTTTGTAGATTTGTTTATCTTTTACCTTTCCTTCTCTGTCTTTCCCATCACACACAAGAGCATTCACTACTAAGAGGTAATCGTCAATCCTTCCTTATCCTTCTATTCTTGCTCATTTCTTGTCATTTAACCTTCCTCTGCCTATGATTAGGAGGTAATTTGTTGTCCATTTATGCTTTAAGTTTATGAATGTAGCCGTCAGAAGTTTGCAAAGTGACCACATGTTATACTTTCTCATTTTTGCTTATGCTTTTTACCCTATTTAGATCTGACCAATCTTTGTGATGTATAAATTGATTTGTTCTTCATGCCAATTCTATTTGGATTCTTTGATGATCTCCATCCTTTAATGTTAAATATGATGTTGTACCATTGTTTTTTTGGTGAATGTTTTTGTGGGCTTATATAGATCAGCAAAAACGTTGTTAAAACATTTATAATGACCCCCCTTCTTAGGGCATACTCTTGTGTATATATGTTTATTGCTCCCTTTCTTTTTTAATATCCTAACTTTTGAATACTCGTGTGACTTAATCTTCTTAGCTTTTATCTTGATGTATGGAAAAACTTTATTAAAACAGTAGTACTTACCCCCTTCTAAGGACATATCATTAAGTAGAAATGTTTGTCGCTCCTCTTCTTTTTTTATTTATATACTAGCTCCAGGATTCTCGTGTGACTTAATTTGCTTAGTTTTTATCCTGAGTTTGGAATGTGTGATTTGTCAGCATTATTGAGGCATTTTTCTGTTGTTGGTAATTTTGAAAATTATAAATTATTAATTTTTACATGTCTATGTGAATAATAGCTAGCTAGTTTTGCGAGAACTATTAAAGAAGTTAATAAAAATAGATACCCAATCATTTAAATTGATTTTTTTGTCTCCTTATTCTTTTTCAACTTTTGTAATAAGTTTTGCCTTTACGATATTTTTATATGTTGTGATACAATATATAAAATTTAAAAATAGACATCGCTCCACAGATTCTTTAGAAATAGAAGCAGAACTTGTAAAAAAAATATCGAGATAGAAAACAAAAGAAGAAAAGCGATGTTTGAATCGTAAATTTTTTAAAGTATAATTAAAATAAAATAGAAAGTGTCTCTACATATTCAATAAAAAAAAAATTGTGTACAATGTTAAGCCATACAAAGTTTACACTTTAAATAGCAATCAATTCCAATACAAATTTGTATATAAAATAAAAATGTTAGAATATATATATCTATATATATATCTATCTATATATATATATATACTAAGGCTGGCAAACGGACCGGTTTTTGGCCGGTCCGGTCCGGTTCCCGTACCGGTCCGTCCGGTACCGGTTGAACCGGTAAGGAACCGGTCTTTTAGTATACAGGACCGGGTACCGGACCGGTTCCTGGTTTTTTATCCGGTTAAACCGGTTCGGTAAGAACCGGTTCGGTCGATTCAATCGATGAAGGACCGGTTTAGCCGGTTTTTAATTTTTTATATTTTTAATGTTACCGTTTTATATGACCGTTAGCCTTTCTAGCCGTTGGGTCAGCCCAAACGGTCAAATATGACCCCCCTTCTAACCCATTTACACTATAAATATACCATTTTTTCCATTTTAAATCACAAATTCAATACTTATACAATCTTATACAATCTCTCAAAGTCTCAAACTCTCAATTATAAATCTCTCATAAATTATTAATTATTATATTGTGACATTGAGTTGAAGCTTGAATTTCGCACGCTACAAGCGGCATCTATCAAATCCGACTTTCCTTAAACGTCTACATTTACCTAGACGTTTGGTACATTCGTTCCAACTATTAACTTTAATTGTTATTTGTTTATTAATTTAGTTGTTTTATCTCTTTTATTATATTATTTTGCTTGTTTTTCTCTTAATATTTAATTGTTTTAAATTTTAACATGAATTCGGAAAGAAATAGTGGTAAAAGACCAATGTCGGAATTAAAAAATAAAAAGGGAGGAGTAAGTAGTTCTTGTTCTAAAAATTTGCCACCTAGATATTTAGTTAATACTAATGATTATACTTGTGTTAATGAAACTTTTTTTACGTCACCAAGACCAATTGAATTTAATTCTAAAAATGAAGTAGATCATGAGTCTTTAAATAGACATTATACTTATTTTGAAGAAGAATTAGAAGAAGAAGTAGAAATAAATGAGGAAGATGAAGAGACCCCTACCCCGACTAGTCCGGTTACCGAAGTCCCCTCTTTACCTACTTTTTCAAATGTCGCCGTACGTGTTAAAAGATCATTAGTATGGAAATTTTTTATACAAAATGAGGAGAAAACTACTGTTACGTGCACTAAATTTAAATTGGTAATGAAACATGTAACTACGGGTATGCAAGGGGGAACGGGACGACTAAGAACACATTTACGAAAGTGTAATAAAGAATTTGCTCGCCTAGATGATATAGAAAGAGCTAATAGAAATGGAACACCCATACCCGAAAGTTCTATGGGTGTTGGAGGTTCTAATATGGTTCAAGGTGTATTAAATATGTCTAACCCGGCTAGTCGAAGCACACACCGCACGTATAGTAAAGAAAAAGATCGTAGAGAATTAGCTAAAATGGTTGCTGTTTGTGGTTTACCTTTTTCATTTCCTTCTCATCCTGGTTTTGTTCATTATATTTGAGAATTATATAACCCAGATTATGAAGGTATTCCAAGAAATACAATTAAAAGTGATCTTTTTAAATATCAAAAAGAATATTCTCATTTTCTTTGTTGTTTATTTGCTTATAATGATGGTAGGTTATCTATTACTTCTGATATGGGACGTAGTCCTAATGGTAACGATTATTTTACACTTACTGTCCATTGGATTGACCATGAATGGAACATGCAAAAACGAATATTAGCGTATAAATATGTTGAAGAAAATAAAACCGGTTCTTATATAGCATCAAAAGTAGGCTCTATTTTACAATATTATGGAATATGTGATAAAATAATGAGTGTCACTTTAGATAATGCTTCTAATAATCTAAGTGCCGTTGATTATTTAAAAATTAGACTTTGTCCAATTGATAATGGTTGTTTTCATATTAAGTGTGCCGCACATGTTTATAATTTAATAGTAAAAGATGGTATTTCTCAATTTGGAGTTTCTTGTGAAAAAATTAGACTTGCTTGTAATTGGATTTTTAAAGATAAAGTAAAAGCTAGAATTACTGAATTTAAAAATCGTTGTAATGAATGTGGACTTGCATATAGAAAAATTCCAAAAGAAATATGCACTTGATGGAATTCTTTATTTGAAATGCTTCAAGTTGCTTATGTTTATCAAGAACCACTACAATTAGTTTTTAATGCTCATAATGCGGATCCGAATTTAAGAATTGGCTTTGAAGATTGGCAAAATGTTGAAGAACTGATTGATTTTTTAAAAGTTTTTTATAAAGCAACAAATGAATGTTCTGGTCAATACTATCCTACTATTTCTTCTGTTTTAGTAAATATTTGTGCTATTTCAATTGAATTTGCTAAATATAAAGGAAAAGAACATTTTAAAGATTCAGTTGCTTTTATGATTGAAAAATTCAAAAAATATTTTTTCCCTATTCCTCAAATCTATTTGACTGCTACTACTTTCAACCCAAATTATAAATTAAGAGGTGTTGAAAGAATGGTTGAAAAGATTTATAAAAATTTAGAAATTAAAGATGATGAAACTCCTAGTGTTGAACAATGTAAAAGTAGCATTTATACAAAAGTTAAAGATTTATATAATGCATATAAAGTTATGGAAAAAAATATTCCAATAATTGAACCTTCATCTTCTAAACCTAAAAGTGATGATACGGATGATATGATGGATGAATATCTTGAGCTTGAAAGTGATGAAACTAATAATGATTTTGATTTATATTTCAACCAGGCACGGGAAAAGATTAGGCGTGATTTAAGGAGAACTTCAACCTCGAATATTAAATTGGTGGAAGAATCGTGAAAAACAATTTCCGACACTTTCTAGGATTGTTCGAGATGTTCTAGCGATTCAAGCATCATCGGTCGCTTCGGAGCAAGCCTTTAGTGCAGCGAGATTTATGATTGGAGATCATCGATATTCATTAGCAAAGGACAGTTTGGAAATATCGGTGTTGTTTCGAGATTGGGTCAATGCCGAAAGAAGAAACACCGGACTACCACTATTAAGTAGCCATATAGAAGACCAAATAGATGAAATATTTGGTGAGAATAGTGATGATGGCATGGAAGCAATGGACGAAGAACGACAAATGCCAATTCCAAAAAATCTTTCTTTTCAAATGATACAAAATTTACAAAAAGAATTTAAAAAAAATTGGAATTGTTAGTATAATAATTACTAATTTACTATTCAATTCCTCCTAAATTATGTACTCTTATTCTCTTTCTAATATTTGTATTGTATAATTTATTTATTTGAATAAATATACGGCTATTCGCCTTGATTTTTCTTTATAATAGTCTCTTCTATTTAATTCATGTCTTTTTATAAATTTAATTTTTAATTATTTTAATAAAAGTGTATTTTAAAACTTTAAATTCAATATAGAGTTTTTGGTTGCCTTCTAAACACCGACTTAGTTCACGTTGTGGTACGATGCAGGAGCATGTAACAAATATCATCTAGGTATAATTTTTCATTCAGATATATCTCTTTATAATTCTCAAGGTACAGTTTCAAGCATTGACTATTTACCTTAAATAGGGGTCCGTCTTTGACCACAACCTCGATGTCACCATTTGTGTATGCACGAGTTACATGGAATGGTCTGGACCAATTAGACTTCATCTTGCTAGGGAAAAATCTAATGCTTGATTTGTATAACAACACCCAATTCCCTACATTGAATTCCCTCTACAAGATATGCGCGTTATTCCATTTCTTCATTTTTTCTTTGGAAAAGGCTAATATATGATTTGCGCTAGAATCATCTAACTCCTTCATTTGTGTGAGTCTCCCTTTTGAAGCCTTTGTCTAGTCTAGGTTTAAATATTCCAAGGCCTATAAGGCTTTTTAAACTAACTCAACAGGCACATGGAATGACTTCGCAAAAAATAGTTGATATGGGGACATTTCGATGGGCATTTTTTAAGCGGTTCAATATGCCCACAGTGCATCATCAAGCTTTCTGCACTAGTCTGTTCTGTTACTGTTCACAAAATTTTCTAGAATACTTCTAATTTTTCAATTTTACACCTCCACTTGGCCACTTGTTTGAGGATGATATGGAGTTGCAACTTTGCCTTTCACCCCACATTTGCTCTATGCATTAGAGAACGACTTGTTACAAAAGTGTGAACCGCTGTCAATCATAATTAGTCTTGGAGTACCAAACCTTGCAAATATGGATCACTCTAAGAAGTTGACAACACTTCTTCCTTCATTGTTTGGAAGTGCAATAGCTTCACCCATTTGGAGACATAATCTACAGCTACTAAGATGTACTTGTTCCCAAATAAGGTTAAAAATGGGCCCATGAAATCAATCCCCCAAACTTCAAAAAAGTTCAATTTCTTAGATGGGTGTAAGGGGTAGTTCATGTCTCTTCGATACTCATTCTTGTTGTTGACATTTGGGGCATTTTTTCAAATTTGTAAGCATCTTTCAAAAGTAACAGCCAGTAATAACCACTTTGATGTACTTTGGTTGCTATGTTGTTCCCACTGTGATGACCTCCCACTGGTGATGTGTGGAAGTCATAAAGGATGTCTGTTTATTCCTCTCTTGAAACAAACCTTTTATTTACGATCTGTGCACACTCACGAAACAAATATGGTTCCTCCCAGAAATACTTTTTGACATAAAAAAGAACCTTTCTGTAATGGTTTAAATCCTCCAAAATTAGTCCACACACAATATAATAAGAAAAATCAGCGTACCATGACACGTTTGAGAGGGATAGAACTAATACTAGCTCGTCTAGAAATGATTCATCTATCTCCATTACTTGCTCGATGATCACTTGGACTTCTAATCTTAAGAGATGATCAACCACCTGATTTTCACATCCTTTTGGATCCTAACTTCAAAGTCAAATTCCTGCAGCAACAATATACATGTTATTAGTCTAAGTTTCACATCCGTCTCCGCATGGTCAGTATGCACAATCAATTTGGTACCAATAATTATGATCAAAACTTTTCAAACGCATAGACTTCTGATAGCAGCTCTTGCTGTGTGACTGTATAATTTTGTTGTGCGTTGTTCAGGGTTTTGCTTGCATAGTAGATTGGGTGGAAGAGTTTTTTGTGTATTTTCTCAAACCTACTCCCAATACCATACCACTAGCATCACACATTACTTCGAATGATTCAGTCTAATTACGACTTGTAATAATCAGGGTGGATACTAATTTCGATTTCAATAACTCAAAGGATGCTATACAAGCTTAGTTGAAATGGAAAATCACTTCCTTTTCTGACAATTTTCATAGTGGAAGTGCGATATTTGAGAAGTCTTTGATAAATCTGATGGAGAATCCGGCTTGGCCTAGAAAACTAACGACACCCTTACCTGAGACCAGTGTGGGTAACTTTTCAATAATTTGAATCCTTGACTTATATACTTCCAACCCTCTTTGTGACACTTTGTGAACAAGAAAAAATCTTCCTTTACCATGAAATGACATTTCTCCCAATTTAGGAAAAGGTTGGTGTCCACACATCTTTGAAGCACTTGTCCAAAATACAGCAGACAATCTTCCAATGTATCTCTCACAATTGAAAAATCATCCATAAAAAACTCCATGGAATTTTCTACCATGTCTTCGAAGATAGATAGCATGCACCACTGAAAAGTTGTTGGTGTGTCACAGAGCCCTAATGACATCTTTTTAATGCAAATGTCCTATAAGGACAAGGTAAAGTGGTTTCTCTTCATCCTCTAGAGCAATGGAAATATGATTGTATCCAGAGTAGTCATTCAAAAAACAATACTACCCTGTTTCTAACAACTTATCAAGCATTTTATTTATGAAGGATAATGGAAAGTCATTCCAAATAATTTAGTTTTCGATAATCCACGCAAACCCTCCATCATGTTACTGGTCTAGTTGGGACAATCTCTCCATTAGTGTTAGGGATTATTGTTATCCCACCCTTTTTGGGACACATTGTACATTTCTCATCCATTTACTATATGCCATAGGATAAATTACTCCAACGTCTAACCACTTGATTATTTACGTTTTGACCACCTCTTGAATCGGAGGTTTTGATCTCCATTAGTGCTCTACATTGGGCTTGCATTCATTGTCTAGACGAATCTTGTGAGTGCAAAAACTTGGAGAAATACCTACAATATCATCTATAGTCCAGCCTATAGCCTTGATGTATTTCCATAGTATTTCTATGAGCATTTTAACAAGATATTCAAGCAAAGCAGCAACAATGATTATTGTCAATGTATTGTTGGTTCCAAAAAGGTGTATTTAAGGTGAGATGGTAGTATTTTCAGCCCCAAAACTGGAGGTTCTTCTGTTGATGGCCTAGCAGGTGGACTCTTTAAATTCTTCAAATTGATATGCAATATTATTGGATTTCGTGCGTGTCCCTCAAAAACTGTTAAAGGACTAACTATTTCGTCATAATTGTGGACTTCCAATTTATCATGATTAGCAATGACTGACTCGAGAGTTTCACTTTATCGTATTAGATGACTCACAATTGCCAGTATTCCACCTATAGTGTCTTCAGTGGATGCAACATGGAAGTCACTTGGTTCCCTCATTGCTTGCAAATGTTAAGCATCAACTCATCATCATTCACCCAAAACTTTAACTTGCCACTTTCAACATCCACCACCAATGCTCTTTCGGTTGCTAAGAATGGACTACTCAATATGATGGGTATTTCGGCATTAACATTGTAATCCAAAATTACAAAATTGGCTGGGAATATGAATTAATCTAGTTTTAACAAGATGTCATAGAGGATCCAAACATGATGGTTGATGGATGTTTCCATCATATCGAGTCTTATTATTATGGATTATAATTCCCCCTATCCAAGTTGCTTGTAGATTTCGTAAGGCATTAGGTTAATAGTTGCTCCAAGGTCGCAAAAAGATTTTACAAATTAGAGAATTCCAACATTGCAAGGAATGATAAAAGCCCTTGGATCTTTCCTTTTTGTGATTAACTCCTTAGTCATTATCGCGCTGCAACAATGAGGTATCTCAATTGTTTCATAATCCAGAGCACTTTTCTTTGTGAATATCTCCTTCATGAATTTGGCATACCGAAGCATTTCCAACAAAGCATCCACCAAGGGGAGGTTTATAGACAAATCTTAAATACTGATTTTTTTGAACTTTTCCTCTTCATTAATCTTTTTCAATCGATGGGGAAATGGTGGGAGTATTTTGGACATAGGCATTGCCACTTTTTCATTTTCATTATATTGTCTCGTTACTCTTGAGGTTTCTTGATTAAGGTTTTGGCGAATTGGACATTGTGTTTCCTTCCCACCTTTATTTTTAGAGTAGTCTTTGAGCTTTTCTTCTTCAACATGTTTTCCTTTAACTACTTTCGCGCTGCAGGTAACCACCGCTAGCTCCCTGTCTGTGTTTTCCATCCTTGTGTTGGATTCTAGTTTTGTTGCTAGGGAAGTTAGTTGACCTTCTAGCATCTTCATTGTATTTCATGTGAATTCACCTTGCTATATTAATTGAAAAAATTCATCTCTCATTCCTTTTAACAAATCGTGTGAGCCTTCAAATTTGTTAAGGATTCTTGTTAGCAAGTCATTTACTCTAGGACTATCTGCATTGACCCTTGATTTCGGATTGTCGTTCTGTTGAATATGATATTCTTCATTCTCATTATGCTTCGCCCAATCCTGACACATGTTCATAGGTTCTTCGCCTTTTAGGTAGTTCCAACTTTCATTCCTACCCTACTGTTGATAGCGAGGGTGAAAACTCTTCTCAATCCATCTGTTGTTCGAACCTTGATTGTCTTACAATCATAAATAATCGGATGAAGAACCCTCCCCAAGATGAAACACTTCACCTCTCCCCTTCATTTGTTCTTGCAGTATCTCCATTTGAGTCAAAATTTTCTTTATGTTTTTATTTCTCTCTTTTTATTTATGGAGTTACTCTTATGTCATTCTAAAACACTATGGAGAGATGTGGTCTTTTTAAGTGTACCATGCCTAATTCACTTTGGTCATGTTGTCTAAGAGGAATTAAAAGGACTGGAACATTATTCTACCCTGTACTTATTGATTGGCTATACATTTGTTAACTGAATCTAAGTTTCAATAAAAATATTGGAGCAGTAGTTCAGTAGGCAACCAATGTGTCGGACATTTACGCAAACGTCTCTTGAATCTGACTTGTGACTCATGGATTGGTTCACTTTCCCTTTGCCTGAAATTCTGAATGTCATCCCTTAACTCCATCATTTTCGAGGGTGGGAAAAACCTTTTGTGGAAGGCCGAGATAATTATTTCCATGATCTTATGGGGTTGTTGGGTAGTTTAGACAACTATTTAGTCACCCCTACTTACAATGATAATAAGAACAAACGGAGTCTGAGTACTTCTTGTGACCAATCTTTGAAAAACAAAGGAGTCCACAATTCTACAAATCTTCGAATGTGTTCCATTAAATGTTCATTATCCAACCCTCCATATATACCCTTAGAATATATGAGATAGAGTGTTATGCTAGCAACTTCAAAAGACTTATTTCCTTAACCCTAGGCATGCAAATTGCACCCATACACATTTGAATCATACGCACTATTTGCATCATCCACGTCATCTCATCGTAGATTAGTGACCATAGGGATGTTATCGTGGAAATGGGTAAAATCATGAGCGCTCATTTTCCTGTTCTCAACATAAACAGTTGAACTAAGACAAAGTTCAATTAATATAACCATACAACATGAAACTAAAAAATATAAGTACATACATTTTTATGTGACACCACTCCCCGGTAGCGACACCATTTTGATGCTTCCATATGCGTATATTTTTATATTTCGTGATCAACGACACTAACCTATAGTTTGAGTGTATGTGAATAGAAGCTATTAAAGTAAACCAACCAAGGGTTGGGGTCGTGTCTCAAGGGAGTGGAGTGAATGTTGTAACTACATAGAATTCTGTTCGAAATAGTGATAGTATAGAAAATTTTTGAGTTGAACAAAATTAAATTCAATTTGTCACACCAAAGTTTATAATATTAAGAAGTTTTTTTTTCCAGAAGTAGTAAAATTGGCAAAAGAAAAGGAGAAAAGAATTATGGAAGAAAGTTCTTGGGGTGTGACCGCAATATATGTTGACACAAATTAATGGGTACATGATTTTGAGAGAAAAATTTGCAAGCCAATGGTTACTAGGATAATCTTTAGGTGAAAGTAAGTTCCCTCTCGGGAAACTTACCCCAGTATGAAATGAGTTCCTCTATGACACCCACTCATCTAAACTAACCAACCTATGCCTTACCCAAACCTTGACCATTCGATAGAGTATGCTTGGATATGAGACTAGGGCTCACCCTCTCGGGCTGAACCTCAAGTTGACCCACTCCTTAGGCCATTAGTCTAGTTGTCTTGGTTTTATGACCTTTCTTTCGGGCAATTCAAAAACACATGGGTGGTTTTGTATTTGAAACTACAAACCCAATAAATTAAACCACAAGCACTAGGTGAAATCACCATCAAAATGCATCTAGTCCTTTCAGGAAGCGAGACCCAACAATAATATCAACACATATTTGCTAAATCAACCCCCAAGAATGGAGGTTTTTAACCACACATCAAGCAATAATCAAGTATACTTAAAACTATATAGGAATGAAGTGGGTATAAGAGATCAAACCTTAAAAGTAGCAAAAATAAAGTAAATCGAGAAGATCATCTTTGAAGATTTGAAGAAAAACTTCTTTCTTCAAGCTTTTCAAAAACCCTCTCCAAACATGAGAGAAAATTACTCCAAACCTAATAACTAAAACTTGGAAAAAATAATAATGTTCTATTTTATCCTCTAAAATCTCTTCCTCTAAGTAATAATAAAGTTGAGTAATTATAAACTTCAGATTTAGTGCTTGTGTATCCATTCGGCGTCTTTAGTCGTGAATCGCCGAGTGATTCGCCCATTCTCTAGTTCATCATTGTTTGTGTCTTGCTTTTATATCCATGCATGTTGTAACATTGGGAAAAATAACTCTTCTTTCCGAAAGTATTTGTCGAAGCACCGACTACTCCTTTTTATTGCCTTTTGATCTACTTCCTTCAGGTCTTACTTGTTGTAACAGAAAGAAAACTTTTCTATATGTTGTATAACCAAATGATCTTGGCGACCCGCACTTTGCATCATAACCTTTTTTTTTCCATTTTGCGTCTAAGTGTCCATGATCCTACAAAATCTTCAAATACCTTAAACTTAGATGTTTTCATTATATATTAAGATAAAATACGCAGTTGAGGACTGTATTTGCATTAAAACAAGGCCCTAGATGAGTCCAATTTGAGGACTCATCATTCGTGTACTTTGCTAACTGTTTAGCAAGCAATTTGATGCCTCCGGATTTGTCTTTTCACCACGTGAAGAAGTTTACGCATGATATGAAGAAATTCATTTGGGATGAGCCTTACTTGTATCGTAGTTGTGCTGATGGGATTATCCGTTGTTGTGTACCCGAGGTTGAAATTTTGAGTTTTCTTTAAGCGTGTCATTCATCACTTGTTGGTGGGCACCATAGTGGTATTCAGACTGCGCATAAGATCTTGCTGTGTGGACATTATTGGCCTATCATCCAATAAGATGCTCTGGACTTTTCCAAGTCTTGTGAGCATTGCCAAAGAGAATGTAGAATTTCAAAGAGGCAAGAGCTTTATATGAATCCAATATTTGTAATTGAGTTGGTTGATGTATGGTGCAGATTTTATAAGGCCATTTGTAAGTTCATATTTGATGAAGTATATAATTTTCGCGGTTGATTATGTATCGAAATGGGTGGAAGCAATTGTGATCCCCAACAATGAAGATAAGAGTATCACCGCATTCTTGAAAAAGAATTTCATCTCCAGATTTGATACCCCAAGGTCGAGTATTAGGAATGGAGTTTCCCCCTTTTGTAATAAGTTATTCAAAGAAGAACTAGAGAAATATGGTATCCGCTACTACTTACAATCCACAAACTAGTGGACAGGTTGAGGTGTCGAGCAGAGAGATCAAGCAGATCTTTGTTGAAATTTGTTAATACCAATAGAATGGATTGGGTAAGGAAGCTCTATGATTCTTTATGGGCCTATCACATTGCATATAAGACTCCCATAAGTATGTCTCCATACCAACTTGTATATGGTAAGTCTTGCCATTTGAGAGTAGAGCTACATCATAAGGGTATTTGGGCAATGAAGAAGTAGAATTTTTATTGAGGCACCACATCAAATAAAAGAGTGAATGACTTGAATATGCTCGATGAGTTTTGCCTAAAAGCTTGTGAAAGTGCAGCCCTGTATAAAGAGAATATGAACAAGTACCATGATCAAGGGATTGAAAACAGTGATTTTGTTTTGCGGATCTTATTATTCTATTCAACTATAGGTTGCGCTTATTTCCGACCATGATCAAGTCCAAATGGACAACGACCATTCTTACTCAAGAAAGTGTATCCACATGAAGCAGTGGAGCTGGAAAATAGTGAGGGAACAAGGTTCAAGGTGAATGGGCGGAGAATAAAGATTTATCATGGAAACAGAGAGAACGTGTAAAAAATGATTGATTCATACTATATGGATTAATTTCGAGTAATCGAGTGTCTTGCGTCGTGGCCGATTTTAAATCAAGCAGTGCTTTGTAGGTAACTCAAGGTGTAAAATCTAGCCAACGATAGATTTTTTATTTCATTTTAGTAGTTTTGTTTGCTTATTTTATTTTTTCTGTACTCAATTTGATAAGTTTCAAGTTTTTGTTCTAGTGTTGGCTAGATATAGCATAGGGTCCGTGCCTAAAAAATGTCTTGAAAATGTAAAAAGAATGGCCTAATGGTTTCTACATTTGGATGTGCGCAACAAAAAATCTCTAGAAAAGTGTATGGTGCAGAGGTCTATGGACCCCATTGACAGTCCGTATTCTAATCTATGCACAATTGATGGTGTCCGTAGATCCCAAGTAAGTGTACAAATTATTCATAATTTGAGGGAGATGTACAGTCTCCACCTATGGACCGTAAACAGGGTCTCGTATGTCTTAACTCTAGTTTGCCCAACTTGACCCGAAACCTCCTATTTATAAAACCCCCATTTCAAAATCACTCTCACTTCCCTAGTTTTTCTTACACAACCGTTCCAAAATTTCCATATCAACCATCACTCACTCATATACCATTCCCATTCTTTATTCCACAATCCCGTATTCTCTTCCCCTGTCAAAATTTGAATTGCTCCTGTATTCCCCAAAGACTCGGGTGTCGGGGTATGGTGCAAATAAGTTATCTTTGTTGGTGGTATTGGAATCATAGTGTCGTCACACAATAACACCACTCCTTATTGCTTGTAAGGTAATCCCATATCCCCTAAATTTGAATTTTGGTTCATATATTTATATAAAAAAAATTGAAGTTGGGTCTTGGCCTTGGGTTGTTAATCGTCTATAGATGCATTATAATTATGAAGTAAAAACACCCTTGGGACGATGGTTAGTGATTGTGTAGTTATAGCATAAAATCAGTGCAAATAAATAGTTTACATGTAAGCTTCAATTTGGGTTCCATATCTTGTTTTGTAATAATTATAAAATTGAGTCATTGGAACCCTTAAATTGATAAACTAGCATGAGTTATGTCGAAATGCATGATTAGAGTAGGATATTATTGAAATTAGCTTCATAATGGGTTTCAAAATAAGTCATATATTAGACTTGGCATAGACCCCATCTATGACACCCTATCTACAGACCATAAGTCAAATTACGGACCATAGATCACGTCCAGAGATAGAAGAACATGGCAAAATTCACCATGTGTAAAAATACATATCTGTAGTTTCAATCAGAGACAATATTTTTTGTACCTCTAATACATGAAGGGGTTCTATAGACCGTGAGTCTACATGTGGAACATAGTTAGCCACTGTAACCCACTACCTAAACTTTTTAATTTTTTGTTTATAGTTCTAAAATAGTTTCGGGTGTGTTCGTAAATTTATTTTGGGTTTAACAACTCCTCCACAGGTACGACAACAATCAAGAAGGCAAATGTCACTAAGGTTAGGTCCAAATAAACTATACTTTCCTGTAAATAGGTTTTCTACCATGATCGGGGAACACTACATAGATGCGCCGCGGCGTACTTGAACTCTCGGAGGTTTTGTACAAGCCTTTTAGATTTCATTTATTACATAGGTATGAAAAGTAGTGCCGAATTAATTCTTTTCACATCATAACTAATAAGAAAACTCTTTCGTAAAACTAAGGAACAAATCTCATCATCACAGGTCAACTTAGACACATCTTAATATCATAAGGTCACAACTCTTTACATTGAAAAGAAACATACTAAGTATTATACAAGTCTTTAATAGAAAGAAAACTAAATATGATATCTTCGCCCTCGAACATTTCATGATGTACCACGAGACTTGACAGAACTCTATTTCCCAAGCTTCAACTTATAGAAATTTTAATTTGCCTTCCGCCAATACTTTTAGAAATATAGAAGAATATCCAGTTAGTACAAAGCTTTTACTAAGTATCACATTGTGTAAAAACATGCTTTAAAAGGACATTTTTATTTAAACATACTTTCATGCTATTTTGGAAACCTTCATAAACCAAGTGAACAATACATCATACAAGTAATAATTAGCATACAACGTAATACTTTCACCATACTCAACACATATCCATTTTCATTAAGACATCCATTAGTGATTTATAAAGTCCATCCAAGGTTATCTGAGGACTCACCTAGGTAAGACATGAAGAGACCACCCATACAACCACTTTAATACACACCTAGATGCTCTTTAAAACTACAAAAGACAAGGATAATTCACCTCTTATTGACAAGTAAACATTCATTACTTAAATAAAACATTCATGCATTAAAGATCTTCACATAAAAACCATCCTCTAAGACAACCCCCAGGTTACATAGTGCAATGTGAATGTAGCATCTCAAACTACTACTTCCACTTAGTGCTCCTTATATATCAACCTAGATTAGGCACATCACATTCAAACATTTACATAGCCTTCATCAACATTACACCTAAGATCAACATGCTATATTAACACTAGTCATATATTCAATATGTTTCATTAACATTATACATTACAAAGAGACACCAAAGCTCCCTCCAAATGTCTACTTGTGCAGTGGATATATGGAGTCCCATTCCAACACCAACCCTAGGTAGTACACCCTTAAGAAGACTTAGTTCATTACATTCGTGTAGATAAGGGATCCCCACTTTCTTAAGGTAGGGTGTTTGTTTTAGCCTTTCATGGATCTCCCATCGCTAAACCGATGCAGGCACATATAAGGGATAAAGAGATTTCTTCTAAGTACTATATCTCAACTCACGAAGAGTATTCATCTCAAGAGGTACGCTGGATACAAAATCTCTACTCATGAAGAGTATCCACCCCTTCTTCGAATCCTCTCGGTTCTAAGCATTAAGTCCCTACGGAGTACTAGACATTCATTACATTCATTAGCTATAGGTTAAGAGATTATGTAGAGTACTACATCTCAACTCACGGAGTGACAATGTCTAGGGGTTGCTTTTGAATACTACATCTTAACTCACGAAGAGTATCCAACCCTTGATCTATCATTCATTCATTGGAATGCTCTTATGAATAGTGAGGATTCTAGTAGAAAATACACTACATTTTAACTCACAAAGAGTGTCCACCTCAAAACCCCACTTTTCATTGGTTAGAGTTATTGGGAATATTATGTTTGGTACTAGACACTACATCTCTACTCATGAGAGTGTCTACACAAAATCCCCCATTCATTGAAGTTCTATTGAGAAAACACTTTCGGTAGGCTCTCATTCATTACATTTTCATTAGCTTCATTATTTCATTCATTGTGGGTGTGAGTATATGTGATCAAGATTTTCACATAATCACCATCATTCATAAAACTGTATCCTAATCATGATCATACTATTTTCATCATAATCCACTTACACACATACTTCATATGCACATCATACTTCAATTAGATAGATTATCTTCAAGACACACATTCATAACTTCATATGACAATGTCTATACATATACTTGATGGCATCACTTTACTTTATATTCAATGCCTTCAAGGCCATTATCACAATTCACATATACATTCATATACATCATGTAAACACCTTCACCATAAGTGGACCATACCACTCAAGATCAATTCAATAAGAAATAGTCAATATAGATCAACTTACCCTTCATCAAAGCCTTGACTAACTTTACTCAATTCTCCAACAATTCATCATAATTACACATAATTGGCAGTAGATAATTCAAAATAAAACGTAAGATAACATAATTTTAGCATTATCTAATCATATTCATCAAACCCAATTCATAAGTCAAAATTTGATAATTTGCATAATCATGGATCCATTGAGTTTTTTTTATCATACAATCATAACTTTTCATTGAAAATCTCATAATCCATCCATTAAAACTTTTCCATGCAAATAACCACGCTTAAAATTAAAAATAGAAGAACTTAGGAATTTGAAACCTTTTGAAAAGCCTTTGGATTGGTTCCTTGAATGAGAAAAGAATAAAGGATGAATTACCATACCTTAGTTGATATAAAACCCTCAAAATTTGGTGAATAGACCATTTAAAATCTTCAATCCTAGTTCTACCTTGAGTTCAAGTTTCAATGGAGTCTTGAGAGAGTATCTTGGTAGAGGGGTTTTGATTTATGAAATTGAAGTCTAATATGGGTCTTAGGGGTATAAACAAACATAAAATACCTATAAACCCATAAAATAACTACAAATAATTTATCCTCAAATTACCCAAAAGACCCATATACTCATTCGTCCTTTTAACCAATTCTAGTTTGACTTAAAAACGACGCGACCAAATCTGGGACATGGCTGCGAGTCGTGGAGACACCTCCACATCTTGGTTTTGGAATTAATATTTGGAGAGAAAAGTTAGTGAAAAGCCTGTTTCACTAGCAGAATTTCTGCCTCTTAGTGACAGCTGCGACGCGCATGCAGTGCTACATTGGCAGCCTTCTTGCCACTCCTTGGGTCCTCCTTAAGGACCCTTTGGTTATTGTTGGAGTGTCGTTCCCGATGTTTTAACGCTAGGTATGTCCATATAGTAACTATGGTCATCCCCACTGATTTAAGACTCCAAACAACACCTAAAAACATGCACAACAAACAAGAACACACTAACTCAAACACAAGGCTAGTTTCCGAACCTCTTGGTCGTTCGTAGACGTTTGACTTTCAAACTCTTCAAACTGACTTATAAAGCTATTATTTAAAATTTTAACACCTTATTAAATAATAAAACTCATTATAGGATCTAGTTTTTCCTATTTCGTTTTGAGGTTTGCTACGTTCTCCTCCACATAGATAACATTCGTCCCAAATGACACTAAAACACCTTCAAGGACTAAAAGACTTCACTAGCAGCTTACAACACACATTGTTATGCATACAATTTCATTGTCAATGCACCCCACTTACAAGGAAGCTGACTTCACATTCTTATGAACTCTAAGCAACACAAGCAATTAGGTACTATTTCCACAATTCATAGTGTAGACATACTTCATCATTTTCATTACATTATGAAGGAACTACCTTATACAACTTTAGACATGCTCATCATTTCATTATAAATATCAACATGCCATAATTCTCAACTCACACATTTACATATAAACAAAACAATCTTTTTAAGCAAATAGGCAATTATCATTAGATGCACATTGACATGAGAAACATAGATTAATTACCAATATTCCCATGTAACTATAATATAATCAAGAGCATGAGAAACATTACATCATCAAGGGACTCATAACATAAGGAGGCATGCAACTTATACTTATATGTAAGACTCCACAACATAATCAAACCACTAAGAACTTTCGTCTCAAGCTTGAGTATGAATAGAAGGAAAATATATAGGTATCAACCACATTACTAACCAACTCATTCTCCCCCATTTAGGGTAAACCCATCTAAGAAGAAATTAAAAAACCATTATGAAGTATGACTCACCGGGGACTTTATTCTGGATATGTTCTTAGCCTATTCTCATCAAATATTGTTAGGAACCTTACCAAGCATCTTCAACGTTTTATACTTCATAACTTACTATAACTATCATAAGATCGACACTCATACAAACCTAACTCATGAACATCCGACTACCAATCAAACTTACTAGCTAAGCATAACATGTTCCTCTTAGAAATAAGTCTATACAAGAACTTCAATTCAACACAAAGACAAGTATAAAACATTACCCATTTAGAATGGAAACTTTCAACTCTTACTATTTACCAGATTCCTCCAAAACTCCTCAAGTCTACTCTATAATTTCTGACTATCATTGCACCTAACCATAAGGTGACTTATTGTCCCCAAAAACAAATTCATTCAACAACTATAAATCTTATTAAGCTAAAACAACCTCACTATACAATTTTCCATCATGATGCTTACAATCTAATAGATCACACATAAACATAAATGGCATCACATCAAATCTTCCTAATCCATATTCACATATACTCATCTAGTCACAAACTATAGTAAGCACAAAAAGTAACCTTCTTATCCCTCAAACCTTGCAACAACACCTCATCCAATTAATAACATCTAAAGACCTCCGGACAAGGGAAATAAGAGAGAGATCATATGCAATTAAGCTTTATCGCATGACACAAGAGTAATGAAGAAAGTTAAACTTTTATCATCCCATCGCCTCTCTCTCATAGATGTGTGACAACTCAAAATAATGAACAAGACTCTACTAGATGTGGCTTGTGAAACTTTGGACCCTAAGACCACCTTCAAAAAATCTTATTCGATGATACCATGTTTGTTACGACCAGGGAGCGCCCCCTAGACGTGACGCGGGTTACTCGACCTCTCGGAGGTCTTTTACAAGCCTCTTAGCATTCATTCATTACATAGGTATTCAAAGTAGTGCAGAATTAAAAAATTTCATAACATAAATAATAAGAAAACACTTTCATAAGCCTAAGGTACAAGTATCATCATCAAAAGCCTACATAGACACGTCTTAATATCATTGGGTCACAACCCTTTACATTGAAAAGATATATACTCAGTCTTAGAGATGTCTTTAATAGAAAGAAAACTAAATATAATATCTTCGTCCTCGAACAAAGGATGACGTACTACGAGACTTGATAGAACTCTATTTCCCAAGCTTCAACTTCTAGAAATATTCACTTGACTTCTACCTATACTTTTAGAAATATAGAAGAATATGGAGTTAGTACAAAGGTTGTATGGCATTATGGAAAAACATGCTTTAAAAGGACATTTTAATTGAAACATACTTTCAAGCTACTTTCAAATCCTTCATGAATCAAGTTTATAAGACATCATACAACCATTATCAACACATAGCCATTTTCATTAAGAAATCCATTAGTTATTTAGAAAGCCCATCGAAAGTTATCCTACGACTCACCTAGGTAAGACATGAAGATACCGCCCATACACCCTCTTCCATACACACCTAGATGATTCTTAAAATTACCAAAGACAAGGATACTTCACCTGTTATTAACAAGTAAACATTAATTACTTAGAAGAAACAATCATGCATTAAAGGTATTCACATAAAAACCATCCTCTAAGACAACCCAAAGTTAACGTAGTGCAATGTGAATGTAGCATCCCATACTACTGCTTCCACATAGGTTCTCCTTAGGAATCACCATAGATTAGGGACATCATGCTCAATCATTTACAAATCCTTCATAAACATTAGACATAAGATCAACATTCTTCATTAACACTAGTCATACATTAGATATGTTTCATTAACACTTATACATAACAAAGACACACCAAGACTTCCTCCAAATGTCTACTTGTGCAATGGATAGATGGCGTCCCGTTCCACCTTCTTCCCTTGGTATTACACCCTTAAGATTACTTAGTTAATAACATTTTTTTGGGAGCTAATTTTAACCGGCATAAACCATGAGAGCTTGACATGAAATCCTGGTATTAACCCCTACCAGATCAGGGATCGCCACTTGCCTAAGGTAGGGTCGTTCTTTTTGCCTTCACATGGATTTCCCATATTTAAACCTTTGCGGGCACATAGTTAAAGGCTAAGGAGATTGCTTCAAAGAACTACATCTCAACTCACGAGGAGTACTCATCTCAAGAGGTATATTAGTTATAACATTTCTACTCACAAAAAGTATCCACCCCTTCTTCGAATCCTCTCGGTGCTAAGCATTATGTCCCCATGGAGTTCTAGACATTTATTACATTCATTAGCTATAGGTTAAGAGATTTATTAAATACTATATCTCAACTCACGAAGAGTACCAATCTGTAAGGGTTGCTTTTGAATACTACATCTCAAATCCAGAAGAGTATCCAACCCTCAACCTATCATTCATTCATTGAAAATCTCTTAGGAATAGTCAGGTTGTAACTAGTCACTACATCTCAACTCACAATGAGTGTCCACCCGAAACCTCCCCTATTTATTCGTTAGAGTTCTTGGGAATATTAAGGTTTATAGTAGGCACTAAATATATACTCACAAGAGCGTCTACCCCAAATCCTCCATTTAGTCATTCATTTATTCATTAAGTTTTATTGAGAAAACCCTTTCGGTAGACTCTCATTCATTGAATTTTCATTAGCATTATTCATTATGTCTATGAGTATTTGTGATCAAGCTTTTCACATAATCACCATCATTCATAACACTATTTCCTAATTATAATCATACTATGTTCATCATAATCCACATAAAAACATACTTCACATTCACATCATACTTCAATTCCATAGTATCTTCCAAGACACACATTCATAACTTCATAAGAAAATCTCTATACATATACTTCATAAAATCACTTTATTTCACATTCAATTCCTTCATTGACATATTCACTATTCACATATACATTCATATATATCAAGCAAACACTGCCATCATAAGTAGACCATACCACTCATGATCAACTTAATAAGAACTAGTCAATATCGATAAAGTTAACCTTCATCCAAGCCTTGACCACCTTTACTCAATTATCAAAAAAATAATCATAATTAGGCATAATTGGCATTAAATAATTCACAATACAACATAAGAAAATACAATTCTAACAATATCTAATCATATTCATCAAACCCAATTCATAAGTCAAAATTCGAGAATTTGCATGATCATGGGTTTTTTGAGTTTTTTTATCAGAAAACCATCACTTTACATTGAAAACATCACAATACATCTTTTAAAACCTTTCCATGCAAAGACTCATGCTTAGAGTTAAAAATAGAAGAATTTAGGAGTTTGAAACCTTTTGAAAATCCTTGGATTGACTCCTTGAATGAGAGAAGAATAAAAGATGAATTAACATGCCTTATTTGATAGAAAACCCATGAAATTTTGTGAAGAAACCACTAAAATCTTCAATCCTAGATCTACCTTGAGTTAAAGCTTCAATGGAGTCTTGAGAAAGTTTTTCTTCTTTCAGGAGAGAGGTTTTGAATAATGAAAAGTGAAGTCTAATTTACATCTTAGGGGTATAAACCAAATTAAAATACCTATAAACCCATAAAATATCCTTGAATAAAAATTACCCAAAAGACCCCTATAATCATTGGACCTTTTAACAAATTCTAATTTGACTTCGAAATGATGCGACCAAATTTGGGACATGGCTGCGCGTCGTGGAGACACCTCCAAATCTTGGTTCTGCAATTAATTTTTGGAAAGAATGGTTCACGACAAGTTTGTGTCGCAAGGGCATAATTTCTGCGTCTATGTAAATGATGAATGATGCGCAGAAAGTGTCACATTCACTCTGTTTTGGCAGCCTTATTGCCAGGCCTTTGGTCCTCCTCAAGGTTCCTTTGGTTTGTCCTTGGGGAGTCATTCCCAAAAGTTTGAACCTAGGTATGTTCCTCTAGGTACTAGGGTTATCCTCACTGATTTTAGACAACAAAAAACACCTAAAAACACGCACAACAAACAAGAACACACTAGCTCACATACAAGGCTAGTTTTTGAACGTCTTGGTCGTTCTTCGACGTTTGAATTTCAGATTATTCAAACTGACTTTTAAAGCTATTATTCATAATTTTAACACATTATTAGCTTATGAATTTTGTGATAGTCTCTAGCTTTTCCTATTTTGTTTTGAGGGTTGTTACATTTTCACTAATCCAGAGGGTGATAAAGACCTAGAGTATGTCCCCACCACTAAAAGGACTCAAACCACAGAAACACAGGCTAATTGTAACCATCCCAGGAAGGTGCACACCGATATAGTCACTTCCTCTTAGTCTGATAAAGAGGATACACTGACGAGTAAACGGAAACCTTTACTTTTGCTTCTTCGACAATTTCTTTTGCTGGGTATGCTTCAAAATCCGATAAGGTTCAAGTGACCATGATCAATTTGATGAGACTAATAGCTTTAAAGAGGTCCATTCCCACAAAAGTATGAACATGATCCGGTAGTTGGGGAGCTAAACCAATTGTGCGTTGAGGAAAAATGGAAAATCTACTTAGATGCCAACATGATTAATGCTAAAAAGAATATGGCACATAACATGACGAGAACAGTGTAGACTTTACACCGAGAGTGTACACACTATGATAGAGATCCACCATATATTTCATCGGCAGAAATGTGAGTGGATAGCTCGAGACTCCGAGATGTATAGTGAGGAGTTTTTGCGGGAGTTCTATGCTTCCTATGTTTACACTCTTAGAGGGTCGATTTATAAGTGGTCCAAGCTCATATACCAGGATACTATCTCCTCCACCATGGTCCAAGGTTTCTCGGTGGATATCTATCATGGCTGTATCATCTGAATCCTCTACAGTCTTGGCCCTTATCACCCTTGGGATTCAACATGGCTGACTTTTATTATAGGAGGGATATCATGAAGATTGGACTCTTCAAATGTAATGTTAAAAAATGGAGGTTTCCTATTGTGGTTTGCTGGGCACATTGCTCTGGACGGGAGAGAGTAGAAAGGGTTGCTTCAACCTAGTAAGGTATTCAACGAGAAGGTTAAAAACCTAGTTATATAGGATAGAGAAAACATGGTTGCTATGTTAGTCACGGGGACTGAGATTGATTTTGCCTTCATGTTATATAGGATAGAGCAAACATGGTTGTTGGATTAGTCACGGGGGCTGAGATTGATTTAGCCTTCATGCTAGTGGCGGAGATACATTAGAAGGCCTTTGAGACCTCTACTAATTACTTGTTTCTGTGTATGATTTTTAATCTATGCAGGATGTTGGAGTGCAAATCTGGACTATGACAAGTTGGTCCATGTAACAGGGACTCTAGAAATTTGACTAATCAAGGATGCGAAAAATGTGGCAGCACCACGCAGAGGGCCTGAAGTCGATTTGCCATTGGCAATGGTTTGGTAGATGCTATGGATCAAATGTAGGGTGATAGGACTACACCTACAACCCACAATGATTATGCACCATCTTTTTTTTTCTCATAGGCTGATATCCAGGCCCAAGCCCATTTATTTAACTCCACATTCTGGGGCCAATATTATACCACTGGCACAGTCTAGAAATTAGAGGGCCAAATGGCCACTTTGCTTCACCATGTTAAGCCATGGATGCGAATGTTTATTGCTGAGTCTGAATAGAGAGTAGAAAAGATGATGGAGGACAAAATAGACGAAAAGGTCCAATAAGCTCAAAAGAGGTTCGATGCATTTGAGTTGAGATTTTTAGAGAGGCAAGTTGCTACTACTACTATTTCCTCTTTCTAGACCGAGCTATCTAATTTTGGGCTGATGTTGACACCATCCTTGCCACAGAAGCAATTGAGACACAAGCTACACCCTTTGCAATAGGCAATGATACAGTCCCGGGTGAACTATTCTGTGGAGATGACGTAGAGGAGAAGCCCGATCCTTCATGTGCCCGAGGTATGAGGCACTAATCTAGTTTCAAAACTAATCTCACAAAGGAGGAAATCTCACAAAGAGGCAACACAGTCTAGAAAAGAAGGCAAAGAAAGACTCTGCCATTGATGAGCAGGTAAGGCAGCACACGACCCTTGAGATGGTTGTTGGGCATCAAGTTTTATTCCCATTTGTGAGGTTTTGTATCTTTTGGCAGATGATGTGAGCTATACTAAGGGTTTGGTGAGACCAAACTACAATATTACTGAGGGTTCTATGACTTAAGATGCGGGCACTACTAAGGGTAGCCCCTCTATTTTTGTAGCCTAGTCTTGGAAACCAGACCCACCCATTTGTTGATGATTCTTCGACGCTGTGCACCACAAGTTTGCTTCACCCAAATCCATGACTTTTTATTGTTTTTGTGTGATAATTGCGCCTATGTCTTTTGGAGGCGGGCTAAATAGATTGTGAGTGATACAGTGAATATAGAGTAACCAAACTCACAATCCTCTCATAAGGTTTTCTTGCCCATGTTCTTTTTCCCCAAGCGACTACTTAATTCTATTTAACTGATATCTGTTAGGATTGTATGTGTTGAAGCATGATAAATAATAAAGCATGAAGGGATAAGTTGAGTTGAATATAAAATTTATACCTATCCCAAAATATCTGAAATATATGCTAAAATCTATAGATTAGAATGAGTTGAATGTTTTGGCAAAGAGTATAACATGATAATGAACCAGCTTGATTTCATGACTTAAGCTCCAACTTGAAATGGGTAATCTAATAATCTGATAATGGAACCATATGCCAAAAGTGTGTGAGATTAATCGATTGATCGAACAATTTTGTGCCAATCTAGAACTTGCCTAGTTAGTCTTACGAAGATAATCCACTTTAGAGTCTAGGAAATGATCAGAGGCTTTTGTTCTAAAAGCCCACTAAATTCCTCAAAGAAACCAACCCAATGAGGTAAATGTTCCCATTGATCAAAATGCTTTAAGCCTTACAGAGACCATTTTTTTTAATCCCTAACTCACCTTTCCATAATCTAATGTTGGCCCTGGTCATTCCTTTGACATGTGCAACTAGACTTAGGAAAAAACCTAAGTTGAGGGCAGCTAATCCAAAAGTATCCTCAATTTTATGCCTAATCTGACATCGGATATTTGAAAAGAGTTTAGCATTGAAAAAGAAAAGAACCAAGAGGACACAACTTTTTGTGAAAGAAAGTGAGCAAAATTAAGGAAGAAAGTGAATAAAAAGGAAGAAAAACTGAAAAATAAAAGGTTTACAAAGTTAAAATCCACATCCAATGTCTAAAGGAATCATGAGAAAGAGAATAAAAAAGGTGTGATGTCGACAATAGGGGAAAAAAGAGGTTAAAAAGCCTAAGGCATTGACAAGAAGGGAGAAAGTCACTAAAAGTACTTAAAAGTCACATGACCCTGAACCTATGTTACAAGCCAAGAAAGTCCTATAGTGATCCTAAAACCTAGCTTGGAGAATATAAGTAGTGAAAATAAGGGAAAGCATATGGTATTGAACGCTAAATGAATCTTGAAATTACTTATGATAGTGAATGTTGAAAAAACGCTTGTGCTCAAAATAATTTTGACAGTGTGAAAAAGGGGATTTTGTTTGCAGTAAGGGCACAGATGAAATTGTCGGAAAGTTTGTACCTTAGTGAGAATAAAAGAGTACATGTTGTGTGTTGAGTGTTAGATCTTTTTCATACTTTGATCCATAAAAATTAGCTATTTTTGTTCATGAGAGAAGATTTTCAAACAAAAAAAGAGTTGAGTTAGAAATCCATATAGTTGCTTCCGATTGAATTGCTTGCTTCTGTACAAGTGTTGTTTAGAGTGTTAGTGCACGCTTGAGGACAAACAACAATTTTTAGTTGAGGGTGTTGATGTACTGTAAGTTTCCTTTATTTTCAATACATTTCACTTAAGATTTGTGTGTGTCTAGAGCCTTTTTGCATTGTTTTTTATGTGTTTTTCATATACTTTCTGCAAATAAGTTTAGACATAGAGAATTTGAGGTACAGTTGAGATAAGTGCAGAAAAAAGTATCTATGAAAGCAACCTATGGACCGTAGGTCATGTTACGCCCCGTAGAAGATAATCGTAGATTGCAGGGAAGGCATTATTGAAGATCAGGGAAGTCATGACCAAGATTAGAACCCACAGTTACATTTTACTGACCGTAGATTGATCTACGGACCCTTATATTGCTCCATCAAATCAATCAGAGATTTGGTTCCAGTACCTGATGCTGGAAAGTCTAAATGTTGAGTTTCACAACAGAATTACCCACCGTAGATTAAATAATTGTCCGTACTTTTTGATAATCAATTGTGAGAAAGATTTTGAAGACTTTGAAGATTGAAAAATTGCCTAAGTCCTAAGCCACAGAAGGGACCTAAGGAATGTAGGTTGACTTACGGATAGTAGGTCAGTTTCATTGATAGTAGACGCATTCGAAAACTTTATTTTCTTATTTTGTTTTATGTTAGGTCTTTTTTTTCAAAATATTGGGCATGTAAAACATTATTTATTGTGGTTGGACATTATTGTTCTTGTTCAGTTATTTCTATTGGAGATTAAAGTTGCAAATTGTGATAAACGTTGATTTATAAAGTACATTTTGATGATTTTGTCTTTATAATTCAAGTTGAGATTTGTGTTTATTCTTCTCATTACGTAAGTTCATGATTGTTCCATCTAAAAATATGACATTTATTATTGCTTATATGGGTAACTAAATCCACAATTAGGGTTGTGGGAACCATGAGCGACAACCAACGTATGAATGCATTTAAGCGCTTTCAACTAGAAGTATTTTTATGTTGTCCAATGTTAGATTTTTCCTTGTTGATGTGATACTTTCTAATAGTCTAATACGCATGGTGCGAGGGTGAAAACTAAGCCATACATCGATGCGATGTCTAATATGACGTAAGTGCACGCGTTAGTAAATAATACACATGTAGTCGGACCAAAATACGGGGTGAAATTCTTTAGATGTTGGAAAAAAGATTTAAAGATACCTAACTTATTACTTTGTAGGTAATAAGGGGTTGCTATTACTAGGATTACTGTGTTATGAGCTTGTGGGGAACAGTTATGCCCGGGTTATTTTTTCATCTTGGTAACAACTAAAGTTTAAATCTTGCTCACTGATTACTTAAATAAATTTCCAAATTTATTTCACAAATCTCTCCTATTACTTGTTTTGAGAAAGACATTGGCTCAACGAATATAATCATTAGTTAAGTTTTATGTCTAAATATTTTTCCTCATGGGATCGAAACTAAACTACACATTGGGTTCTTTACTCGATAACGATCGCTTATACTTATTTAGGGAGGTGTAATTTGAGTTTATCGGTAGCTTTAACAAAAGTAACAACCGGGGGATTATTTCTCTAAAAATATCCATAGGTGGGAAAAGAAAAAAAGGATTTAACTCACGAGAATCGAAGGGGATTAAATGATTCAGAATCTCTTCAACTGAAATATTTAAATATGGACAACATCAACATTTCATAGTTGTATGTCTGTGACAATGATTTTCTTAAGATAGAATATTTGGTTTTAATATCTGCAAGCAACTTGAGGAAAGTCCTCAATTTGTAACAATCCCCAAAATTAAATAGGATTATCTAGATCTTCAGATGCGTTTTATGAGTTAATAACTTATTAAAATGATGGAATATAACTTTTCGAGTCAGTTTTAAAGATTTAGGAGGTTAAACGTCAAGGGACGACGACCAAGACATTTGAAAACTAGCCTTTTACATATTGGTGTGTTCTAGTATGTTGTGCAAGTTTGTATGTATGGTTAGGAGTCTAAAATAAGTGAGGTGCATCTAGTGTCTAGATGAACATGTTTAGGGTCAATACAGTCGGGTACGACTCTCTAGGACCACCCTAAGGGTCCTCAAGGAGGTCCCAAACTTTGGCAAAGAAGCTGACAAGGTAGCATGTTGGCAGCTTGTTTTTGAGGTCCATGGCGCGTCACGCCTTAAGAACTCAAAAGTCAAACATTTCCCCGAGACGCGTTCTTGACATGGAGTCCTCTACCTCAAAAATTTGTTCATGAGGCAGATTTGGAAGTGCCTGAGCGTCGCGCAGAAGATGCCTAGAATTGTTCACATCATTTTTAAAGCCAAGTTGAACTTTTAGTTTGAAGTCCAAATAGTTTAGGGGTGTTTTGGGTATATACACCCATTCCCCAATCAAAAGCAAAATAATCCAATTAGAAATTAAAATTGCAAAATCTTTCTCTCTTCCAAATTTTCTCAAAACCTCCATTGAAAAAGAAGCTTAGGGTTGGAGCGAGAGTCAAGAACAAAGGGGAATTTGCCTAAGGCTTGTATTAAAAATATAATAAATGTATGTAAGATTTTCATCTATGGGGTTTTCCACCCATAGAGTCCTCTATGTTTCCCTTTTTTGTGAAGAAGAATCCCAATGAAGGTAGATTGATTGTAATGAATGAGAATCAGGTGGGTATGATTTCAAATGTTGGATTCCGCCCACAAATAATTAAGTTGATGATGATTTCATGTGATTATGAAGTATTTATGTTGAATTCGTTATTAACCCTAATTTTGAGCTTTGAACGAAAAATTGATGATTCTTGTTAGATTCTCCTGAATTGTTAATATGTATAGGACTTCATAAAGAATATAATTATGAGATTCTGAATTTACCTAGTTGTATGCATGTATTATAGAAAATAAGTTGAGATTATTAGAATCATGATATTATGATGAATTATGTTTAGAATTGACTTATGATTAAGGTTTATGGCTAATGTGTCTTAAAATCTAGACTAGTATGATGTTTATGAAGTAAGGCTTGAATGTAGGGCTTGAAGTCATAATGTTAATTAGTAGGGCTTATAAAACGAGTCCAATATAATGAGTAGCTTGCATGTATATAGAATGTGAAAGGTGAATCACCTAAAATGAATCATGCCTATTATAATAGAATAGCTTGGGATTGAACCTGTAGATTCCCTCATGGATAGTTGTATTATGTAGCACGGGATGGTGGATCTCATGGTAGCATGGGATTGAGTAAGTAAGATATCTCTTATTTAGCTTGTTCTTGCGTTTCGTATAATGTTTGTTCATGGTATCTTGTATTAATAGTAGGTAAGGTATCCTATAATGGAGGAGTGATACTCTTCTAGGGCTTTCTTAGTGTAGCATGTCAAGAATTCCTCTGAGGGATCTTCATTCGTTAAGGCAAAGCCACTTCATAGTAGATTAGGATTGAGATGTTACACTCTCCTATGAATAATTTAGGGTTGAGAACTTATGTTCCTCAATGGATAGCTTACATCTACATGAATATATCCTTCCATTGTTATCTTAGATTCTATGTTATGATGTTTTCCTATGATAGTAAGTATATTATGTTATTATGCTAAACTTAATAAACTAGAATGATAGATATGTTAGCATGTATTAGGTTAGCCTAATGAAATAATTAGTATGAATGGTATAATGGGATGTCATTCATACATGGAACAAGTATGACTTAAAACTACTTATGAAATGAACTCTTACGTGATGTATGACTATCTCAGATAGTTTCTTTAGTTGCCTTCCATGATATGATTGACTTAGGTTTGTAGTTCCTTGTAAATATGAAGTAGGTCCAAGATGAAGCCTAAATATATTTAATATGAATAGAGTAACTACAAGATATGCTTAGTATTTGTGGTATTATGAAATGCCCCACATGCATTGCACAAGTCTACCTTGAGGTGGCTTAGGGGTATAGTAATCTTATGATATGTGGTCTTAAGTCTTGACTATGAAGGTGAATTATGATTAAGAAGGACCAAAGAGAGGTACTTAACATAAGTTGTAGTATGGGATGCTACCTTGTCCATGCATACATATACTTGGAGGTGGCTTGAGAAGTAGTCCACTTAACTAGGAAAGGCTACAGGTTAAGTATGATATTATGTAAGTATTATGTTGATTTATTATTATATGATATTCATGTTCTGATTATGTTATTTTCTCTTATGATTATGTCTTATATTTACTAACCCTTTGAGATATCTTATGTTTTATATGTTAGCTTTCGTACTTA
The DNA here is from genome assembly GCA_027789145.1 of Solanum arcanum. Taxonomy (NCBI): domain Eukaryota; kingdom Viridiplantae; phylum Streptophyta; class Magnoliopsida; order Solanales; family Solanaceae; genus Solanum; species Solanum arcanum. Next base: position 51,776,320 of record CM050937.1, read on the forward strand.
ATACCTCTGTACTAACACATCTTACCTACATTTCTAACTAGTGAGTCCTTATTGCATTCAAGGACAAACTCTTAGAGAAGATTAAACATTGGCTTAGTGCTCATACCCTTCGAGGACAAACGCTTATGTTCCCTTTATGCCTTTTATTATGTTTTAGACATTTATGTGCTGCGTCCAAATATATTATTGTTACTCATGTATTCATTTATTATTTTGAGACACATGTTAGAAAGACTTCTGCTTTTATAAAATGGTTTTCGTACTCTTTTTTGAAAGAATGTTTTAAATTCTTCTATAATTTATATGATTTTATTTAATGAAATGCTAAGGGCTTGTATAAGACCTTTTAGAGATCGAATACGCCATGTAATGGCTAGGATGTGCTCTCAGGTCATTACAAACTTGGTACCAAAAGCATAAGGTTTTGAATAATCTTAGGATTTATCAACACACATCTAGTAGAGTCCTATTTATTGGTGTGAGTCATGACACATCTATGATCAGGATGCTATGGGATGCTTAGGAAAAGTCTCACTTTTTCTTTCTCTTAGTCGTGCCATAGAGTTTGGCTGTAGTAAGACCTTTTTCTAATGTTTGCCTATGGTTTTTCTAGGTTATGACTAACACTAGGGTTAATGATAGGAGGGAAGGATATGGCAATGGGTTTCAAGATATTTGTCCCTGAGTCCAAGATCAAGTTCCTCCTCAAGTTCATAGTGACCCTCCAATGGGGAATGTCACTCTAGAGGAGTTTAAAGCTTCTATGAATTTGTTGGCTCAAGCCTTAATGACACAAATCAATAGAGAGGTGGTTTCTCCATCAAATCCTATTAGAGGAATATGTACTTATAGGATTAGGGAGTTCTTGAGGATGAACCCTCCACAGTTTAGTGGTTCAAAGGTGGAGGAAGAACTAAATCGGTTCGTAGATATGGTGTATAAGACACTTCCTATTATGGGGGTAACTTATAGAAAAAAAGCGGGGTTGGATGCTTATGAATTGAAATATTTTCCCCCAAATTACGTATGAGCAATGGAAATATTCTAGGCCGGTAGAGGCGGGTACTATAGAGTGGGAAGTTTTCAAGTCGGCGTTGTTTGATAGGTTCTTTCCCAGGGAGATGAGGGAGGATAATTTCAAAGAATTCATAAATCTCAAGGAAGGAAGTAGGAGTGTCAATGAGTATTCTTTAATGTTTATTCTTTTGTTTAACTATGACACATCTTTGATAGAAAGTCCTAGGGATTTGATGAATAGGTTCATGACGGGGGTAACTAAACTAGTAGAAGAAGATTGCCGTATGGAAATTCTTATTGATGATATGGATATCTCACGCCTCATGGTGTTTGCCTTACAAATAGAGGAGCCAAAACTCAAAAAGTATAAAAAGAGTACTATGGTGGAAAACGATGGATCTGATGGGCATGGTCTTTCTAAGAATCAATAAAATTTTTCTGGACAAGGTTATCCTAATAATCTTAAGCATAAGGATAAGAGGGTTTATAACCCCACCACAAGGGAAAATAAATGAGTCCCCATGGCCTACTTATTGTAGGTAGGTAAGAGACAAGAGGGTAGGTGTTTGGCGGGTAGAGATGGTTGTAAGGGGTGTGGTGAGAGTACCACATGAAGAAAGATAGTCCAAAGGTGAAGGCTAATATAAGTGAGGAAAGCAAGTTTTACTAGTGGTTTGGCTGATGAGCCTCTATAAAGGAAAAGGTTTTATGCTCTCCAATCCAAGGATGATCAAAAGTGATATCCTAATGTCCCTTTCCTGTATGTGCTTCTTTTATCATTTAACAAAAATTTCCAGATTTACTTATTTTTATAATTTTCCTTGATTGGACTTTATAATTGTACTTGATATGATAATTTTTGATGTTAGAAAGGCCTGTGTGGGCTTAGTCTCAAGTGGGAGATAGTAAGCCATTTCCATAAGGTCTTTATATAATTATATGCCATGATATTCTTTTTATTTTATGTAGGTATGTAATACTTGTTAGTAATTATCTAGTTGCATTGAGTGTTCGATTGTTGTGGCATATGTGAGTCAATGCACATTTTAGTCTCCATGAAGTTATGTTGAGCATGTAATAGCGAAGACATGTTAGTTTCTCCTTGGAATTTAGTAAGTATGTTTCGTTCATGCATGTTGAGATGCATTAGGTATGTCCAGCTTGGAATTGATGTCTACTAGGTTGGGTGTGTGCATTTAGAAATAATGCATACAATATGGGCTGCTAGTTTAGAGCTGATCCTTTTAAGAAGTGTTTAGGACGGTCATTCGAGGACGAATGTTCCCAAGTGAAGCATATTGTAACAAACCAAAAAATTTAATAGGATAATCTAGAGATTTAAATGAGTTTTATGACTTAATAACTTGTTAAAATAATAAAAAAGATTTAGGAATCAAATTTAAAGAGATTGGATGTCAAACATCAAGGGACAAACAAGATGTTTGAAAACTAGTCTTTTATGTGTTGGTGTATTTTATTATGTTGTGCATCTTTTTATGTATGGTTAGGAGTCTAAAATCTGTGAAAGTCACTCTAGTGTCTTTATTAACATGTTTAGGGTCAATACATTTGGGTACGACTCCCCGAGGACCACCCTAAGGAACCTCAAGGACGAACCTAACTTTGGCCAAGAAACTGCCAAAGATATGTTATGTTTTATATGTTGGCTTTCATACTTAGTATCTTTGTACTAATGAGTATTGCCTACACTTCTATTCAAATGTAGGGTCCCTTGGAAGGGTGAGTGCTTGGAGGATAGATTCTTAAGTTTGGAGAAGATTGAAGATTTGTGTGTCCTCATTATTGTAACACTTCGAAAATCTAAGAGGTTTTCTAGTGCCTAAAATTAGGGTAATAAGGTTTAGACACTATTTTCAGGTCAATTTTAATGAATATAAGTCATTTAGTAACTCTAGAAATCAAAACATAAAAGCACATCCATGACGTCTGAAAACTAGTTCAATGAGGGACTAGCGTGCCTTAGCCTCTTTGACTAGCTTTTGAGAGTTAAAAAATGACGAAAGTTGGTGTAAGGGTGTATAAAATGTATTAGAGTTAGTTCATTGTTGAAACATCAATTCACGACTCCCTAAGGACCAACTAAGGGCCCTTGACGAGGACCTTTGCAAAAGGTGGCAAAAGTTGTCGAGAGACAGTATTCACAGACAGAGGCCACTGACGAGGCGTGGTCCGATCGATGGGGCGTCGATGGACACTTAGTAACTTTGGACAAAGGGTCATTTTGCATAGTGTCTTAACTCATCAACGGATGTGCAGCACGGAGGTGCACAGTGACCATTGATGGACCCACAATTTTGTCGATCATGGTGTCCTGTATGACGACTGGTTTTGCTGCAGTTTTCACTTAAGTAATTTAATTATTTGGATTAGTTATAAGGTTAATTAGGGGTTAAAGTATGTCTTATTAAGTTATTTAAAAACCAATATCAAGCCCCTAAGCTAATTAGACTAATCTAAGCTCTCATAATTCCCAAACCTAAAACTCTCTTCTTTTTTTTCATCTCCCAAAGAAACCCTATTGAAGACCAAGCTAGAGGTGGTTTCAAGGGATTCAAAGGGTCGAATTTCTACATCAATCTTCATCAATTAGTAAGGTATGAGAACTCTTTCACCTTTGAGACCTCTTTCCTCAAAGGGTTCCATCAAATTGATTTCAAAAGTTGGGTTTTCAAGTGGTATGAAATTAATGGTATGAATTAGTTTGTTTATGATTTATTTGGATATTATGAATTTATTAACATTTAACTTAATTATATTATTTCTTGATGGGTTAGTCTAGTTTTTTGAAGATGACCTATTCCCCTTAACCCTATCTTATGATCTTCATATGAATTGAGTATTGATGGTTCAAGTGAATTGGTTATTGGTCGAATTACTACGAGATGATGATATTGAATCAATTATGAATAGATTAGGGCAAATTATAGTCCTATCATGCTAGTTCTTGAGTAATTGATCTAGATTATTACTTTTACCTAAGTTTCTATCTTAAGCCATGAAGTAGTAATGGATTGTTATGTAGTGCCTCAATTAGCCTGTTTATTATGTTGGTTATTGTTTTATGAGGATATTACATCCTTATTAGGTTGAATTAAGGGTTAATTATAAAACCTTTATGATGGATTATGATGGAAACTTGTTAAATCTTGTGATACCTATTCTTTACCTAAATTATGGTTACTTGTGGTTAAGTGATGATGATGCATTGAAGTATGTCTTGTATTAGGATTGATAGGGTTGGTATGATGTTGAATTGAAATGTATTGATTATGGTTTGTGACGTTTTAGATAAGACGTGAATGTTATAAGGATGGTTATGATTTACATATGTGCCTTAATATGATGTGACTATGTAAATGTGATAACCTCACATTTATAAATTATAATGAAAGGATTATAATCATGCAATTCTTATTGATCTTGATGATAATGATTATACAAAGGGTAGACCCTATGACTTACATTAATCTATGATGATTAATAAAGGTAATAAGGAAATTTCAAAAAGGGACTTAGCTTAACACCAAGTGATCTTAACTATGAGAGGTGTTGACTTTCTATAGATGAAGATTCACCCTATTGTTTCACATGAGGTTTAGACTCCCCTAGGAGGGATACTCAGTTTATGGATTCCCATGAGAGTAGGCTTCGATTGCCAAGTGGCATTTAGAGAGGTTGTACCTATCTCTTAGTTCTTGAACAATGTTTCCCCCATTGGAAGACTAGCTAGTGGATCCACCTAGAAAGCTACGTTTATGTTGTGTTTTACTTTGGCCTGTAGACCACCTTCAATCGGTTTAAGGTTTTACAACACACTTAGCTCTTGTGGTCAATGTTGGTTAACGTAAGTGTTACCTAAATTAAAATGAAGTAATGAAGTATCAACCAACTAAGGTGACTCAAGAGGTTTGACTTAGCCTAGGTATGGGTATGGGACTCTACCTTTGCCTTGCACTAGTTTGCCCTTCAGGAATCCTTAGGAGGTTGTTTTTATGTATGTATATGCTTATAAGTGTAAATGATATGTATATTATGATCTTACATGTTAATTATACTATGTGATGTTGATTTATCTTATAAATATATACCTGGTTTCTATTGCTAAAGTATGATATTATGTACTCTTAATCTTATTTTATGTGAAGTTGGACATTGGTTGTAGCTCTTGCTAGGTTTACTTGATTAAGTAATGTTATGGGGCTTTGCTTAGTCATTGCACAACTGGACTCAAAAAGTGAGATGAATAATGGTCTTGCTTTGGTTATATTGAAATGTACTCTTATCATGCCTTTTGCCATTATAACTTGAGGATATAGTTACTTTGATTAGGTTCTCAAATACATGAGACGCATATTGACTTGATTAGACTTTGCATTGTTTTTGTTTTCATGTATATGCCTATGACATAAGAAATATGTCTTATTGATTGGTATGGTCTTGTTGAATGTGCATAAAGGTTTTCCAAGTAAATTGCATTTTCTAATGAAATGTCCCCTTTTAGCATGATTTCAAGATATGTGTGTATATGGTCTCATACTTAGTATCTGTGGTGTACTAACCCCATTTCTTCCTTTTTCCCAACATTTTAGGTTCCGGTCGTTGAATGGATTTTGAGATGACTTTGAAGAAGAGTTTGAATTCTCAATCATCCATGTTGGGTAGGTCCTCACCTTCCGAGATCAAGATTATGAAGTTGTTTTAGTATTAAGACTCTTACACTCTTTCCTTTAATTGGGATATTAAACATTGTATGACCTATATGTTGTCTTGTTATATTGATATATGGGCTAGGCCCAAATTACTACACTCTTGTTAGATGGTAATGAGATGAGACATTCTTTTGAGACTATGTCATATTTTATATATCTATGTGTAATAAAGGTAGAATACTATGTAATCTTCCTCTACGAAGGGTCATTATATATTCGATATAAATATTATGTGTATTTGGAGGTCAATGTAAACCTCAATGTAGAATTAATGAAAAGTTTTAAATTTCCGCTAATTATGACCTATGAATGGAATGATGTAAACTAAAAGCATAGTCTTAAACCTCAAAGAGGACGACGACGTCGGTTACGTCTAGGGGGTTCTCCCCGGTTGTGACAATAGCATTTGAGGACAAACCCTTATGTTCTCTTTATGTCTTTTATTATGTTTTAGACTTTTTTGGACCACGTACAAAGACATTATTACTCATGTATTCATAGATGGTTTTGAGACACATATTATAAAGACTTCCGCTTTTGTGAAATGGTTTTCGTAATTTGTTTTCAAAGAAAGTTTTAAATTCTTTCGCATTTTCTATTATTTTATGTAATGAAATTCTAAGGGCTTCTATAGGACCTCTTCGAGGTTGAATACACCATGCAACGTCTAGGGGGTTCTCTCTGGTCGTTACAAGATAGATGATGTCATAACTCAAAAAAGCATTATATTAAATATGTTGACTAGTCTATTGCCAATTCATCCCTGGAAATTTAAACTAGCAACATTAAAACATGGCAAATGATGCATTACAGTTACAATGCATCCTCAAAATAGTACTCTCTTATAGTACTCACATTATTACATTTGACTTGTTGGTTACATTATAAGATGCTTCAATAGGTTATATGCTTTAACCTTGAAAGCTACAATTCTATTGATAGGTGAAATATGTTATCAAACTTAGGTAAAAGGCTTTTTTATGTCAGCCATTAAAAGTTGTGTTCATCCATGCCATTGTCGTTCCCAAAGTGTCATTTCTGCCATTATTTTTTCACTAAAAATATTTATGTTTGTTTAACATGTCGCAACTAGAAAGAACTAGAAGGAAGTGTAAAATCTGGAAATAGTTACTTTTTGAAAGAATAAGGAAATCTGGAAAATTTTAAGCAAGTTAAAAGTGAGTTTTGGGTCAACTTCAAACGATCATAACTCCTACTTCAAGATGAGTTAGGTGTATTTCAAGTTATTCCACAATCTTTCTGATGCCACCAAGTTTGTGCGATTTTCGAGTTTGTATGAGTGAGTTGTGTTCTTTATAAGTTGGGTTCTTGGATTTAGGAAATGTTCAAATCTAAAATTTTAAGGGGTAATATAATCCATTTTTTGGAGTTTAACATAGGTCAAATCAGCAATTAGAAAGTTTCAGATGTTTGGAATTTCACACTAGGGATAAGGAGAGAGGAGAAGAGAAAAGAAGGAGGAGAAAAAGGGAAAATTCATCAAGATAAATAAAGATAGCCGAGATTTTTGCCAAGAAATTATCCTAATAGGGATGTGAGGCTTCCATAACGTTGGGATCGTTCTCTCATGTACCAATCATATTATTTCAGTTTGGATTCGTCCAAAAATTGTTTGAATATTGATGATCTTTATGCTTTCTGCTTGATTTCATATATTATTCTTGAATTGCCTGAGTTGAGATGTTTTTGAGTTCTCTACATTCTGCTTTAAAGTCGTTTCGGGTTAGAGGTACATTTGTTGGGCATCTATATCCAATGTAATATAAGAAAAAGAACCAATTTTTGATGGATTGAGGAATAAAAAAGAAGAGAATTTTTGATGGGCAAAATTTTGACATGTGAGCGCGTTGCGCCACCTGTTCCTAAAATTTAAAATTCTGCTCCTCTTTGTGGAGTTGAGAAGACGTTTTCAAAATCAAAATTTTATCATGCCTCTGTGTCGCGGGCCTACCTCCAAATGTGGATTTTCGGTCTTTCCTCATGTTTAGGCATGAAAAATCATTTCTAAACAACATGAGATCTTTGCAAACACAAATCCTAATACTTGAATCCATAATTTAATTCAAGGAGCAGTTTAGGGTCAAGTCAATAGAATTAACATCAATGTCAAGAGAAGTTAAAATCCAAGTAAGAGAAGTTCATTTCAATTTTTCATAGGTCTTTTACAAAAGTTTTAACTTTCTTTTAAGGCATATGTTTTGAGTTCAGTACAGAGTAAAGTTGAATTCTTTTCTTCAAAGAAGTATATGAGTAATAAATATTTTCAAATAGGTATAAAAATGTTCTTTACATTTAAATAAGAATGGACACTGAGATTTCTAAAGAGCCTTCGGGCTAGTTTTCATAAAAGAGTAATAGGTTTCTAAAAGAGGCAAGATGGTAATCTAAGATTTCCAAGATAGACTTTAAGATAAGTTTTTGAGCACTAATCTCAAATAACAAAAGAAGTATGATTCAAAAACATAAAAGCCAGTATATTTTTGGAGTAGTATTGAGCACCGAATTGAGGACGAGCATTAGTTTAGATAAGTCACATCTCCATAAAACCATGTAGCCATGGTAGAAAAGGGTCATAAATTTTAGATGAATCATTTTCACTGTCGACTAGTTGATCCACTAGTCTGTTTAGGTTTTATACCTTTGGCGGGTATAGGATGCTGTGTCAGCATGAGGTAGATCAATGTTTCATCACTATATCTTTAAGGTGGTGGTTGTTGGTTATAGAAACTCTCATAGAATCATTATATTTTAATATACGTAAGTTTATTGTATTTATATATATATATCAGAGTTATGTTGTATCCTTGTATATACACAGAGTTTACATCGTGTTTTACACAACTTTTGTATTATGTTTCACTTGTTTAAAACTATTTTATAATGAAATGATTTTAGTAAGTATTCATGAGTTGAGCAACTGCAAGGTATATGTCTTTTTATGAATCTTTTTCACGCCTATGTTGTTTAGCGTTTCAACTCACATACTCATACATTCAATATATTGTTGCCAGTTTTCCTGCATCATATTATAATGCACACACAGATAACTAGGATCAACATTCATTGCACCGGTGATCCAGTTGAGCACTCCAGTGTCAGTGTTTGAGCCTCCTTGCATATTGGAGGACTCTTTTATTTGATTTTATAGTTTAGTTCATTAGATGTTTTGTGGATGGTCCCAACATACATTCTCAGTTATTTTAGAGGTTTTTATAGATAGTTAGACTGTTAGTTATGAGTCTTTTCATTTCATTTCTTATAATTAAGACTTGGGTTGCCACTTTTGGCCAAGTTAAATATTTAATCTTTAAAAACATTCTCATTTATTATATTTTTCATTTCAGTTAAGTGGTATTGATATTCATTTATTTGCATGTTGTCTTCTCCTAGGTTATGTATGTCAGGACAAGGGTTCGCTTAAAACCAACAATGGTCTTCGAGAGCCAATCCAGCACAGGGTGTAGGCTCGGGGAGTGAGAGTTTTGCAATATCATTTTTCTTTGTGGCTCTTATTAGAGGTCCACGCCACAAAATTAAACTGGAACATCCTTATTGTACACTTTTGAGTAAACCAAGTATGAATTTCGAATGGGTTATGGGTGAGTTAGTTTAAATTTGGTTTTGTGTACATCGAATAAGAGGTGATGTTGAAAAACGGTATTGCAAATTTGAATTTTATGTCTTGGGTCATCAGCCTATATATCAAGTTGCTCCATAATTAACATAAATTTATATTTTCATACGATGATTGTATTTTTTAATAAGAAGAAGTGGAATAGATTAATCAGCATATCATCAATTTCTAAGTATGCCCGAAAAAAAAACTTTTCATCTTGTTTCGTATAAATAAAAAGTTGAAGGGGCATATTGAGGATGAGTCGGTTTTCTCCTTCCTACTGAGATCACTATGTATTAATAGGTAAATGAAGTGGACATAAAATCAAAAAGTTATTTTAGAAGACCTATAATCTTTCCAATCATCTGCCTTGTTATCAGTATCACTCTTCCAAGCCTCCATCATGCCACTAAAATGACAAATATTACGCTATTAAGCCAAATTACAGTTAAAGATTCAATCTTTCTGTTAATTGATGGTGGAGGGAGTCTCAATCCATCTTTTATAGGATTCCTTTTCAAGCGACACTGAGATATTTGTATTGATATATTAGACGGTATTTTCTTTTAAAAAAAATTAAAGGTTAGATTACTACGTACTTCTATGGAAGCGATATACTTTGTACGGCCGGGAGGTCAAATTACACTTTACAATAAAACAACTAAATATTTTATATTTCTATTAATCGAACTAATTCTTGAACTCAACCAATTAAAAACTTAGACAAAATTATAACTACAAACATATAGCTAAAGATTAAATTTTCACGTTCATTGCACTAATTCTTGAACTCAACTCACCCAACTTAAAACTTAGGCAAAAATTGAAATTTACAACAAAACTACAATTAAGGATTAAGAATATAACATAATGGAACAAGGACTAACCTTTGTTAGTATCTTTTAAGTTCGTCCTTTTTTAATTTTAATTTTCTCTCTACTTTGCATGCTTGAATTTTGTTGTTTCATTGGTCTTGAGCATGATTTTATTTTTATCTTAGATATGCACAAAAGTAAATACTTTAATACCTAATTTGTGTGATATCAACGCATTGAGTTTTTGTCCTAAGAATATATTGTCTACTTTTGTGTTTCTTTGTCTCTTTGTTGTTTAGCCATTTTACTTTTAACAAATTTGTATATAGGATTTTACTTATCTTTAAAGTACCTGTTGCTCTGTATAAATTACTGTTGAATTTCTTTTTTGTGACTACACAATATTGCTTCTTCTTATAGTGGTTGTAGATTAACTTCCAACTCAAACAAAGTAACTAGCCTATGCAAGCAACATCATCTTCATGCAGAACCATTTTTCCCAAAACAAGCTGCTCTTATCACACGAGAACCTCCATCACTTCCTCAAAAAGGTTCGCATTATTAGTATTTTAATACTTACCATGACTTAAGCTTATGCTTTTTAACTTTTCCCAATATCATCTAGTGACTTCCGTTTATTTACACATCCATTATCTCACATACATATTGCTTATATTAGATTTCAAATTATAAGTTCATACTTCTACTCTACTCGTGCTCCAAACATGTGTCACTTGATACATAGTATAATGTTGTATCACTATATACATTCTCATTAATTTTGGGTTCTGATGTATCTCAATTCGCCTTGTTGTACCGACACTGAGTACTATGAGGACCTGTATAACTTTTATATGAATGAAAAGATTTTAACTTTCTTATAATCATTTATGTTTACATAAAATTGGTTTATTCTTTGAATTGACAACAGAACATCTCCAACAAGATGTTTAAAAGCTTATGAATTACTCAAAATAAATGCAGATGATGTTATTCATTTAGGAAACGATCCTAGAATTAACACTTGGGGGGCTAGATATGTAGGTTGTGATGTATAACTAGTAGCGTACGAAGGATTTTGTGTTAGCGGTGTTGACATTTAAAATAAAAAATATAACATTCTATTATTACAAACTATTTAATACATTAATAAACATAAATTAAGTAAACCACTGCAACTCTTAACGAAACGTTTTCAAGAAAATAAAATCATAAAAAATATTATGTTGAGGATCGAACTCAACACCTCCTACAGACTAGACATGCATCCAACTACGATTCATGTTACTAGTATGCATAGGGAAGATGCGTTATCTCCATCAAAAAGGTATTTTAACCATAGCTTGCATAGTTTATTTATTTGTTTAACTTTTTCAACTAAATATGGAAAATGAAGATCCCCTAGCATGAATGTGATTTTAATTCTAATTGATTTGAGGCGTAGAAACAACCTCATGCAAAAATGGAGGATTCAGTGCATCGAGTTTGTGTTTCACTACATTATAATTATGTCTCTAGAATTTTGGTTTTTTCTTTGCTATTTTTTAATAACACTTAAAAGTTGAATCCACAGGAAAATTATGGCTTTATAATAAGTGAAATCCATTACACTGATGGTAGAAAGTATTTTAGGGTACAATTTTATCCTTGAATGAAAATGGAGGGTCAAATTCCAAAAATCATATTATAATTACAAGTTTTATAACAGGAGTATGTGGGCACATAAGTGACCAATGGGCAATCAAAGCAATCTTATTGAACGTACTTCCATTAACTAATACATAACAATTTACAATACACTAATAATTACTTTCACTTTTAATCTCAGCCTTGTATCTCATCCCTCTCAGTACTCTAATCGAAATTCATGTATTGATCGATCTTCATCCCAAATGTGAGAAGTTATCAGTCAAACTATGAAGCGATCAAGACAAACATAGAATTCTTTTCCCTTCGCAGGTAGTTTTCCTCTCATGATGCTTTCAGGTGACTCGTTTTGTTTTATCTACCTTAAGAAATTATTTTTTGAATTCACCATGTACATATGTTGTTTCTATTGTGATGTGTATCCATATATTTATATGTGTTATGTTTAGAAAAAGTGAATTTTTACGACGTCGTGCTCCTTTAATGAAAATGGAATACAATACTTTTATTGATTTATCTTTTTATAGCGTTATTCCAGGTGAAGCTGAATTATATATATTAGTATAATTCCCATTGAATAATTTTATATATAAGCATAATTTATTGGGAAGCCGGACTCAACTAGCATAAAAGGTTCCATCTCATATATGATGTCGTGAAAATTCAATATACAATTCATAAAAACAAAAACATATGTACTTGGTTAAATCGAAAAAAAAAATTTCTTAAAGTAGATAAAACAAAATGAGTCACCTGAAATTATCAAGAGAGGACAGTTCTTTTGGCAGCGACAAGATATCTTGATCACTTCATTGTTTGACTGATCGCTTTTCATATTTTTGATGAAGATAAATCTATAAATGAATTTAGATTAGAGTACTAAGAGGGAGAAGATATAAGGCAGAGATTAAAAGTGAAAGTAATTATTAGTGCATTGCAAATCGTTATGCATGCAGGTTTACCATTAATTAATAGAAGCACATTCAGTAATATTGCTAATTTCAATTTTTTATTTTTTTAATTTCACCCCTACCCTAAACCCCCCCCCTCCCCCTCCCATCAGCCCTCACCCCCTCCAATAAAAGGAATTTTAAGTTTGTTTTTAAAAAGTATTTTCAATTTTTTTTCATCCTCGTCAACCTCTCCCCCATACTTGATCCCCACCTTTTGTAAATAGTTTTAAAAGAATTATTAGACGTCAAAAAAATTGGCAAGATCACATTAGGATTAGGTTAATGGAGGGACACTAGATGTGGCTACATACATTTGTACTTGAATATGAAGACTGGAATTGTTTCTCTGACAAGTTTTCCTATTGTTGATGGTTGGTATCGCTATGTCAAGAAATTGATAGTCCCAAAAAAGTATATGGCAGTTGTGAAATTGCAAGTTATTGTACCGGAGGCAATGGTCAAAAAAAAATCTCTATAGAAATGATAAGTATAATACCAAAAATTTACACTTTGTTGAAAGACAGTGACAGAGATGAGCTTAACATTTATAAGATGATATAGATGAGATTTTTTTCAAAGTTTGGTGGTTTATTTGAAACTTTTCCCTATATTAAAATATGTAGAAGTGCAATTTATGACATTTGAAATTTAAAATTATTATAGTGTGTATTCTACTTGATTTGAAATATATCTTTAACACCCCAAAAAAAATTTTGAACTTAGACATGAGTCGTTAATTGTAGTGAGTGATATTTAACCAAGGAATTAAAAATTTCTTAAGTATTAAGGTAAGTGTTCTAGATTTATCACCAAGAATTCCAAAACGAATTAAATTTGGAATAACAAAAATCTGAAATTTTGAGATTTAAGATAAGTATAAGTTTTGGGTCAACTTCGAACGATCATAACTCCTAGTACAGGTTGAGTTAGGTTCGCTAAAAGATACCATTGGAAATATCTTTTAATTATATTTCCACAACCACATAGTTTGCTAAATTTTGATGTGAATGAGTGAGATATGACCTTTTGAAGTTAGGTTGTCCAGTTAGGATAAGTTAGTAGAAAATAGTGAGGGGTATTTTTGTCCTTTCCTTACCAAATCTGATTTAACGCAATTTTAGTCATATTTTAGGGTGTAATCATTTTAGGTTCAGTTTTAAAAATCATAATAAACACCTAGGGTTTTAGTGAGAGTTCAAAAAGAGGCAAGAAAAGAAAAGAGGAGAAAAGAGACAAGGATGAAGGCGTTCGTCCACATTCTTGAGTCTAGTTGTTGATTTTCGCCATCAGTTCATCCAAAATATGAATGTTAGATTCCATAGTGTTGGGTTAGTTCACTAACACGCTAGTCATGTAATTTTTAAGTGCAATCTCATGCTTAAAGTTTAAAGATTTGAGTTTTTGATAGGTGTTCTTGAGGTTCATTCCAAATCTTGTTGTTTAGAAGTTGTTATGATTTATTGAGATCAAATTGAGTAATTTTAGTGGTTTTTCAAGTATATTAGAGTGTAATTAATTAATAATCGAATCCAAGTGATTGGAGAAGAAACTGTTCGAATTTAGGCGATTTAGGGTGAGAAAACAAACAAAAGTGCTCGGTAGAATTTTCTGGGTTGGGGCCTGGCATGGCGCGCTTCCAGAGCATTCCAAACCCAACTTTGTCCGTCCGGGGATAGAGATCCATGCCACCCATAGCCCCAGGGTTGTCTGCCCAGTCCAATTTGGGTTCGTTTAAAGTGCACCTTCACTCCTTTTCGATTCTAACTAATTTAAGATACTTTTAAACACCTAAAATCAGTCCTAACATGATCATAACCTTAAATTCATAATTCAAATTCAATGTAGATCTGAGATTTAAGTTTTTAAGAGATTCTTTCAAACGTTCTAAGAAAGTAGTTTTTTGTCCAATTGATGAGTCTACTACACTTTCTAGTAACTTGTCTCAAGACTTAAGTAAGTGAGTATGAGGATGAAGAGAATTTATTCATGAGTCTACCTTGTAACCATTATATCCTCCATGTCATGAACAATAACTCATGAATTAATTACATTTAAGAGAGAGTTAAGAGTAGAGTTTAAGAAACTCTTATGTTAAATTGTGAATTCTTTGAGATCCATCATTGATTTGAAGGAGGTTTTGAGGAAGTAAATAAGAGAATTAGAGAGTAATATATATGAGTTCTATATAGTTACTTAGACCTTCACGTCGAATTATTCATGTCCATAATTCTTCATAAACCCTATAAGTCGAACAATCTTGATTTTAGGAGTATCATTGAGTTCTCAATTTCACTAGTTCATGCTCATAATTTCGCATGAATCCTCCAAGTTGAAAATAATGAAATCATCCACATGAGATCATGATCCTTGAATCCATACTTCAATTCAAGGAAAGTTACGAGTCAAGTATAGAAGCTAAAAAGCAAGCCAAAGTAAAGTTTATAAAGTTTTTAAAGTCTTTCACAACCGTTTTCACATTATTTTAAAGACTTAAAGTTCAATTCAAGAAAGAGTAAAGAGTTGAGTTAAATTCTCAAAAGCTATAAGGGAACTAAGTATTCCCTAAGAGGTAAGTTTCAAGTTAAGCAAAGAGTAAAAGTTGAGTCCATTTCACAAAAGCTATAAAAGTTGAGTCCATTTTTCAAAAGCTATAAGGGAATAATACTCTCTAAAGGTTTATAAATATTTTCACATTTAGGTAAATAGGAAACAAGGAGTTCTAAAAGAGTTTTGAATAAAAAGAGGAATATTGATTTCCATAATAGTGCTTTTTAAAGCTAAGGGTTCAACAATTTATCTCAACCCAAAGGAAGGATGTTTTTACTAAAAGTATGAGATAAAGTATGTTTCGGGAGTAGTATTGAGCACTGATGTCGGGATGAGAGTTTATATTAAAACTTGTCTCAGTGAAAACTATGATGTCATCATGGGAATTGACGGATCATACTTTTTCGATGATCACGTATGTTTAACTAGTGGACCCACTAAGTTAAGTAAGGTCCTATACGGTGATGGAAAGGTATAGAATGGTCCTTGGGAAACATGAGTTAAAATGTTGTCTCATCACTTAGGCTCAAAGTGATGGTTGTCGGTTAGAGAAACTCTGACAGTATTAGTTACTTGGTTCCTCAAGTGGTTCTTCTTAGTATGAATGGGGGTATGGGACTTCATTCATGCATTGCACAAGTAGACTTTGAGAGGGAGCATGATATAATTTTATATATTATTATCTTGAGCTAACATCATGTTTCTAAAAAATGGTTCTTTATATTGCATTTGTTTTAAATTGCTTTATATCAAAATGAGTTCAATTAATTATACTGAGTTGAGTATCCATAGTCGACTATCATATATTTTAGTTTAGCATTTAATCTCTGAGTTGATTATCTTATTCTTTAGTATTCTTGAGTATCCCTTGAGTTTCAAGTTTTAGAAGAGCTAAGTATGTTTTCCATCTTTTATTCAAGTATCAAGCTTATGTTATGCTTTATAATTCCCCTTACATGCTCGTACATTCCACTTACTGAGCCAGTTGTTCTGCATTCTTTGATGACGCAGACATAGGTATACAAGATCATCAATAGGATCTTCTTTGATACATTCGAGAGTTTGAGTTATCCATGGTGAGCCTCCTTAATTCTGAAAGATTTCATAACTTTTAGTTTAGTTATGAGGTCATGGGTGTTGTCCCAACTTCAATATTTATCAGTTAAAGGCTTCAAAGATATTCACTATAGTTAAGGAGTTTATATAAATCATTTATTTTATTAAATGTTTTAAAGACTAAAGTTTACTATTTTATGGCTAGTTTAATATATTATTTTTATTCCAAGTTGTTCATTTCAGTTTTAAGCTTTTGGTATGCTTAAGTTTGTCTTCCATTTGTGGTCAGCCAGGATGAGGGTTCGCTTGGGTACCAGCGATGGTCTTTGAGTGTCGTCCACATCCACAGTGTAGACTCGGATCGTGACAAACTTGAAATCTGGGCAAAAGTTTAAGTGTCGTAGGGAAACTATGAAGAGTTGTCAATAGTATCTAATTTATGGTATTGAGGGCCCCTGTTTTATAAATGAGGGACTTGATACATTAAAGATGAGTTTCCCTTATTTCATACTCTTAATCGTGCGACAGACCTAAGCCATAGAGATCTAATCTAACTAATGTGTTCTCTTATTCATTTGAATACTCATCATACTAGAGGTTGTTCAAACGTAGCGTTTAAATATCCTTATCGATGAGTTTTTCTTAAAAAGAGTCTCGAGAAATTCATGGGACTCCGAAGGGGCTTGAGAGAATCGTAAGAGTAAGTTAAATGTTATGTTTTAGAGGAAAGCACCCATATTATATGAATCACGCGTTTGATCAAAAAGCAACTTGTTCCTTAAGCCTTGTTTCAACTGAGGTCCTTTTTCAGAAGTATTTTAATTTTCACCCGAAGGAGTAGCATAAGTTATCAGATCATGAGCAGTACTATAGTCATGTACCTAGAGAATTAGTAATGAAGAATTTTCCCTTATAAGTCAGACTAAGAAGCGGTGAGTTGGGAAGATCCCACCATAGGAGGTAGAGTGTGTTGTAGCTACAAAAGAGTTTATGATGATGTGTTATTGTGTTAGTACTGACCAAGTATAAGCTTTGAATAGAAGAGCAATATTATTCATGAGGTGATAGATCTAATCTAGGCTTATGAATTTTTTAAGAAGAACCTCTTAGTAAGAGAATGATAGAGTTATTTGAGAGATAATGTGAAGAAAGTGAGTAATAAATATTTAAGTTGTTAAGTAGAATGTGATGGTAATGAGAGTATGCAGACTGAGAGGTAAGGATAAACTAATTGTCATGAAGTCCTAGTGGGCAAGTGTTTCCAAATTGTCATAGTAGTAATGAGTTATGGCATAGTAGCTGAACAATCATATTTATATTAGGGTTTAGTAATACACATTAAGCTTGATTTGAGATAAGTTATATGATCCAAAAGAAAGACAACAAAAGGGTGATGATGTTAAAATTGAGATTTGATATGGTAGATTTGACAGAGAATAGGTGAAAAATTTAGATGGTTGTTGCAATGAATGTGAGTAGTAGAGAACATAACCTTTAGATAGGAAAGAGAAATGTGGCTAAGTCACAAAAGTAATAAGAGCATTAAGAGGTGTGCCGAGATGGTATGTCACCAAATGAGGTTCCAATTAGGTTATAATTCTCCATGTGTGCCTAGATAGCATCTTTGAGTTGTCAATGTGGAATATGTCCATAGATTACAATTTTTATTTTTAGACCTAAGGGAGAGATGATAAGATGAGAAAACAAGTCAAGTGTTGAGAATTTCTGAAGGAGCTGGCTAGTAGGAATCCTTGGAGTTGTTAGAGTACTAAGCTTAAATGTGGTTTTGCCAAATAATAGGTGTATTGTTGAGATGAGAAATATGGTGATAAAGAGTAATAGTTTTGGGATGTGATTCCCTATAGAGAGGTGTATATTACGAACATAAGGATTTCAGTTAAACTTTAATTTAGTAAGTGAAGACCATTAGATTAAGACCTTAGTAAGAGTAACTCATTATGTACCAAGTCCTGTCATCACTCGAGAATGAATGATACCAAGGGGAAGATATTGTATCAACCCAAAAATTTATTCGTACTAACATTTGAGTCGTTAATCGTAGTGAATGATATTTAAACAAGGAATTAAAAATTTCTTAATTATTAAGGTAAGTTCACTAGATTTAGCACCAAGAGTTCCAAAAAGAATAAATTGGGAATAACAAAAAATTGAAATTTAGAGAGTTAAGTTAAGTATGAGTTTTGGGTCAAATTCAAACAACCATAACTCCTAGTACACTTTGAGTTAATGTGTGATAAAAGATACCATTGGAAATATCTTTGAATTATCTTTCCAGATCCGACAAGTTTGCTAAATTTTGATTTTGGATGAGTGAGATATGACCTTTGAAGTTAGGCTGTCCAGTTAAGGAAATAAAGCCAAATATAGTAAGGGGTATTTTGGTCCTTTCCTTATTCAATCTGATTTAACTCATTTTTAGTCATATTTTAGGGGTATAATACTTTTAGTTTCATTTTTAAAAAATCATAATAAACACCTAGGGTTTTAGTTGAGAGTTCAAGAAGAGGCAAAAAAAAAAAAGAGAGGAGAAAACAAGCAAGGATGAAGGCGTTCGTCGACGTTCTTGAGTCTAGTTGCGAATTGTTGCAATTGTTCTAATTTCAAAGAGGTATGTAAGATGTCATAGTGTTGTTTAAGTTCACCCACACACCAATCATATAATTTTTCAGCAAAATCTTATGTTTAATATTTAAAGAATTGAGTTCTTGATAGGTGTTCTTGAGGTTCATTCTAAATCTTGTTGTGTTGGAGTTTTCACGATTTATTGAGATAAAATTGAGTAATTTCAGTGTTGTTTCCAGTATATTCGAGTGTCATTAAATCAAGTAATTGTATCCAGATTATTGGGGGAAGAAACCGTTTGAAGTTAAGCGATTTAAGGTGAGAAAATGAGCAACTGTGCTCGGCAAAATTTTCTAGGTTGGGGCCTGGCGCGGCGCGACTGCCAAACGGCACCAAAACCATATTTTTCCATCAATATCTGGCGCTCTGGTGCCACCCATATCCCCAGGGTCGTCTTCCTAGTCCAGCTTGCCTCCGTTAGCTCCGTTTGAGTTCGTTTAAAGTGCACCTTCACTTCTTTTTGATTTAACTAATCTAAGCTACTTCTAAACACCTAAAATCATTCCTAACATGATCATAACCTTGAATTCATAGTTAAAATTCAAGGTAGATTTGATAGTAATTTTTTTGAGGATTCTTTCAAATGTTCTAAGAAAGTACTCATGAGTCGTATTGATGAGTCTTCTACAACATCTAGTAACTTTTTTCAAGACTCAAGTAAGGTAGTATAAGGATGAAGAAAATTTATTCATGAGTCTACCTTGTAATCATGAGATCCTACATGTCATGAACTAAAACTCTTGAATTAATTACATTCAAGAGAGAGTTAAGAGTAGAGTTCAAGAAAGTCTCAAGTTAAATTGTGAATTCTATGAGATCCATCGTTGATTTAAACTAAGTTTTGAGGAAATAGATAAGAGAATGAGAGAGTCATAAATATGAGTTTCATCTGGTTACTTAGACCTTCAAGTGGAATTGTTCATGTACATAATTTCGCATGAGCCCTATAAGTCAAACAATCTTTAGTTTAGGAGTATCTCTGAGTTCTCGATTTCAGTAATTCATGTTCATAATTCCACAGAACCCTCAAAGGTAAAAATCATGAAATAATCCACATGTGATCATGAACCTTTAATCCATACTTCAATTCAAGGGAAGTTAAGAGTGGAGTCTAGATGGTAAAAAGCAAGTCAAAGTAAAGTTTATGAAGTTTTTAAAAGTATTTCCCAAACGTTTTAACTTTATTTTAAAGACTTAAGTTCAAGTCAAGAAAGAGTAAAGAGTTGAGTTAAATTCTCAAAAGTTATAGGGGAACTAAGTATTCCCTATGATTTAAGATTCAAGTTAAGTAAAGAGTAGAAGCTGAGTCCATTTGTCAAAAGCTCTAAGGGAACTAAGTATTCCCTAAAGTTTTATATATGTTTTCATATTTGAGTTAAGAGAAAACTAAGAGTTCTAAAAGAATTTTGAACAAAAAGAGGAACATTGATTTCCAAAAAGGAGCTTTATAAGCTAAGTGTTTAGTAAATCATCTCAACCCAAAGGAATGAAAGTTTATTAAAAGTATAAGCTAAAGTATGTTTTAGGATTATTATTGAGCACCGATGTGGGGATGAGAGTTCATATTAGCTCAAGTCTCCATGTAAACCATGATGACATCATGGGAATCGATGGATCATACTTTTTATATGATCATGTAAGTTTATCTAGTGGGTTACTATGCTAAGTAAGGTCCTATACCGATTGAAAGGTGTAGGATGGTCCTTGGGAAACGAGAGGTAAAATGTTGTATCATCACTTAGGATTAAAGTGATGGTTGTCGGTTAAACAAACTCTCATATTATTAGCTACATGGTTTCTCAAGGGGTTCTGCCTAGTATGTGTCACGCCCCAAGCTACCCCCGAGACGCGGACACGCAACCTAGGGCCACAAGTGATCCCAAGCTAACCCTGCTAGAATGATCATAAGAATACTAAAGATAATAAATTGTTGCGGAAGCTAAATCATACATAAAATGAAAAGTAGGGGAATACCCACATTCTATAACTAAGATATTTGAAGACAATGAGTTTAATACAAAAGAAAAATTAACTCAATACTAAGCTGAATCGAACTATGTCTTAAAATTGCCTCTAAACTAGAGTAGAAATACTGGGACAATCCTCCAGCTATATCTAGCAAAAACTCAAACTACATGACTAAAGACTAAAATGACACTCATGATTGTTGTCCTCGGAAAATGAGGACTCACCACTGAGTCTTCTGAATTGGAGATAGGAAATTGATCTAAGTGTGATTTGGATGCTGAGAACCTGAACCTACATCATGTGAAGATGTAGCACACGCATGCGTCAGTACTTGAAAGGTACTGAGCATGTAGGATAGAGTAAAGTTGAAATAAAACATAACTGAACAAACACAAAAACAAGTATAATTATCTGAACGTGATGCGCTGATTTCTGAGCTAACTGGATGCAATGACCAATTTAGAACATGCTGAAACTGAATACTGAATATATTGATAAATGGTCAATGCAGAGAGTCTAACTTAACTGTGGGAGCTACTAATAACCAATAATAAAATCACATGAGCGAAACGTGGAGTCCGATTATACGCTTCATCGAGAGGACCCAATATACACGGCCAAAGGATTAAAGGCATGTTGGCGTGATCACTAAACTGATTGCCCACACAGGGGACTTAAAACCTACTTGGCTAGTAGGGTACGCTAAACCGTAGTCCAACTCGGTGTTATGCTACTTCCAATGAATTCTATGAATTAACTGATTATATCTGAATTTCTGTAAATACTGGATAGCTCGAAACTGAACATGCAAACTTAGAATGCAACAATTAATCTGGTAACTATGCATTTATTATTGAGAGATGCATATCTGAAGTGTCTGAAATATATGACCTAGCATGTGTAATTCAAGAACTAAATAAATACATAGCTAGGGTTCTGAAATTCATGCGACAATCTTACAAATAACATGACTATATGATTTGGAACCTATATCTAACTAATCATGAAGTTCTATCAAAGTTCTAGAAACCCCGGATTTAATCACGATAAGAGAATCAAGAATCTGACTGAAAACTAGGGACCTAATGGGTGAATGGAACTCACTAGTGATATCCCACATACTTGGTGATGAAATTCTTAGAAAAATACTTATGTTTTGGGGATGGAACTGTTGGAGCTTGTTGTGTTCTTGAACTAGAGTTCATGAGATTTTTTTCTCCTCTCTTGCTTCTAATTTTCTATGTTTTGATTTAATGTTTTGACTTGGATATGTTTTAATCATGTTTCTAGGATTAAAATAACTAAAATCTGATGATTAAGGTAAAAACGACGTAACTTAGGGTTTAAACAGTGTTAGAAAGGTAAAAAAGACCAATGGAAAGGTTGCTGTCGTGCCTCACCACGGCCAGACTAATGGTCCTTCGTGCGCCCGACGCCCCGTCATTGGGTCCGTCCTGAGGGCATGTTCGACAGTCCTTTAGTAAAATGGGCATAACATTTTACTCATGGGTCTGATTTTAGCGTGGTCGGTGACTATGGATAATTCAATTATCTATCTGTGGGTAGTTCATAGGGGACCTAATTCATTTTGTGATACGAGTTATGATCATTTTATGTTGACCCAACTACATTTTCCTTTAACTGGCTGCAAATTTTCCACCTACGGACTGTAGGTCCACCTATGAACCATGCTGGTCATCCATATCTCTTGTCAGAGAGTGCTTGAAGTGAGTCTTGATTGACGCTCACGGACTACGGACCGTCATTTGACCTACGGAGCGTAAGTTCGTCCGTCGTCCAAGACTTAATAAAGTTTTCTAGGCTGAAATTTTTAGGAGTTTCTGATCCCATCGACGGGTGTGCAGGATGGACCGTGATGCAGGCTACGGTCCGTCGATGCCACCGTTGGTAGCACCTGCAGATTTTTCAGAAAAATTTTTTTTGGTCTGTTTTGCTATGGAGTGTTACATTATCTCCCCCTTGGGAACATTCGTCCTCCAATGAAGACTAGCCTAGCTTAAATAGAGGGAGAGATATGCAAACCCCACTACTAAACACTGAGAACTGAGTTCTGACTGAGTTGAGTTCTGAGTACATGGAATTACGCTAAAAATGAAATTACAAACTAAGGAAACAGGATTCTAAAACAGAATTTATGCATGAATGACTGTAAAGCTGGAAAGGATCTATTACCTCAAGCTGGAGTGGAATCAGTAGGAAAAAGGTAAGGATACTTTGCTTTCATGGCTTCTTCTTCCCAAGTAGCTCCCTCTACAGACTAACTCCTCCACAAAACCTTGAGTGAAACGAATTCTTTGTTTCTCAACCTTCTAACCTGACGGTCAAGAATCTCAACTAGTACATCCTCATAAGAAAGACTATCTTTCACCGCCACACTCTCTAATGGCACTATAGAGGCTGGGAAATCCACGCACTTCTACAAGAGTGAGATGTGGAAGACCGGATGCACTACTGCTTATTTTGCTGGAAACTCTTACTCATATGCCACCTTGCCAATACTTTTAAAGATCTTGTAAGGGCCTACATATCTAGGACTGAGTTTTCCTTTCTTTCCAAACTTCATCACCCCTTTCATAGGTGAAACTTTCAGAAAAACCCAATCGTCCACTTGGAACTCTAGTTCCCTTCTCCTTGCATCTGCATAAGATTTCAGACGACTTTGGGTTGTCTTAAGTCTATCTCTAATGAGTTGCACTTTATCTATAGCATGAAGGACTCAATCTGGCCCTATCAAAGCTGCTTCACCTACTTCAAACCAACCAACAGGATATCTACATCTATGCTCATATAAAGCCTCATAAGGGGCCATCTGAATGTTGGAATGGTAGGTATTATTGTAGGCAAACTAAATAAGGGGAAGGTGATCATCCCAACTACCTTCGAAATCGATCACACAAGATCTCAACATATCCTCTAAGGTCTGAATGGTACGCTCTTCCTGCCCATCCATCTGTGGATGAAATGTTGTACTAAGGTTAACTTTAGTACCAAGACCTTTTGAAATGACTTCCAAAAATGAGAGGTAAACTGAGGACCTCTATCTGAGATGATAGACAAAGGAAAACCATGCAACCTCACAATTTCAGTAAGGGTAAGCTTGGGATAGTCCTCTCCCGAATATGTAGTCTTGACCGCCAAAAGCGAGAAGACTTAGTCATCCTATCAACTTTCACCTAAATTGATTCATGCTTTCTCCGAGTACGAGGTAACCCTGTGATGAAATCCATATTGATAACATCCCACTTCCAAGTAGGAATATCGATCTCTTGAGTAATACCTCAAGGTTTCTCATGTTCTACCTTGACTTGCGGGCAATTGGGGCACTTACTCACAAAGTCTGCTATATCCCTCTACATTCCATTCCACCAATATACTTCCCACAGATCGCGGTACATCTTAGTGGCACCTGGATGGATACAATACCTGGAGTTATAAGCTTCTGCAAGAATATGCTGCCTCAACTCTCCCACATCAGGAACACACAATCTCCCTTGGTAGTGAAGTACACCATCTCCCCCTTGGGAGAAAACCTCCACTCTCTGATTGTTGATTGCACCCTTTAGTTCAAGCAAGATCGGATCACTCTCTTGCTTTTCCTTAACCCCCACTACCAAAGACGATTCTACCCCATTCTGAGCTATTACACCGTTTTCTGATATGCTCATTAGGCCAACTCCCAAGCGAGCAAGCCTGTGAACATCCTTCACTAGCTCCTTTATTTTTTTTCCTAAACACGAGCTACACTACCAATAGATTATCTACTAAGAGCATCGAGCACTACATTTGCTTTTCCAGGATGATAATGCACTCTCATATCATAATCCCTAAGGAACTCAAGACATCTCCTCTAGCGAAGATTCATCTTTTTCTGGGTGAACACATACTAAAGGATCTTATGATCGGTGAACACATCTACATGAACGCCATACAAGTAGTGTCTCCATATCTTGAGTTCAAACACCACTACTCCAAGCTCGAAGTCATGAGTTTGATAGTTCTTCTCATGCACCTTAAGCTTTCTAGAGGCAAAAGATATGACCTTATCTATTTGCATCAACACAAAACCAAGGACAACTCTGGATGCATTGCAATAGATCCATAACCATCTGAACCCGCTGGTAGAGTCAAGACAGGAGCTTTAGTCAATCTAGTTTTCAATTCTGCGAAGCTTTTCTCACAATCATCTGACCATTGGAACTTTACCATCTTCTGAGTCAACCTAGTCAATGGTGAGGCTAAATATGAAAATCCTTCCACGAACCTTGTATAATAACCTGCTACCTAAGAAACATGTGATATCTGTAGAAGAGGTAGGTCTGGGCCATTGTTTCACTACTTCTATCTTTTGTGAATCTACACGGATCCCTTTGCTAGATACAGTGTGACCAAGGAAAGCAACGTATTGCAACCAAAACTCACATTTACTAAACTTAGCGAATAACTAGCGATCCTTGAGAGTCTGCAGAACAACTCTCCAAATTACTTGCCTGTTTTTCCTCACTCCTAGAGTAAATGAGGATATCATCAATGAAGACGATAACGAACAAGTCTAAGTACTGTTTGAACACCCTGTTCATCATATCCATGAAAGTTGCAGGAGCATTGGTTAGTCCAAATGACATAACTATGAATTCATAATGACCATACCGAGTTTTGAAGACTTTTTTTGGATTGTCACTATCTCTAACTCTGAGCTGATGATAACCCAATATACGGTCTATCATTAAGAAATGACTAGCACACTGAAGTTGGTCAAAAAAGTCATCAATCCTGGGGATGCGAATCTTATTCTTGATTGTGACCTTGTTTAACTGTCTATAGTCAATGCTTATTCTGAGAGAACCATCTTTCATCATTACGAACAATACTGATGCACCCCATGATGAAACCCTTATCTAGAAGGTCTTTCAACTGCTCTTTCAATTCCTTAAGCTTTGTTTGAGAAATTCTGTAAGGAGGAATGTAAATAGGCTGGGTATCTGTAAGGAGATCAATTCCAAAGACGATTTCCCTTTCGGGAGGAATCTCTGGAATATCTTTTGGAAATACTTCTTGAAATTCACAGACTACTGGAACTAACTCAAGAGTTGGGGTTTCAAGCCTAGAATCCTCAGCCCGAACTAGATGATATAGATAACCCTTCGATATCATCTTTCTAGCCTTAAGGTAAGAAATAAATAGACACATAGGCAATAGTGTGACGTCCCGCCATCCATTCAGGCAAAAAGTCCGTGACACTAGGCTACTACCCTTCCATTCTAAGATTGGTTTGTCTGGAAACTGAAAACGAACAATCCTAGTTCTACAATCGACTGATGCATAACGGGAGTCTAGCTAAATCTACCATTTCTAACTTTACTAGATCTGCTGAGGTGACTTTCCGATAGACTGTGACAGCGCAATTTTTGTATACACGTCTAGCTAAAGCTAGGTCACCAACTAGAGTAGAGACTCAGAGAAGTTCTGAGAGAGTTTCTTGAATGACATTGAATTAGACTGCTACACTGAGTTACAAAAGGAAAATTCATCCATGTTGTCTTTCCACTAAGTGAACCATATGTGAGTCACATCCTTGAGTTTGTAGGATGCCAATCTCACCTATCACTACCAGTTACTAACATCACACCAAATATTTTCTTGACTTCATAAATAAACTTCTGTGGGTCCTTACCAACATGTGCCCCTAAAAACATAGACGGATTCATCCTTACAAAATCGCAAACTCTGGCTGCCATTGATCGATTATTTCTATTAGTAGGAACTATAACCTACTTATTGTTGTGGTTGTTCATACTCTTAGCCAAAAGCTGAATTGGCTTTCTGAAATTTTGCGTTTGAACTTCCTTATCTGGTACTAGAGGAACTGTGTTAGCATTACGTGCATTAGCATTCCATGCCTAAGATCTACGAGAAGGCATGATCTTAAGCGTTCAACGTCGAGTTAGAATGGAATTAGATCATACCTTACGCACGATAAGAGTAATAAGAAAGTGAAGTTCTTCCTAAAACACTTTATAGCCTCCCTAACATTAGATGTGGTGCACTTCACACCCATGAAAAGGACTCTACTTAGAGCGGATTTTTCAGAGATCTTAGGACTCTTGAACCTAGTGCTCGGATACCATGTTTTGTCATGCCCCGAGCTACACTCGAGACGCGGACATGGAACCTAGGACCAAAAGTGATCCAAAGCTAACCCTGTTGGCATGATATGAGCATATAATAAACTGGTTGCGGAAGACAAATCAAACTTAAAACAAAAAGATGGGAATACCCATATTCTATAACTGAGATATTTGAAAACAATGAGTATAATACAAAAGATATATTAACTCAATACTAAGCTGAATCGAACTATGTCTTAAAATAGGCCTGTAAACTAGACTAGAAATACCGGGAAACCCCTAGATATATCTAGCAAAAACTGAATAAATTACTAAAGATTGAAATGACACTCATGACTGTCATCCTCGGAGAATAAAGTGTAACGACCTGTTTAGTCGTTTTGAGCAGCAGAATTATTTCTGGAAAAACTGGCCAAACTACGGACACCCCGACGGACCGTCATAGGCACGACGGTCCGTCACAGAGGTCCGTTCCATGAAACTTGGAAGTTTGAAAAATCGGATACTGAAAATCGACTCTCTGAACTTCGTAACGAAATGGCAGAACGGACCGTCACATCCACGACGAACCGTCGTGAGTTCCCGTTGCAAAACACTTCAACTTTTGAGAATTTGGCACAAGAACGAAGTTTCGATCGCCAGACGGAGGGCAGGACGGACCGTCACAAGGGTGACGGGCCGTCACAGCCCACCTGGGGTCGAGGGAGGTCGCGACGACCTGGGTGACGGACCGTCGCAGGCACGACGGCCCGTCACAGGTCGCGCAGTCCCAGTCAAAATCGGATTTCTTTCCTCGTTTTAAGGGACGTTTTGGACTATTCTTTCCTTAATTATAAAGTTTGAGGGTTATTATTATTAAATCTAATTACTTGGGGGTTAAAATAGGTAACCCTAAGTTAATTAGTGGGTCATTATTACCATCTTTCATTCTTAATTATAGAATAATTAGGGTAAAAGAAAGAGGGTTTGAATAAAACAAAACACAAGGAAAGAGGAAGAGAGGGACGAACGAGAGAGGAGAAGCAAAGAGGAATAACAAAGCTTGGGAATTTCTTGTTGATTTCAATTCTTCGGTGGAGGTAGGTTATGGTTATTTTACGATATTCGTAGTGAACTCTTAATAGTGAATGATATGTATTGATTGTATTGTAAACCCTGCTATATGCTTAATTGTATGCTTGCATGAATATGATTATGTGATTTTGATAAGACAAGCATGATGAAACCTATCTAATCCCAAATCTTGAAAGAAACTTTAATCTATGTTATTAATGATGATGCCTCAGTATAAAAGAAGGCTTGATGAATTAAAGTGATGGGATTGATGATGCCTTGGTATAAAGAAGGCTTGATGAACGGATAGAATGATGTTAGTGGATTGGAGTGTCACGTTCCGACACATAGTATTAGTGGATCGGAGTGTCACGTTCCGACACATAGTATTAGTGGGACGGGTGTCACGAACCGACACATAGAATTAGGATCGGAGTGTCACGCATCGACACATATAGGGATCGGAGTGTCACGTTCCGACACATATAGGGGATCGGAGTGTCACGCCCGACACATATAGGGGATCGGAGTGTCACGTACCGACACAAGAGGAAGAAAGATAATGAATTTTGAAAGATGATAATATACTCAACATAATGAACTTAATCCCCAAACGAGTATGGTATTGAGGCTTGAGTCCTCAAGAATGAACTTGGTGATATTTATTGATGATTAATACTTGTTGTTGCTACATGTTGAGTATTGTAGTTGATTTACATTATTATTGGTATATAATGTTCCCTATTTTGAGTTAGCCGATGATATCTACTCAGTACGTGTGGTTGTACTGACCCCCTACTTTTATGTTTTTCTTCTTTGTTATTTGTGTAATGCAGCAAACGTTCCGTCAACTTCAACTCAACAGTAGATCTAGCCAGTCTCCACTTCATCGGAAATTCAGGGTGAGCTAATGCGTCTAGCTTGGACTGGGTCTTCTTCTTCAAGTCTTGATGCCTTGAACTTCCGGCATGGACTAGCTTTTATGTATTTTTAGTTTTTAGAATACTCCTAGATTTAGTAATTTGAAGTAGATGTTCTTGTGATGATGACTTCCAGATTTTGGGGAATAATAGTTATTGATTTGGTTTTTATTAATGAGTTAAGTCTTCCGCATTATTTTCTGTTGATATTATATTGAAAATGTTAAGGTTTAGATTGGTTGGTTCGCTCACATAGGAGGGTAAATGTGGGTGCCAGTCGCGGCCCGGATTTGGGTCGTGACAAACTTGGTATCAGAGCATTAGGTTCGTTGGTCTCATCACACAAGAACAGGTCTAGTAGAGTCTTAAGGAACGGTAGGGGGACGCCTTTACTTTTCCTTGAGAAGCTATAAGACTTTAGGAAAATTTCACTCTTTCATTCTTTCTTTCGTGCTACTACTTGAGTCCAATTGGTATCTAGGCGATACGAATTGGTATCTGACCATCTTCACTCTCTTTCGCAGATGGTTAGAACTAGAGCAACGACTACGCCAACACCAACACCAAAGACCGGCAGATTGGGCGTCTGAGCCACCACCGGGTCAGTAGCTCGAGGGAAGAGTAACGGCAAAGAGGCCGTGGAAGAGGTCGTGGGAGGACGTCCTCTAGAGGAAGAGGGCGAGCACCTAGCCCATCGATACTAGGGCGGTGACTCCTCCACCGATCAAGAGGTGATAAGAGAGGGTGAGGAAGGGGAGAATGAACAAAGCGCAACATGAGGAATTGCCACCAACCTACCCTGCAGATGATCAACCAAGTACTTGCTTATCTTAGCGGGTTATCGATCACGGTCGAGCACCTCCGATGGTTTCTGCACCAACACCTCCGGTTTGAGGTACGACATGCGGCTACTATGGCTCCCGCATGGATGCCTCATTGGAGATAGGCACATTTCCACGTCGACTCTTTGGACCGATAATGACAAGCGATCGGCCACGAACTTTTCGATAAGTTCTTGAAATTAAAACCTCCAGTCTTCAAAGTGCGAATCAAGATGCTTATGATTTTACGGTTGATTGTCATGAGCTACTACACAAGATGGGGATAGTAGAACGGTTTGGCGTTGAGTTAAGTAAGCTATCGGTTTCAAGGAACGCCAAAATGTGGTGGCGATCACATGTCGAGTGTCAACCGACAGAGGCCACACCCATGACTTGGGCATCCTTCTCTACTCTGTTTATGGAGAAGTATATCCCAAGGACTTTGAGAGATAGAAAAAGGGATGAGTTCTTGAGTCTCGAGCAAGGTAGGATGACGATTAACGCATATGAGGCTAAGTTTCGTGCTTTATCAAGGTATGCCACTCAACTCTGTTTCAGTCCACAAGAACGGATTCGCCGTTTTGTGAAGGGGTTGAGGTCAGAATTGCGGATTTCGGCCTTACAGATAGCGGCCACGGCAACATCCTTCCAAGAGGTGGTAGACTTTGTGATAGAGGTGGAAGGAGTGAAGCCAGACGACTTCACCACTACATCGACATCGAAAAGGTTTCGAAAGGGAGGTGAGTTCAATGGTTCGTATACTAGAGGACAGAGCTTCGGAGGTTACTCAAGTCGACCAATTCAGTCTTCACTACAGACTGTAGTTGGGGGTCCACCTCAGAACGGTCAACACTACTCCGAGAGACCTATGCCTGACTCCAGAGAGTGTTATGGATGTGGGGAGGTTGGACATGTTAGGAGGAATTGTCCAAAAGCGAGTTCTGCACCCCATAGCTAGAGGTAGAGGTGGTCATGGTAGAGGCCGCTTTTCTGGAGGACGTGGTGGTCGAGGTAATGGTGGTCACCACAACGGCAGAGGTGATGGGCACATTGGAGCCGCTACGACACAACATGGTAAGGGCAACGGACAGACAATTAAGGGGGCCCATTGTTACGCTTTTCCTGGGAGACCTGAAGCGGAGGCATCAGATGCTGTCATCACAGGTAACCTTTTGATTTGTGATTGCATGGCTTCCGTATTGTTTGATCCTGGATCTACATTTTCTTATGTATCTTCATCATTTGCTAATGGTCTAAATCTACATTGTGAATTACTTGATATGCCTATTCGTGTTTCTACTCCGGTGGGTGAGTCTGTGATAGTTGAAAAAGTGTATAGGTCTTGTTTGGTGACTTTTGTGGGGAGCAACACTTATGTAGATTTGGTTATTTTAGAAATGGGAGATTTTGATGTAATTCTGGGTATGACTTGGCTTTCTCCGAATTTTGCAATTTTGGATTGTAACTCTAAAACTGTGACGTTAGCCAAGCCTGGGGCAGATCCGTTAGTGTGGGAGGGTGACTACACTTCCAATCCGGTGCGTATCACATCCTTTCTTCGTGCTAAGAAAATGGTTAGTAAAGGGTGTTTAGCTTTCTTGGCACATCTCAAGGATGACACTACTCAAGTACCCTCAATTGAGTCGGTTTCGGTAGTCCGTGAGTTTTTGGATGTGTTCCCTGCAGATCTTCCTGGTATGCCACCAGATAGGGATATTGACTTCTGCATCGATCTTGAACCAGGCACACGCCCCATTTCTATACCCCCTTATAGAATGGCTCCCGCGGAGTTAAGAGAGTTAAAGCCACAACTTCAAGAGTTGTTAAACAAAGGCTTCATTAGACCAAGTGCATCTCCTTGGGGTGCTCCGGTTTTGTTTGTAAAGAAGAAGGATGGGAGTTTTCGGATGTGCATAGACTACAGACAACTGAATAAGGTAACTATCAAGAACAAGTATCCTCTTCCTCGCATTGATGACTTGTTCGATCAACTACAAGGTGCTTGTGTCTTCTCTAAGATTGACTTGAGATCCGGTTATCACCAATTGAAAATACGGGCAGCGGATGTGCCAAAGACTGCTTTTCGAACTAGATACGGGCATTATGAATTCGTAGTGATGTCTTTTGGCCTTACGAATGCCCCTGCTGCGTTCATGAGTTTGATGAATGGGATTTTTAAGCCATATTTGGATCTCTTCGTGATTGTATTTATTGATGATATATTGGTATACTCAAAGAGCAAGAAGGAACATGAAGAGCATTTGAGAATGGTATTGGAAACGTTGAGGGAGAAAAAGCTTTACGCCAAGTTCTCTAAGTGTGAGTTTTGGCTAGATGCAGTGTCCTTCTTAGGGCACGTGGTTTCGAAGGATGGGGTGATGGTAGATCCTTCTAAGATTGAGACAGTGAAGAATTGGGTAAGACCCACTAATGTGTCAGAAATAAGAAGTTTTGTGGGGTTAGCTAGTTACTACCGCCGATTCGTCAAGGGATTCTCTTCTATTGCTTCCCAATTGACGAACTTGACTAAGCAGAATGTTCCATTTGTATGGTCGGACGAGTGTGAGGAAAGCTTTCAGAAGCTTAAGACCTTGTTGACTACCGCACCAATTCTTACCTTGCCAGTGGAGGGTAAAAACTTCATTGTTTATTGTGATGCATCCTATTCGGGTTTGGGTGCAGTGCTAATGCAAGAGAAGAACGTGATTGCTTATGCTTCAAGACAATTAAAAGTGCATGAACGTAACTATCCAACTCATGACTTGGAATTGGCCGCGGTAGTGTTTGCATTAAAGCAATGGAGGCACTACTTATATGGAGTTAAGTGTGAAGTCTACACGGATCATCGTAGCCTTCAGTATGTCTTTACTCAGAAAGATTTGAACTTGAGACAGAGGAGATGGATGGAACTACTGAAGGACTACGATATCACTATCTTGTATCATCCGGGGAAGGCGAATGTTGTGGCAGATGCCTTAAGTAGAAAGGCGGGAAGCATGGGAAGTCTAGCTCACTTGCAAGCTTCTAGACGCCCATTGGCTAGAGAGGTCCAGACTCTAGCTAATGACTTGATGAGGTTAGAAGTAAATGAGAAGGGAGGATTGTTGGCTAGTGTGGAGTCAAGATCTTCTTTTCTTGACAAGATTAAGGGAAAACAGTTTGATGATGAGAAACTAAGAAGAATCCAAGATAAGGTATTGCGAGGAGAGGCTAAGGAAGCACAAATCGATGAGGAAGGTGTTTTGAGAATCAAGGGAAGGGTATGTGTACCCCGAGTTGATGATTTGATCAACACTATTCTGACAGAGGCTCATAGTTCACGGTATTCTATACATCCGGGTGCGACCAAGATGTACCGTGACCTAAAGCAACACTTTTGGTGGAGTAGAATGAGGCGTGATATTGTTGACTTTATTGCAAAGTGTCCAAACTGTCAACAAGTAAAATATGAACACCAAAGGCCCGGAGGAACACTTCAGAGAATGCCCATTCCTGAATGGAAATGGGAGAGAATTGCAATGGATTTTGTGGTTGGTCTTCCAAAGACAATGGGTAAGTATGACTCCATTTGGGTGATTGTTGATAGGTTGACTAAATCTGCTCATTTCATTCCGGTAAAGGTGACTTACAACGCAGAGAAGTTAGCCAAGATCTATATCTCAGAAATCGTTCGATTGCATGGGGTTCCATTATCCATCATATCAGATAGAGGTACGCAGTTCACTTCTAAGTTTTGGAAAACATTGCATGCGGAATTGGGTACTAGGTTGGACCTTAGTACGGCATTTCACCCTCAGACCGATGGTCAGTCTGAGCGAACGATTCAAGTGTTGGAGGATATGCTTCGTGCATGTGTGATAGAGTTTGGTGGCTATTGGGATAGCTTTTTACCTTTGGCAGAGTTTTCATACAACAATAGCTATCACTCTAGTATCGACATGGCTCCATTTGAAGCATTGTATGGGAGGAGGTGCAGGTCTCCCATTGGTTGGTTTGACGCTTTTGAAGTTAGACCTTGGGGGACTGATCTGTTGAGAGATTCTATGGAGAAGGTGAAAGCTATTCAAGAAAAGCTTCTAGCGGCGCAAAGTAGACAAAAGGAGTATGCAGACCGAAAGGTTAGAGACTTGGAGTTCATGGAAGGTGAACAAGTCTTGTTGAAGGTTTCACCCATGAAAGGGGTGATGCGGTTTGGCAAAAGAGGTAAGCTAAGTCCAAGGTACATTGGACCATTTGAGGTGCTCAAGCGAATAGGGGAGGTGGCTTATGAGTTAGCCTTGCCCCCGGGGCTGTCCGGAGTACATCCGGTATTCCATGTGTCCATGTTGAAAAGATACCATGGAGATGGAAACTATATCATCCGTTGGGATTCAGTTTTGCTTGATGAGAACTTAACTTATGAAGAGGAACCGGTTGCTATATTAGATAGAGAGGTTCGCAAGTTGAGGTCGAGAGAGATTGCATCCATCAAAGTCCAATGGAAGAATCGACCGGTTGAAGAAGCTACTTGGGAGAAGGAGGCAGATATGCAAGAGAAATACCCACATCTGTTTACAGATTCAGGTACTCCTTTTCGCCATTGTCTCTTTTCTTCTTTTGATCGTTCGGGGACGAACGATGGGTAAATTGGTATCTATTGTAACGACCTGTTTAGTCGTTTTGAGCAGCAGAATTATTTCTGGAAAAACTGGCCAAACTACGAACACCCCGACGGACCGTCATAGGCACGACGGTCCGTCACAGAGGTCCGTTCCATGACACTTGGAAGTTTGAAAAATCGGATACTGAAAATCGACTCTCTGAACTTCGTAACGAAATGGCAGAACGGACCGTCACATCCACGACGAACCGTCGTGAGTTCCCGTTGCAAAACACTTCAACTTTTGAGAATTTGGCACAAGAAACGAGTTTCTGACCGCCAGGACGGAGGGCAGGACGGACCGTCACAAGGGTGACGGGCCGTCACAGCCCACCTGGGGTCGAGGGAGGTCGCGACGACCTGGGTGACGGACCGTCGCAGGCACGACGGCCCGTCACAGGTCGCGCAGTCCCAGTCAAAATCGGATTTCTTTCCTCGTTTTAAGGGACGTTTTGGACTATTCTTTCCTTAATTATAAAGTTTGAGGGTTATTATTATTAAATCTAATTACTTGGGGGTTAAAATAGGTAACCCTAAGTTAATTAGTGGGTCATTATTACCATCTTTCATTCTTAATTATAGAATAATTAGGGTAAAAGAAAGAGGGTTTGAATTAAACAAAACACAAGGAAAGAGGAAGAGAGGGACGAACGAGAGAGGAGAAGCAAAGAGGAATAACAAAGCTTGGGAATTTCTTGTTGATTTCAATTCTTGATTGGAGGTAGGTTATGGTTATTTTACGATATTCGTAGTGAACTCTTAATAGTGAATGATATGTATTGATTGTATTGTAACCCTGCTATATGCTTAATTGTATGCTTGCATGAATATGATTATGTGATTTTGATAAGACAAGCATGATGAAACCTATCTAATCCCAAATCTTGAAAGAAACTTTAATCTATGTTATTAATGATGATGCCTCAGTATAAAAGAAGGCTTGATGAATTAAAGTGATGGGATTGATGATGCCTTGGTATAAAGAAGGCTTGATGAACGGATAGAATGATGTTAGTGGATCGGAGTGTCACGTTCCGACACATAGTATTAGTGGATCGGAGTGTCACGTTCCGACACATAGTATTAGTGGGACGGGTGTCACGAACCGACACATAGAATTAGGGGATCGGAGTGTCACGTACCGACACATATAGGGGATCGGAGTGTCACGTTCCGACACATATAGGGGATCGGAGTGTCACGTTCCGACACATATAGGGGATCGGAGTGTCACGTACCGACACAAGAGGAAGAAAGATAATGAATTTTGAAAGATGATAATATACTCAACATAATGAACTTAATCCCCAAACGAGTATGGTATTGAGGCTTGAGTCCTCAAGGATGAACTTGGTGATATTTATTGATGATTAATACTTGTTGTTGCTACATGTTGAGTATTGTAGTTGATTTACATTATTATTGGTATATAATGTTCCCTATTTTGAGTTAGCCGATGATATCTACTCAGTACGTGTGGTTGTACTGACCCCCTACTTTTATGTTTTTCTTCTTTGTTATTTGTGTAATGCAGCAAACGTTCCGTCAACTTCAACTCAACAGTAGATCTAGCCAGTCTCCACTTCATCGGAAATTCAGGGTGAGCTAATGCGTCTAGCTTGGACTGGGTCTTCTTCTTCAAGTCTTGATGCCTTGAACTTCCGGCATGGACTAGCTTTTATGTATTTTTAGTTTTTAGAATACTCCTAGATTTAGTAATTTGAAGTAGATGTTCTTGTGATGATGACTTCCAGATTTTGGGGAATAATAGTTATTGATTTGGTTTTTATTAATGAGTTAAGTCTTCCGCATTATTTTCTGTTGATATTATATTGAAAATGTTAAGGTTTAGATTGGTTGGTTCGCTCACATAGGAGGGTAAATGTGGGTGCCAGTCGCGGCCCGGATTTGGGTCGTGACATAAAGACTCACCACAGAATCTACCGAACTGGAGATCGGAAATTGATCTATGTGTGAACTGGATGCTAAGAACCTGAACCTACCTCACGAGAAGATGTAGCACACGTATGCGTAAGTACATGAAAGGTACTGAGCATGTAGGATAGAGTAAAGTTAAAATAAAACATAACTGAACAAGCACAAAAACAAGTATAATAATCTGAACGTGATTTACTGATATCTGAGCTAACTAGATGTAATGACTAATTTATAACATGCTGAAACTAAATATTGAATATACTGATAAATGCTCAATGCACAGAGTCAGACTGAACTGTAGGAGCTACTAATAATCGGTAATAAAACAACATGAGATAAATGTGAAGTCCGATGTATACGACCCATCGAGAGGACCCAATATATACCCGGCCAAAGGTATAAAGGCATGTTGGCGTTATCACTGAACTTATTGCCTACATAGGGGACTTACAACCTACTTGGCTATTAGTTCTGAGACTATTGGATACGCTAAACCCTAATCCAACTCGGTACTATGCTTCTCCTAATGAATTCTGTAAATTAACTGATTATATCTGAATTTCTATAAATACTGGATAGCTCGAAACTAAACATGGAAACTGAGAATGCAACACTTAATATGGTAATTATGCATTTATAACTGAGTCATCTTTATCTCAAGTGTCTGAAATATAGGACCTAGCATGTGTAATTCAAGAACTAAAGAAATACACAACTAGGGTTCTGAAATTCATGCGATGATCTGAGTAATAACATGATTAAATGATTTGGAACATATATCTAACTAAATCATGAAGTTCTATCAAATTTCTAGAAACCATAGGTTTAATCATGATAAGAAAATCAAGAACCTCACTGAAAACTAGGGATCCAATGGGTTAAAGGAACCCACTAGTAAAATCCCACATACCTGGTGATGAAATCCACAGAAAAATACTTAAGTTTCAAGGATGGAACTTCTGGAGCTTGTGGCGTTCTTGAACTAGGGTTCTTGAGCTTTTTTCCTCTACTCTTGTGATATACCGTGGTTTCACGGTATTATTAATACTTTTTCCTTATGTTAAGTGTGCCCAAAAGCCTTTTTGTGCTAATTTTTGTGTAATTTTCTTCTTATTTGCAGGAAATCTGTCCAAAGATGAATGCGGAGGTTTTTGAACAAAGAAATGCAGAAGAGACCACCTACGTAGCTTTTGACGGTCTGTCATGCTCGTGACGGTCCTTAGGTGGCAGCGTAGTGCAGCTGCTGAAGGAAGATTGGGAAGTCTGAAAAAGTGTGGGGTTACGGAAAGTGTGACGGACCGCCATGTCCATGACAGTCCGTCCTGCAGGTTCGTCATCAAGTCAGAGAAGTAGTCCTAGTACCCATATTCCAAGAGTTTAAGTATTTTGGAACGGAGACCCTCGACGGACCGTTGTGCCTGTGACGATCCGTCATACGTGCCGTTGAGGGTAATGAATAGAGCAACAGAAGAAATTGCACATGTATGGGACGACGGAGTCCATGACGCTTCGTCATGACCACGACGATCCGTCGTAATGTCTGTCGATCCAGCCGTGTTTTGACAGATATCCAGCAAATAGAGTCCTATTAATTAGGTTTTTATTTTCTCTAAATAGTTCGAATACCCTCATTTTTGAGGTTAGACCCTTGATTATTGTTAGATTCTTGATTATTTTGAGATTCTTTTAATTGATTATTGGTGATTTTTGTTGATTAATAAAGCGAACTTTTGGATTTTACTCTCTCTCATTGAAGTAAGTACATGAATTCTTATACCATATATTTGAATATTGTGATTATGACTATGGGTAATTAAACTCCATAAAAAGGGTTGTGGGAACCATAGGCAAATAATGAGGAAAAACCTAACTTAAATAACAGTTTTATAATAGTGTCTTGCATGTATTGATAATTCTTTTGCATAGAAGTCTTTTTAACGGGATGCCGGACCAAGGAGGTAGAAAATAGGAAAGAATTATCAACATAGATTTAGTGTATACTATCTAATATGCTAGTATTGATTGGTACAAGGTAATAACTTAGTCAAATATCTAATACGATGCTTAATATGAGGTAAATATAAGGGTTAGGATAGCAACACACATAGCTGGACCAAGGTGCGGAGTGAAACTTTCCAAATGCCGGACCAAGGATTTAGAATTACATAACTTAACACTTTGCATGCAAGATACTAGGAAAGAATTGTTATAGTTAGACTTATCAAGATATGAACCTGTGGGGAACACGTAAACCCTAGTTACTTTGATTAATTGATTAAACTCCAACATTCGAAGCGGTTACTTGTCTCCTTTTATTTCGCTAAATATTTTCATTTATTTAGGAATAGAAATTCCCCTTTTTATGCAAAATACACGGAAAGGAAGAGAACTCTTGTTTCCTTACGATCATGAATTAGAGCGTACACTACGCAACATAAATCGAAACCTGGGAATAAATGATAATGATCCAAACAAGAATATCCCAGCTCCGGTTTATGTTCATAGTAAGTTGTTACCCGATACCCTGGGTGAACACCAACAAAGGTGAAAAAATCCCGCTCCACGGCCCCAAGCGTACTACAGAGGCTATGATAACATAGCAGACTTCGATGGATCACTTGTCTTGCCTCCTCTACCACCAGGTCACACCTTTGTGGTAACTAGTAGCCTGATGCAAATGCCCACTGCAAGAGGTTTGTTTTCAGGGCTACCCTCTGAGGATCCACATGCCAATATAGCTAAGGTAAGGGCGGTGTGTAAAGCTGTGTGGGGAGGCCTAACATGGAGTTTGATGTAATACGGCTTAGAGTGTTTCCTCTCTCACTGACGGGAGAGGCTGCTATATGGTTCACTGAGCTCCCTTACAACTCAATTTTCACTTGGAACCAACTAAGGGATGTTTTCTTAGCACGCTACTATCCGGTCTCCAAGAAACTAAACCAAAAAAACAGAGTGAACAACTTTGTGGCACTACAATGAGAGTCAGTCAGTAGTTCTTGAGATAGATTCACCTCGTTCTAGAGAAGTGTCCCAAGTCGCCGTATAGATGATGACTGACTGAAGGAATACTTCTATCGTGGACATGATGATAATAATAAAGCGGTGTTGGACACTATAGCAGGTGGATCTTATGTGGAGTGTCCTTATGCTGAGATTGCTGAAAAATTAGAGAAAATCTCCCGAAATAATAAAGCTTGGAGTACTACGAAGTTAGATACCGGGAGAACTACCTTCGCAGTGCAGTCCACTCACAACCCAGCCACTGATGAGATTCGTGATGAAATGGCTCAGATGAGAACTGAGCTTGGGTTGGTACAAAAACATATCACTGGGGACTCCTATGCAGTTAACTACTTGCCTAAACCACCACCTCCTAATGATGAATGCTATTATGCAGAGGACTCCTATGTTGTAAATGAGCAGAAGGGGGGTTTTTGACTGAGCGCCCAAGGCTCAAAACAGGATAATTGGCGCCAAGATCAAGGGAACCAAGGTCGGCTCTATTGTAACTATAACCATGAGGGTCATTATGTCCGAGATGGAAACTACAACTGCGACAACAACTTCAACAGGGGTAACTACAGTAACAGAAATGATTGGAATGGGCCCTATGTCCCTCTTCAAAATTGTGAAGTTACTCCTACGGATGGTGGAGTTAGTATGGCGCGAGTTGAGGATATGTTGCACAAAATGATGAGGAGGTTCGATGCTAGTGATGAGCACATTCAAGTGTTAAGGTCTGATTTAGCAGGTATTGGGAAAAAAGCCGATACACATGCAATATCGATTAAGAAGATCGAGTTGCAAATGGCCCAATTATCTGCGACAGTGAAAACACAACAACCGGGCACTCCTCCTAGCAACACTGTCCAAAATCCAAAAAATGATGCGCATTGGATGACAATCTCCACTCGGGGTGGTAAGCAAACCATTGACCAACCTATGCCGTCTAATGAGAAAAAGGTGAGAAAGAATAATGATAAGGTGGTAAAGGGTAGTGGTAAAGCTATAGAGAGCACTGCAAAAGGCGCAGAAGTCCCTATAAAGGAAATTCCCATGCCTATACCACCACCACCCTTCCCTCAGAGATTAGTAAGAAAGATCGATGATGGCAAATATCGGCGTTTTATAACAATTGAAGTAGCTTTCTATCAATGTCCCTTTGGTAGAAGCTCTAGAACAAATGCCCGATTATGCCAAATTTAAGAAAGATCTGGTTACGAAGAAAAGATTGGTCACTTTCGATGATGATGATAGACTGCAGCATTGTAGTGCTGTTGCTAGAAGATCTCTAGTACAAAAGAAAGTAGATTCGGTTGCGTTCACTATTCCTTGTACAGTCGGGTCATTACATTTTGCGAAAGCATTATGTGATCTGGGCGCAAGCATAAATC
Organism: Solanum arcanum; assembly: GCA_027789145.1. Lineage (NCBI taxonomy): Eukaryota > Viridiplantae > Streptophyta > Magnoliopsida > Solanales > Solanaceae > Solanum > Solanum arcanum. The sequence continues at coordinate 51,817,244 of CM050937.1, forward strand.
TCATGCCCCTATAGATTTACAATAAGTTGCGTTTGAGTGACCCAAAACCCATTGCGATGCGGATACTGATTGCTGATCGAACAGTAAAAAGGTCTATAGGGATACTCCATGATGTGCTAGTAAAAGTGGAGTCATTCATATTTACGACAGATTTTGTTATTCTTGATTGTGAAGTCGATTTTGAAGTGCCTATTATTCTTGGGAGGCCATTCCTTGCTACATGTAGAGACTTAGTTTATATGGAAAAAGGGGCAGATGAAATTTTGGTTGAACAATGAAAAAGCGACCTTCAACGTTTGTAGGACCATGATGCACAGTGGTGAGCTCCAATCGGTATCCTCCATATCCCACAAAGAAAAGATGAAGAAGGAGAATGAACAAAAAGTTCAAAACAAGAGTTTATGGTTGGGAATTTGGTGTTTTTAGACAGTTATGGGTTGCCTTGTTTTCCGGGCATGCTCAAGTCCAAACGGACTAGCCCTTACTTGATTACCCAAGTATTCCCTCATGGAGCAGTTGAGTTAAATACCAAGGAGGGAGTGCGGTTTAAGGTGAATAGAGAACGAATAAAACTCTATTTAGGGCATACTGCATCGGTGAATGAAGTGATAGAGGCATACCATCTTGATGAAGGCTGAATAATCAAGTGTCCTCAGTCATGCCGATGTTATATCAGGCCCTTGTTGGGAGGCAACCCAATACTTATAGTTTTTGTATTTTTCTTCTTTCTAGTAATGGTAGCATTTTATACTAATGGGTTCTAAAGTTGCAGGCACATCACCAGGAAATTCTGAAGAAAATTACTCAGCAGCAGTCACTGACAGATACAGCGACACACCGTTTCAATAGTGACTGACCGTCTCATGAATCCGTCGTGGCAGGTTCGTCTTTCTGTTAATTTCAAACTAAGGCACACACGACGGAACCAACGACGGATCATCCCAACTAAGACAGACCGTCGTCAGGGAATCATCGCGTCATTAATGAGGCATATCCGACCCGACCCGGCTGGGGGTTTTTAAAAAAATTCAATTTAAAACCCCCAACCCTTCATTTCACCTCATTCTTTCACTCTTCCTCCTATATCCCTCATTTTTCAACTTCCAAAATTATCTCCCTCTTCAACCATCATTTTCCTCAAATTCTCCAAAATCCTAAAAGTCCTCATCTACTAGTCGGAGCTGCTGCTGCGGGTGTCTTTTTGATTACTAAGTACCTTTTCCTCTTGTTTTTCTCAAATTCTCAGGTATGTGTCTCTAATTTCTAGTCATTTATATTGCATTTTTGTTTATCAACTAGTATTAGCCTAGTTCTTCTTGATATGTTCATTTTTTTTAAAAAAATTCTGTCTGACCTAGGTTAAAAAAATTCTCGATATTGCCGTGTTAAAAGTCTAGAAATATGTGTTTTAGCATTGCTAGTTTACTAGGTACTTGGGTTAGACAAATGTAGGTTATAACAGTACCAATTCGATTTGGGTCATTGGGGCTAAATGGGGCACCACCAGTTCTGTCACTGAGTTACAGAACGAGACCCCGATGACGGACCGTCGTACCCATGACAGACCGTCGTTGGGTCTGTTCCAACAGCCCTAACACCCCACTGTTCAATTTTCTCAAACTGTCCACCAACGTCCACATGCGACGGATCATCTTTCCCAAGACGGTCCATCCTGCACAACCGTTCTGGTTGTCCGAGACCTTATTCCTAAGGGTCTCTAACTTTTTCCAATTGTCCTTGAACAGACACATGCGACGGACCGTCAGTCCCACGACGATCCGTCCTGCAAAACCGTTCTGGTTGTCAAAGACCCTATTCCTAAGGGTCTCTCACTTTTTCCAAGTGTCCTCCAATGCGACGGACCGTCATCCCTAGGACGGTCCGTCCTGCACAACTGTTCTAGTCGTCAGAGACCCTGTTCCTGAGGGTATCTCTCTATTTTTCTAAGTTTCCTCAAACGGACAAGTACGACATACAGTCATACCCACGACGATCAATCCTGCATGACCGTTATGATTGTCAGAGACCCCTCTCCTAAGGGTCTCCATATTTTTTTTCAAGTGTCCTCTTACGGACACCTACGACAGACCGTCGTACCTGTGACGGTCCGTCCTGCACATACCATCATACTTGTCAGAGACTCTCGTTCAGGGTTCTCCATATAAACAAAGTCTAAGTATGACACGACGGACCCCATGACAGTCCGTCATAGTAACGACAAGTCGTCACCTGGCCCGTCGTGTTTCCTTGTTACTATAGAAATGTCAGTTTATTTTAATTTGTTTTATTTATTTTGTGTTGTTTTGCTTGTTTTGTTTGCTCCCTTTTAGTACTAATATTGATCCTTTACAGGTACTATCTACTATGGAACCAAAATAAGATCGAGTCTATGCACGCGAGCGATCATAGTCTATCGCCCCGTCTGCCTGCCTGGTCATTGGCTCTGATGATGAGCGTGACCCCGAGTACGTGCCCCCAGGCACTTCCACCCCATCCCGTGCTGCACGTGCTGCCAGAGACACACCCAAAAAGGTGGCGTCTGGCGTAGTAACTGCCTCCCAGTCTGATGAGGAGCGCACACTGACCGGCAGACCTTCTAGGTCAGCCACTAATGAAGAAGGAGCGTCAGGCTCCTTAGGAGTTTTATGGTCGGAGGAAGACTTCGGATCTGCTGAGGTTCTCGCACCCGCCACTGCTGCAGCGTCGGCCTCGTCTGATGAGGCTGACAGTTCGGAATCCACAACCGGTTCACCATCTAGTGCTCTCACCCCGGTTACTGACCAGCCCAACCGGTGGTGTGTCGACGGGAGGTTTCATGTCCATTCCGATGCAAAGTTCCTAAATGACAAAGGAGTTATGAATCGGACACTTACATTGGAGTGGCGGGTCCTTATGAGATGTCTCCTGATGATGCCTGAGATCCACAATCTCTTCACCAGACATCGACTGGAGTGGACAACACTTCCGTTGGGACGTTATAGTGAAGAGCTGGTACGAGAGTTCTACGCATCCTACGTAGCGACTCTCCGATCGCAGATTGATAGGCGGGTTGCCCCCGCCAAACAGGACCACTGGAGTAGGTTCGAGTACGTGGCATTCCGGTTGATATCTCCCTGTCTGCTATCCTCCGGTTCTATATGGCGAGAATGTTGATGCTAATCGGACCCCTCTCACTGTCGAGTTTGACTACCAATGGCAGATTGTCAAAGATGGCCAATTTCTGCGTGAGCCATCGCTGAGAGAGACCACCAAGGGGTGGATGGCCATGCACTTGTCCGTTGATGGAGAGGGTGCCGACTGGGCGGCTGATCCTAAGGGGGCCATCAAGAAGGCCAACCTGACTTTCACGGTGAAGTTTTTGTGGTTGATTGTCCGCCACTTCCTTTTCCCCATAGCCTCTGATAATATCGTCACATGGGATCAAACAGTAGTAATGGCGGCGATGATAGCCAGGTTTGAAGTGGATTTTGTGTGGCTTCCATAGGCGGTCATGCAAGAGAGGGATTTTAAGGTCACAACTACTTACCCTTTCCCGTGCATGATATTTCCTCAATGCAGGTCTGCAGGTGTGCCTATATGGCACGTTGATCAGCTCAAGACCCCTCTTGGCATTTTTGATATCGGCCTCATCAGAGATGAGGCCAATGTGTTGACTCCACGCAGAGGGCCCCGTCAAGAGCTTCCTCCACTTGGTGACAATCTTGCTGATACGGTAGCATAAACCCGCACGGCTACGCAGGCGGCTTCCACTGACACTACCCTGGTCGAGTCTATCCCAGGTAGTAGCACTTCCCCGAGCTCCTCTCGCTCAGCCACTTTACCCGCTCTGGTCCTGCTTTCTAGGGTTGAGAAATTAGAGGAGCAAATGGCTACACTTCTGCATCATATACATCTTTGGATGCAAAGGTCTATTGCCGAGGCAGAATAGCGTTTGGAGCGGAGAATGTCCAGCACACTGAGCGGAATATCGCTGAAGTTCATCAACACTTGGACTCTTTTGAGTTGCGAGGGCTAGCCCGACCAGCCCCTCCGGTGGATGTGTCGACCCTTCAGGCTGCGGTCGACATTCTTCGCACAGATATTGATATGATCTTAGAGGCTAGGGTGCCTAATTTTGAGGCCCCTTCTGTAGAGCCTGCTGAAGACACAGTGATGGCTGCCATATTAGCCACTTCAGATATTTCACCACCTCCCCTTCGAAAGCATGCAAAGAGGCATAGGGGTCGAGAGGAGGATGAGGCGCGAACACGAAAGAAGGAGCGCCGTGAGATGGAGGTTGCGAGGGGAGCCTCGCTTGCTGAGGAGGAGGCGCGTCAGATGAGAGCAAAAGAGTTAGTTGTTGGGGCGTCTAGCTCCACAACTGTGGAGATCGAGAGAGGCACTGATGATAGTGTTGATGATGCTGAGGACACCACTGAGGGTGTCCATATTACAGAGTTAGTGGGTCCAGGGAATCGGACCCACCAGCTTGCTGATCGTTGGCGCTTTCCACCCCAATTTTGCTTTACCTAACACTCTAGTATATAAATTTTTCTATGCATTGGGGACAATTGCATGTCTTTTTGTTGGGGGTGGGGTAAATTGAAAGTGAGTGCTAGGGTGAAGTCTGAGTAGCCCAATTCACTATCCTCTTTTGGGGGTTTCTTGCTTGTGTTCTTTTTCCTCAAGAGACTGATTACTTTTTCTATTGAATCGACATGTCTATATCTTGTGTACATAGTTTAATTCTGGAGCATGATGGCAAAAATGATATCCTGATAAAATGGAAAATGATGCATGACTAGGCATTGTAATTAATAAATGAGTGGCTCTAAGCATGACATAGAGGTACACCACTGCATAACCCTAAGTCTAAAATTCGAACTAGGTGTCTGATAATCTATTAGAGTGATGAGATGTCATGTGAGTGTGAGGAAGATTTGAATAGTCCACTATTTGTACTGAGCTAGAACTTGCCTGGTTAGTCCTGCTAAAAGTAAGTTGTAATAGACAATTAGGAAAGGATCATAGGCTCTTATTCAATGTAGCCCATTTAAAGCCTAAATAAAAGAAAACCAAATGAAATTTATCCTTCTTTGATCCAAATGATTTGAGCTTAAATTAGACCTTTCTTTTTCATCCCAACTGATCTTTGTTGGGAATAATGTGTTAGCCCTGGTCCCTCCATGGACATGTGCACCTCAACTTATGCTGGCATAAGTTGAGGGTGGATAATGCAGTAAACAACCTTTTTATGAACCTGAACCAACTTTGGGTATTGTGTACTTTGACTCATGGAAAAGCCATGAGTTGAGGGTGGCTATTATGAGGAATGCTCAGGAAAGTGGGTTGAAAGAACAAATAGAGAGAAATAACAAAAGTAAAGTGACTCAAGAATTAGTTGAAAGAAAAGTAAAAAAAAATTACAAGAAATACAAGCAAGAAAAGAAGATAGTCACTTACATAAATATACCTTACCTTACCCTGAGCCTATGTTACAAGCTAAGAAAGTCCTATCGTGATCCTAAGGGTTGTATAGCGAACATAAATCAGTGAAAATAAGGGCAAGCTTATGGCAATAGGTATGAATGAGTGTGACTTTGTTCTGAGAGTGAGTGTTGAAAATTAATCCTTATACTCAAACTGAAATCATTGTGTAAAAAATGAGGATTTTGTTTTGAAGTGAGTACACTAGTTGAATTACCGGAAATCTTAGCACCTCGGTGAAAAATTTAAGAGGATAGGTTTTAGTGCATGGTGAGTATGTGTCATGGTCTGATTCCACATAATTCAAGCATTATAGTGATAGCATGCATAGATATGATGTGATTAATCGGGATTAATAGACAAATGATTGCAAAGTATAAAACATGGATACTATTGTACAAAGATTATGTATTGAGGACAAACAACGAATTTAAGTTGAGGGTGTTGAAATAACGTGGTTTCACGGTATTATTAATACTTTTTCCTTAAGTTCTGTTTGTCTAAAATCCTTTTTGTGCTAATTTTTATATAAGTTTCTCCTTATTTGCAGGAAATCTATCCAAAGATGAATGCGGAGGTTTTTTAGAGAAGAAATGCAGAAGAGACCACCTACGGAGCTCGTGACGGTCTGTAGGTGGCAGCGTAGTGTAGCCGCTGAAGGAAGATGGGGGCGTCTGACGAAGTGTGGGGTTACGAAAAGCGTGACGGACTGTCATGTCCATGACGGTCCGTCCTGCAGGTTCGTCATGAAGTTCAGAGAAGTAGTCCCAGTACCCATATTCCAAGAGTTCAAGGGTTTTGGAACGGAGACCCTCGATGGACCATTGTGCCTGTGACGATCGGTCATACCTTCTGTTGAGGGTAATGAAGAGGCAGCAGAAGAAATTGCACAAGTATGGGATGACAGAGTCCATTACGGTCCGTCGTGACCACGACAATCCGTCGCGATGTCTGTCGATCCAGCCGCGTTTTGATAGATTTCCAGCAAATAGAGTCCTCATTTAATTAGGTTTTTATTTTCTATAAATAGTTTGAAAAACCTCATTATTGAGGTTAGACCCTGGATTATTTTTGTTAGGCCCTTGATTATTGTTAGATTCTTGATTATTTTAAGATTCTTTTAATTGATTGTTGGTGATTTTTGTTGATTAATCAAGCGAACTTTCAGATTTTACTCTTTCTCATTGAAGTAAGTACATGAATTCTTACACCATATATTTGAATATTGTGATTATGAGTATGGGTAACTAAACTCCATAACTAGGGTTGTGGGAACCATAGGCAAATAATGAGGTAAAACCTAACTAAAATAACAATTCTATAATAGTGTCTTGCATGTATTGATAATTCTTTCGCATAGAATTCTTTTTAACGGTTGGCCAACGTCAGAACTTGCCTTAATGCTACTTGCTGAGCCAAGGAGGTAGATAATAAGAAAAGAATTATAAACATAGATTTAGTGTATACTATCTAATAGGCTAGTATTGATTGCTAGGAGGTAATAACTTAGTAAAATATCGAATACGATGTTTAATATTAGGTAAAGATAAGGGTTAGGATAGCAACACACGTAGCAGGACCAAGGTGTGGAGTGAAATTTTCTAGATGCCGGACTAAGGATTTAGAAATACATAACTTATCACTTTTCATGTAAGATACTAGGAAAGAATTGTTATTGTTAGACTTATCAAGTTATGAACCTGTGGGGAACACGTCAACCCTAGTTACTTTGATTAATTGATTAAACTCAAACATTCGAAGCTGTTAGTTGTCTCCTTTTATTTCGCTAGTTATTTTCATTTATTTAGGAATAGAAACCCCCCTTTTTATAATTTTTTCTTTCCAAGGAAGTAATTGACTGAATAATTGTAATAATAGATTGAAGTTAAGCCTAAACTATTTTCCTCGTGGGAACGATCCCAACCTCACTAGTTGGGTTATTTACTTGACATGGCCGCTTTACTTATTATTTGAGAAGTAATTTTGAGTGTATCATCTTGCTTCTAATTTTCTATGTTTTGATTTAATGATTTGACTTGGATATGTTTTAATCATTTTTCTAGGCTTAAACTAACTAAAATCTGATGGTTTAGGTTCGAAATGACGTAACTTAGGGTTTAAACAGAATGGGAAAGGTCAAAAAGACCATTGGGAAGGTTACGGTCGGGCCTTACGACGGCCAGCACTGATGGTCTGTCATGCGCCCGATGCCCCGTCGTTGGGTCCTTCGTGAGGACTTGTTTGACAGGCCTTTACTAAAATGGTCATAACTTTATACTCTGAGGTCTGATTTTAGCAAGGTCGGTGGCTATGCAAAGATAATTCAATTATGTATTTATAATTAGCTCATGGGATACTTAATTAAATTTGTGCTAAGATTTACAATAATTTTAAGTTTACCCAACTACATTTCCCCTTAACTGGCTGTAAATTTTCCACCGACGGACCGTAGGTCCACCGACGAACCATGTTGGGCATCCATAGATCTTGTCAGAGAGTGGTTGAAGAAAGTCTTGATCGACGGTAACGGATTACGGACTGTTGTTTGCCTACGGACCGTAAGTCCGTCCGCCGTCCAAGACTTAACAAATTTTTCTATGCTGAAATTTTTGGGTTTTTCTGATCCTATCAATGGTTGTGCAGGATGGACCGTGGTTCAGGATACAGTCCGTCGATGCCACCATTGGTAGCACCTGCAGATTTTTCTGAAAGACTAATTTTTGGTCTTTTTTTTCTACGGGGTGTTACAGTATGAATGGGGGTATAGGACTTCATTCATGCATTGCACTAGTGGACTTTGAGAAGGAGCATCATATGTTTTTATGAAATTATTATCTTGAGTTAACATCATATTTTTAAACAGCTTATCTTTATATTGCACATGTTTTAAACTGCTTTATATCAAAATGAATTCAGTTATGTTTCAAAAGTTAAATATATTGAGTTGGGTATCCATAGTCGAGTATGATATATTTAAGTTCAGTAATTAATCTTGGAGTGGAGTATTTTATTCTTGAGTATTCTTTAGTATTTCTTCAGTATCATGTTTGATAAGAGTTAAGTATGTTTCCATCTTTTGTTCAAATATCAAACTTATGTTATGCTTTATTGATGCATACAAAGGTATACAAAATCATCAATAGGAGATTTGTTAATACATTTGAGAGTTTAAGTTAGCTATGGTGAGCCTCCTTTATTTCGGAGGATTTCATTTACTTTTTAGTTTTGCTAGGAGGTCATGGGTCTTGTCCCGATTTCCATCTTTATCAGTTAGAAGCTTCAAAAATAGTTAGTATAGTTGAGGATTATGTATTAATCATTGATTTTTATTAAATGTTTTAATGATTAAAGTTACTTATTTTATGGCTAGTTGAATATATTGATTTTATTCAAAGTTGATCATTTCAATTTTACGTTTTTGGTATGCTTAAGTTAGTCTTCCGAGTCATCCATGATGTGAGTTTGCTTGGGGACCAACTATGGTCTTCGAGTCTCGATCACGTCCAGGGTGTAGACTTGGGTTGTGACAATATCGTAGAGTTATCTTGTAAAACGACTTTACTTGATTAGAAAAATATTAATATATTTGATTGTGTTATCTTCTAGAATTACTTTACATAGTTTGAAGTACATTTATAATATTTCCAAAATTAATAAAGTCATTTTCTATTCATATTAGAATTATTTTTATTTGTCTTTTTTTCCTTTATATATGTTGATGTTTTGGAATTCTTTTTTTTTCCAAAATTTTTGTGTCATGGTGGGTTGTTTTTATTCATTGTAATACATATTAACCTATTCAATCGGTCCAAAAAATTAACAAAAACGAAAAAAACAGAAAAATGGAGTCAGTCTACAATGAACCCTCTACGTATAATAAGCAAAATAATCTGACAACATTCTCCTTTTTCCCATTTTCCTTTTCCAGTCTTGTCTTTGAGATGTTTCCTTCCAACGGCCGCTAGAACCACACATTTCGCCGTCTCCTTTTGTAGTTTGTTTTTGTCTTGTACCTCTTCTTCTCTGTCATCTACACCACACACAAGAACATTCACTACTGAGCGGTAAGTATTCTTCCTTTCTTGCGCATTTCTTGCCATTTGACCTACTTCTGCCTTTGATTTGGAGGTAATGTGCTTTCCATCAATGCTTGGACTTCATGAAGGTAGCTCTTAGAAGTTCCCAAAGTGACCACAAGTTAATCTTCCTTATTTTTGCTTAGCCTTCTTACCCCATTTAGATCTGACCTATCTTTGTAATGTGTCAATTGATTTTGTGTTGACCTCCATGATTGAATGTTAAAGATGACGTTGCACCTATAACTCTTTGGTGAAAGATTTTGTGTGCTAATATAGATTCGCATACACTTAATGACTCCCTTCTAAGGGCATAATGTTATGTATATATGTTTGGTGCTCCCATTCCTTTCATGTTTATATCCTAGTTTCTAAATTCTTATGTGACTTATATGCTATGTTTTTATCTTAATATTTGGAATAACTTTGTTAAATCAATTGTAATGACCCCTTCTAAGGGAATACTTTTATTTATGTGTATGTTGCTCCCCTTTCGTTCTTGTTTATATCCTAGCTTTTGGATTCTCATGTAAGTGATGTAACTTAATACGCTTAGGTTTTATTGTTAAGTTTGGGATACATGCTTTGTCAGTATTAATGATGCCATTTTTCTATTGTTGATAACTCTATAATATTTTTGAATTCTTGTATGCATGTGTGATTAATAGCTAGCTAGATTTGCTGGAACTACTAAAAAATATGTACCCAGTCTTTTAAATTTATCGTTTTCTCATTATTATTTATCCCCTATAGAGAAAATTAGCATATTAGCCACAATCAATAACCTAATTAGTAAAAATATGTACACTTTAAGATAATTATTGAAAACGCAAAAATGTCAATATTTTAAAAAAATAATGTGTATTCAAATTTTATTTCTCAAGATACTCCAACATTGGATCAAATTCTACATCCACTACCCATTTACACTTCTTTCTAGACTTTAATACCATTAAGTTTTTTTCCATCTTTGACATTTTTAATTTATTCTCTGTTTCATAAACTTTTCATTTTTCACCATCCCCATCATTCACATTTTCTCTTCTTCTTTTTTCCATCAAATTCTGATCATTATTCTCTCCCTCATTGTTGAACAGGAACTCATTATTCTAGTTATACAATTTGTTCAAATCTATCAATTAATTCAAGAAATCTATCAATTAATAAAGGTATTTTCGAAGTCAACATTTTTTTTTGAGATTTCATGAGATTTTATTTTCAAAATAGAAATTATGTTTCGGATTGTATGTATTACGAATTTTCTGTCATTTTATTTTTATTTTTATGTGATTTTGTTGACGTACTCATCAAATATTTATCTATTTCAGATTTTTAGTATTTTAAACATTTGTTTTTGTTTTTTGTTTTTATATTTCAGATTTAGTAGATCTTACATTAACATTTAGTATTTAGTTTTTTCACAAAGGTATTTGAAAATATCTTGAATGTTTTGTTTTTGTAGTCAAATTGTTTTGCATATTTATTTTTTATGCACAAATTGAACGGAGATAAACAAGTTTATATTTTCTATCATGTTTTGTATCTAACCAATAATTATATTCATTTTTGGCTTGCATAATGTTTTTTTTGCACTTCACAAGATTTGTTATAAGATTTGTTTTTTTTAGAAACTCTATTTTAAGTAGTTATGCTTTTAGCTACATTACATATCATGAATTAGTGATGAAAAAGATTGCATTACTTCTATTAGCTTCGTTATGTATCCCAAAATAGTTGTATCCTCGGAGAATTATGTTTTATTCATTATGTAGTTGTTTAATATTTTATTTAATTTAAATTATCTTTGATGTTTTCAGTTCAATTAATATCCAAAATTTATAGTATTCAATATGTATCCTAAATTAGTTTGTACATATTATATGAAATATATTATATCCATTATGGTTCATCTATGTGTATTCTAAATTTTAATTCACTAAGTTCTTTTTTAAATCAATTATGCAAGATATAATTGTCATGTTGCAATTGAATAAATACATTGCACAAGTATTTCATTCTCACTTTGTGTCAAAATGTCACAATATTCAAATTTGTAGTGCATCAAGAAAATGAATAAAAACCATTGGACTAGAAGAGTTGAGTAGAGCTGAAGATCGTGAGCTTTAAGGTGAAAGAACTGATGGACTATGTATACGAGTTGTTTAGTTAGATTTGTTTGAACATAAATTTGAAAATGTTGATCAATTTTGAATTTCCTTAGTTTTTTATTCTTACTTTTTAAACTTTTTTAAATATAATTTTATTTAAAATCTACTCAGATGAACTTCTTTAAAAATAATTTTATGTGTAATTACGTTAATATGTAGTTGAAATATAAATTGTGAGTGACATAAAATTATGAAGTGTACCTAATAATAAAGTCATACAATTTTATTGTAAGTCAACTTGAGATGGAATACGATACCAATTTCACTTGAAAATTTTAAACAACATAAAACCCCATGGTATTGTAACGACCTGTTTAGTCGTTTTAGAGCAGCAGAACAAATTCTGGAAAAACTGGCTGAAACCACGGACCCAACGACGGACCGTCGCAGGCTCGACGGACCGTCGTGGGTGTTCCGTCCCATGGCACTTAGAAATTTGAAATTGGGTACCGAAAATCGACTCTCTGTAAATTGTGACGGACTGCGGGGCGTGCCGTCACATCCACGACGAACCGTCGTGAGTACCCGCGTTAAAACACTTCAACTTTTGAGAATTTGGTACAAGAAACGAGTCTCGACCGTCGGGGCCGGAGGCGGGGCGGACCGTCACAGGTGACGGGCCGTCACAGCCACCTGAAACCTGGAGAGGCGCGACGGCGGGCGTGACGGACCGTCGCACTCACGACGGCCCGTCACGGGTTGCGCAGTCCCAGGCGGTTTAGGATTTCTTTCCTCGTTTTAAGGGACGTTTTGGACTATTCTTTCCTTAATTATAAAGTTTGAGGGTTATTATTAATAAATCTAATTACTTGGGGTTAAATTAGGTAACCTTAAGTTAATTAGTGGGTCATTATTACCATCTTTCATTCCTAATTATATAGAATTAGGGTAAAAGAAAGAGGGTTTGAATAAGAAAAAGAAAAGAAACAGAAGAGAGAGACAGTTGAATCGATTGGGAGAGAGAGAGTCGAGCGAGGAAGAAGAATATCAAAGCTTGGGAAATTGCTTGTTGATTCCAATTCTTCGGTGGAGGTAGGTTATGGTTTTCATGCTATTCGTAGTAAACTCTTAATAGCGAATGATATATGTTAGTAGTATTGTAAAACCCTTCTATATGCTTAATTGTATGCTTGCATGAATGATGTTATTATGTAATTATGAATAAATAAGCATGACGAAGCTATTGAATCCCAAATCTTGAAAGAAACTTTAATCTACTTGTTAATGATAAGGCCTTGGTATAAAGAAGGCTTGATGAATTAAAGTAATGGGATTGATGATGCCTTGGTATAGAAGGCTTGATGAACGCATATAATGAGAATTAGTGGATCGGAGTGTCACGTTCCGACACATAGTATTAGTGGGACGGGTGTCACCAACCGACACGTAGAATTAGGGAATCGGAGTGTCACGTACCGACACATATAGGGGATCGGGTGTCACGAACCGACACGTAGATGTAGGGGATCGGGTGTCACGAACCGACACGTAGATTTAGGGGATCGGAGTGTCACGTACCGACACAAGAGGATTAATGAATATGAGGGAGCGGAGTGTCACGTACCGACACAAGAGGAATATGAATAATGAATCGTGAAAGATGAGAATATACTCAACATAATGAACTTAATTCCCAAATGAGCATGGTATTGAGGCTTGAGCCCTCATGGATGAACTTAATGGTACTTATTGATGATTATAGTACTTGTTGTTGCTACATGTTGAGTTTTATAGTTGATTTATGATATTAAGTGATATATACTGTTTTCTATTTTGAGTTGGCCGATGATATCTACTCGATTACTTGTGGTTGTCTTGACCCCTACTTTTATGTTTTCTTCTTTGCTAATTGTGGAATACAATGACGTTCCGTCATCTTCAACTCAAGATGATTCAAGCCAGTCTTACTACAGGAAATTGAGGTGAGCTAATACGTCTAGCTTGGATGGATCTTCTTCTTCAAGTCTTGATGCCTTGAATTCCGGCATGGACTAGCTTTTATGTATTTTTAGTTCTTGGACATTCTTAGTTTAGTAATTTGAAATAGATGTTCTTGTGATGATGACTTCAGATTTTGGGGATATTAATAATAGTTTTGAATTGTTTTATTAATGAGTTAAGTCTTCCGCATTACTTATGATGATATTACATTGAAATGTTAAGGTTTAGATTGGTTGGTTCGCTCACATAGGAGGGTAAATGTGGGTGCCAGTCGCGGCCCCGATTTGGGTCGTGACAAACTTGGTATCAGAGCATTAGGTTCGTTGGTCTCATCACACAAGAACAGGTCTAGTAGAGTCTTAAGGAACGGTAGGGGGACGCCTTTACTATTCCTTGAGAGGCTATAAGACTTTAGGAAAATTTCACTCTTTCATTCTTTCTTTCGTGCTACTACTTGAGTCCAATTGGTATCTAGGTGATCTGGTGGTATCTGACCATCTTCACTCTATTTCGCAGATGGTTAGAACTAGAGCCACGACCGCGCCAACAACAACACCGGCAAGACAAGAAACGTCTGAGCCAGCCACTGGGGCTGTGGCTCGAGGGAGAACAACGGCAAGAGGCCGTGGGAGAGGTCGTGGGAGGACGTCCTCTAGAGGAAGAGGACGAGCACCTAGCCCATCTGATGCTAGGGCAGTGACTCCTCCACCGACTGAAGAGGTAGTAAGAGAGGGGGAGGACGGGGTGAATGAACAAGCGCAACATGAGGAATTGCCACCCCAACCTACCCCAGAGATGATCAACCAAGTACTTGCTTATCTTAGTGGATTATCTGATCAGGGTCAGGCACCTCCAGTAGTTTCTGCACCAACACCTCCGGTTTCAGAGATACGACATGCGGCTACTATGGCTCCCCGCATGGATGCACCATTGGGAATGGGCACATTTCCACGTCTGACTACTGGGCCTATTATGACAAACGATCAACATGAACTTTTCAGTAAGTTCTTGAAATTGAAACCTCCAGTCTTTAAAGTGCGTAATCAGAGGATGCCTACGATTTTCTGGTTGATTGTCATGAGCTACTACAAAAGATGGGTATAGTAGAAAGGTTTGGTGTCGAGTTCGTGAGCTATCAGTTTCAAGGGAACGCCAAAATGTGGTGGCGATCACATGTCGAGTGTCAACCGACAGAGGCCACACCCATGACTTGGGCATCCTTCTCTACTCTGTTTATGGAGAAGTATATCCCAAGGACTTTGAGAGATAGAAAAAGGGATGAGTTCTTGAGTCTCGAGCAAGGTAGGATGACGGTTAACGCATATGAGGCTAAGTTTCGTGCTTTATCAAGGTATGCCACTCAACTCTGTTTCAGTCCACAAGAGCGGATTCGCCGGTTTGTGAAGGGGTTGAGATCAGAGTTGCGGATTTCGGCCTTACAGGTAGCGGCAGCGGCAAAATCCTTCCAAGAGGTGGTAGACTTTGTGATAGAGGTGGAAGGAGTGAAGCCAGATGACTTCACCACAACTTCGACATCGAAAAGGTTTCGAAAGGGAGGTGAGTTTAATAGTTGGTATACTAGAGGACAGACTTACGGAGGCTACTCGGTTCGACCAATTCAGTCTTCACTACAGATCAGTAGTTGGGGACCACCTCGAACCGGTCAACACTTCTCTGAGAGACCTATGCTTGACTCTAGAGAGTGTTATGGATGTGGGGAGACTGGACATATTAGGAGGAATTGTCCCAAACAAAGTTATAGACCCCAATAGCTAGAGGTAGAGGTGGTCATGGTAGAGGCCGTTATTTTGGAGGGCGTGGTAGTCGAGGTAATGGTGGTCACCAAAGCGGCAGAGGTGATGGGCAAGCTGGAGCCACTACATCACAACATGGTAGGGCAACGGACGAGCGATAGGGCCCATTGTTACGCTTTCACTGGGCGATGCAAGCGGAGGCCTCGATCTTTGTCATCACAGTAATCTTTTGGTTTGTGATTGCATGGCTTCAGTATTGTTTGATCCTGGATCCACATTTTCTTATGTATCTTCCTCATTTGCTAATGGTCTAAATTTACATTGTGAATTACTTGATATGCCTATTCGTGTTTCTACTCGGTGGGTAGTGTGATAGTTGAAAAAGTGTATAGGTCTTGTTTGGTGACTTTTGTGGGGAGCAACACTTATGTAGATTTGGTTATTCTAGAAATGGTTGACTTTGATGTAATCCTGGGTATGACTTGGCTTTCTCCGAATTTTGCGATCTTGGATTGTAATGCTAAAACGGTGACGTTAGCCAAGCCTGGGACGGATCCGTTAGTGTGGGAGGGTGACTACACTTCCAATCCGGTGCGTATCATCTCCTTTCTTCGTGCTAAGAAAATGGTTAGTAAAGGGTGTTTAGCTTTCTTGGCCCATCTCAAGGATGACACTACTCAAGTACCCTCAATTGAGTCGGTTTCGGTAGTCCGTGAGTTTTTGGATGTGTTCCCCGCAGATCTTCCTGGTATGCCACCAGATAGGGATATTGACTTCTGCATTGATCTTGAACCGGGTACTCGCCCCATTTCTATACCCCCTTATAGAATGGCTCCGGCGGAGTTAAGAGAGTTAAAGGCACAACTTCAAGAGTTATTGAACAAAGGCTTCATTAGACCAAGTGCATCCCCTTGGGGTGCTCCGGTTTTGTTTGTGAAGAAGAAGGATGGGAGTTTTCGGATGTGCATAGACTACAGACAACTAAACAAGGTAACCATAAAGAACAAGTATCCTCTTCCTCGCATTGATGACTTGTTCGATCAGTTACAAGGTGCTTGTGTCTTCTCTAAGATTGATTTGAGATCCGGTTATCATCAATTGAAAATACGAGCAACGGATGTGCCAAAGACCGCTTTTCGAACGAGGTATGGACATTACGAATTTGTAGTGATGTCTTTTGGTCTTACGAATGCCCCTGCTGCGTTCATGAGCTTGATGAACGGGATCTTTAAGCCATATTTGGACCTTTTCGTGATCGTATTTATTGATGATATATTGGTATACTCGAAGAGCAAGAAGGAACATGAAGAGCATTTGAGAATGGTATTGGAAATGTTGAGGGAGAAAAAGCTTTACGCCAAGTTCTCTAAGTGTGAGTTTTGGCTAGATGCGGTGTCCTTCTTGGGGCACGTGGTTTCTAAGGAAGGAGTGATGGTGGATCCTTCTAAGATTGAGACAGTGAAGAATTGGGTAAGACCCACTAATGTGTCAGAAATAAGGAGCTTTGTTGGGTTAGCTAGTTACTACCGCCGATTTGTCAAGGGATTCTCTTCTATTGCTTCCCAACTGACGAACTTGACTAAGCAAAATGTTCCATTCGTATGGTCGGATGAGTGTGAGGAAAGCTTCCAAAAGCTCAAGACTTTATTGACTACCGCACCCATTCTCACCTTGCCAGTGGAAGGTAAGGACTTCATTGTTTATTGTGATGCATCCTATTCTGGGTTGGGTGCAGTGCTAATGCAAGAGAAGAGTGTAATTGCTTATGCTTCAAGGCAATTAAAGGTGCATGAACGTAACTACCCAACTCATGATTTGGAATTGGCCGCGGTAGTGTTTGCACTAAAGCAATGGAGACACTATTTGTATGGGGTTAAGTGTGAGGTTTACACGGATCATCGTAGCCTTCAGTATGTCTTCACTCAGAAAGATTTGAACTTAAGACAGAGGAGATGGATGGAGTTACTAAAGGACTACGATATCACTATCTTGTATCATCCGGGAAAAGCGAATGTTGTAGCAGACGCTTTGAGTAGAAAGGCGGGAAGCATGGGAAGTCTAGCTCATTTGCAAGCTTCTAGACGCCCATTGGCTAGAGAGGTTCAGACTCTGGCTAACGACTTGATGAGGTTAGAAATAGATGAGAAGGGAGGATTGTTGGCTAGTGTGGAGTCGAGATCTTCTTTTCTTGACAAGATTAAGGAAAAGCAGTTTGATGATGAGAAACTAAGACGAATTCAAGATAAAGTATTACGAGGAGAGGCCAAAGAAGCGACAATCGATGAAGAAGGTGTTTTGAGAATCAAGGAAGGGTATGTGTACCAGCGTCGATGATTTGATCAACACTATTCTCGACAGAGGCTCATAGTTCACGGTATTCTATACATCCGGTGCGACCAAGATGTACCGTGACCTCAAGCAACACTTTTGGTGGAGTAAAATGAAGCGTGATATTGTTGACTTTATCGCTAAATGTCCAAATTGTCAACAAGTAAAGTATGAACACCAAAGGCCCTGAGGAACACTTCAGAGAATGCCCATTCCTGAATGGAAGTGGGAGAGAATCGCAATGGACTTTGTGGTTGGTCTTCCAAAGACAATGGGTAAGTATGACTCCATTTGGGTGATTGTCGATAGGTTAACTAAGTTCTGCTCATTTCATTCCGGTCAAGGTGACCTACAATGCAGAGAAGTTAGCCAAAATCTATATCTCAGAAATCGTTCGATTGCATGGGGTTCCACTCTCCATTATATCAGATAGAGGTACGCAGTTTACTTCTAAGTTTTGGAAAACATTGCATGCAGAATTGGGTACTAGGTTGGACCTTAGTACTGCGTTCCATCCTCACACCGATGGTCAGTCTGAGAGGACGATTCAAGTGTTGGAGGATATGCTTCGTGCATGTGTGATAGAGTTTGGTGGCCATTGGGATAACTTCCTACCCTTAGCGGAGTTTTCGTACAATAATAGCTATCACTCAAGCATTGATATGGCCCCATTTGAAGCATTGTATGGGAGGAGATGTAGATCTCCCATTGGTTGGTTTGATGCATTCGAGGTTAGACCTTGGGGTACTGATCTCTTAAGGGATTCGTTAGATAAGGTGAAGGGCATTCAAGAAAAGCTTCTAGCGGCGCAAAGTAGACAAAAGGAGTATGCAGATCGAAAGGTTAGGGACTTAGAGTTCATGGAGGGTGAACAAGTCTTGTTGAAAGTTTCACCAATGAAAGGGGTGATGCGGTTTGGAAAAAGAGGTAAGTTAAGTCCAAGGTATATTGGACCATTTGAAGTGCTTAAGCGAATAGGGAGGTGGCTTATGAGTTAGCCTTGCCCCCGGGGCTGTCCGGAGTACATCCGGTATTCCATGTGTCCATGTTGAAAAGATACCATGGAGATGGCAACTACATCATCCGTTGGGATTCAGTCTTGCTTGATGAGAACTTGTCATATGAGGAGGAGCCTGTTGCTATTCTAGATAGAGAAGTTCGCAAGTTGAGGTCAAGGGAGATTGCATCCATCAAAGTCCAATGGAAGAATCGACCGGTTGAAGAGGCTACTTGGGAGAAGGAGGCGGATATGCAAGAGAAATACCCACATCTGTTTACAGATTCAGGTACTCCTTTTCGCCACTGTCCTTCTTCTCTTGATCGTTCGGGGACGAACGATGGGTAAATTGGTATCTATTGTAACGACCTGTTTAGTCGTTTTAGAGCAGCAGAACAAATTCTGGAAAAACTGGCTGAAACCACGGACCCAACGACGGACCGTCGCAGGCTCGACGGACCGTCGTGGGTGTTCCGTCCCATGGCACTTAGAAATTTGAAATTGGGTACCGAAAATCGACTCTCTGTAAATTGTGACGGACCTGCAGGACGTGCCGTCACATCCACGACGAACCGTCGTGAGTACCCGTTGCAAAACACTTCAACTTTTGAGAATTTGGTACAAGAAACGAGTCTCGACCGTCGGGGAGGCGGGGCGGACCGTCACAGGTGACGGGCCGTCGCAGACCACCTGAAACCTGGAGAGGCGCGACGACCGGCGTGACGGACCGTCGCACTCACGACGGCCCGTCACGGGTTGCGCAGTCCCAGGCGGTTTAGGATTTCTTTCCTCGTTTTAAGGGACGTTTTGGACTATTCTTTCCTTAATTATAAAGTTTGAGGGTTATTATTAATAAATCTAATTACTTGGGGGTTAAATTAGGTAACCTTAAGTTAATTAGTGGGTCATTATTACCATCTTTCATTCCTAATTATATAGAATTAGGGTAAAAGAAAGAGGGTTTGAATAAGAAAAAGAAAAGAACAGAAAGAGAGACAGATTGAATCGATTGGGAGAGAGAGAGAGTCGAGCGAGGAAGAAGAATATCAAAGCTTGGGAAATTGCTTGTTGATTCCAATTCTTCGGTGGAGGTAGGTTATGGTTTTCATGCTATTCGTAGTAAACTCTTAATAGCGAATGATATATGTTAGTAGTATTGTAAAACCCTTCTATATGCTTAATTGTATGCTTGCATGAATGATGTTATTATGTAATTATGAATAAATAAGCATGACGAAGCTATTGAATCCCAAATCTTGAAAGAAACTTTAATCTACTTGTTAATGATAAGGCCTTGGTATAAAAGAAGGCTTGATGAATTAAAGTAATGGGATTGATGATGCCTTGGTATAGAGAAGGCTTGATGAACGGATATAATGAGAATTAGTGGATCGGAGTGTCACGTTCCGACACATAGTATTAGTGGGACGGGTGTCACGAACCGACACGTAGAATTAGGGGATCGGAGTGTCACGTACCGACACATATAGGGGATCGGGTGTCACGAACCGACACGTAGATGTAGGGGATCGGGTGTCACGAACCGACACGTAGATTTAGGGGATCGGAGTGTCACGTACCGACACAAGAGGATTAATGAATATGAGGGAGCGGAGTGTCACGTACCGACACAAGAGGAATATGAATAATGAATCGTGAAAGATGAGAATATACTCAACATAATGAACTTAATTCCCAAATGAGCATGGTATTGAGGCTTGAGCCCTCATGGATGAACTTAATGGTACTTATTGATGATTATAGTACTTGTTGTTGCTACATGTTGAGTTTTATAGTTGATTTATGATATTAACTGATATATACTGTTTTCTATTTTGAGTTGGCCGATGATATCTACTCAGTACTTGTGGTTGTACTGACCCCCTACTTTTATGTTTTCTTCTTTGCTAATTGTGGAATACAGCGAACGTTCCGTCATCTTCAACTCAGCAGTGATTCAAGCCAGTCTTACTACACCGGAAATTCAGGGTGAGCTAATACGTCTAGCTTGGACTGGATCTTCTTCTTCAAGTCTTGATGCCTTGAATTCCGGCATGGACTAGCTTTTATGTATTTTTAGTTCTTGGACATTCTTAGTTTAGTAATTTGAAATAGATGTTCTTGTGATGATGACTTCCAGATTTTGGGGATATTAATAATAGTTTTGAATTGTTTTATTAATGAGTTAAGTCTTCCGCATTACTTATGATGATATTACATTGAAATGTTAAGGTTTAGATTGGTTGGTTCGCTCACATAGGAGGGTAAATGTGGGTGCCAGTCGCGGCCCCGATTTGGGTCGTGACAGGTATACCATTTGTATTCAAATTAACATGAAATACAAAGTGATAATCAAAATACAAACTTGAATTTTTGTTATTTAAAATTGTGAATGAATACGAAATCAATGTTAAACTAGTTGGTAAGTATATATAATGAGCAAAATAAAATATAAAATCTATTTAATTAATGCAATTAGGTTGAATACTTATATACTAAATGTATAAATAAACTGTATTTTGGCTACTTATAGTTCAGAATGAATACAAAATCAAATATAAATATAAAATTTTATGGTATACCACTAAGACGAATACAAAATCAAATCTAAATACAAACTATTTGATATACAAAATGATATTTATATACAAACGAGCAATATAAAAAACATTTATAATACGGATGAATACCTATAATTAATACATGAGTATTGTATTCTGAATACTGAAAAATTTCCTAAAAGGTGATACTATCACACATAAACTTGAAAAAGAAAACGATGATAGCCAAATACCTTCATAAAATTTTAGGCATTTTTTTTATAATAAATTATAAATTCAAAATTTTAAAATGATGCCTTAGAAGAATAATCTGCCACAAATATGATAATTTATGGTAAATAAAAGATTTTATAAAGAAAAAAGATTAAGAAAATTGGATATCAATTTTTTTAGAACAATTTTGAAAGGTGTGTTTTTTAGAACACGGTGAAAGAAAAAGAAAGAGATGAATGTTAGTGTATTTTGATAAATTAACTAAAGAGACTTATAAGAATTTGTTCTTTTTTAAAAATAATTCTCTCCCCTAAATTCATCCGTTTTGTTATATAAAAATTGTATTTCTTTAAATAAAAACATAAATAAGATACACAACAAACTAAAATTTCGACATTTTTACTAAATATTGAAAGTGTTGCTAATGATCCCTCTTAAATAATAAAGTATTGACATTTAAAAAAAATTCACAATTAAAAAAAAATATCGTTCCATAGATTCTTTAGAACTTGTAGTAGAACTTCTACAAAAATACCAAGAGATAATATAAGAGAAGAAAAGTGATGTTAAGATTATGAACATTGACAAATAATTAAAAGAAAATAAAAGTACCTCTACAATAAAGAGTAATGATTTATTTACAATTAAGTCATACAAAGTTATACACTTCCGATAACAATGAATTTCAACATGAACTTGTATTAAAATAAAATGAATATGGTAGGAAATGAATATCAACATACAACTGTAGACATGTAGTTGTGATCAAACTTATGGTCTTACAACATTTTTAGTATATAAATATTATTTTTATGTATAAACTAGGAGTCATGCCTGCGCGTTGTGCGGATAGTTTAGAAATTAAATTTAAATAAATCTTTTTCCAATTTTTTCGGTTGTTGGTTCTTTGTGATTTTTTAAAAAATTGTCCTAATCTAACAAATGTAGGGAAAATATATCCAGTTGAATTAAAATTTTCTTAAGATCTTATATTATGTATAATAACTCAAAATAATTGTTATAAATCTTCAACAATTAATTTCATAAGTAGTTCACATATAGTTAGTAATACAAATCAATTGAACAATGATAAAACTGAAAAAGAAGAAAACAAAGGATCCAAAAACACTTTAATACTATAAAAGTCTAAGGCATGTCCTAGATCCTAACAAGAGTGTCTAAGGGTTGTGTCACTATTTTAAGGTAAAAACTAATTAATATAATTGTTTTAGGAAATTTTAGAATCAAAACGTCAAAGAACGTCTATGACGTTCGAAAAGTAGTTCAATGAGGTGCTACTGTGCCTTAGCCTATTTGACTATGTTTATAGTCGGAAAATGATTGAAATTCGGTGGTAAGGTGTCTAACACGAATTAGAGTTAGTTTATAGTTAAAACGTCTGGGTACGACTCCCCAAGGAAAAACCAAGGGCCCTTAAGGAGGACCCTTGCAATTTGTGGCAGAAGCTGTGAAGAGATAGTGTCCACAGACGAAGGCCACTAACGAGGCATGGTCCAATCGACGGGGAGTCTATGTCAACCTTCGATGGACACATAATCAATTTGGCCAAAGGGTCATTTTTACAAGTCTATATGCACAAACTACGAACCAACAAGATGGCTGGCCCTTGGTCGTCTATTGACAAACGGGGCGTGGGTCAGGGTTTCTTCCGTGAGAACTGTTTTTGTTGCATGTTTTTAAGTAAGACAAATTAATTAATTATGTGAATATTTAATTAGGTAGGGGTTATTATATATCTAATTAATTTGGTTAATTACCTATCTAGAGACCCTAACCTAATTAAACTAGCATATGCCCTCATAATTCCCAAAACCAAATTACTCTTCCTTCTCTCTTCTTTGTCTCTTCCAAAGAAAACCCATTGAAGACCAAGATAGAGGTGAATTATAGGGACTCAAAGTATCAAGTTTCTCCATCAAACTCCATCAATCAACAAGTTGTGGAATTCCCATCACCTTTGGGACTTCTTTCTCCAAAGGGTTCCATCAAATTGATTTCAAAAGTATGAAATTCAAGTCGGTTTTCTTCCAATACGAAATTGATCTTGTGAATTTCTTCTTTTTATCATTTATTTTGGATATTATTAGTATATTAACATGAATTATGATTCAATTATACTACTTATTCATATATAGGTCTCAATTGTGGAGGATGACCTATTCCTTTAATCATAGTTTGTGATCTTGAATTGAATTGTATAGTGTTGACTCAATTGGCTTGGTTAGTGTGTAAATTACTAACCTATGTTGTTATAATGCTATTTATGATCAGATTGTGATAAAATGCAGTCTAATTACGCTAGTTCTTAAGTAATTGACCTCGGTTGTGAAGTAGATTATGAACGTGATCTAAGTCTCAAATTCTAGGCTATGAACTAATGATGAATTGTTGTATTATGATTCTGTTGACCTTGTTATTATGTTGGGTTCTATTGTGTGATGATATTATACCATTTTTGGGTTTAATTGGATGGTTGATGATAAGACCTTGATGATGACATTGTGAAGGAGATTGAGTAAGTCTTGTGATCTTTATTCTTTACTTCAATTATGGTAACTTGGGGTTATGTGATGATGTTATATTTAAATATAACTTATATTAAGATTGATAGGGTTGGTATGATGTTGAATTGAAATGTCTTGAACAATGTATTTTGAGTTGTTGGTTATGATGTAAATAGTATAAGGATAGTTATAACTTACCGATGTGCCTTATCATGAATGATTATGTAGTTGTGCTAACCTCACATGTATTATTTGTAAGTAAAGGAAAATACTCTTGCAATTCATATTGAGCTATGATGATGATTATATAAGGGATAGACCCGATGACCTACATTAATCTATGATGATTAATAAAGGCATTAAGTACATTTAAAAAGGGACTCTATCTTAGCACCGAGTTAATTAGAGAGAAGAGTGTCCCTTCCCACATTCGGAAGGTAGGATCACTAATGTACTTATGATATAGGAGACTAATGCATGTAGCATAAAGAGGGTCGTAACTATATCTCTTAATACTTGAACTATGTTTCCCGCATAGGAATACTAGCTAGTGAATCCACGTAGATGCTACGTTCATGTTTCGGTACTACCTTCGCAAGTAGTCCACTTTCCTTTGTTGTAAGGTTCCATGACACCGAATTCCACATTAGCATATGTGGTATATGTCGGTTAAGGAAAGATGTTACCGAAAAATAAAATGAACAAAAGGAATGAACTCTAACTAGGATGACTTAAGGGGTTTAGCTTAGTCTAGGTAGGGGTATGAGATTCTACCTATACATTGCACTAGTTAGACTTGAAGGGAGTCTTAAGATGATGTTCTTATGTATGTATATGCTAATTATATATATAAATTATATGTATATGATTATTTTACATTTTGATGGCACCTTATAATGTTGAATTCACTTATTAATATATTTTTGGTCTCCATTCATAAGGTGTGATGATATGTACTCTTAATGATATGCTATGTGAAGTTGGACATTGCTTCTGGTTGTAATTGGGTTTACTTGAATGAGTAAGATTATGGGGCTTTGCTTAGTCATTGCACTAGTGGACTTAATGAGGGTTCATCAGTAAATGTCTTTCTTTTATTATGTTGCAATGAACTTTTATTAATGCTTGTCAATGTTATAACTTGATGATAAAGTTTTCTTGATTATATGTTTTAGTATGTTGGTATGCATGGTGGACTTGGCTAGACTTAGTATGATGAACATGGTTTTGACTTGATGAATATGCATTAATGGCGTGTATTGATTCTTGAATGTGCATAAGGATTTTCAAAGTAAATTTCTTGCTTTATTGAAATGTCCCTCTTTTGCATGATTTTATGATGTATGTGCATATGGTCTCACACTTAGTACAAATGGTGTACGAACCCCATTATCTTCCTTTTCCCCAACATTTTAGGTTCCGGTCGTTGAAGGGCTTTTTGAGACGACTTTGAAGTAAGACTTGGAATTCTCACTCATCCAAGTTGGGTAGGTCTTCACTTTCCGAGGGCAATGCCACTATCAAGCTTTTGATATTGTTCTAGTTATAAGACTTCTAGTTCTTTCCTTTCCATTTGAGTGCTAAAGATTGTATAGCCTATATGTGGCTCTATTACATAGATGTACGGGATATGCCCAATTGATATACTCTTGTTTTATATGGTCATGAGATGATCATCCGTTTAAGACTATGTTAAGTATCTTATATATGTATGTGCAATAAAAGTAGACTATTATACAATCTTCTTATACGAAGGGTCTATGCTTACTCGGTATGAATATATATTATGTGTACGCGAGAACTCTATGTAAACATCAAGAGAGATATAGAAATGTTTTAAAATTATCCGTGTTTTAACCTATGAATGTAATGATGTAAGCTAAGAGGTTAGTCTTAGTCCTCGATGAGGACGACGACATCGGTTACATCTAAGGGGTGCTCCCTGCACGTGACAAACACTATACTATTTTTTAATGCGGACAAGAAAAAGAAAAATCACCACCCACTTTATATTTTATCACTCGCAAATAAAGGTTGTGTTCGATATTTGATTTTGTGATTCTTTATTGGAATTGTTTTCTTTCATGAATTGAATTTTCGCTAGAGTTAACATTTATTTTTTAATGTATAATTTGATTTTTATGATTACATAGTACTTGATTTCAATGTTGTGAAGTTGCTTAAATTATTTGTGTGTTTAATCTCATTGTTTTTCATCTTATACCATATTCTATTAATAATTAAGTATCTCTTTCATCGAATCACCATTTACCATATACCTGGAAAAAAATACTCTAATAATTTGTTAAGTCATCTTCATCTAAATTTAAAAATGTTCATCATAAAAAAATGAAGAAATGAAGAGTTGCACAATTTTTATTATTTTTTAAATGTTTTTGTCGTGTCTCTTTATATACAAAAATATAAATGCATCTATGTTGAATAACTTGTTTATTAAGTCAAATTGTCAAAGTGTGGTGGATAAAAATTTGAAAGATGTAATTTATAGCTTTTTATATTCTTTAATTGTTCTTTATATCCCACAATTACCGGAGTTCCTCTGGAATCCAGTGATTCTATCAACAAAAGACCCCAACACTCCATTTTTACCTACTCCTCCTTCTCCTTTCCAGCAAAAACCAGCTCCAAATCCAATCACTACCAGACTCCTCACTGTTTTGACCAAAATGCATTAGAAAACTTGTAATACCCTATATCTGAAAAATAAACCTCATTGTGGATTTCCAGAAATTGCAGGTGCAAACTTCGGTTGCCACTAATGTAGAGTAGGGTGACCCGCGATTCGTGCTAGTGGTCAGTGGTTCATATATGCAACCCCTCCCCAGACTCAACCCAAAACTCCCTCTAAGTGTTGATTCACGACATAACCCATGAAACGTAGGTCAGGTCATGGACCGTGATCCGTGTTAGTGTATTAGACCCTCAAAATCCAGCTTCAATTTCGATTGAAGGTCGACCAACATGGATCGCCAGTTGACAAATGGTTTGTTAGTCTTGTCCGTCGGTGACCCCGACATTATTTATGTAAGGGATCTTTCAGTATTTTCCCTATTGGTCGGCACCTAAACTACGATGTTTAAGCTCTAAACTACGTGGTTTTTGTCAGTTTTAGCTAAAAGAATATAACTTGAACTTACCTAAGTTATGTCTGTCATCAAAATATAGAAACTTGGAGCGTAAAGAGAAGAAAAGGGTGACCAAACCTAGTTCAAGAACGTAAAAAGGTTCCATTAGTTCCATCCCAGAAATCAAAAGGTTTATTCATGGAATTCATAATCATGTACGTGGTATTTCACTAGTGGATTTATTTCACCCATTAGGTCCATATATTCATGTTAGTTTCTTGATTCGATTGATATTTTGTAGACCTAGGGTTTTTTGAATGTTTGAAATTGTTCTAGTTCAGTTGTTAGTAAGATCCAAATAAAATTATCATATTGTTGCTTAATTCTTTGCAAGGAATTTAAAACCATATCTATGTAGTTCAGTAGTTCATCAAATATGTATCTAGTCAGGTAAATTCATAAATACACATACATGCCTCAGTTTACGAATGTCACAATATTAGTATAATTATTCCATTCTTAGTCTGTATGTTCTTATTTTGAGCTATCCAGTATTAAATCATTTCAGTCATAGTGTTGCTTATTTACATAATTAATTGGGAATAGATTAATACCGAGTGGACTAGAGTCAATCAGCCTCGAGTTCTAGAACTACCTTCCTCCATAGGTTGTAAGTCCTATAAGATTCATGCTTATATACCTTTGGCAGGGTATATTGTGTCCTCTTGATAGGGCATATATATAAGACTCTACATTTATCTCATGTAGTTTTATGTTAGTCATTAGTAGCTCGTATAATTCAATCCAAATCTTTTACATTGATTGTGTTATTAGTACAATATTTAGTCTCAACATGTTATAAACTTGGTTAATGCATTCTTTTAGTTCATGTTCAGTATATATAGTTCTCTTTATCATGTTTCATATGAGTTATTGCTTTCTTGATCTATCAGTAATGTTACTTTTCTGTTTTACTATATCTACAGGCTTAGTACCTTTCAGATACTCACGCATACTCTGCACTATATTTTCTCGTGATGCAGGTCCAGGTTCTCAACTTCCATATGACGCTTACATCGATTCTCGATCATTAGTTTAGCAGCACTAGTGGTGAGCCATCATTCTTCGAGGACAATAGTTATGCTATTTTTTGTTTTTTCAATCTTTAAGTTTCAGTTTTGCTAGATTTAGTGAAGGCTTCTCCCAACACTTTTAGTTAGTTAGAGACCATTTTTAGATATAGTTAGATTCAAGTTAATGTTTCAGTTTGATATTTCTTTTGTATTAAACTCTCATATTTTATATATTCAGCTTATGTGTACTCCCCATTACATTTATAAGTATGATATTTGATTAAGCTTTCGCATTAGCTTTCTTATCATAGTATGCTTGTTATGACTACAAGGTTGGCTTTGGGTAACTCTTGATCCTAGGTATTGTGTCAGCGTCTTGGGGGTAGCCTCGGGATGTTACAAACATTTGTATTAGTCTTATGTGTATGTGTCCTAGGATGTCCAAAAAGTTACACTAAGTAGAGTCCATTTCATAGGTGTGAAGTGCACCAAAATTAATGAGAGAGAGGCTACAAAGTGTTTTATCATGCATAAGCTATGAACTAATTACTCATTCCTGACTCGACCTCCTACATTTAGGATCATGTCTTATCGTAGATCTAATTTCAGAAATATGAATGTCAGGAACGCAAACGTAGATCCTCTAGTCCCATATCATGAAGTTTCAAATGCTATGTTTCGGAACGCCATTCAAGTGTTGGCTAAGAGTGTGGCCAACTGTAAGAATATACGGGTTCCGGTTCGAACAGACTCTAATATTGGGTCAGCTGCATCTAGAGTGAAAAATTTTGTTAGGATGAATTCGCCTGAGTTCTTAGGATAGAAGATTGGTGAGGATTCCCAAAACTTCATAAATGATGTCAAGAAGATCCTTGAAGTGATTTTAGGTAACTGGGAATGATCGGGTTCAGTTAGCATCTTATTAACCTAAGGATGTGGCTTGAAAGAGAACAGGGGTACTGATGAAACTCCAATCACTAGGGATTGCTTAGGTGAAACTTTTACTAATAGCTTCTTCTTAAGATAGCTAAGGAAAGCGAAAGATCAGGAGCTTAGGAACTTAAATCAAGGTAGCATGATAGTCCATGAGTGTGGGCTCAAGTTCACCCAATTATCAAGGTATGCTCATCACATGGTTGCTGATTCCAGGGCCCAAATGATCAAGTTTCTTTATGGAGTGTCAAACTTGGTGAAAATAGAGTGCAGAAATTCTATGCTGCTAGAAAATATGAACATCTATAGGTTCATTACTCATGCTCAGTAGCTTGAGGGAGATAAGCTTAGGGAGTAGGGTAAGGAGAATAAAAAGGCTAGGATTGGGACTCTGAGTATTCTCAACTAAAATAGGGTGTAGGAAATCTCTCTTTGGGTCAACAAAAAGTTTAAGCTCCAGCACCTTCATGAGCTAGTGTTTCATTCTTTAAGTTCACACATGATCATAAAGGTAAGGCATGAGGCCCTAAGTCTAAGAAAAGTGTTTTAGGCACCAAAACCCACCCAACTAGTCGTAAGTATGGCAAGAACCCTCCATTCTAGTTAGCAATTGAGATTCTTCTTCTAAACAGGGTCAAGGAGGTACTAATAATAGATCTTTGTACATTACTTCAGCATCACCAACAGGTCGCCCGACTCAGTAGGGTAAATTATCTGGTACATGTGGCAGTCAGTACTAAAATTTGTTGTATGCTCTACAGGCTTGCTTGGATAAGGAAGAATCTCTTGACGTAGTCACTAGTACGTTAGGAGTCTTTGACCTTGATGTTTATGCTACTCTTTCCTATTTCATTCCATAAATAACAATCAAGTTCAATGATAGTCAACAAACTCTCTGAAAACCTTTCTCAGTCTCTACTCCAGTCGGTGACTAAGTTTAAACTATATGAGTATACAGAAATTGCCCTGTCACGATCTCCTAAAAAGTCACCTCAGAAGATCTTGCAGACTTACGAGTTGTAGAATTTGATGTTATAATAGGAATGAATTTTTTACATTCATGTCATGCCTTAGTCGATTGTAGAACTAGCATTATTCATTTTCAGTTTCCAAATGAACCAATTTTTGAATGGAAGGGTAGTATATTAGTGCCTATATGTTAATTCATTTCTTACCTTATAGACATAAAAGATAATATCAAAGCGATATCTCTATTATTCTCTTCAAGTTAAGGATTCAAGCTCCAAAACCCCAACTCTTGAGTCAGTTCTTGTACTGAACGAGTTCCTAGAAGTGTTTCCTGAAAATCTTCTTAGAGATTCTCCCGAAAGGTAAATCGACTTGGGAATCGATCTTCTTCTAAATACCTGACCCATATCTATTCCTCCTAATAAAATGGTCCTGGCCGATATTAAGGAATTGAAAGACCTTCTAGCTAAGGGCTTCGTCCGACTTAGTATTTCATCGCGGGTTCACCAATGTTTTTCGTAAAAAAGAAAGATAGTTCTCTCATAGTTTGCATTGACTATAGTCAGATGTACAAGGTCACAATAAACAAAAATTATACCATCTGAATGATTGATGAGTTGTTTGACCAACTTCAGGGTGATAGTCATTTTTCAAATATAGACCTCAAATCGTGTTATCATCAACTCTAAATTATAGATTGTGACATTCCAAAGACAACCTTTACATTTAAGTATGGTCATTATGAACTCGCAGTTATTTCATTTGGACTAATCAATACTCATGTAACTCTCGTGGACATGATGAACAGAGTGTTTAAGCAATACTTAGACTTGTTTTTTATCGTTTTTATTGATATTATCTTCATTTACTCTAGGAATGAGGAAGACCATAAGAATCATTTGAGGGTTGTTTTGCAAACTCTCAAAAACAGCTACTTATTGTCTAAGTTTAGCAAATGTGAGTTATGGTTTCAATTCGCTTCTTTCCTTGATCACATTGTGTCTAGCGAAGGGATCCTAGTAGATTCTCAGAAAATTGAAGCAGTAAAATAATGTTTCAGACCTACCTTTCCTATAGATATCAAAAGTTTCTAGGGTCTAGCAGGTTATTATAGAAGGTTCATGGAAAGATTTTCATCCATAGCCTCTCTTTTGACAAAATTGACTCAAAAAGGATACGATGGTCCGTCCTGCATGACCGTTATGATTGTGAGAGACCCCTCTCCTAAGGGTCTCCATAATTTTTTTCAATTGTCCTCTGACGGACACCTACGACGGACCGTCGTACCTATGACGGTCCGTCTTGCACGTACCTTCATACTTGTCAGAGACTCTCATTCAGGGTTCTCCATATAAACAAAGTCTAAGTAAGACACGGTGGATCCCATGACGGTCTGTCATAGTCACGACGAGTCGCCACCTGGCCCGGCGTGTTTCACTGTTACTATAGAAATGTCATTTTATTTTAATTTGTTTTATTTATTAAGTGTGGTTTTGCTTGTCTTTTTTCCCCTTCTAGTACTAATATTGATCCTTTATAGGTACTATCTACTATGGTACCAAAATAAGATCGAGCCTAGGCACGCGAGTGATCGAAGTCTGTCGCCCCGTCTGCCCGCCTGGTCATTGGCTCTGATGATGAGCGTGACCCCGTGTACGTGCCCCCAAGCACTTCCACCACATCCCATGCTGCACGTGCTGCAAGAGCCACACCCAAAAAGGTGGCGTCTGGCGTAGTAACTGCCTCCAAGTCTGATGAGGAGCGCACACTGACCGGAACACCTTCTGTGTCAGCCACTAATGAAGAAGGAGCGTCAGGCTCCTTAGGAGTTTCGTGGTCGGAGGAAGCCTTCAAATCTATTGAGGTTCTCGCACCCGCCACCGCTGCAGCGTCGGCCTCGTCTGATGAGGCTGATAGTTCGGAATCCACACCCGATTTACCAGCTCGTGCTCTCACCCCGGTTACTGACCAGCCCAACCGGTGGTGTGTCGACGGGCAGTTTCAAGTCCATTCTGATGCAAAGTTCCTGAATGACAACGGAGTTATGAATCAGATACTTACATTGGAGTGGCGGGTCCTTATGGTAAGTCTCCCGACGATGCCTGAGATCTACAATCTCTTCACCAAACATCGACTGGAGTGGACAGCACATCCGTTGGGAGGTTATACTGAAGAGCTGGTCTAAGAGTATTACGCATCCTACGTAGCGACTCTCCGATCGCAGATTGATAGGATGGCTGCCCCCGCCAAACAGGCCCAGTGGAGCAAGTTTGAGTACGTGGCGTTCCGGTTGATATCTCCCTGCCTGCTATCCTCCGGTTTCTATATAATGAGAATGTTGATGCTAATCGGACCCCTCTCACTACCGAGTTTGACTACCGATGGCAGATTGTCAAAGATTGCCAATTTTTGCGTGAACCATCGTTGAGAGAGACCACGAAGAGGTGGATGGCCATGCACTTGTCCGTTGATGGAGAAGGTGCCGACTGGGTTACTCAGTCGAAGGGGGCCATCAAGAAGGCTAACCTGACTTTCACGGCAAAGTTTTTGTGGTTGATTGTCCGCCACTGCCTTTCCCCATAGCCTCTGATAATATAGTCACATAGGATCGAGCAGTACTGATAACGGCGATTATAGCCGGGTTCGAGGTGGATTTTGCGTGGCTTCTACAGGCGGTCATGCACGAGATGGATTTTAAGGTCACAACTACTTAACCTTTCCCGTGCATGATATATTCTCTATGCAGGTCCGCAGGTGTGCCTATATGGCATGTTGATCAGCTCAAGACCCCTCTGGGCATTGTTGATATCGGCCTCATCAGAGATGAGGCCAATGAGTTGTCTCCACATAGAGGGCCCCGTCAAAAGCTGCCTCCACTTGGTGACAATCTTTCTGATATGGTAGTATAGGCCTGCACGGCTACGCAGGCGGCTTTCACTGAGACTACCCTAGTCGAGTCTATCCCAGGTAGTAGCATTGCCCCGAGCTCCTCTCGCTCAGCCCCTTTACCCGTTCTAGTCCCGCTTGCTAGGGTTGAGAAATTAGAGGCACAAATGGCTACATATCTGCATCATATCCAGCTTTGGATGCAAAGGTCTATTACCGAGGCAGAATAGCGTTTTGATCGGAGAATGTCCAGCACACTGAGCGGAAGATCGCTGAGGTTCATCAGCGGTTGGACGCTTTTGAGTTGCGAGTGCTAGCCCGACCAGACCCTCTGGTGGATGTGTCGACCCTTCAGGCTGCGGTCGACAGTCTTCGCATAGTTATTGATATGATCTTAGAGGCTAGGGTGCCTGAGTCTAAGGCCCCTTTTGTAGAGCCTAATGAAGACACAGTGATGGCGGCCATATTAGCCACTTCAGAGATTCCACCAACTCCCTTTCAAGAGCATTCCAAGAGGCGTAGGGGTCGACAGGATGATGAGGCGCGAACACGAAAGAAGGAGCGCCGTGAGATGGAGGTTGCGAGGATAGCCTCGCTTGCTGATAAGGAGGCGTGTCAGATGAGAGCAAAAGAGTTAGTTGTTGGGGCGTCTAGATCCAGAACTGTGGAGATAGAGAGAGGCACTGCTGATAGTGTTGTTGATGCTGAGGACACCACTGAGGGTGTCCAGATTACAGAGGTAGTGCGTTCCGAGGAATCGGACCCACCAGCTTGCTGATCGTCGGCGCTTTGTACCCCAATTTTGCTTTACCTACCACTCTAGTATTTAAATTTTTTTATGCATTGGGGACAATTGCATGTCTTTTTGTTGGGGGTGGGGTAAATTTAAAGTGAGTGCTAGGGTGAAGTCTGAGTAGTCCAATTCACTATCCTCCTTTGGGGTTTTCTTGCCTGTGTTCTTTTTCCCCAAGAGACTGATTACTTTTTCTGTTGAACCGGCATGTCTATATCTTGTGTATGTACTTTAATTCTGGAGCATGATGACTAAAATGATATCCTGATAAAATGGAAAATGATGCATGACTAGGCATAGTAATTGATAAAGTGTGGCTCTAAGCATGACATAGAGGTAAACCACTGCATAACCCTAAATCTAAAATTTGAACTAGGTGTATGATAATCTGGTAGATTGATGAGATGTCAAGGGAGTGTGAGGAAGATTTGAATAGTCTACTATTTGTACTGAGCTAGAACTTGCCTGGTTAGTCCTGCTAAAAGTAAGTTGTAATAGAAAATTAGGAAAGGATCATAGGCTCTTATTCAATATAGCCCATTTTAAGCCTTAATAAAAGAAAACCAAATGAAATTTATCCTTCTTTGATCCAAATGATTTGAGATTAAATTAGACCTTTCTTTTTCAACCCAACTGATCTTTGCAGGGAATAATGTGTTGGCCCTGCTCCCTCCATGGACATGTGCACCTCAGCTTATGCCAAAAGCATAAGTTGAGGGTGGCTAATGCAGTAAACAACCTTTTTATGGCCCTGAACCAACTTTGGGTACTATGTACTTTGACTCATGGCAAAGCCATGAGTTGAGGGTGGCTATTATGAGGAATGCTCTGGAAAGTGGGGTTGAAAGAACAAAGAAAGAGAAAGAAAAAAAGTAAAGTGACTCAAGAATTAGTTTAAAGAAAAGTAAAAAAAAATTACAAGAAATACAAGCAAGAAAAGAAGAGAGTCACTTACACAAATGAAGAAAAAAGGGAAAATAGCAAGGTTAAAAAATATGGGAAACTGGGCAAAATAAAATGATAGAAAATGGTATGTTTAGTTGATATGGCAAGGAGGGCAAAAAGTCACTAAAGTATAACTAAATATACCCTACCTGACCCTGAGCCAATGTTACAAGCTAAGAAAGTCCTATCGTGATCCTATAGGTTGTATAGCGAACATAAATCAGTGAAAATAAGGGCAAGCTTATGGAAATAGGTATGAATGAGTGTGAATTTGTTCTGAGAGTGAGTGTTGAAAATTAATCCTTATACTCAAACTGAAATCAATGTGTGAAAAATGAGGATTTTTTTTTGAACTGAGGACAGTAGTTGCATTACCGAAAATATTAGCACCTCGGTGAGAAATTGAAGAGGATAGGTGTTACTGCATGTGAGTCTTTGTCATGGTCTGATTCCACATAATTCGAGCCTAATAGTGATAGCATGCATAGATATGATGAGAGTAATCGGGATTGATAGCCAAATGATTGCAAAAGATAAAACATGGATACTATTGTACAAAGATTATGTATTGAGGACAAACAACGAATTTAAGTTGAGGGTGTTGATATACCGTTGTTTCACGGTATTATTAATACTTTTTCCTTAAGTTCAGTTTGTCTAAAAGCCTTTTTGTGCTAATTTTTATATAAGTTTCTCCATATTTGCAGGAAATCTATCCAAAGATGAATGCGGCAGTTTTTGAGCGAAGAAATGCAGAAGAGACCACCTACGGAGCTCGTGACGGTCCGTAGGTGGCAGCGTAGTGCAGCCGCTGAAGGAAGATGGGGGCGTCTGACCAAGTTTGGGGTTAGGAAAAGCGTGACGGACCGCCGTTTCAATGACGGTCTGTCCTGCAGGTTCGTCATGAAGTTCAGAGAAGTAGTCCCAATACCCATATTCCAAGAGTTCAAGTGTTTTGGAATGGAGACCCTTGATGGACAATTGTGCCTGTGACGATCCGTCATACCTGCCGTTGAGCGTAATGAAGAGAGCAGCAGAAGAAATTGCACAAGTATGGGACGACGTAGTCCATGACGGTCCGTCGTAACCACGACGATCCGTCGCGATATCTGTCGATCCAGCCGCGTTTTGACAAATTTCCAGCAAATAGAGTCCTTGTTTAATTAGGTTTTTATTTTCTATAAATAGTTCGAAAAACCTCGTTTTTGAGGTTATACCCTTGATTATTTGGTTAGGCCCTTGATTATTGTTAGATTCTTGATTATTTTGAGATTCTTTTAATTGATTGCTGGTGATTTTTGTTAATTAATCAAGCAAACTTTCGAATTTTACTCTTTCTCATTGAAGTACGTACATGAATTCTTATACCATATATTTGAATATTGTGATTATGACTATGTGTAATTAAAGTCCATAACTAGTGTTGTGGGAACCATAGGCAAATAATGAGGTAAAACCTAACTAAAATAACAATTCTAGAATAGTGTCTTGCATCTATTGATAATTCTTTCGCATAGAAGTCATTTTAACGGTAGGTTAATGTAGGAACTTGCCTTAATGCTAGTTGCCGGACCAAGGAGGTAGATAATAGGAAAAAAATTATCAACATAGATTTAGTGTATACTATCTAATAGGCTAGTATTCATTGGTACGAGGTAATAACTTAGTCAAATATAGAATACAATGCTTAATATGAGGTAAAGATAAGGGTTAGGATAGCAACACACGTAGCAGGACCAAGGTGCGGAGTGAAATTTTCTAGATGCCGGACCAAGGATTTAGAAATACATAACTTATCACTTTGCATGTAAGATACTAGGAATGAATTGTTATTGTTAGACTTATCAAGTTATGAACTTGTGGGGAACACGTAAACCCTAGTTACTTTGATTAATTGATTAAACTCCAATATTCAAAGTTGTTAGTTTTCTCCTTTTATTTCGCTAGTTATTTTCATTTATTTAGGAATAGAAACCCCCCTTTTTAGCAGTTTTGCTTTCCAAGGAAGTAATTCACTGAACAATAGTAATAATAGATTGAAGTTAAGCCTATACTATTTTCCTCGTGGGAACGATCCCAACCTCACTAGTTGGGTTATTTACTTGACACGACCGCTTTACTTCTTATTTGAGAAGTAAGTTTGAGTGTATCATCTTGCTTCTAATTTTCTATGTTTTGATTTAATGATTTGACTTAGATATGTTTTAATCATTTTCATAGGCTTAAACTAACTAAAATCTGATGATTTAGGGTCGAAATGACGTAACTTAAGGTTTAAACAGAGTAGGAAAGTTCAAAAAGACCATTGGGAAGGTTACGGTCGGACCTTACGACAGCCAGCACTGGCGGTCCGTCGTACGCCCAATGCCCCGTCGTTGGGTCCGTCGTGAGGACCTGTTCGACAGGCCTTTACTAAAATGGTCATAACATTATACTCTGACGTCTGATTTTTGCAAGGTCGGTGGCTATGGAAAGATAATTCAATTATGTATTTATGGTTAGTTCATGGTATACCTAATTAAATTTGTGCTAAGAGTTATGATCATTTTAGGTTTACCCAACTGCATTTCCCCTTAACTGGCTATAAATTTTCCACCTACGGACCGTAGGTCCACCTACGAACCATGTTGGTCATCCATAGCCCTTGTCAGAGAGTGGTTGAAGGCAGTCTTGATCGACGGTCACGGACTACGGACCGTTGTTTTCCTACTGACCATAAGTCCGTCCGTCGTCCAAGACTTAACAATTTTTTCTAGGCGGAAATTTTTGGGTGTTTATGATCCTATCAATGGTTGTGCAGGATGGACCGTGGTTCAGGATATAGTCCGTCGATACCACCGTTCGTAGCGCCTGCAAATTTTTCTAAAAAACTAATATTTGGTCTATTTTTGCTATGGGGTGTTACAGTATGAATGGGGGTATGGGACTTCATTCATGCATTGCACTAGTGGACTTTGAGAAGGAATGTCATATGTTTTTATGACATTATTATCTTTTGTTAACATCATATTTTTAAACAGCTTTTCTTTATATTGCACATGTTTTAAACTGCTTTATATCACAATGAGTTCAATTATGTTTCAAAAGTTAAGTATATTTTGTTGAGTATCCATAGTCGAGTATGATATATTTGAGTTACGTATTTAATCTTGGAGTGCAGTATTTTACTCTTGAGTATTCTTTTGTATTTCTTCAGTATCAAGTTTGAGAAGAGTTAATTATGTTTCCATCTTTTGTTCAAGTATCAAACTTATGTTATGCTTTATTGATGCAGACAAAGATATACAGGATCATCAATAGGAGCTTTGTTGATACATCTGAGAGTTTTAGTTAGCTATGGTGAGCCTCCTTTATTTCGGAGGATTTCATTTACTTTTTAGTTTTGCTAGGAGGTCATGGGTCTTTCCCCGATTTCCATCTTTATCAGTTGGAAACTTCATAAATAGTTAGTATAGTTGAGGATTATGAATTAATCATTAATTTTATTAAATGTTTTAATGACTAAAGTTAATTGTTTTATGGCTAGTGGAATACATTGGTTTTATTCTAAGTTGATCATTTCAATTTTAAGTTTTTGGTATGCTTAAGTTAGTCTTCCGAGTCATCTAGGATGAGAGTTCGCTTGGGGACCAACAATGGTCTTCGAGTCTCGATCACGTCCAGGGTTTCGACTTGGGTTGTGACAATATCGTAGAATTATCTTGTAAAACGACTTTACTTGATTAGAAAAATATTAATATATTTCATTGTGTTATCTTCTAGAATTACTTTACTTAGTTTGAAGTACATTTAATATTTCCAAGATTAATAAAGTCAAATTCTATTCATATTACAATTATTTTTATTTGTCTTTTTTTCCTTTATATATGTAGATGTTTTGGAATTCTTTTTTTTTCAAAACTTTTGTGTCATGGTGGGTTGTTTTTATTCATTGTAATACATATTAACCTCTACATATAATAAGGAAAATAATCTGACAACATTCGCCTTTTTCTCTTTTTCCTTTTCCAGTCTTGTCTTTGAGATGTTTCCTTCCAACGGCCGCTAGAACCACACATTTCGCCGTCTCTTTTTGTAGTTTGTTTTTGTCTTGTACCTCTTCTTCTCTGTCATCTACACCACACATAAGAACATTCACTACTGAGCGGTAAGTATTCTTCCTTTCTTGCGCATTTCTTGCCATTTGACTTACTTCTGCCTTTGATTTGGAGGTAATGTGCTTTCCATCAATGCTTGGACTTCATGAAGGTAGCACTTAGAAGTTCCCAAAGTGACCACAAGTTAATCTTCCTTATTTTTGCTTAGCCTTCTTACCCCATTTAGATCTGACCTATCTTTGTAATGTGTCAATTGATTTTGTGTTGACCTCCATGATTGAATGTTAAAGATGACGTTGCACCTATAACTCTTTGGTGAAAGATTTTGTGTGCTAATATAGATTCGCATACACTTAGTGACTCCCTTCTAAGGGCATAATGTTATGTATATATGTTTGGTGCTCCCATTCCTTTCATGTTTATATCCTAGTTTCTAAATTCTTATGTGACTTATATGCAATGTTTTTATCTTAATATTTGGAATAACTTTTTTAAATCAATTGTAATGACCCCCTTCTAAGGGAATACTTTTATGCATGTGTATGTTGCTCCCCTTTCTTTCTTTTTTATATCCTAGCTTTTGGATTCTCATGTAAGTGATGTAACTTAATACGCTTAGGTTTTACCGTTATGTTTAGGATACATGCTTTGTCAGTATTAATGATGCCATTTTTCTATTGTTGATAACTCTATAATATTTCTGAATTCTTGTATGCATGTGTGATTAATAGCTAGCTAGATTTGCTGGAACTATTAAAGAATGTGTACCCAGTCTTTTAAATTTATCGTTTTCTCCTTATTATTTATCCCCTATAGGGAAAATTAGCATATTAGTCACAATCACTAACTTAATTAGTAAAAATATGTACACTTTAAGATAATTATTGAAAATGCAAAAATGTCAATATTTAAAAAAAATAATGTGTATTCAAATTTTATTTCTCAAGATACTCCAACATTGGATCAAATTCTACATCCACTACCCATTTACACTTCTTTCTAGACTTCAATATCATTAAGTTTTTTTC
Source organism: Solanum arcanum (assembly GCA_027789145.1). Lineage (NCBI taxonomy): Eukaryota > Viridiplantae > Streptophyta > Magnoliopsida > Solanales > Solanaceae > Solanum > Solanum arcanum. Next base: position 51,857,083 of record CM050937.1, read on the forward strand.
CATCTTTGACGTTTTTAATTTTTTCTCTGTTTCATAAACTTTTCATTTTTCACCATCCCCATCATTCACATTTTCTCTTCTTCTTTTTTCCATCAAATTCTGATAATTATTCTCTCCCTCATTGTTAAACATGAACTCATTATTGTAGTTATACAAATTTTTTCAAATCTATCAATTAATTCAAGAAATTTATCAATTAATAAAGGTATTTTCGAAGTCAACATTTATTTTTTGAGCTTTCATGAAATTTTATTTTCAAAATAGAAATTATGTTGAATTTCGGATTGTATGTATTACGAATTTTCTGTCATTTTTTTAATTTTTATGTGATTTTATTGACATACTCATCAAATATTTATCTATTTCAGATTTTTAGTATTTTAAACATTTGTTTTTGTTTTTTGTTTTTATATTTCAGATTTAGTAGATCTTACATTAACATTTAGTATTTAGTTTTTTCACAAAGGTATTTGAAAATATCTTGAATGTTTTGTGTTTGTAGTCAAATTTGTTTTGCATAATTATTTTTTATGCATAAGTTGAACGGAGATAAACAATTTTATATTTTCTATCATGTTTTGTATCTAACCAATAATTATATTCATTTTTGGCTTGCATAATGTTTTTTTTTTCACATCAGAAGATTTGTTTTAAGATTTCTTTTTTTAGAAACTCTATTTCAAGTAGTTATGATTTTAGCTACATTACATATCATGAATTAATGATGAAGAATATTTCATTAATTCTATTAGCTTCATTACGTATCCCAAAATAGTTGTATCCTCGGAGAATTGTGTTTTATTCATTATGTAGTTGTTTAATATTTTATTTAGTTTAAATTATCTTTGATGTTTTCAGTTCAATTAATATCCAAAATTAATAGTATTCAATATGTATCGTAAATTAGTTTGTATATATTATATGAAATATATTATATCCAGTATGGTTCATCTTTGTATACTCTAAATTTTAATTCACTTAGTTCTTTTTTAAATCAATTATGAAAGAAATAATTGTCATGTTGCAATTGAATAATTACATTGTACAAGTATTTCATTCTCACTTTGTGTCAAAATATCACAATATTCAAATTTGTAGTGCATCAAGAAAATGATGAAAAACTATTGGACTAGAAGAGTAGAGTAGAGCTGAAGATCGTGAGCTTTAAGGTGAAAGAACTGATGGACTATGTATATGAGTTGTTTAGTTAGATTTTTTTGAACATAAATCTAAAAATGTTGATCAATTTTGAATTTCCTTAGTTTTTTATTCTTACTTTTTAAATCTTTTAAATATAATTTTATTTAAAATCTACTCAGATGAACTTCTTTAAAAATAATTTTATGTGTAATTACCTTAATATGTAATTTAAATATAAATTGTGAGTGACATAAAAATATGAACTGTACGTAATAATAAAGTCATACAAATTTATTGTAAGTCAACTTGAGATGGAATACAATACAAATTTCACTTGAAAATTTTAAACAACATAAAACCCCATGGTATACCATTTGGTATTCAAATTAAGATGAAATACAAAGTGATAATCAAAATACAAACTTGAATTTTTGTTATTTAAAATTGTGAATGAATTTTTGTTATTTAAAATTTTTGTTATTGTTTGGTCAATTACTTCCTTGGAAAGTAAAAACATAAAAAGGGGGGTTTCTATCTCTAAATAAGTGAAAATAAATAACGAACTTGAAAGAGACACTTGACAGCTTTTAATGTTGGATTTTAATCAATTAATAAAAGTAACTAGGGTTTACGTGTTCCCCACAGGTTAATAACTTGATAACTATAACTATAACAATTCTTTCCTAGTATCTTTAATGCAAAGTGATAAATTATGTATTTCTAAATCCTTGGTCCGGCATCTAGAAAATCTCACTCCGCACCTTGGTCTGGCTACATGTGTTTCTATCCTAACCCTTATACTTACCTTTTATTAAGCATCGTATTCGATATTTGACTAAGTTTATACCTCGTGCCAATCAATACTAGCCTATTAGATAGTATACACTAAATCTACGTTAATAATTCTTTTACTATTATTTACCTCGTTGGTCCGGCAAGTAGCATTAAGGCGAGTTCTAACGTTTGTCATCCGTTAAAAAGACTTCCAAACATAAGAATTATTAATGCATGCAAGACACTATTCTAGAATTGTTATTTTAGTTAGGGTTTATCTCATTATTTGCCTATGGTTCTCACAACCCTAGTTATGAAGTTTAGTTACTCATAGCCATAAACACAATATTCAAATATATTAAATAATAATTCATGTACTTACTTCAATGTGAAAGAATAAAGTTCAAAAATTTGCTTGATTTATCACCAAAAATCACTTGTAAGAATCGCAAAATCTAACACAAATCAACAATCAAAAATTCCCACAATCCAACAATCCAAAAGTCTAATAATATGGAGCCTAACAATACCGAGTCTAACTTCAAAAACGAGGTTTTTCGAAATATTTATAAAAAAATAAAAACCTAATTAAACAAGGATTCTAATTGCTGGAAATCTGCCAAAACGTGACTGGGTCGACGGACCGTCGTGTTCACAACGGACCGTCATGGACTTCGTCGTCCCATACTTGTGCAATTTCTTATGCTGCTCTCTTCATTCCCTTCGACGGCAAGTATGACGGATCGTCATAGGCACAACGTTCCGTCGAGGGTCTTCGTTCAAAAAGAATTTAACTCTTGGAATATGGGTACTGGGATCACTTCTCTGAACTTCACGACGAACATGCAGGACGGACCGTCACAAGCTTCATAATCCCACACTTAGTCAGACATCCCCATCTTCCTTCAGCAGCTGCACTACGCTGCCACATACAGACCGTCACAAGCACGACAGACCGTCATAAGCTCCGTAGGTGGTCTCTTCTGCATTTCTTCGCTCAAAATCTCCGCATTTAGCTTTGGAAAGATTTCCTGCAAAACAAAGAGAAACTTATATAAAAATTAGCACAAAAAGGCTTTTGGACACAATAAACTTAAGGAAAAAGTATTAATAATACCGTGAAACCACGGTATATCAACACCCTCAACTTAAATTCGTTGTTTGTCCTCAAGCGACGCACTATGACTCACTACACATTCTTTGTACAATAGTATCCATGTTTTATCCTTTGCAATCATTTGGCTATCAATCCCGATTAATCTCATCAAATCTATGCATGCTATCACTATTAGGCCTGAACTTTGTTGGATCAGAACATGATACAGACTCACCCTGCACTAACGTCTATCCTCTTCAATTTTTCACCGAGGTGCTAACAATCCGGTATTGCAACTAGTGTCCTCACTTTAAAATAAAATCCCCCTTTTTCACACAATGATTTCAGTTTGAGTATAAGGATTACTTTTCAACATTCGCTCGCAGAACAAAGTCACACTCATTCATACCTATTGCCATAAGCTTGCCTTTGTTTTCACTGCCTTGAGTTCGCTGTACCACCCTTTGGATCACGATAGGACTTTCTTAGCTAGTAACAAAGGCTTAGGGTCAGGTAGGGTATATTTAGGTATACTTTAGTGACTTTTTGCCCTCCTTTACATATCGGCTAAACCTTCCACTTTCTATCATTTTCTCTCGCCCAGTTTCTCCTATTCTTTCACCTTACTATTTTACCTTCTTTCTTCATTTGTGTAAGTTACTCTTTTCTTTTTTTCTTTTTTTTTTGTTTATAATTCTTGTATATTTCTCTTTTTCTTTACTTTTCTTTCAACGAGTTCTTGAGTCACTTTAGTTTAGTTCTTTCTCTCTCTTTGTTCTTTCAACCCCACTTTCCAGAGCATTCCTCAAAACAGCCACCCTCAACTCATGGCTTTGCCATGAGTCAAGGTACACAATACCCAAAGTTGGGTTAGGGCCATAACGAAGGTTGTTTATGCATTAGCCACCCTCAACTTATGCTTTTGGCATAAGCTGAGGTGCACATGTCGAAGGAGGAACCAGGGCCAACATATTGTTCGCAGAAAAGATCAGTTGGGGTGAAAAAGAAAGGTCTAATTTTAAGCTCAGATTATTTGGATCAAAGAAGGATAACTTTCATTTGGTTTCTTTTTTTTAGGCTTGAAATGGGCTATCTTGAATAAGGGCCTATGATCCTTTCCTAATTGTCTGTTACAACTTACTTTTAGCAGGACTAACCAGGCAAGTTCTTGCTCAGTACTAATAGTGGCCTATTCAGATTTCCTCACACTCACTTGACATCTCATCACTGTACCAGATTATCAGACACCTAGTTTGAATTGAAGACTTAGGATAAAGCAATGGTGTAACTCTATTTCATGCTTAGAGCCACACAATTATCAGTTACTATGCCTAGTCATGCAACATTTTCCAGTTTTTTCAGGATATCTTTTAGCCATCATGCTTCAGAGTTAAACTATGTAGAAAAGATATAAACATGCTGGTTCAACAGAAAAAGTAATTACTCTTTTGGGGAAAAAGAACACAAGCAAGAAAACCCCAAAAGAGGATAGTTAGTTGGGCTACTCAGACTTCACCCTGACACTCACATTCCATTTACCCCACCCCAACAAAAAAGCATGCAATTGTCCCTAATGCATAAAAAAAATCTAGATATTACAGTGGTAGGAGAAGCAAACCTGTGGCGCAAAGCGCCGTCGAACAGTAAGCTGATGGGTCCGGTTCCCTGGAAGCGGCGCTAAAATTTGATACGCTCAAACATACTTCCCAAATAAGAAGTAAAGCGGTCGTGTCAAGTAAATAACCCAACTAGTGAGGTTGGGATCGTTCCCACGAGGAAAATAGTCTAGACTTAACTTCAACCTATTATTACTATTGTTTGGTCAATCACTTCCTTGGAAAGTAAAAACATAAAAAGGGGGGTTTCTATCTCTAAATAAGTGAAAATAAATAACAAACTTGAAAGAGACACTTGACAGCTTTTAATGTTGGGTTTTAATCAATTAATCAAAGTAACTAGGGTTTACGTGTTCCCCACATTTTCATAACTTGATAACTCTAACTATAACAATTCTTTCCTAGTATCTTGCATGCAAAGTGATAAGTTATGTATTTCTAAATCCTTGTTCCGGCATCTAGAAAATCTCACTCCGCACCTTGGTCCGGCTACGTGTGTTGCTATCCTAACCCTTATCCTTACCTCATATTAAGCATCGTATTCGATATTTGACTAAGTTATTACCTCGTACCAATCAATACTAGTCTATTAGATAGTATACACTAAATCTATGTTAATAATTATTTTCCTATTAGCTACCTCCTTGGTCCGGCAAGTAGCATTAAGGCGAGTTCTAACGTTGGCCATCCGTTAAAAAGACTTCTAAATGAAAGAATTATTAATATATGCAAGACACTATTCTAGAATTGTTATTTTAGTTAGGGTTTATCTCATTATTTGCCTATGGTTCCCAAAACCTTAGTTATGGAGTTTAGTTACTCATAGCCATAAACACAATATTCAAATATATTAAATAAGAATTCATGTACTTACTTCAATGAGAAAGTATAAAGTCCGAAAATTTGCTTGATTAATCACCAAAAATCACTTGTGAGAACATCAAAATTGAACACTAATCAACAATCAAATGTCACGACCCAAATCCGGACCGCGACTGGCACCCACATCTACCCTCCTATGTGAGCGAACCAACCAATTTAACCCTTAATATTTCAATATATAACAACAGAAAATAATGCGGAAGACTTAACTCATTAATAAAACAATTCAAAACTATTATTAATATCCCCAAAATCTGGAAGTCATCATCACAAGAACATCTATCTCAAATTACTAAACTAGGAATGTCTAAGAAGCTAAAACAAATACTAGCTAGTCCATGCCGGAAGTTCAAGGCATCAAGACTTGAAGAAGAAGACCCACCCAAGCTAGACGCATTAGCTCACCCTGAATTTCCGATGAAGTGAAGACTGGCTAGATCTATTGTTGAGTTGAAGTTGACGGAACGTTTGCTGCATTACACAAATAACAAAGAAGAAAAACATAAAAGTAGGGGGTCAGTACAACCACAAGTACTGAGTAGATATCATCGGCCAACTCAAAATAGGGAACAGTATATATCAATAATAATGTAAATCAACTACAATACTCAACATGTAGCAATAACAACATAAATTCATCAATAACTACAACCGAGTTCACACATGAGGACTCAAGCCTCAATACCATGCTCATTTGGGAATTAAGTTCATTATGTTGAGTATATTCTCATCTTTCACGATTCATTATTCATATTCCTCTTGTGTCGGTACGTGACACTCCGCTCCCTCATATTCATTAATCCTCTTGTGTCGGTACGTGACACTCCGATCCCCTAAATCTACGTGTCGGTTCGTGACACCCGATCCCCTACATCTACGTGTCGGTTCGTGACACCCGATCCCCTAAATCTACGTGTCGGTTCGTGACACCCGATCCCCTAAATCTACGTGTCGGTTCGTGACACCCGATCCCCTAAATCTACGTGTCGGTTCGTGACACCCGATCCCCTAAATCTACGTGTCGGTTCGTGACACCCGTCCCACTAATACTATGTGTCGGAACGTGACACTCCGATCCACTAATTCTCATTATATCCGTTCATCAAGCCTTCTATACCAAGGCATCATCAATCCCATTACTTTAATTCATCAAGCCTTCTTTTATACCAAGGCCTTATCATTAACAAGTAGATTAAAGTTTCTTTCAAGATTTGGGATTCAATAGCTTCATCATGCTTATTTATTCATAATTACATAATAACATCATTCATGCAAGCATACAATTAAGCATATAGAAGGGTTTTACAATACTACTAACATATATCATTCGCTATTAAGAGTTTACTACGAATAGCATGAAAACCATAACCTACCTCCACCGAAGAATTGGAATCAACAAGCAATTTCCCAAGCTTTGATATTCTTCTTCCTCGCTCGACTCTCTCTCTCTCCCAATCGATTCAATCTGTCTCTCTTCTGTTCTTTTCTTTTTCTTATTCAAACCCTCTTTCTTTTACCCTAATTCTATATAATTAGGAATGAAAGATGGTAATAATGACCCACTAATTAACTTAAGGTTACCTAATTTAACCCCAAGTAATTAGATTTATTAATAATAACCCTCAAACTTTATAATTAAGGAAAGAATAGTCCAAACGACCCTTAAAACGTGGGGAGAAATCCTAAATCGCACGGGATTGTGCGGCTGTGGCGGGCCGTCACGCTGCGACGGTCCGTCACACGAGCCGTCGTGTCTCCCAGGACTCCAGGTGGTGCGACGGCCGTCACCCTGTGGCGGTCCGTCTGACCCCTCCGTCATGACGGTCGAAACTCGTTTTCTTGCATCAATTTCTCAAAAGTTGAAGTGTTTTGCAGCGGGACTCACGACGGTTCGTCGTGGATGTGACGGCACGTCCTGCAGGTCCGTCACAACTTACAGAGAGTCGATTTTTCAGTACCCAATTTCAAAACTCTAAGTGTCATGGAACGACACTCCCTCGACGGGCCGTCGGGACCACGACGGTCCGTCGTTCCATCCGTTGTCCCAGCCAGTTTTTCCAGAAATGGACTCTGTTGCTCAAAACGACTAAACAGGTCGTTACATCAAAAGTTCCCACAATCCAAAAGTCTAATAATATGGAGCCTAACAATACCGAGTCTAACCTCAAAAACGAGGTTTTTTGAACTATTTATAAAAAAATAAAAACCTAATTAAACAAGGATTCTAATTTCTGGAAATCTGCCAAAACGCGGCTGGGTTGACGGACCTCGCGATGAACCGTCGTGGTCACAACGGACCGTCATGGACTCCGTCGTCCCATACTTGTGCAATTTCTTCTGCTGCTCTCTTCATTCCCCTCGACGGCAAGTATGACGGACCGTCATAGGCACAACGGTCCGTCGAGGGTCTTCGTTCTAAAACACTTTAACTTTTGGAATCTGGGTACTGGGATCACTTCTCTGAACTTCACGACGAACCTGCTGGACGGACTGTCAGAAGCTTCGTAATCCCACACTAGGTCAGACTTCCCCATCTTCCTTCAGCAGCTGCACTACGCTTCCACCTACGGACCGTCACAAGCACGACGGACCGTCATAAGCTCCGTAGGTGGTCTCTTCTGCATTTCTTTGCTCAAAATCTCCGTGATTCACTTTGCAATGATTTCAGCAAAACAAAGAGAAACTTATATAAAAATTAGCACAAAAAGGCTTTTGGACACACTAAACTTAAGGAAAAAGTATTAATAATACCGTGAAACCACGGTATATCAATAATCAAAATACAAACTTGAATTTTCGTTATTTAAAATTGTGAATGAATAAGAAATCAATGATAAACTAGTTGGTAAGAATATATAATGAGCAAAATAAAATATAAAATCTATTTGATTGATGCAATTAGGTTGAATACTTATATGCTAAATATATAAATAAATTGTAATTTGGCTATTTATAGTTCAGAATGAATACAAAATCGAATATAAATATAAAATTTTATGGTTTACCACTAAGACGAATACAAAATCAAATCTAAATACAAACTATTTGATATACAAAATCATATTTAAATACAAACGAGCAATATAAAAAACATTTATAATACGGATGAATACCTATAATTAATACATGAGTATTGTATTCTGAATACTGAAAAATTTCCTAAAAGGTGATACTATCACACATAAACATGGAAAAGAAAACGATGATAGCCAAATAACTTCATAAAATTTTTGGCATTTTTTAATAATAAATTATAAATTCAAAATTTTAAAATGACGCCTTAGAAGAATAATTTGCCACAAATATGATAATTTATGGTAAATAAAAGTTTTTCTAAACAAAAAAGATTAAGGAAATTGGATATCAATTTTTTTAGAACAATTTTGAAAGGTGTGTTTTTTATAACACGGTGAAAGAAAAAGAAAGAGATGAATGTTGGTGTATTTTGATAAATTAACTAAAGAGACTTATAAGAATTTGTTCCTTTTTAAAAATAATTCTCTCCCCAAAATTCATATGATTTGTTATATAAAAATTGTATTTCTTTAAATAAAAACAAATAATAAAAATATAAATAAGATACATAACAAACTAAAATTTTGAAATTTTTACTAAATATTGAAATTGTTGCTAATGATCCCTCTTAAATAATAAAGTATTGACATTTAAAAAAAATTCACAATTAAAAAAAAATATCGTTCCATAGATCCTTTAGAAGTTGTAGTAGAACTTCTACAAAAATACCAAGAGATAATATAAGAGAAGAAAAGTGATGTTAAGATTATGAACATTGACAAATAATTAAAAGAAAATAAAAGTACCTCTACAACAAAGAGTAATGATTTATTAACAATTAAGTCATACAAAGTTATACACTTCCGATAACAATGAATTTCAACATGAACTTATATTAAAATAAAATGAATATGTTAGGAAATGAATATCAACATACAACTGTAGACACGTACTTGTGATCGAACTTATGGTCTTACACCATTTTTAGTACATAAATATTATTTTTATGTATAAAGTAGTAGTCATGCCTGCGCGTTGTGCGGATAGTTTAGAAATTAAATTTAAATAAATTTTTTTCCATTTTTTTCAGTTGTTGGTTCTTTTTGATTTTTTAAAAGATTGTCCTAGTCTAACAAATGTAGGGAAAATATATCCACTTGAATTAAAATTATCTTAAGATCTTCTATTATGTCTAATAACACAAAATATTTGTTATAAATCTTCAACAATTAATTTCATAAGTAGTTCACATATAGTGAGTAATACAAATCAATTGAACAATGATAAAATTGAAAAAGTAGAAAAACAAAGCATCCAAAAACACTTTAATGCTATTAAAGTCTAAGGCATGTTCTAGAGCCTAACAAGAGTGTCTAAGGGTTGTGTCACTATTTTAAGGTAAAAAATAATTAATATAATTCATTTAGGAAATTTTAGAATCCAAACGTCAAAGAACGTCTATGCTGTTCGAAAACTAGATCAATGAGGTGCTAGTGTGCCTTAGCCTATTTGAGTAAGTTTAGAGTCGAAAAATGACGACATTTTGTGGTAAGGTGTATAACACGAATTAGAGTTAGTTTATAGTAGAAACGTGTGGGTACGACTCCCCAAGGACCAACCAAGGGCCCTTGAGGATGACCCTTGCAATTTGTGGCAAAAGCTGTGAAGAGATAGTGTCCACAGACGAAGGCCACTAAAGAGGCGTGGTCCAATAAACGGGGAGTCTATGTCAACCTTTGATGGACACATAGTCAATTTGGCCAAAGGGTCATTTTTACAGCTCTATATGCACAAACTACGAACCAACAAGATGGCTGGTCCCTTGGTCGTCGATTGACAAACGGGGCGTGGGTCAGGGTTTCGTTGGTGAGAACTGTTTTTGCTGCATGTTTTTAAGTTAGACAAATTAATTGATTATGTGAATATTTAATAAGGTAGGGGTTACGGTATACTTAATTAATTTTTTTAATGACCTATATAAAGACTCTAACCTAATTAAACTAACATATGCCCTCATAATTCCCAAAACCAAATTACTCTTCCTTCGCTCTTCTTTGTCTCTTCCAAAGAAACCCCATTGAAGACCAAGACAGAGGTGAATTATAGGGATTCAAAGTATCAAGTTTCTCCATCAAACTTCATCAATCAACAAGTTGTGGAGTTCCCACCACCTTTGGGACTTCTTTCTCCAAAGGGTTCCATCAAATTGATTTCAAAAGTATGAAATTCAAGTGGGTTTTCTTCCAATACGAAATTGATCTTGTGAATTTCTTTTTTTATCATTTATTTTGGACATTATTAGTAGATTAACATGAATTATGATTCAATTATACTACTTATTGATATATTGGTCTCAATTGTGGAGGATGACCTATTCCCCTTAATCATAGGTTGTGATCTTGAATTGAATTGTGTAGTGTTGACTCAATTTACTTTGTTAGTGTGTAAATTACTAACCTATGTTGTTATAATTCTATATATGATCATATTGTGATATAATGCAATCCAATTACGCTAGTTCTTAAGTATTTGAACTCAGTTGTGAAGTAGATTATGAACGTGATCTAAGTCTCGAATTCTAGGCTATGAACTAATGATGAATTGTTGTATAATGATTCAGTTGACCTTGTTATTATATTGATTTCTATAGTGTGATGATATTATACCTTTTTTGGTTTTAATTGGATGGTTGATGATAAGACCTTGATGATGACATTGTGAAGGAGATTGAGTAAGTCTTGTGATCTTTATTCTTTACTTAAATTATGGTAACTTGTGATTAAGTGATGATATTATATTGAAATATAACTTATATTAAGATTGATAGGGTTGGTGTAATGTTGAATTGAAATGTCTTGAACTATGTATTTTGAGTTGTTGGTTTTCATGTAAATGGTATAATGATGGTGATAACTTACCGATGTGCTTTATCATAAATGATAATGTAATTGTGCTTACCTCAAATGTATTATTTGTAATTAAAGGAAAATACTCATGCAATTCTTATTGAGCTATGATGATGATTATATAAGGGATATACCCGATGACCTACATTAAGCTATGATGATTAATAAAGGCATTAGATACATTTCAAAAGGGACTCTATCTTAGCACCGAGTTAATTAGAGAGACGAGTGTCCCTTCCCCCATTCGGAAGGTAGGATGACTAATGTACTCATGATATAGGAGACTAATGCATGTAGCATAAAGAGGGTCGTAACTATATCTCCTATTACTTGTACGATGTTTTCCCAATAGGAATACTAGCTAGTGGATCCACGTAGATGTTAAGTTCATGTTTTGGTACTACCTTCGCAAGTAGTCCACTTTCCTTCGTTGTAAGGTTCCACTACACCGCATTCCACATTAGCATATGTGGTATATGTCGGTCAAAGAATGATGTTACCGAAATATAAAATGAACAAAAGGAATGAACTCTAACTAGGATGACCTAAGGGGTTTAGCTTAGTCTAGGTAGGGGTATGATACTCTACCTATACATTGAACTAGTTAGACTTGTAGGGAGTATTAGGAGGATGTTCTTATGTATGTATATGCTAATTATATATGTAAATTATATGAATATGATGATTTTACATGTTGATGGCACCTTATAATGTTGAATTTACTTATTAATATATGTTTGGTCTCCCATTCCTAAGGTGTGACGATATGTACTCTTAACGATATGCTATGTGAAGTTGGACATTGCTTCTGGTTGTAATTGGGTTTACTTGAATGAGTAAGATTATGGGGCTTTGCTTAGACATTGCACTAGTGGACTTAATGAGGGTTCATGAGTAATTGTGTTTCTTTTATTATGTTGTAATGAACTTTTATTAATGCTTGTCAATGTTATAACTTGATGATAAAGTTTTCTTGATTATATGTATTAGTATGTAGGTATGCATGGTGGACTTGGCTATACTTAGTATGACAAACATGGTTTTGACTTGATGAATATGCATTAATGACTTGTATTGATTCTTGAATGTGCATAAGGATTTTCAAAGTAAATTTCTTACTTTATTGAAATGTCCCTCTTTTGCATTATTTTATGATGTATGTGCGTATGGTCTCACACTTAGTACAAATGGTGTACGAACCCCATTTTCTTCCTTTTCCCCAACATTTTAGGTTCCGGTCGTTGAAGGGCTTTTTTAGACGACTTTGAAGTAAGACTTGGAATTCTCACTCATCCAAGTTGGGTAGGTCCTCACTTTCCGAGGGAAATGCCACTCTCAAGCTTTTGATGTTGTTCTAGTTATAAGACTTCTAGTTTTTTCCTTTCCATTTGAGTGCTAAAGATTGTATAGCCTATATGTGGCTCTATTACATTTATATATGGGATATGCCCAATTGATATACTTTTGTTTTATATGGTTATAAGATGATACATCAATTTAAGACTATGTTAAGTATCTTATATATCTATGTGCAATAAAAGTAGATGATTATATAATCTTCTTATATAAAGGGTCTATGCATACTCAGTATGAATATATATTATGTGTACGCGAGAAATCTATGTAAACATCAAGAGAGATATATAAATGTTTTAAAATTTTCCGTGTTTTAACCTATGAATGTAAGGATGTAAGCTAAGAGGTTAGTCTTAGTCCTCGATGACGACGACGACACCGCTTACATCTAAGGGGTGCTCCCTGGATGTGACAAACACCATACTATTTTTGAACGCGGACAAGAAAAAGAAAAATCACCACCCACTTTATATTTTATCACTCGCATATAAAGGTTGTGTTTGATCTTTGATTTTGTGATTTCGAGTTTGTGATTCTTTATTGGAATTGTTTTCTTTCATGAATTGAATTTTCGCTAGAGGTAAAATTTATTTTATAATGTCTAATTTGATTTTTATGATTATATAATACTTGATTTAAATGTAGTGAAGTTGCTCAAATTTTTTGTGTGTTTAATCTCATTGTTTTTCATCTTATACCATATTCTATTAATAATTAAGTATCTCTTTCATCCAATCACCATTTACCATATACCTGGAAAAAAAACTCTAATAATTTGTTAAGTCATCTTTATCTAAATTTAAAAATGTTCATCATAAAAAATTAAGAAATGAAGAGTTGCACAATTTTTATTATTTTTTTAAATGTTTTTGTCGCGTCTCTTTATATACTAAAATATAAATGAATCTATGTTGATTAACTTGTTCATTAAGTCAAATTGTCAAAGTGTGGTGGGTAAAAATTTTAAAGATGTAATTTATTGATTTTTATATTTTTTAATTGTTCATTATATCCCACAGTTACCGGACTTCCTCTGAAATCCAGTGATTCTATCAACAAAAGACCCCAACACTCCATTTTTACCTACTCCTCCTTCTCCTTTCGAGCAAAAACCAGCTCCAAATCCAATCAATACAAGACTCCTCACTGTTTTGACCAAAATACATTAGAAAAATTGTAATACCCTATATCTGAAAACAAACCTCAATGTGGATTTCTAGAAATTGCAGGTGCAAACTTCGGTTGCCACTAATGGCCAGTAGGGTGACCCGCAGTTCGTGCTAGTGGTCAGTGGTTCATATATGCAACCCCTTCCCAGACTCAAACCAAAAATCCCTCTAAGTGTTGATTCACAACATAACCCATGGAACGTAGGTCAGGTCATGGACCGTGATCCATATAAGTTTATTAGACCCTCAAAATCCAGCTTCAATTTCGATTGAAGGTCGACCAGCATGGATCGCCAGTCGACCAATGTTTTGTTAGTCTTGTCTGTCGGTGACCCCGACATTATTTATGTCAGGGATCTTTCAGTATTTTCCCTATTGGTCGGCACCTAAACTACGATGTTTAAGCTCTTAACTACGTGGTTTTTGTCAGTTTTAGCTTTAAAATATAACTTGAATTTACCTAAGTTAGATCTGTCATCAAAACATTGAAACGTGGAACGTAAAGAGAAGAAAAAGGCGACCAAACCTAGTTCAAGAACGTAAAAAGGTTCCATTAGTTCCAGCCCAGAAATCAAAAGGTTTATTCATGGAATTTGTAATCATGTACGTGGTATTTCACTAGTGGATTTATTTCACCCACTAGGTCCCTATATTTAAGTTAGTTTCTTGATTTCCTTGATATTTTGTAGACCTAGGGTTTTTTGAATGTTTGAAATTGTTCGAGTTCAGTTGTTAGTATGATCCAAATAAAATTATCATGTTGTTGCTTAATTCTTTGAAAGGAATTTAAAACCATATCTATGTAGTTCAGTAGTTCATCAAATATGTATCTAGTCAGGTAAATTCATAAATACACATACATGCCTCAGTTTACGAATGTCACAATATTAGTATAATTATTCCATTCTTAGTCTGCATGTTCGTATTTTGAGCTATCCAGTATTAAATCATTTCAGTCATAGTGTTGCTTATTTACATAATTAATTGAGAATAGATTAATACCGAGTGGACTAGGGTCAATCAGCCTCGAGTCCTAGAACTACCTTCCTCCATAGGTTGTAAGTCCTATAATATTCATTCTTATATACCTTTGGCATGGTATATTGTGTCCTCTCGATAGGGCATATATATAAGACTCTACATTTATGTCATGTTGTTTTATGTCAGTCATTAGTAGCTCTTATAATTCAATCAAAATCTTTTACATTGACTGTGTTATTAGTACAATATTCAGTCTCAGCATGTTATAAACTTGGTTAATGCATTCTTTTAATTCATGTTCAGTATAGTTAGTTCTCTTTATCATGTTCAGATCAGTTATTGTTTTCTTGATGTATCAATAATTTTACTTTTCTGTTTTACTATATCTACATGCTTAGTACCTTTCAGATACTCAGCATACTCTACACTATATTTTCTCGTGATGCATGTCCAGGTTCTCAACTTCCATATCACGCTTATAGGGATTGTCGATCATTAGTTTAGAAGCACTAGTGGTGAGCCATCATTCTTCGGGGACAATAGTTATGTTAATTTTTTTTCAATCTTTTAGTTTCAATTTTGCTAGATTTAGTTAAGGCTTATCCCAACACTTTTAGTTAGTTAGAGACCATTTTTAGACATAGTTAGATTCAAGTTAATGTTTGAGTTTTATATTTCTTTTGTATTAAACTCTCATATTTTATATATTCAGCTTATGTGTAATCCCCATTACTTTTATAAGCATGATATTTGATTAAGCTTTCGCATTAGCTTTCTTATCATAGTATGCTTTTTATGACTACAAGGTTAGCCTTGGGTCACTCTTGATCCTAGGTATTGTGTCAGCGTCTTGAGGGTAGCCTCGGGATGTTACAATTTTTTGTATTAGAGTCTTAGGTTTATGTGTCCTAGGATTTCCAAAAAGTTGCACTAAGTAGAGTCCATTTCATAGGTGTGAAGTGCACCAAATTTAATGAGAGAGAGGCTACAAAGTGTTTTATTATGCATAAGCTATGAACTAATTACTCATTCCTGACTCGACCTCCTACATTTCAGATCATGTCTCATCGTAGATCTAATTTCAGAAATATGAATGTCAGGAGCGCAAACGTAGTTCCTCTTGTCCCATATCATGAAGTTTTAAATGCTATGATTCGGACGCCGTTCAAATGTTGACACAGAGTGTGGAAAACTGTAAGAATCTACGGGTTCCCGTTCCAACAAACTCTAATATTGGGTCAGCTGCATCTAGAGTGAAAAATTTTGTTAGGATGAATTCGCCTGAGTTCTTAGGATGGAAGATTGGTGAGGATTCCCAAAACTTCATAAATGATGTCAAGAAGATCTTTGAAGTGATTTAGGTAACTAGGAATGATCGGGTTCAGTTAGCATCTTATTAATCTAAGGGTGTGGCAGGAATGAGAACAGGGATACTGATGCAACTCCAATCACTTGGGATTGCTTAGGTGAAACTTTTACGAATAGGTTCTTCTTAATATAGCTAAGGGAAGCAAAAGATCAAGAGTTTAGGAACTTAAATCAGGGTAGCATGATAGTCCATGAGTGTGGGTCAAGTACACCCAATTATCAAGGTATGCTCATCACATGGTTGCTGATTCCAGGGCCCAAATGACCAAGTTTCTTTATGGAGTGTCAAACTTGGTGAAAATACAGTGCATAAATGCTATGCTGCTTGAAAATATGAACATCTATAGGTTCATTACTCATGCTCAGTAGCTTGAGGGAGATAAGCTTAGGGAGACGGGTAAGGAGAACAAAAAGGCTAGGATTGGGACTATGAGTATTCTCAACTAAAATTGGGTGTAGGAAATCTCTCTTTGGGGCAACAAAAAGTTTAAGCTCCAGCACCTTCATGAGCTAGAGTTTCATTCTTCAAGTTCACACATGATCATAAAGGTAAGGCATGAATCCCTAAGACTAATAAAAGTGTTTTACGCACCAAAACCTACCCAACTAGTCGTAAGTATGGCAAGAACCCTCCAAGTCAATGCCTTGCAAGGAAAGAAGATTTCTTCGGCTGTGGTCAGTCTAGTTAGCGATTGAGATTCTTCTTCTAAAGAGGGTCAAGGAGGTAGTAATAGTAGATCTTTGTACATTACTTCAGCAGCACCAACAGGTCACCCGACTCAGTAGGTTAAATCATCTGGTACATGTGGCGGTCAGTGCCAAAATAGGTTGTATGCTCTACACGCTCGCTAGGATAAGGAAGAATATATTGACGTAGTCACTAGTACGTTACGAGTCTTTGACCTTGATGTTTATGCTACTCTTTCCTTTTTCATTCCACAAATAACAATAAAGTTCAATGTTAGTCAAAAAACTCTCTCAGAACGTTTATCAGTCTCTACTCCAGTCGGTGACTAAGTTAAAACTATATGAGTATACAGAAATTGCCAAGTCACGATCTCCTAAAAAGTCACCTCAGAAGATCTTGCAGACTTATGAATGGTAGAATTTGATGTTATAATAGGAATGAATTTTTAACATTCATGTCATGCCTTAGTCGATTGTAGAACTAGCATTATTCATTTTCAGTTTCCAAATGAACCAATTTTTGAATGGAAGGGTAGTATATTAGTGTCTATATGTTAATTTATTCCGTACCTTATGGACATAAAGTTAATATCAAAGCGATATCTCTATTATTTTGTTCAAGTTAAGGATTCAAGCTCCAAAACCCCTACTCTTGAGTCAGTTCTTGTACTTAACGAGTTCCCTGAAGTGTTTCCTGAAAATGTTCCTAGAGTTTCTCCAGAAAGGTAAATCGACTTGGGAATTGATCTTCTTCTAAATACCTGACCTATCTCTATTCCTCCTAATAGAATGGTCCTGGCCGAGATTAAGAAATTGAAAGACCTTCTAGCTAAGGGCTTCGTCCGACTTAGTATTTCATCGCGGGTTCACCAATGTTTTTCGTAAAAAAGAAAGATAGTTCTCTCATAGTGTGCATTAACTATAGTTAGATGTAAAAGGTCACAATAAACAAAAATTATACCATCTGAATGATTGATGACTTGTTTGACCAACTTCAAGGTGATAGTCATTTTTCAAATATAGACCTCAAATAGTGTTATCATCAACTCAAAATTAGAGATTGTGACATTCCAAAGACAACCTTCAGATTTCAGTATGGTGTTTATGAACTCGCAGTTATGTCATTTGGACTAATCAATGCTCATGAAACTCTCATGGACATGATGAACAAAGTTTTTAAGCAATACTTAGACTTGTTTGGTATCGTCTTTATTGATAATATCTTCATTCACTCTAGGAATGAGGAAGAACATATGAATCATTTGAGGGTTGATTTGCAAACTCTCAAAAACAGCTAGTTATTGTCTAAGTTTAGCAATGTGAGTTATGGTTTCAATTTTCTTCTTTCCTTGATCACATTGTGTCTCGCGAAAGGATCCTAGTATATTCTTAGAAAATTGAAGCAGTAAAATAATGTTTCAGACATACCTTTCCTATAGATATAAAAAGTTTCTTGGGTCTAGCAGGTTATTACAAAAGGTTCATGGAAAGATTTTCATCCATAGCCTCTCTTTGACTATGTTGACTCAAAAATGATATGTTTCAGTGGTCAGATTCTTGTAAGAAGAGATTAGCAAAACTGAAAACTAGGTTCACTACAACTCCTGTATTGACTCTAACGGAGGTTCAACCGGTTATGTGATCTATTTTAATGACTCTAGAGTTTTCGTAGATTGTGTGTTGATGAAGCAAGGTAAGGTTATAACTTATTAATATATACAACTTAAGGTACGTCTGGCAACGATACCGAAGCCCAGACAACCGGTCCGAGAAAGAGCAGAAATGGCACGAAACTGATATCAATGCAGCAGAACCGTATCGGTAGTTCCAAAAAAATAAATAAAGAGCCATCTCGGACGGGTATGAAAATTTATATTTCAATCTTTCAAACTTCAAAAGTATAAAATATTAAATTTCACACTTTAAAAGTTTGAAAATTTAAATTTCAATCTTTAAGAGTATCAAAGTTTAAATTTCACACTTTAAAAGCTTGAAAATTTAAATTTCAAACTTTAAAAGTACAAAAGTTTAGCTTTCACACTTTCAAAGTTTGAAAAAATAAAATTCCAAAATTTAAAACATAATAAAAATATAAAAGTTTAAATATCACACAAATTTACGTTTGAAATATATAAATTCAAGACAATTACAGAAAAAACTATGCCGAATATCCTATAAACTTTTATTAATATTAATCCAACACTAGTACAATTTGTGTTACAAAAAATTAGTATAGTATTAAAAGATCTAATCTACACATCCACTTTATAGGAAGCGTTTTGTTTAAATTAGACCTCGAATTATCTTACTCATACTAATAGATATTTCATTTAATAGGTCATGCTACCAAACAAATCATTTCTTAAATCATTTAGCATTTCTCTAGTAACATGCTCGGGAATTAGTTCATTAGATATTCTCCATTGAATCAATGTCATCATAACTATACTCTTGCATTATTTCATTAACGTCACTTTCCAATTTGGTCAGTAAAGGTGGACAACCATAACTCCTTCTCTCTCCATTAATCAAACTCTATATACTACTAATATCTCCAAGCTATCTCCTGCTAATGAATGTCTATGCTCTTCAATTTGAAATATTGTTGCAGTAATAGCGCCTTCCGAAGCCACTGAAGACTCTTGAATAGCTAACACATCTCGAGCAACCGGTTGAAGTATCGAAAATCCCTTTGATTATCAAAAGTAGGTTCTGTATTTTACTTAATATATGCGTCAAAATCATTTCAAACATTATCAAAAAGATCAAGATAAGATCTAACATATCATCAATATCATCTTCATGATTATATTTAGACCTAGAACTTTGAGGTTCTTCATTACGTACTATATTACATATATTAGAATTATACAAGTCATACATTTCTAGCTTCAATTTTAATACTAGATTACAAGTCATACAATTTTCTCGCTTCAATTTTAGTACTAGATTAAACATGTTGACAATTAGGTATTTCATCATCTTCATCTTCAATATCAATACCGAATTAAAATATATTTTATTTACCATTTGATATACACCTAAATCTTTGTAATATGGGTTTACCAAATAAGCAGTTAAATAAATTTAAGGAATAGGAATAAAATATTTTTAAATTTTTAAAATCATTTTCAAAATATATGCTTCAAATTGTAATGACCCGGTAGGTCATTTTGTAAAATTTTCATTTTATCTCTTTCGATAGTTGCTCGGAGTGATATCTAATAAGCTGATAGAATTGATTTGAAAATATGGAACTATTTGATAACTCGACTATCTGAGTGATGGGTATATCTTAAAGAATTTATTTATTTAATTAGTGGATATTGGGCCAATATCATGATTTATTTAACACCCTATAGCTTTAAAACTATTTTTATTAAAATAAGTTAGGGGTTTGTTAATTTTAATACATAATTAATTAAGAAAAGAAAGTAAAAAGAAGGAAGAAACTTCACTGCGGCTGGCGTGGAGAGGATCCACTTCATGCTTCAGGTAAAATCCTTTTGATTCTGCATATATAATAGTTGTTATAGGATGTGAAACATACATTATTATATAGATTAGTTAGGAAACAATGAAAAGTGAATTCCTAATAACCTAAGGTAGAAAGATGTAGTAGGTTATTTTAGTATAATTGTTGGCAAGTAAATTGAAAGTTAATAATTATGCAATGATGACAAGACCTTGAATAAATTAGATGATCAAGGGTTATGATTATAAATGTCTACAATGATATGTCCTCTTGTGTAACGACCTGTTTAGTCGTTTTAGAGCAGCAGAACAAATTCTGGAAAAACTGGCTGAAACCACGGACCCAACGACGGACCGTCGCAGGCTCGACGGACCGTCGTGGGTGTTCCGTCCCATGACACTTAGAATTTTTAATTTGGGTGCTGAAAATCGACTCTCTGAACTTCGTAACGAAATGGCAGAACGGACCGTGACACCCACGACGAGCCGTCGTGAGTACCCGTTGCAAAATACTTCAACTTTTGAGAATTTGGTACGAGAAAACGAGTTCCTGACCGCCAGGACGGAGGTGCAGGACGGACCGTCACAGCCACCTGGAATCTGGGGAGGACACGACGGCCTGTGTGACGGACCGTCGCACTCACGACGGCCCGTCACAGGTTGCGCAGTCCCAGGCAGTTTAGGATTTCTTTCCTCGTTTTAAGGGACGTTTTGGATTATTCTTTCCTTAATTATAAAGTTTGAGGGTTAATATTAATAAATCTAATTACTTGGGGGTTAAAATAGGTAACCTTAAGTTAATTAGTGGGTCATTATTACCATCTTTCATTCTTAATTATAGAATAATTAGGGTAAAAGAAAGAGGGTTTGAATAAAACAAAACACAAGAAAAGAGGAAGAGAGGGACGAATTGAGAGAGAGAATAAACGAGAAGAAGAAAACAAGTCTTGGGAATTTCTTGCTTGATTCCAATTCTTCGGTGGAGGTAGGTTATGGTTTCTTTTACGATATTCGTAGTAAACTCTTAATAGTGAATGATATGTGTTGATAGTATTGTAAACCCCTCTATGTGCTTAAATTGTATGCTTGCATGAATATGATTATGAAATTTTGAACGAATAAGCATGATGAAGCTATTGAATCCCAAATCTTGATAAAAACCCTAATTCACTTGTTAATGATGAAGCCTTAGTATGAAAGAAGGCTTGATGAATTAGGGGATCGGGTGCCACGTTCCGGTACCAGGATAGAATGAATATGAGGATCGGGTGCCACGTTCCGGTACCAGGATAGAATGAATATGAGGATCGGGTGCCACGTTCCGGTACCAGGATAGAATGAATATGAGGATCGGGTGCCACGTTCCGGTACCAGGATAGAATGAATATGAGGATCGGGTGCCACGTTCCGCACCAGGATAGAATGAATATGAGGATCGGATGCCACGTTCGGTACCAGGATAGAATGAAATATGAGGATCGGAGTGTCACGTTCGACACCAGGATAGTATATGAGGATCGGAGTGCCACGTTCCGCACCAGGATAGAAATAGAGGAGCGGAGTGTCACGCATCGACACAAGAGGAAGAAAGATAATGAATCTTGAAAGATAATGAATATACTCAATCTAATGAACTTAATTCCCAAATGAGTATGGTATTGAGGCTTGAGTCCTCATGTGTGAACTTCGGTTGTAGTTATTGATGAATTTATGTTGTTATTGCTACATGTTGAGTATTGTAGTTGATTTACATTATTATTGATATATACTGCTTCCCTATTTTGAGTTGGCCGATGATATCTACTCAAGACTTGTGGTTGTAATCTTGACCCCTACTTTTATGTTTTCTTCTTTGTTATTTGTGCCATGCAAGCAAACGTTCCGTCAACCTCAACTCAACAAGAGATCTAGCCAGTCTTCACTACTTTCGTAAATTCGGGGTGAGCTAATCCGTCTAGCTTGGACTGGGTCTTCTTCTTCAAGTCTTGATGCCTTGAACTTCCGGCATGGACTAGCTAGTATTAGTTTTAGCTTCTTAGACAGTTTTAGTTTAGAAATTTGAGATAGATGTTCTTGTGATGATGACTTCCAGATTTTGGGGATAATAATAATAGTTTTGAATTGTTTTTATTAATGAGTTTAAGTCTTCCGCATTACTTTCTGTTGTTATATATTGAAATGATAAGGGTTAAATTGGTTGGTTCGCTCACATAGGAGGGTAAATGTGGGTGCCAGTCGCAGCCCGGTTTTGGGTCGTGACAAACTTGGTATCAGAGCATTAGGTTCGTTGGTCTCATCACACAAGAACAGGTCTAGTAGAGTCTTAAGGAACGGTAGGGGGACGCCTTTACTTTTCCTTGAGAGGCTATAAGACTTTAGGAAAATTTCACTCTTTCATTCTTCCTTTCGTGCTACTACTTGAGTCCAATTGGTATCTAGGCGATACGAATTGGTATCTGACCATCTTCACTCTATTTCGCAGATGGTTAGAACTAGAGCGACGATCGCACTAAAGAAGAATAAACTGCAAGACAGGAAACGACTGAGCCAGCCACTGGGGCTGTGGCTCGAGGAAGAGTAGCGGCAAGAGGCCGTGGAAGAGGTCGTGGGAGGACGTCCTCTAGAGGAAGAGGACGAGCACCTAGCCCATCTGATACTAGGGCAGTGACTCCTCCACCAACTGAGGGGGTAGTAAGAGAGGGTGAGGAAGGGGAAACTGAACAAGAACAGAATGAGGAATTGCCACCCCAACCTACCCCAGAGATGATCAACCAAGTTCTTGCTTATCTTAGTGGATTATCTGATCAGGGTCAGGCACCTCCAGTGGTTTCTGCACCAACACCTCCGGTTTCAGAGATACGACATGCGGCTACTATGGCTCCCCGCATGGATGCACCATTGGGAATAGGCACATTTCCACGTCTGACTACTGGGCCTATTATGACAAACGATCAACATGAACTTTTCAGTAAGTTCTTGAAATTGAAACCTCCAGTCTTTAAGGGTGCAGAATCAGAGGATGCCTACGATTTTCTGGTTGATTGTCATGAGCTACTACACAAGATGGGTATAGTAGAGAGGTTTGGTGTCGAGTTCGTGAGCTATCAGTTTCAAGGGAACGCCAAAATGTGGTGGCGTTCACATGTTGAGTGTCAACCAACAGAGGCACCACCTATGACTTGGGAATCATTCTCGAGTTTGTTCATGGAAAAGTATATCCCCCGGACCTTGAGGGATAGGAAGAGGGATGAGTTCTTGAGTCTGGAGCAAGGTAGAATGACGGTTAATGCATACGAGGCTAAATTTCGCGCACTATCCAGATACGCCACCCAACTCTGTTTCAGTCCACAAGAACGGATCCGCCGTTTTGTGAAGGGATTGAGGGCAGAATTGCGGATTTCAGCCTGCGGATAGCGGCAACAAAGAACATCCTTCCAAGAGGTGGTAGACTTTGTGATAGAGGTGGAAGGAGTGAAATCGGATGACTTCACCACCACGTCTACATCGAAGAGGTTTCGAAGGGGAGGTGAGTTTAATGGTTCTTATTCTAGAGGACAGAACTCCGGAGGTCACTCCAATCGACCAATTCAGTCTTCACTACAGACTGTAGTTGGGAGTCCACCTCAGAACGGTCAACACTACTCCGAGAGACCTATGCATGAACCCCGAGAGTGTTATGGATGTGGGGAGGTTGGACACATTAAGAGGTATTGTCCAAACCAGAGTTACAGAACCCCAATGGCTAGAGGTAGAGGTGGTCATGGTAGAGGTCGTTTTTCTGGAGGACGTGGTGGTTGAGGTAATGGTGGTCACCAAAACGGCAGAGGTGAAGGGCAAAACGGAGCCACTACTACGCAACATGGTAGGGGCAATGGACAGACAAACGATAGGGCCCATTGTTACGCTTTCCCTGGGAGATCTGAAGCGGAGGCGTCGATCTTTGTTATCACAGGTAATCTTTTGGTTTGTGATTGCATGGCATCTATATTATTTGACCCTGGCTCCACGTTTTCATATGTATCTTCATCATTTGCTAATGGTCTAAATCTACATTGTGAATTACTTGATATGCCTATTCGTGTTTCTACTCCGGTGGGTGAGTCTGTGGTAGTTGAAAAAGTGTATAGGTCTTGTTTGGTGAATTTTGTGGGGAGCAACACTTACGTAGATTTGGTTATCTTAGAAATGGGTGATTTTGATGTAATTCTGGGTATGACTTGGCTCTCCCCGAATTTTGCAATTTTGGATTGTAATGCTAAAACGGTGACGTTAGCCAAGCCTGGGGCAGATCCGTTAGTGTGGGAGGGCGACTACACTTCCAATCCGGTTCGTATTGTGTCCTTTCTTTGTGCTCGGAAGATGGTTAGTAAGGGTTGTTTGGCTTTCTTAGCACATCTTAGGGATGACACTACTCAAGTACCCTCAATGGAATCGGTTTCGGTAGTTCGAGAATTTTTGGATGTGTTCCCTACAGATCTTCCTGGTATGCCACCGGATAGGGATATTTACTTCTGCATTGATCTTGAAGCGGGTACTCGCCCCATTTCTATACCCCCTTATAGAATGGCTCCCGCGGAGATAAGAGAGTTAAAGGCACAACTTCAAGAGTTGTTAAACAAGGGCTTCATTAGACCAAGTGCATCTCCTTGGGGTGCTCCAGTTTTGTTTGTGAAGAAGAAGGATGGGAGTTTTCGGATGTGCATAGACTACCGGCAGTTGAACAAGGTAACTATCAAGAACAAGTATCCTCTTACTCGAATTGATGACTTGTTCGATCAGTTACAAGGTGCTTGTGTCTTCTCTAAGATTGACTTGAGATCCGGTTATCATCAATTGAAAATACGGGCAACGGATGTACCAAAGACTGCTTTTCGAACTAGGTATGGACATTATGAATTTGTGGTGATGTCCTTTGGTCTTACGAATGCCCCTGCTGCGTTCATGAGTTTGATGAATTGGATTTTTAAGCCATATTTGGATCTCTTCGTGATTGTATTTATCGATGATATATTGGTATACTCAAAGAGCAAGAGGGAACACGAGGAGCATTTGAGAATGGTATTGGAAACGTTGAGGGAGAAAAAGCTTTATGCCAAGTTCTCTAAGTGTGAGTTTTGGCTAGATGCAGTGTCCTTCTTGGGGCATGTAGTTTCTAAGGATGGAGTGATGGTAGATCCTTCTAAGATTGAGACAGTGAAGAATTGGGTAAGACCCACTAATGTGTCAGAAATAAGGAGCTTTGTCGGGTTAGCTAGCTACTACCGCCGATTTGTCAAGGGATTCTCTTCTATTGCTTCCCAATTGACGAACTTGACTAAGCAGAATGTTCCATTTGTATGGTCGGACGAATGTGAGGAAAGCTTTCAGAAGCTCAAGACTCTATTGACTACTGCACCAATTCTCACCTTGCCCGTGGAAGGCAAGAACTTCATTGTTTATTGTGATGCATCCTATTCTGGGTTGGGTGCAGTACTAATGCAAGAGAAGAGTGTGATTGCTTATGCTTCAAGGCAATTAAAGGTGCATGAACGTAACTACCCAACTCATGATTCGGAATTGGCCGCGGTAGTGTTTGCATTAAAGCAATGGAGGCACTATTTATATGGGGTTAAGTGTGAAGTCTATACGGATCATCGTAGCCTACAGTATGTCTTTACTCAGAAAGATTTGAACTTAAGACAGAGGAGATGGATGGAGTTACTAAAGGACTACGATATCACTATCTTGTATCATCCGGGAAAAGCGAATGTTGTAGCGGATGCTTTAAGTAGAAAGGCGGGAAGCATGGGAAGTCTAGCTCATTTGCAAGCTTCTAGACGCCCATTGGCTAGAGAGGTCCAGACTCTAGCTAATGACTTGATGAGGTTAGAAGTAAATGAGAAGGGAGGGTTGTTGGCTAGTGTGGAGTCAAGACCTTCTTTTCTTGACAAGATTAAGGGAAAACAGTTTGATGATGAGAAACTAAGAAGAATCCAAGATAAGGTATTGCGAGGAGAGGCTAAGGAAGCACAAATCGATGAGGAAGGTGTTTTGAGAATCAAGGGAAGGGTATGTGTACCCCGAGTTGATGATTTGATCAACACTATTCTGACAGAGGCTCATAGTTCACGGTATTCTATACATCCGGGTGCGACCAAGATGTATCGTGACCTAAAGCAACACTTTTGGTGGAGTAGAATGAAGCGTGATATTGTTGACTTTATTGCTAAGTGTCCAAATTGTCAACAAGTAAAATATGAACACCAAAGGCCCGGAGGAATACTTCAGAGAATGCCCATTCCTGAATGGAAGTGGGAGAGAATCGCGATGGACTTCGTGGTTGGTCTTCCAAAGACAATGGGTAAGTATGACTCCATTTGGGTAATTGTTGATAGGCTAACTAAATCTGCTCATTTCATTCCGGTAAAGGTGACTTACAATGCAGAAGTTAGCCAAGATCTATATCTCGAAATTGTTCGATTGCATGGGGTTCCATTATCCATCATATCGGATAGAGTGCTGTGATTTACTTCTAAGTTTTGGAAAACATTGCATCTTTGAATCGGGTACTAGGTTGGACCTTAGCACGGCATTTCACCCTCGGACCGATGGTCGATCTGAGCGAACGATTCAAGTGTTGGAAGATATGCTTCGTGCATGTGTGATAGAGTTTGGTGGCCATTGGGATAGCTTTTACCTTTGGCGAGTTTTCATACAATAATAGCTATCACTCTAGTATCNACATGGCTCCATTTGAAGCATTGTATGGGAGGAGATGTAGGTCTCCCATTGGTTGGTTTGATGCCTTTGAAGTTAGACCTTGGGAACTGATCATTGAGAGATTCTATGGAGAAGGTGAAAGCTATTCAAGAAAAGCTTCTAGCGGCGCAAAGTAGACAAAAGGAGTATGCAGACCGAAAGGTTAGAGACTTGGAGTTCATGGAAGGTGAACAAGTCTTGTTGAAGGTTTCACCCATGAAAGGGGTGATGCGGTTTGGTAAAAGAGGTAAGTTAAGTCCAAGGTACATTGGGCCATTTGAGGTACTAAAGCGAATAGGGGAGGTGGCTTATGAGTTAGCCTTGCCCCCAGGGCTGTCCGGAGTACATCCGGTATTTCATGTGTCCATGTTGAAAAGATACCATGGAGATGGAAACTACATCATCCGTTGGGATTCAGTTTTGCTTGATGAGAACTTGTCATATGAGGAGGAGCCTGTTGCTATATTAGATAGAGAGGTTCGCAAGTTGAGGTCGAGAGAGATTGCATCCATCAAAGTCCAATGGAAGAATCGACCGGTTGAAGAAGCTACTTGGGAGAAGGAGGCAGATATGCAAGAAAAATACCCACATCTGTTTACAGATTCAGGTACTCCTTTTCGCCATTGTTTTCTTCTTTTGATCGTTCGGGGACGAACGATGGGTAAATTGGTATCTATTGTAACGACCTGTTTAGTCGTTTTAGAAGCGTGAACAAATTCTGGAAAAACTGGCTGAAACCACGGACCCAACGACGGACCGTCGCAGGCTCGACGGACCGTCGTGGGTGTTCCGTCCCATGACACTTAGAATTTTTAATTTGGGTGCTGAAAATCGACTCTCTGAACTTCGTAACAAAATGGCAGAACGGACCGTGACACCCACGACGAGCCGTCGTGAGTACCCGTTGCAAAACACTTCAACTTTTGAGAATTTGGTACGAGAAAACGAGTTCCTGACCGCTAGGACGGAGGTGCAGGACGGACCGTCACAGGGGTGACGGGCCGTCACAGCCACCTGGAATCTGGGGAGGACACGACGGCCTGTGTGACGGACCGTCGCACTCACGACGGCCCGTCACAGGTTGCGCAGTCCCAGGCAGTTTAGGATTTCTTTCCTCGTTTTAAGGGACGTTTTGGATTATTCTTTCCTTAATTATAAAGTTTGAGGGTTAATATTAATAAATCTAATTACTTGGGGGTTAAAATAGGTAACCTTAAGTTAATTAGTGGGTCATTATTACCATCTTTCATTCTTAATTATAGAATAATTAGGGTAAAAGAAAGAGGGTTTGAATAAAACAAAACACAAGAAAAGAGGAAGAGAGGGACGAATTGAGAGAGAGAATAAACGAGAAGAAGAAAACAAGTCTTGGGAATTTCTTGATTGATTCCAATTCTTCGGTGGAGGTAGGTTATGGTTTCTTTTACGATATTCGTAGTAAACTCTTAATAGTGAATGATATGTGTTGATAGTATTGTAAACCCCTCTATGTGCTTAAATTGTATGCTTGCATGAATATGATTATGAAATTGTGAACGAATAAGCATGATGAAGCTATTGAATCCCAAATCTTGATAAAAACCCTAATTCACTTGTTAATGATGATGCCTTAGTATGAAAGAAGGCTTGATGAATTAGGGGATCGGGTGCCACGTTCCGGTACCAGGATAGAATGAATATGAGGATCGGGTGCCACGTTCCGGTACCAGGATAGAATGAATATGAGGATCGGGTGCCACGTTCCGGTACCAGGATAGAATGAATATGAGGATCGGGTGCCACGTTCCGGTACCAGGATAGAATGATTATGAGGATCGGGTGCCACGTTCCGGTACCAGGATAGAATGAATATGAGGATCGGGTGCCACGTTCCGGTACCAGGATAGAATGAAATATGAGGATCGGAGTGTCACGTTCCGACACCAGGATAGTATATGAGGATCGGAGTGCCACGTTCCGGCACCAGGATAGAAATAGAGGAGCGGAGTGTCACGTACCGACACAAGAGGAAGAAAGATAATGAATCTTGAAAGATAATGAATATACTCAATCTAATGAACTTAATTCCCAAATGAGTATGGTATTGAGGCTTGAGTCCTCATGTGTGAACTCGGTTGTAGTTATTGATGAATTTATGTTGTTATTGCTACATGTTGAGTATTGTAGTTGATTTACATTATTATTGATATATACTGTTCCCTATTTTGAGTTGGCCGATGATATCTACTCAGTACTTGTGGTTGTACTGACCCCCTACTTTTATGTTTTCTTCTTTGTTATTTGTGCCATGCAGCAAACGTTCCGTCAACCTCAACTCAACAGTAGATCTAGCCAGTCTTCACTACTTTCGGAAATTCAGGGTGAGCTAATGCGTCTAGCTTGGACTGGGTCTTCTTCTTCAAGTCTTGATGCCTTGAACTTCCGGCATGGACTAGCTAGTATTAGTTTTAGCTTCTTAGACAGTTTTAGTTTAGAAATTTGAGATAGATGTTCTTGTGATGATGACTTCCAGATTTTGGGGATAATAATAATAGTTTTGAATTGTTTTTATTAATGAGTTTAAGTCTTCCGCATTACTTTCTGTTGTTATATATTGAAATGATAAGGGTTAAATTGGTTGGTTCGCTCACATAGGAGGGTAAATGTGGGTGCCAGTCGCGGCCCGGTTTTGGGTCGTGACATCTTGAGTTTTTCTTCTTTTCCTCTTGTGACGTGATTTTCGGTGGTAGAGCAGTGGCTTTCATTTGAATATTATAATTTTGTTATCATGTTCTGATTCAAGTATTTATATATTGATATAAGTAATTAAATATTAGATTATAGTGTTTGAATAAAATTAATATTAAATTTGGAATTAAAAAATATGAGATTTGACCTATTCGTTGGAATCAAGATTTAGAAACTTTATTATCCATTGTAGTGAATTTTTGAGTAAAGGCTAGACACATAATAACATGTGTATTGTTAGTTTTGAAATCTTATCGTGGTCATTTATTTGAATAGTTTGAGTTGGAAGTTCAACAAAAAGGGAAGACTCATGTCCCAAAATGTTTTTTCAACTAATTGAGGCAAGTGGATTTCTAAACCCTTGTTAAGTGTATGGAAAGCGTATATTTCCTTTTGGCATATGTTTGGGAGTAGTGGGACTTGGTGATGGTTTGACTTATCCACATTGATTAATTCTAGTAATGAAAAGAAAGGGTAATAAAAATCAATGTGAATAATTGCTTGTGTGTGACATTTTGATAATGAATAATGGTTTGAAAGTCTTGTTGAATCGTTTTTGATGTTGTTGTGAATCGTGCACTGTTATGAAATTGGTCATCTCCTCGTCATTTTTGTGAACATGTCATTTGTGTTGTTTAGAGACATGGTTGTGACAAGTGTTATGTGCATTGAGAAATAATGAGAAATTAAAGAGGATGTACCATTTCGAGGGTCGTATCTCGCGCTGCGATGGATAATTTATTTCGAGGGAGGATGGATTCTATATATCGAGGGACGTATCGCGCGCCGCGATGGTTCCTATTATCGCGGGTCATATCGCACGCCACAATCGATGCATGGATAGATATGTCCCCCATAGGTCCCGGACTGGTCTACAATGGGTGTGTATCACTAGGCATGACATGCATCATTATACTTGATATTGCATTCCATTGCACATACTAATCATTAGTGAACTTGATATTGTGTTTTGTTGATCTTGTGAATGCCTTTTTGTGGAACTTGTGGTTGATTAATACTGACCTTGCTGTTGAGGATATGTAATTTGTTAATGTGTTTTTATTGAGAATATGTAATTTGTTAAAGTGTTTTTGTTGAGGATATGTAATTTGTCAAAGCGGTGTTGTTGAAGATATGTAATTTGTCTAAGTGTTGTTTTTGAGTTATGTGCTATGTAAACTGTGAGTTGTTAGGTTGGAATGATTTTTATGCAGGTTGTAGTTGTGGAGGTTCGGTTGGGGTGGTAAGAGTACCCGTATAGGTGTATTGGCTGAGTATCATGTGGTTTGGTACTCACCCCTTTCTACTATAATTTATTTTTGTATATTACGAGCCTGAATTTGTTTGGTACTTGTCATTCTCTTCTTTTTTGAGACTTCTTGGAGATTTATGACGTAGTTGTTTGTCGTCTCAGCGGATTTTCTTTCTCCTTAGTTTTGATCTTGTTCTATTCTAGAAACAAGTTCATTTGAGAATAGTGTTTTCTTTTAAATCAATTATAATACTTTAGAGACTTGTACACGTGACAACCAGATTTATGGGGTGTTTTTGAATTTATTAAGAAATTTTCGCATTTCATTGTAATAGTTCAATTTCAGGATGGCTTGTCTTGGTGGATAAGACGAGTGCCTTCACGTCTATCTATGTATTGTGCTACAAATTTGGGTCAGTTTTTTAATTTTAAAAAATTACTAGAAATAACACAGACATTAGGTAAAATGGAGCAAATCGTTTGATAATAAAGTGCAGCTATTTTTTGTGGTTAAATAAAAAAACTTTTAAGAATTCTATCAGTTCTTTTATGCCATTCCAATTATATTCATCAAGTCTTTATGTCATATTTGAATTATAAGCATTCCAAACCATTTGTAAATGTTTCCTATATTCATAAGCGACTCTAGCATTTCATATAATGAATTCCATCTAGTACACACCGACATTGGAATTTTTCTAGGTGGAAGGTTTAATTCATAACAACGATTTTCAAATTCTCTACCTCTAGACTTCACTTGACATTTAAAAATAAAATGAAATTCACTTTAAACTTTTATGCAACCATCATTATACATTGGTATACCATAACCACCAATTAAATTATATATTTGTTTAACACATCAAATATGAAAACCATCAATATAAACAGCGCAAAGTGGCGGTTTAAGCATTTCAACAGCAGATGTATTATTAGAAGCATTATCTAAGGTGACATTAGTTATTTTTTCACAAATTTCATATTTTGTAAAACATTTATAATTGTATAATCTATATAACTTCCGACTTTTTGCAATTCACAACATTTATCACCTAAAATTCTTTTTTGCAAACTCCAATTTTCATCAATCCAATGTGCAACATTAGTGAAATATAATTCCATCTACACTAAAGTCCATATAAGAAGTAATAGCTATTTTACAAATATTATAAACAAATAAACAACGAAGATATTTAAAATATTGAGCCTAATAATCAATGATAGCCTTATTAATAATATTTCTAGAAAAAATTTTAAAATGTGGATTATATAAAATTTGAATGTGATGAATAAAACTGGGATTTTTAGCAAAACTAAATGGCAAACCTATAACCACAATTATTTTAGCTAATTGTTCAAGATCTTGTTCTCTATTATATGACTGTTGTATACTAGAGCCAAAAACATTAGACATATTTAATTGTGTTTGAACTATATTAGAGTCACCTACTCCTAAAGTTTCAGGAAGGGTGGTACCATTTTTTTAGCTTCGGCTACAACTTCAGCAATGAAAAATTCATTTAAACAACATGACATTAAATGATTACTCAAATGTTCCGTCCAACCCCATTTTTGTATAGTTTTATAATTCATTCTATGTTTACATTTATTACAAATAGCTTGTGTTTTATCTTCATTCTGAGTCATGAATTGCCACACAACTAATTTTTGTGTGCGTTCTACCTTATTTTTAAAATTTACGGGGGAACGGGAGCAGGACAATGAAAGGGAGCGTGAGCCGATGGACTAGTAGCCGTTAGTGACTCACTTTCAGCATCATCACATTCACCAACACTATTATCAAGACTATCTATATAATCATTAACTTTATCATGTTCATCATCTTCAAGTAATTCCCCATCAAAATTACCAAACCTTCTTTGTAAAAAATCATAATAAGGATCTAATCCACTATAACTATCAGTATCAAGAACTGTTTCAGTAACATACGTATAATCGTTCGTATTATTTCTTAATGTAGTAGATTTTTATGTTAGATTTAGAAGAACTACAACTTTTTTTAATAGTAAATGAATTCAAGTTAAATATATTATAAACGTTTTAAACAATATTTTTCTAGCTTTTTCAATAATATTTTTATCGGAATCCATATTCAAATATCAAAAGTAAGTAAATTATATTTGATACGAAAATGTAAGGGAAACAAATAATAACTAAAAAAATAAATAAATAATGCAAAAAAATAAATAACAAAATAAAAAAAAGTGAGATGGAATTTGAAAAGAATACCCAACGTGTACTTAAAAAAGAAGACGTGTATAATCGAAGCTCCAAATCCAATTTCTAAAGAAAAAGTTTGTAATTTTAACGAGAATAAGAGATTAGAGAGTAGAGACTTGAGTGAGATTTGATACTTGAAAGGATAATTTTTTTGTGAGGGAAAATAATGAATGATTTCTGTTATTTATAGGAATAAAAAGGGATAAAAATGTAGCTTTTAAAACTTTGGGGTATTAAAAAGTTAGGGGAGTAGGGGATGTATTGAGGAGTAATGGTGGTGAAACATCTATTGGTGGGGCCCAAAACCCGTTGCCCAACGGCTAGTTTACCTTAAGCAAAAATTTGTTAAACCAAACCAGACTAGGACAGACCAGGACTTGAACCGGGACTAAGGAATCTAGGAAGAAACCTGGACAGATCGGAACCGAAACAGACACCTCACGGTTTTGTTTTCAGGCTAAGCTTAAGGTGAATGAGAAGAACTATCCAACTCATGACCTCAAGCTTGCAGCAATGGTGTTTGAACTTAAGACATGGAGACATTACTTGTATGGTGTTCACGTAGATGTATTCACACACCATAAGAACCTTCAATATGTTTTCACCTAGAAAGAGTTGAATTTTCCCCAAAGGCGATAGCTTGAGTTTCTATAAGACTGCTATATGAGTGTGCATTACTATCTTGGTAAGGACAAAGTAGTAGAAGAAGATTCTAAGTACTTAACAGACTATCTATGGGTAGTGTACCAAATGTTGAGGAAGAAAGAAAAGATCTAGAGAAGGATGCTCACACGCTTACTCGCTAGGGAGTTCGCCTTATAATCATATAAAGTAGGTGTGTAAAGGTTTAGAATGGGTCAAAAAATTCTTTTGGTAGTGGAGGTCAAGGAAAAGCAAGATAGTGATATGATATTTATTGAACTGAAGGATACAATTTATTAGAGAGAGGGTTGAGGTTTTCTACCAAGGGAGAGATTGTGTGCTTCACTATTAGGGTTGTTTATTTGTTTCGAGGCGAGTTGAGGCAAACAATTCTTGTAGAAGCCCATAACTCCAGATATGCTATTCATCTAGGAGCCACTACTATGTACCATGATATAGGGAAAGTCTATTGATGGAATTGTACGAAAAGGGATATAGTAGATTTTGTGTCTATGTGTTCCGACCCAAAAATGTATGTGCTGAAACTCGTCTTACTTCACCAAGACAAGTCAGCCTAAAACCCAACATATACAAAAGTGCGGAAATAAAACAAAATTCCAATAATAATTTCTATTATGAAATCAAGTCAGCTTAATTCAATTCCAAAAATCAGGTTGTCATGTGCGCAAGCCTCTAATGTAAATACTAGAATTGAAATAAAATATGCAAGTTTCAATTGACATTGTCTTACAAGTAAAAATAAAACTATAAACAGAAGTAAGAAGGTTTGTTTTGATAAAAACAACTACCTCGAAATCTCCATAGAAAGCCTCGGAAATAAAGAGAATATAAGGCATCAAGATGATCTAGGCTCATAACCTATGAAAATTTGTAGAAGCAAGGGGTGAGTACCAAACCACACGGTACCCAACAATAAAACATCGACACAAAAGCTAAGGGAACAGAACACACATACTCCTTACATCCTATTCGAACCTCCATGCTACATCCTGTATAAAATCAGTCCAATCTAACAGTTCACAGTTTACAAAACACATAGCTCAACAACAACACTCTAACAATTTCATATCCTCAACAACAACACTCTAACAATTTCACATCCTCAACAACAACACTCTAAGAATTCCATATATTCAACAACTACACTCTAAAATGTTTCATATTCTCAACAACAACACTCTAACAATTTTATATCCTCAACAACTACACTCGAACAATTGCATATCTTTAACAAAAAGATCAAAATTCATCAGTCACAAGTTCTACAAAAAGGTACTCACAAGATCAATAACACACAAGATCAAGTTCACCAATAATAAAGAAGTGCAACATAATGAAATGCAATGTCAAATTCGCGATGCATGTCTAACCTAATGATACACACTCGTTATCTCTCAGTTACGAACCCATGGGGGACATATCTCTCAATGCATCCATCATGGCGCGCGATACGATCCTCGAAATAGTAACCATTGCGACATGCGATACGTCCCTTGAAATATAGTATCCATCATTGGGCATAATGCATCCCTTGAAATGTAGTACATCCTCTTATGACATAACACTTATCACCACTATGTCTCAGAATCAATGAAAATGACATGGTCAAACGACTCATGAGGAGATAATCATTTTGATGTCTCGCCCAATTTGCAACAATGAAATCGCAATACAACAACATCAAATAATCAACAAACCTTGAAATCATTTTCAAACATTACAAAAAGAATTACACAAATTACACATTCTTAACAAGGGTTTAGAAATCCACTTACCTTAACCAATCCAATAATCGCTCAGTGACTTGAGTTTTCCCTTTCCGTTGAGCTTCCAACTAAATGTAATCTATTCAACTGAAAGACGACGATAAGAATTCATAACTTACAACACTTATATTACTATGTGCCTAGTATAGACGCAGGGACTCAATCAAACATATAATTAAATTCCTAGTATTGAGGCCAATTAATATGTCAATTACATCGATATTCTCCAAATTTCAAGCCAAGGATTTAGTCTTAATACCTCCAAAGACCATAATGTTAATTGTATTCATATAATACAATACAACTCCGAATTAAATATATATCTCAATATATCAAAACTTGAATTTTAACCTGATAACTTTAAGAAAAATTGTGAAGCCCAAACTAAAACCTTAATCTCTTTTATTACAGCCGAATTACGACTTTCAAAAGCCTAGATAAATACCTCCATTAGTTTTCATAATTACATAGCCATGATTTGGACGTAATGATCACATGATTGCAAATTCTACACCACTGCTAACTTATGTATATTTATACATAAAAACTTATTGAAGTGTGCAATTTTATTTCCTCTCTTACTATTTTCCACTCATTATAATAATCATAATGATAATAGCTATAACTACATCTTATCTCAATACATACTTTCAATTGCATAATTAAGGAATTTTTTAATGTTACCTCAACGTAAGTCAGTCCCTTTCTACTCTGTCCGCCGCTAGTGCAGGTAAGTTCAGATCCTTTTTCTTTTCTTTTATTTTCGTAAATTATGATACAAAAAGTCTCAATCCTAATAATTTATTTTCCTATATGTGCAAGTGGTATTAAACTAAACTAAAAACATGACCCATCAAGCTTTAACCAAAATTAACTATTTATTAATTAATTGTAATTAATTCACTATAATTAAATTAACATTTCAAATTTCCAAAAATGACCATCCGAGTTGTTACATTATGAACCACTAAAACTCATATTCATCTTCGAACAAAAGGCAAAAATTAAAGTTTCTAAAGCTTTAAATATTTGAGGATATCTGGCACACATGTCAGACTCTTTCTCCCATGTTGTCTTTCCCATTGAACGGTATTTCAACTGCACATTCACTAAAGCAATCTCCTTGGTCCTATGTTTTTGAACCTGCCTATCCAATATAGTTATAGGCTCCTCCTCAAATTTCAAGTTTGTACCCAGCTCCACTAAATCAAGTCTAATCACATGAGATTCATCCACAATATACTTCTAAATAATAGAGACATGGAAAACAGGATGAATTGGTGACGAACTAGGTGGCAAGGCCAACTTATTTGCCACCTCTCTCACTCAACTTAAAATATAAAAAGGTCCAATGAATCTAGAGCTAAGATTTCCTTTCTTTTCGAAACCCATCACACCCTTCATGGGGGATACTCAAAGCCAAACATGGTCACCCTCCATAAACACTAAGGCTCTAACACTACGATCTACATAACTCTTCTGCCGACTCTGGGGTGTCAACAGTCCATATTGAATCATAAGGACTTGTTCAATAACATCTCTAAGAAAATATGCATCCAAAGAGTCAATTTCCGCTGAATCAAACCAACCAATTGGAGATCTACACTGTCTTCCATACAACGCCTCAAATGGGGCTATCTAAATACTAGAGTGATAAGTTTTGTTGTAGGGAAGCTCTTCTAAGGGTAAATATTGATCCCATCTAGAACCAAAATCAATCACACATGACCGGATCATGTCCTCCAACACCTAAATCATTTGCTCTGATGACCATCTATCTGAGGGAAAAAATTATACTCATATCCAAATAATTACCCACATCATGCTGTAATGCCTTCTAGAAGTGAAAAGTGAATAATGAAAATTGATAATATAGAATAGTAATATGAACCCTATGAAGACGGAGAATCTGACTTACATATAGCTCGGCTAACTTCTATGTCTTATAATTTACCAAAATCGGGATGAAGTGGGCAGACTTGGTCAGCCAGTCAAAAACAACCCAAATACAGTTTTTACAACCCATTGTGTTAGTCAAAACCACAACAAAGTCAATAGTTATCCGAACCCACTTCCAAGTAGGATTAGACATCCTTTGAGATACACCCCCAGGGCATTGTTGATCACACTTTACTTGCCGGAAAGTAAACCACCTTGAAACAAAGTCTGAAATATCTCTCTTAGTGCCACAGCACCAATTGAGTCATAATGATGAGTCAGATCATGATTCATTTTTATTGTTCTTATATGGATGTAATATCGAGAAGAATGAGACTCCTCAACAATCAACTTAATCAACTCTCCCATTTTTGACACACAAATCCTGCCTCCGAAACTCAAGACACCATCAAAATCAAGGATAACCTCCTTAGCTTCCCCTATTAATTTCTTGTCTCGAATGATACATAACTTCTCATCATAAAACTGGTTTGCACGAATCTACTTGACTAAAGAATATTGAGCCTCAATAAAAGCAATCATCCCATCACTCTCCTCTTAAATCTGCAATCAGACAAGACTATTAGCTAACATCTGAACCTCTCTATCCAATGGTCTCTCGTTAATACTAAGTGATGCAAGACTCCCCATGCTAAGAGCCTTCCTACTCAAAGCATCGGCCACAACATTGGCCTTAACTTGATGATACATAAGGGTCATATCATAGTCCTTTAGCAACTCAAGCCACCTTTGCTGCCTCAAGTTCAAATACCACTTACTAAAGATATACTGAAGACTCCAATGATAAGTGAAGATCTCACAATGAACCCTATACAAAAAATGACGTCATAACTTAAGTACAAATACAATAACCGCTAACTTCAAATCATCAGTAGGGTAGTTATTCTCTTGGGAATTCAACTACCTAGAAGCATAAGCAATCACCCTCCCTTTATGCATCAATACACAACTTAAACCAACTCCTTAAGCATCACAATACATAGTAAAGTCTATTCTCTCTTTAGGTAGGGTCAACACATCAGCCAAAGTCAGCAAAGTTTTGAGCTTTTGAAAGCTCTCCTCAAACTCATCAGACCAATGAAAACCCACACCCTGGCGAGTAAATCTAGTTAATTGAGTTGCAATAGTAGAGACACTCTACACAAACCATCGGTAATAACCTGCCAATTCCACAAAACTCCACATTTGGTAAGAGAAGTAGGTTGCGTCCATCATCTAATTGTCTCAATCTTTGTAAGATCTACTCTAATAGACTCCTTGGACACCACGTATCCTAAGAATGCCACAAAACTAAGCCAGAAATCATACTTCGAGAACTTGGCATACAACTTCGATTCTCTCAACCTCTGAAGTACAATATGCAAGTGTCATACATGGTCCTCCTTAGTCTTTGAGTAACCTAAGATGTCATCGATGATTACAATCACAAAACAATCAAGATAATGTTGAAACACCCTATTCATCAACTCCATGAATGTTGCAGGGACATTAGTCAACCCGACGGACATCACTAGGAATTCATATTGCCCATACTAGGTTTAAAAAGTTGTCTTAGGGATATTTGATGCCCTAATCTTAAACAAATGATACCCGGACCTTAAATAAATCTTAAAAAATAATAATCCTCCCTTAGTTGAACAAATAAGTCATCAATACACAGAAGATGATACTTATTCTTTACTGTTACCTTGTTCAACGGTCTGCAATTGATACACATCGTTATAGTCCTGTCCTTCTTCTTCAGAAACAATAAAGGGGCACCCCAAAGTGACACACAAGGAAGAATAAAACTTTTACTCAATAAATCCAGCAACTTATCCTTTAAATCATTTAACTATGCTGGAGCCATATTGTAGGGAGGAATAGAAATAGGTTTAGTTCCAGGCTCCAAATAAATAGCAAAATCAATAGCCTTATTGGGAGGAACACTTGGAAGATCAAAAGGGAATACATCGGGAAACTCCTGAACCACGAGAACAAAGTCGATGGAAGTTGATTCAACACTAGTATCCTTAATAAAATTTGAGTAGGACAAACATCCTCTCTCTACAGATCTCTGAGCATGGATAAAAGATATGACATTGCTAGGATAAGAACTACTAACACCCTTCCACTCAACCCTCGGAACATCAGGTATTACTAAAGTCACAGTTTAAGCATTACAATCGAGGACAACATGATAATGAGAAAGACAATTCATATCTAAGATAACATCAAAGTCTACCATCCCAGGAATGATTAAGTCTACCCAAGTG
Source organism: Solanum arcanum (assembly GCA_027789145.1). Lineage (NCBI taxonomy): Eukaryota > Viridiplantae > Streptophyta > Magnoliopsida > Solanales > Solanaceae > Solanum > Solanum arcanum. Next base: position 51,897,148 of record CM050937.1, read on the forward strand.
GTATACCTATCCGAGGAAAAAAAAGACCAGATTGATACACTAGATCCACCACTAAGGGATCACTCACGGGTGTAGAAACACGAATAGGTACAGTCATGCGATAACATATCATATCAAATTCAACAGCAAAACAGGTAGACACATAAGAGAATGTAGACCCTTGATCAAATAATACAGATGCAGGTTGATGGCATACTGGATGATGCCTGTAATAACAACTTAGAGGTCTCCGCCTCAGGTCTCCCCAGAAAAGCATAACAGTGTCCCCTTGTCCACCTTCAGCCTGGGTGATACCTCTAACCCCAATATGCTGACCTGCAACACCACTATTAGAAACTCTACCACCTATACCTAACTGAACACTACCACAACCTTTACCTTGTGGTGCTAGTGGTATGGTCTGAAATAATGAATTAGGTTGGGTCTCACCACGGCCCCTCTGAGAAGTATAATGTCGGATCATCTTATCAGGATCTCCACAACTAAAGAAAAATTTCATACCTAGGAACTATTGTACAGACCATAAAAACCCACTATAATTGCCTCACCTAATAGGTCGTAGTTGTGAACCGTACGAGCTATGACCGGAGCTATAAAAAACTTGAGATATCTGAAAACCCTCATAATTGACATAGTTGCGTGAACGGGTCCCCCATGGTGAACTGACCACTCCCTCTATCTGATCCATTGCCTCCAGATGAGGCACCATGAAACTAACCTGATGTACGGGCCCTCATAGGGTCCCCAAACTCCTCTCTCTCCATCGATTTCACCTCTTTTGAGGTGCTTACAATGGACTAAAAAAAAGCCCCCTCTCTAGATGCTCTAAGAACAGCCGATCTGATAGAGAAAGTCAGTTATTCAAAAATATATGAACCCCCTCTGTCTCGTTTGGCATAATGGCTAAAGCATGCCTAAACAACTAGAAAAAATGTGTCTCATACTCTTTAACAAATAAGATGTCCTATCTCAGATTCTCAAACCATAAACAACTGTTCTCTCTCACGCTCCAAGGGATAAAACGATCATGGAAGACAATGAAAAACTTCTCCAAAGTCATTAGTGGAGATCCAAATTGCAAAGTCCCTGAATAAGTCCTCCACCATCTATCTGGCCCACGTGCTGGAGTGTAGCATATCGAACCCCATGTGACTCAGCTAATCCAACCACCTCTAGCAACTCTCGACATGTATTCAGAAACTGATGAGCGTCCTCACTCTTCCCACCCTGAAACGAAGGTGGGCCAATCTTTCAAAATCTCTCATACTTATGCTAGTCATCCTCTATCAACACAAACATTGGGGAATCTTGATCCCCAACTACTCGTGCAACATCATTCTTAACAGTGTGATCCGCATCATAAATAACTAGAGCTTGATATTGCTGTTGTATTTGAGCCCCATCTCTAGTCTAAGAGTCATGTCATGTGGAAGTCGCACCACCACCCTAACTAAAGCTCTCAAGAACACCTAGCTCCCTTAATAATGTATCTTGAAGCAAAGGAGTGAGCGCAGGCTCTGGAAGAATATTATCTTATATTTCCTCATTTTAAGAATCTGGAGAGACCTCTCTAGGCTGTCCTCTAACTGGTGCGGCTCCAAGTCCATGACCTCTTGCTAGTGAAGTCACACGAGCATAACCTCTATCTAGGGCTTTACCTTCATCTATCTCAGCAAGCGCCTCCCCTCTACCAGATGTAACCTTAGCTCTAGTCCTCGTCATCTGTCAATAGATTATGAAATAACTCAGTACAATGAAAAGGTAACCACACACGATGAGAAGAAATGAAGAAAAGAATGTTTCCTAATAGTTTTTATAGTCTCTTAGATATAAGTACAGACATTTTTGTACATCTCCTTGAGACTCTATGTAAACTCGAATATTATACACATGAGACCTATGAACCTGGGCTCTAATACTAGTTTGTCAGAATCCAAAAATGAGCGTGATGTCATTCGTCCTATTAAACCAAGAAAAGTCAGCATAAAACCTGTAATCTAACGAAGTGCAAAAATAAAATAAAAGTCCAATAATAGTTTCTATTATGAAAACAAGTCAACTTAATTTAATCACCAAAACGAAGTTGTCATATGCACAAGCCTGAAATGTAAATACTAGAATTGAAATAAAATATGCAAATCTGAAAAGACATTGTCTATCAAGTGTAAACAAACCCATAAACATGATTAAGAAGGTTTTTTGAGATGACAACAACTACCTCAAAATCTCCATAGAAAGCCTTGGAAACAAAAAGAATAGAAGGTATCATGAAAATCTGGGCTTATAACCTACAAAAGCATGTAGAAGCAAGGGGTGAGTACCAAACCACACAGTACGCAACAAGCAAAACTCTAAACACAAGCTAACAGAACATAATACGTGTACTCCTTACACCCTATTCGAACCTCCATGCTAGATCATGCATAAAATGAGTATAACCTAATTGTTCACAGTTTAAAAAACGCATAGCTCAACAATAACACTCTAAAAATTTCATATACTCAACAACTTTACTCTAACTATTTCATATCCTATACAACACTCTAATAATTTTATATCCTCAACAACAACACTCCAAAAAATTCATATCCTCAACAACAATACTCTAACAATTTCATATACTCAGCGACTACACTCTAGCAGTTTCATATCCTCAACAATAACACTTTAACAATTTAATATCCTCAACAAATACACTCTAAAATTGAACATCTTCAACAACATGCTCAATATTCATCATTCATAGGGTCTACAGAAAGACACTCACAAGATCAGTAACACACAAGATCAAGTTCACCAATAATAAAGAAGTGTAATATAATGAAATACAATTTCAAGTATAGCGATGAATGTCTGATCTATTGATACACACCCGTTGTCTCTCAGTCTGGGACCCATAGGGGACATTTATCCATGTATCCATCGCGGCGCGCGATACGATCCTCGATAATTGTAACCATCACAATGTGTGATACTTTGTTTGAAGAATTGTATCCATCGCGGCGCGCGGTACATCTTCCAAATGGTATATTCTGTTATTGCATAACATTTAGCACCACTATGTCTCAGAATCAATGAAAATGACATGCTCAAACGACTAATGAGGAGATAACCATTTTGATAATTGGGCACAATTCCAAATAATACAAACCGTAGTACAACATCAACAAATAAGCAAGAAATCCTTCAAATCATTCTCAAATATCACTCAAAGAAATGCATTAATTCCTTATGCTTAACAGGGGTTTAGAAATCCATTTGCCTTAGCCAATAAAATAACCACTTTTGGACTTGAGTCTTCCCTTTGCATTGAGATTCCAAGTCAAGAAATATGTGTAAATAAATTACCACAATATGAATTTAAGAATAAAAACACCCATATTACTATGTTCCTAGTCTAGAATCTCTAGAACTCACTCAAACACATAATTAAGTTCCTAATCTTGAGGCCAATTAATATGTCAATTCCTTCGATATTCCCCAAATTTCAAGTCTTGGATTTAGTCTTAATTTCTCCAAATAAAATAATTTCAATTATATTCATATAATACAATACACGTTATGATTAAAACTTGAATTATAACCTGATAAATATAAGAAAAATTGTGAAACCCAAACTTAAGCCTCAATCTCTTTTATTATTGCCGAATTACAACTTTTAAAAGTCTAGATGAATGCCTCCATTAGTTGTCATGATTACATGGCCATGTTTTGGCTGTACTGATCACATGATTACAAATTATCTACCACTGCTAACTTACAAATATATTTATATATGAGAATTTAATGAAGTATGCAATGTGATTCGTTTCTTACTATTTTCCACACATTATAATAATAATAATAATGATAATAGATATAACTACAACTTATCTCAATGCATATATTCAATCGCATAATTAAGGAATTTGGTAATGTTACCTGAACGTAAGGCAGTCCCTTTATACTCCGTTCCCCGCTAGCGCAAGTAAGTCCAGACCCTTTTTCTTTGCTTTGCTTTTCTTTAATTATGATCCCAAATTCTCAACCCTAATAATTTATTTTCCTATATGTACAAGTGGTATCAAACAAAATTAAAAACCTGATCCATTAAGCTTTACCTAAATTTCACAATTTAATAATTAACCATTAATTGATTCACTCTAGTTAAATGAATATTTAAAATTTCCAAAAATTACCTTACGGGTCATTACACTAAGTTCCCAATTATCCGCAAGTCAAAGTACAACATCAGAAACTAGGAGGTATGACTCAAGATATCGAAATTCCTAATTGGATGTGGGAAGTGATCAACATGGATTTCATCACAAGTTTAGATCACACTCGCAGATTGCATAGATCCCTTTGGGTGATAGTGGATAGAGTTACTAATTCTTCACGTTTTTAGGTAGTTAAGACTACAGATTCGGTGGAGGACCACGCCAAGCTCTACATTAATGAGATAGTCAGGTTACATAGTGTTTCTTTTTCCATCATTTCAGATAGAGGTCCTTAGTTTACCTCTCATTTTTTGAAGTCATTTCTGAAAGGTCTTTGTACTCAGGTTAACATTAGCAAAACATTTCCTCCACAGACTGATGGTCAGGTAGAGTGTACCCCTCACTTCTTAGAGGACATGTTAAGAGATTGTGTGATCAATTTCAAGGGTAGTTAGGATGATCACCTTGCTCTTTATGAATTCGCTTATAAAAATAGCTACCATTCGAGCATTCAGATTGTTGCCAATCTGTGTTATGAAAATCAGAAATTACTTGTTGTAATAAATCATTCAGAAACACGAAGTAACTGAGATTTTTTGAACCAGTAAATAAGATGAACAGAAATTTATTTGTAAAAAATAATTGAATCTGTAAAACTTACCAAAATCTAGAATACACTTTTTGATATTTTAGGAAGAAAATCAAGTCCACTGAATTCACAGTGTCCCCTTAAGGAAATTATTCCCCTCTAGTATCCGAGGTTTGATTTGGAATATAACCTCCCAGGGTAAAATGATCTTAATCAGTAGAGTATAGATACAAAACAACTCTACTGCCAGCTAATCAATCCACAGCAGGATAGTACACAAAGAAATATGTGTTTTTAAGAAGAAGGAAGATCAGAAAATTTGTTACGAAATATTCTGAAGACTGAATGGTATTTATAGCCAAGAAGAATATATTCTGAAAGGTTGCAACCCTTTCAGAATTGACACGACCATTAATGAAAGGTTGCAAACTTTCAAATGGTATTGACTGTTCCTGAAAGTTTCAACCTTTCAGAACAGTGGCGGGAATTTTTTTAAATATATCGGATCCGAGTCGGGTCGGGTTAACTAAAAAGTTGAAAACTTTTCAGTTAACTTCTGTTATCAACTAATTAATTGAAAAAAAACAAATTGGCCATTTAATTAATTAAATAAATAAAATAAATTTGTCCAAAAATATTATCTCTCGATCGATCATTTGCCAAAGCCAAAGCCAAAGCCAAAGCCAAAGCCGTAGCCGTAGCCGAAGCCGAAGCGAGCGAGCGACGACGACGACGGCGCGAGGGGGGTTCCTCTTTCCAATCCTTTTAACAATTAATAGGAGTGTTTATTTATTTAAACTCTCCTATTTTCATTTCCATTACCGATGAGGGACTATTGCCTTTTTCATTCAAGCATTAGAGGACTTTTCAAGTTCCCAACCTTTCAAGTTCTAAACTTTTCAAATTCCTCTCCTTCCCTCTATTTCCCATCAACTCTTGCTACATACCCAACAATCCCCCACATTGATGGGGAATAGTTATAACATAGGATCACGGACAATTGTGTACTTTACAAGCAAGGATTAATTGCATCTGGATAAGTAGGTTTCCCTTTGGACTTTCCGTAGTGAACATATGTCAGATATACTTGGTCAATCGGTATATGTGATATATTTGAACCGTCGAACTTTGGTGTATACCTAGACAACCATATGTCACACAATTAACCCTTTACTGTTTATGATTCTTACGGTTGTATTCGTTTCAGCCATGAACACCTCCTGGTTTCATGAGTGTATAGAGAATAGGCTTTTGACATAAAATTCTCTTTGAAGCGACTTCCACTTCACACTCACATAGGTGATTTCTAACCGTGTCATCTCGTAGATACACTATTTGTTCAAATCTACCAAACTTAGCAAATCATTAAAAGCTTTAAGCTTTATTACCTCATTAACAAGCCTTAAGGTCTTAACCTTTTCCTGAACATTTTCTTCATCATGAGAATGGACTGAGTTAATTGACAATGTCAAACCGTCAGCCACAACTTTGTTTTTCTCCTTGAATCTAGCTCTTGGGATCTCCAGTCTGCTAGATAGAGTTACCGTCATGCTAACTTGTCCTAAGCCGTAAACCCATTCCCTTAGATGATCTTTCAACTGCCTCTCTTACTAGGCCTTTCGTTAGTGGATCTGACACATTATCGCTTGACTTTACCTAGTCAATTGTGATAATTCCACTAGAGAGCAGTTGTCTTATGGTGTTATGTCTACGTCGTATATGATGAGACTTCTTGTTGTACATAACGCTCCCTGCCCTACCTATTGCTGCTTGACTATCGCAATGTATGCAAATTAGTCCAATAGGTTTGGGCCAGAATGGAATATCCTCTAGGAAATTTCGGAGCCATTCCGCTTCTTCACCAGCCTTATCCAAAGCAATGAATTAAGATTCCATTGTGTAGCGAGCAATACATGTATGTTTGGAAGATTTCCAAGAGACAACTCCTCCACCAAGTATGAATACATAACTACTCGTGGATTTTACAACATTTGACCCGGTGATCCACTTTGCATCACTATATCCTTCAATCACATCAGTATATTTATTATAATGCAAAGCATAATGTTGTGTCAATTTTAGATAACCCAACGCACGTTTCATAGCCATCCAGTGAGTTTGACTCGGATTACTAGTGTACCGACTCAGTTTACTAATAGCACATGCTATATCTGGTCTCGTTCAATTCATAATATACACCAAACTTCCCAACACTCTGGCATATTCCAATTGAGAGTCACTTTGACCTTCATTCTTTTTAAATGTACAACTTAAATCAATTGGAGTTTTGACTACATTGAAATTCAAGTAATTGAACTTATCCAATACTTTTTCAATATAATGAGATTGAGATAATGCTAGTCCCTTGGGAGTTTTGATAATCTTCACCCCTAAGATCAAATCAACAACTCCTAAGTCTTTCATATCGAACTTGCTGGACAACATGCGCTTAGTAGAATTTATATCGTCAATTTCTTTACTCATTATTAGCATGTCATCAACATACAAATAAACAATGACTTCATGATTCATAAAGTTTTTAATGTAAATACATTTATCACATTCGTTAATCTTTAATCCATTTGCCAACATTATTTGATCAGATTTAGCCTGCCATTGTTTGGGTGCCTGCTTGAGTCCATAAAGTGACTTCACATGTTTGCACACTTCTTTTCTTTACCAGGAACTATAAACCCTTAAGGTTGTTCCATGTAAATTTCTTCCTCTAACTCTCCATTTAAGAAGGCTGTCTTTACATCCATTTGGTGGATTTTAAGATCATGCACTGCTGCTAGTGCTATTAACATCCTAATTGATGTTATCCTTGTTACTGGAGAGTATGTGTCAAAGTAGTCCAGACCTTCCTTTTTTTCATACCCTTTGACTACCATTCTAGCCTTATATTTGTCAATAGTCCCATCACGTTTCTTTTTCCTTTTAAAGATCCATTTTGATCCTAAAGGTTTATTTCCTGGAGGAAGATCAATCAATTCCGAAGTGTGATTGCTTAAATTGATTCAATCTCACTATTGACTGCTTCTTTCCAATAAGTTGACTCTGACGAAGACATAGCTGCTTTAAATGTTTCAGGCTCATTTTCAAGCAATAGAGCTACAAAATCTGGTCTGAAAGAAACAAATTTTCGTTGTCGAGTACTTCGCCTAGGTTCCTCACTAGTTAGAATATTTTCCATTGATTCTTCTCGTTGTCGTTTAGGTCTTTCACTTGTTGACTTGCATTATCTGATTCAATTATCGTATTTAACATGAATCTCAGGATTATCAGATTTGTGAGCCAAAAATGGGCAGGCTTTACTATTCACAACATACCCAATAAAGACACAATCTATTGTTTTGTCTCCAATTTTAACCCTCTTAAGTAAAGGAACCTCTACCTTGGCTAAAAACCCCCACACTTTGAAATATTTCATGTTGGGTTATCTTCCTTTCCACAACTCATATGGAATTGATTGTGTTTTTTGATGGGGTACTCTATTGAGTATTTTATTAGCTGTAAGGATGGCTTCCCCCCAAAGATTTTGTGGTGAACCAGAATTTATCATTAAGGCATTCATCATTTTCTTTAATGTTCTGTTCTTCCGTTCTGCCAAACCATTTGACTGTGGTGTATAAGGTGCAGTAGTTTGATGAATAATACCATATTCCAAACATATCTCTGCAAAAGGAGATTCATATTCTCCACCCCTATCACTCCCAATCATTTTTATCTTTAGATTCAATTGGCTTTCCACTTCAAAGGCAACTGTTATAATTGTGGCAAGGCTGGTCATAGATCTTCTGATTGTCATGCTCCAAGAAAGGACAAAAACAAAGGCAAAGGCAAAAGTTAAGCAAACATCGTGGAAAAGATGGAAGATGCAGATGACTTGTGTGCAATGATATCAGAGTGTAACTTATTTGGAAATCCCAAGGAGTGGTTTCTCGACTCAGGTGCTACTAGACATATTTGCTCTGCAAAAGAAGTCTTTGCAACGTACACTTCTGCTGAGTATGATGAAGATATTTTCATGGGAAATACAGCAACAGCAAGTATTGCAGGAACTGGGAAAGTAATGTTGAAAATGACATCCAGCAAAGTGTTGACTTTAAACAATGTTCTGCACGTCCCTACAATTAGGAAAAATTTAGTTTTTGTTGCACTACTCGTTAAGAACGGGTTTAAGTGTGTCCTAGTTAGTGATAAAGGTGTAATAAGTAAGAATGAAAAGTAAATGTCCTTTAACATTTTACTAAGCCTTTGAATCTCTTTATTAAGTACATTATCCTTTTCATTTCCTAGGCCTTTTAGACCCTTCTCTAGACTACTCAAGTCTAATTTTATCTAGTCAAAGTCCAAGATCCTATTCCTAAAAGAATTAAAACAGGACCTATGACTATGGACTGTAAAATTAGACTTGAGTAGTCTAGAGAAGGGTCTAAAAGGCCTAGGAAATGAAAAGGATAATGTACTTAATAAAGAGATTCAGAGGCTTAGTAGAATGGTAAAGGACACAGATGACCTTTTATGAGTCATTGTATAGGCGTAGATAAAGATGTGTTGTTGGTTGGTTTAAAGTACGTGAGAAATCCTTGATAGGAACAGATTCAGTTCATGATCCTATGGAGAAAGTGCAGCTCATCAGAGGCAGACTTAAGACAACCCAGCGTCGCTAGAAGTCTTATACAGATTTAAGGAGCAGGAGCTAGAGTGCTAAATTGATGAATGATTTTCTTGAAAGTGTCACCTAAGAAAGGGTGATGAGATTTGGCAAGAAACGAAGCTCAGTACTATATATGTAGGCCCATACAAGATTTTGAAAAGAATTGGAAAAGTGACTTATGAGTTAGAGTTTCCAATTGAAATAGCATTAGTGCATCCAGATTTTCACATTTGGTTATCAAGAAGTGTATGGTTGACCCAAAATACATTTTACTTTTAGAAAGTGTAGTTGCAAAGGATAGTCCACATATGACGATATGCATGTTAATATTATTGATCGTCAGGTTAAAAGGTTGAGAAATAAAGAAGACACTTCAGACAAGGTTTTGTGAAGAATTTAGTCAATAGTAGGGGTTACATGGGAAGCAGAAGAAATCATGAAGGCCAAGTATCCTCACCTATTTCTTCCGATTCCACTCCATCTTAAGCTATTTGTTCCTTTTCCATTTTAAGTTATTCATGCACAAATTTAGTCTTGCTATTATGTTCCCTCAATATGTACTTGCATTTTTAACGTAGTTGCATATTCTTGAACTTAGACTCGTCACAAAATACTATTAGTATTTTGGTGGTAGGGTTGTAACTCTTTCCCTATATTTTGGCTAGTTTAGTCTTCATTCAAAAAATTATGTTTCAAAAGAAGAAAATAAGGTAACACCAAGTATCCAAAACAGATATCAATGTAAATTTCCAGAAGTTTCACGTGTAACCCATGGTTTTCATAGACTATAGGGTGACCCATAGCCCATGCAGTTGGTCCGTGGTTCAAATTTGCAACCCCTCCCCAAACTCATCCAGAAACTCCCTCTAAGTGTTGACCCACTGCCGGATCCACATACCATAGGTTTGGTCATAGACTGTGGTCTATGGATCTGTCCCTCTGTATAAAGAATAAGTCCCGATTGACAGTTGACCAGCACGAGCCATCAGTCAATTGACGTTTCGTGGGTCATGTCCATTGGTGAACCCAACAACATCAAAAGTCACGAGTCATTTGGTATTTTCCCTATTTGTTGGGCACCTAAACTATGTCGTTTAACACCTAATCTACATGGGTTTTGTTAATTTTAACCTACAAACATAACTAGGACTTACCTAAGTCACATTATTCATCAAAACATAGAAACTTAGAGTGTTAAGAGAAGAAAGAGGTTACCATACCTTATTTCAAAAACACAATATTAATTCCTGCCCCCTAAATCAAACGATTTCTTAGTGGAATTTGTCACCATGTATGTGGGATTTCACTAGTGTGTTCCTTTCACCCATTAATCCATAGATTTCAGTTAGTTTCTTGATTCTGTTGATATTACGTTGACACATAGTTTCTTTAATGTTAGAAATTATTAGGTTTCACCTGTTAGTATGATCCAAATCATAATATCATGTTGTTACTTTGATCTTTGCATGAATTCAGAACCCTATCTATGTAGTTCTTAAGTTGATGAATTACATATGCTAGGTTAGTAACATTCAAATATATACATATATGCCTCATTTTCCGAATGTCACAATATCAGTATAATTTTTTCATTCTCATTTTTCTTTTTCGTGTTATGAGATATCTAGTATTACAACATTTTTGTCATTGTGTTTCTTATTTATATAATCAACTAAGAGTAACTTAATACCGAGTTGACTATGGTCATTTACCCTGAAATCCCAGGACTATGTACCCTGTAGCTTGTAAGTCCCACTATGTGCATCATTTTAGTGATCATGCCAGTTATGCCTCTTTAGCTTTGTTAGGGTATATTGGGTCATCTCGATGGGGTGTATACATCGGTCTCCACATTTTGCTCATGTGGTTTTATTTCGTTCATTAGTAGCTCCCACAACATAATCAGATTATTTGGCATTAACCATGTTATTAGTACAATAATCAGTCTTAACATGGCATAAACTTGGCCAATGCATGCTTCTAGCTCATGTTAAGTATATTCAATACTCTTATCATGTAATGATTATTTATTATTTTATTGCTTTATTCAGTTATGTTACTTTTCAGTTTTATTCTATCCTACATGCTCAGTGCCTTTAAAATGAGGAGGCATACTCTACGCTATATCTTCTCGTGATGTAGGTTCAGGTTCTCAACTTTCAGATCATGCTAGATCGGGTCACGATCTTCATTTTAACAGCATCAGTGGTGATTCCTCATTCTTCGAGGACAATAGTCATGTTATCTTTAAGTTTTTAGTCTTTTAGTTTCAATTTACCTAGATTTAGTTGGGGCCTATTCCAGCACTTCTAGTTAGTTAGAGGTCATTTTCATGCATAGTCAAATTCAGCATAGTGTTTAAGTTTGATATTCATTTGTATTAAACTCTCAGATTCGATATATTCAGCTTATGGGTATTCCATATCACTTTTATTATTATGATAGCATTAGTTTTGTTGTCCTAGTATGGTTGTTATGCTAGTATGGTTAGCTTGGGGTCACTCATAATTCTAGGTTCTGCGCCGCATATGGGGGTTAAGGCATGATAAAATTCTTCCTTTCCAACCTCTTACCAGACCCGAAACCCCTTTGCCCTTCTTCTCCTCCGAAAAACCCGAACATCCACTTAAAACACCTTTCCCTTTCTTCCTTTTACTGCTATAGAAAAACAACAAGTAAAACCCTCAAAATGAAGACCAAGAACAACCTCCAAATCTACCCGAAGAACCAAAACATCGAACCGACTTTCCCCCATTTATTTTGATTTTCATTTGTTTTTGGAGGTTATAAGCTAGCTGGACCCCGACGAACAAAACCCAATCTCCGTTCTCCATTTTTTCAGCTACCAGACCTCCATTAAATGAGCACCCAATTCTCGTTCTGATCGAATTTTCTATCTCTAGTTATTAGAAGATCCAATTATTTATTTCCTTTGTTAGGTAAAAATTGTTTAGATGAAAGGATCAAGATTCAACACTATGATGCGGGCTGGGGAGAGAGCTGCTCTGTGAAGCTTTTCGTTCTTTTACATTTTTTCATGGTGATTAGAGCATCTGTTGAATTCTAGTGTTTAGCTTGCAGAATATTAATTTATTAAGTTATTGTTTTTTGATAAATTTTATGGCTTTTTTTTCAGTGATAATTAGTTTTCTATTGATTTTGTTTTGTTCAATATTCACGGTTCTGATTTAATTGTTTTTATTTTATTATTTTTAATAATTGTTGGTAGATTAATTTTTTATTTATTTTTTGTCTATGATTTGTAATAGTTCACATTTGTTTTCACTCTTCATATTCTTATATTTCTGGTATAATAGTGAACGCTAAATTAGGTTGTCTCTTATTTTTAAAGAATATTTATTCTGCTTAAGCAAGTTTATTGTGGTGATGAGTCATTTAGGTGGCTAGGTTAGTCTTATTCGCTTCGAACTTGAAGATACTTGTAAAGCGACTTGTTAAGACTATTTTCATGTTCAGTTTGGATCCTTTCTTATTTCATTGTTTGATTGAATTCATAAATGTTTTTAATTAAAATAAAACAATGAAAAAATTTCTTCGTCGATTTTAGAAGTCTCTGTATTTTAAAAGATGGATATTTAGTTTAAGTTTATATTTTTATATGTTAAAATTGGAAGATTAAGAAATTACCGTCAGTTTCTAAGGCCTCCTGTGTTAATAAGATGATTTTTATTTTCAAGTTATTATTTGATCAATTCTTATTTATTCATATTTCTATAAAGTTATTCGATTGAAGTTCAAATTATATTTGTTATCTTGTATATGTCGGTGTTAAGCAAACCTTAAGCTAACATTATTGTTTTATTTTATTATAGTGCATATTGCATGTTCATTATACTTGTATATTATTCTTATCTCCTTCTCAACTCAGTCGGGAACCACTGTCGTGGATTTCGAATGATGTCTAACACCTTCACTTCGAAACAAATTTAACCCATTACCTAGAATTTGTTTGTTTCGTAGACATTTCTTATAATTTAAATTTGTTAATTGGTTTCCTAGTTTTCCTAAAGCATAGGTAACGACTGATTTTTACTCTTTTTAAGAATTCTTTTTACACTGAATTATCTTTTTGGTGTGTCACCGTGATGTTACACTCTCTTAGAGAATGTCAACATCTATGACTTGTTTCAACAGTCTGTTTGGATTAAGAATGCAGTCACACATATTTTCTTGGGACATTAAAATAACTTAAAGATGCAATAATGTTCCTTTTCCAATAATATAAATATATTTCACTTATGTAAATTGACAATTTTATATAAAATTATTAAGCGTGATGCAATCTTGGGACATTAAAATTAACTCTAGGATGCAATAACACTCCTTGTCCAAAAATATAATTATATTTCATTTATGTATAGTAAATTTTTTAGATAAAATTATTAAATTTGATGCAAAGTAGACAATTATGTCTCTAAATGTTAAGACCAAGAATGTTGTTGTATCAAGGTCGAGAGCAAATAAAAGTTCAACAAATAAAAATGCGAGAAAATCATGAACTATAAAAATGTATCCAAAAGATACCTAAAATAAGTATAAGTCAATAAAAGTGATCTTTCTATAACTATAGAACACGAGGGATGCCTAATACCTTCCCCTCCGTCAACAAATTTTTTTACCAAAATTTCTAGTTCGTACATCAAATAAAGTGTCACGCCTCGAGCGTACACCCTGGGCATGACTGACACTCACAGACAATTGTTGGCCTTGAGCAGACCCTTGACAGGACATACTTAACACATCGAAAAACTATATGCATTTTCATAGGATCAATATCATCTAACTGAAATGGATAGTAAACTAACCTGAGCATGTTTAAATATTAAACATTCAACTTGGCCAAAAATTGCAACCCAAGTCTTTAACATAAGAGATAATGTAAATACTACTTAACAAATAACTATCTATCAAGCCTCTAAAACCACTGAGATGCATGCTGAGACAAACCCCACAACATCCAAATGAATTAAACTTGGAATATTCCTCCAGAACGCAAGTTGGCTCACCAAGAGACTTTGAATGCTCATGCTGGATCAACAGAGCGCTGGATGCTTATCGTGGTTCCGTGGATCTGCATCATAATAAGATGCAGGCCAACTGTCATCAATAAATTGAATATATGAGCGAGTTCGAATGCTAAATCAACAAAGACTTGAAAGGAAAATCTGAAAAACATTCCTAGCTCAACTCAACTCAACAATACTGGACTAATGTTTATATAAATAAATTTCAAAGAAAGTTCAATATAAAGATAAGTCGTTTAAAACATTTTATGAGTTGTGTGTATACACAAGGATACAATATAACTGTAAAATGTATGTAAAAATAAAAATAACTACGTATACGGAAATACAATAACTTCTGTTGGAGTTTCTCGAATCGGCAACCATCACATAAGAGTTATGGTGATTATACACCGATCTACGTCATGCTGCTAGCGCATTCTATACCCGGCCATAGGTATAGGACTTAAACTACTAAGTAGATCCAATAGTCTATAGTGAAAAGGAATCATCTAAAAAGTATGACCCTTTTCAACTCATTGTGGCTACATGGTTGTATGTACATGTGAGTTATATGAACTAATGCTCGTCCCTATTGGATGTTGAATACTACTTCCATAACAAACTAGCTCTTATATTTTAAAAACATACTTCTTCATGATTTGGGATTAGTACTAAAAAACAAAGATCAAAGGTTGTCTTAGAAATCTCAATTTCCCTTCGTGCTTCATTTAGAAAACTTTTAATCTTTTCTGAAAACTAGCACGAAAACTGTTTGGAAATCTCAGTTCCCGTTCTTACTTAAATGTGAAAACATTTTAAATCTCTTTGGAAATACATAGTCCCATATATTTTATTGAAGACTAAAACTTCAACTTTTCTCTTTACTGCACTCAAAACTTATTTTTTAAATTAAAGTTAAAACATTTGTAGAAAGACTTGTGAAAACTCGGAACGAACTTCTCTTACTTGACTCTTGACTTTTATCTTAACTACTCTTAACTTGAGTGTTAACTGATCCTTTAGTTTAATTATAGATTCAAGGACTTTAATTTTTATTTGAAAAGATCTCACGATGTTCGGGAATAATTTTAGATAGATAAACATGAGAAAAATCATTAAATCACTATCTTGGAAAAATTTTGCGATGCGGAGATATTTTACGAAATTACTCATAGAATTTAATTTTTGAAACAGAGGAGTCTTCGTCCTGACCGTGACGTGGAGAGACTTTTTTCTCACAAGTGGAGCAAGTGTTGCAGACTTGCGTGCCAGATTGCGCTCAACTTTTCCCTCTTCGTTTTACAGCCCGAAATTACCTAAACTAGAACTTTTTCTAAAATTCATTTTAGATTCTCATACCCAACATATGTACTCAAGAACCTAACTCAATACAACTATAAAACTCAACGTAAAGATCGAAGAACTCCACAATTCAATTCAAGTCAAGAGAAACATTCAAGTTGAAGAATACATGTCAAAAAAATATAAACTATCTAACTCTTTTAGGATGAATTGCACTGAACTGAACATGGTTGGCGTGTGGGTGAACAAACCCAACGCTATGAAATACTCACATACCTTGTTTGATCGATTCCTTACCGAATCCACTTCAAAAAATTGATCGTTCTTTGTCACTCTAATTTTTCTTCTTCTATTTTCGCTTGCATTCTTTTTCCAAAATCCGTAACTCTCTTTTTAAAAAGTGTTAACTAGACTAATTCAGTTTTGACCCAAATAAATTTACTAAAAATAAGATTAATTAGTTGGGTAAGGAATTCACCAAAGTACCATTCTAAAATCTGGTTGGCTAATTCCTTAACAGAAAAAACTATCTTCCAAAGGGCATAACTTACTCATACGAACTCGAAATGGCGCAAACTCAACTAAAAGTTATGGCCACTTGAAGTTGTTTAACCCTTCTAAAATCTTTATAGGCTAATTCCTTAATGGAAAAAAACTATCTTCCAAAGGGCATAACTTACTCATACGAACTCGAAATTGCACAAAGTCACCTAGATGTTATGGCATCTTGAAGTTGACCAAAACTCAACTTTTCATAACTTAAAAATAATTATTTGAAGTTATAATGTTCTTTCTAACTATTTAAATTTGTGAGATATTACAAACTTCCCATTGGGAACAGTCATCCTCGAATGAGATTACTTTTACTAGGCCAAGGGTGGTAATATCTAGTTAAATACCAAACAAGGAAATGCAAAAAAACAACATGCTACTCATAATTTAAAGAGTACTAAGAAGAAAATTAGTACCTTGGTCTACATTTTCTACGAATTCAACGAGATGTGGATATCACTTTTTCATATCATCTTTAGCTTCCCACGTGGCACTTCAACAAACTGATTTCTCTATATTGTAATTGATGCTACTTCCTTGATCCTTCTAAACTTACAAACTTTGAAATTTAGAATCTGTACTAGAAACTATTTAAAACCGTTATCGTTGATACCAATATACCAAGACTAAGTTTCCCCTTCTAAACAGACCTTAATACCACCCTTCCTGGGTGGAATTTTCAAGTATACTTTATCATCTACTGCAAATCATCCAATAGGATATGTGTATCTTATCCTATACAGATCTTCGTAAGGAGCCTTCTGGATGCTAGAATGGTAACTATTGTTGTAGGAAAACTTAATGAGAGATAGGTAATCATCTCAATTACCCTTGAAATTGATTATACAATCTACTTCAATAAGTCAAAACACTATCTTCCCCTTGTACAAAAGACACCACCTTTTGCTTATGAAAACTTGTCTTTAATTCAAGAAATAAAGGATCTTGTTTTTTCTTCTACTTTTACTTCTAACAATAATGATGTTTCAACCCTGTCCATCACGACGACCCCTCTTCTGTGGAAATCCATTAGTTTAACTACTAATCATTCAAGTCTATGCATCTCTATTGCTTACTCTCTCTTACCTTTCTAAAATGGGAGGTATTACCCATTCACAGCCTGCTCAAGGTATCTGGAACAACATTAGCCTTAACTCTGAGATAAAGAATATTCATGTCATTATCTTTAAGTAATTCTAACAACCTTCTCTGTCTTATATTAAGCTCTTTCTGACTAAGCATATACTGAAGGTTATTGTTATTTATAAACACATCCAATGAACTGTGTAAAGATAATTGAACCATATCTTCAAAGCGAATACTACTGCAGTAGACTCTAAGTCATAGGTTGGGTAATTCATCTCATGAACTTTCAACTGTCTTGAGGCATAACCTATAACATTGTCATTCTGTATTCATATCCAACCCAAGTATTAGTATACAAACCATGTAAACTCGCATCACAATACACGACAAAACCTTGAGTACCTTCCGATAAGGTTAAAACTAGGCACTAGTCAACCTCTTTTTCAATTTTTAAAAGCTTTTTCTGACAAGCTTCAGACCATTGAAACATAATTGTCTTATTATACAACTTGGTCAAAGGATATAAAATAGATAAGTACCCCCCACCAAACATTATATAGTAGCCAGCCAATCCCAAGAAACTACTAATATCAGTCAGAGATGTAGGTCTAGGCCAACTCTTCACTACCTCTATATTTTGGGTATCAAATCTAATTCATTCACCGGACACTATGTGGGCTAAGACCGCCATAAAATCAAGACGAAATTCATATTTAGATAAGTAAGCATATAACTCATTATCATTCAAAGTATGAAGAACATTTTTAAGATGGCTAGCATGATCTTCTTCATTTCTCGAATACATTAGAATGTCATTAATGAAGACAATAAAAAACATATCTAAGTTAGCTTGAACAAACTAGTCATAAGGTTAATGAATGCCACTGGTGTATTATTGAACCCAAAATACATGACTAAAAACTCATAATGATTGTATCAGCATCAGAAAGTTGTCTTTGGAAATCACATTTCCTCACTCTTAATAGAAGGTAGCCATATCTGAGATCTATCTTTAAAAAATTTATGTCACCCTGAAGTTGATCGAATAAACCATCAATCCTTTGAAGATGATACTTGTTCTTAATGGTATCCTTGTTCAACTTAGTAAAGTCTATACATAAAGGGAAGCATCTTTATTTACAAACAAGACCGAAGCGCCCTAAGGTAAGAAAAATTGGTCGAATGAAATCCTTATCTAATTGATCCTTTAACTTCTCCCTAATACCTTTAAATTCTGCTGGTCCCATTCTATATGACGAAATAGATATAGGATGAGTATTTGGAAGAAGATCTATACAAAAGTCTATCTCACTCTCAGGAGGAACTCTAGGAATATTATCTAGAAAGACCTCTCAAAACTCTTTTACTACTGGAGACACCTCAACACTTAAGTCATTAAGTCGGACCAAGTAATAGACACACTCTTTAGAAACTAACTTATTTTCTTTTAGGTACAAAATGAAATGACCCTTAGCCCATGCTGAAATGTTTTTCCACTCTAAGGCTGGCTTAATTCGATATTAAACATAACTATTCAAGTTCTACAATCAACTGAGACAAAACAGGCATAAGGCCAGTCCATACCAAAAACAACATCAAAACTACCATGTCTAACTAAAATTAAATCAGTCATGGTACTCTTGTGATTGACTGATACGGGAAAATCACAATAGATTCTTTCTGATAGAATGGGCTCACCAAAAGGTGTAGAAACATTGAACGGTTAAGTAAGTTGTTCAAGAATAATATCAAAGTTCATAGCAACATATGGAGCTACGAAAGATAAACTCGCTCCTGCATCTAGCAAGCACAAATAGTAAAGTCAAAGATTTAAATCGTACCAGTGACAACATCTGATGAATCCTTTTGCTTTTGGAAATTATTGATAACATACAAGGGACTCGTTACTCCGCTAGTACAAGAATTTGCCCCTCAAGGTGCATCCCTGTATGGTGGAGCAACATATAAAGACTGGGCTCTACTACCCCCATTACCATTTCACTTGTTGTACTTTGGAAAAAATTGCATGAAATGCCCAGTTAGACCACATTTGAAGGAAACATTGGATCCCTCACTAGAAATACCCAAGTAGTTCTTACCACTCTTGGCATAAAAAGAAGGATTACTACCCCCTTGCGCCACACTACCCTGAGTATAGGCAGGCTTAGCTGTGGAATTCTGACCATAATACTCACCTCTGTTCTTAAGTGCAGGTGCACCAGTAGATCATAGAGCAGTTCCCTTTTGTTTCAATTAGAACAATACTGATTGGCATTATTATTTAGCTCCGGACTCATTCACTGTCTTATCCCTCTTGTTATTGAACTCCTCTTTATCGCTCAATTTTTATTCTTCTACGTGTTGCACATAGACCATCAACTTGAAATGTCTTTTTCCCCAATATGCATGCTGCTCGGCCATCTTTGCTTGATTGGCGGCCAACCCAGCAACAAACAAACTCATTCTACTCCTCATGTCCTTAACCATTTATGGAGCATAACGAGATACTTTCGTGAACTTCAACCCATATTCATGAACACTTAGAGAATCCTTCTTAAATATGAGGAATTCACGTACCTTTTCCTCTTTAAATTCTCTATGAAAAATGCCCGAAGAAGCTTTCTCAAAACAGGCCTAATTCATAGGCGGTGCATTCTCATCTGTACCCTCTATCCATTGGTCAAACCAAGTCCTGGAAAATCCGTTAAATTGATATATATCAAGCTCAACTTGTTCAGTGTTAAAAACATACATTACCTTGAATACCCTTTTTAGTTCCTAATTAAAGTTCTTTGGATCCTGAGTAGTGCTCGAGCTAGTGAAACGTTGGTGATTCATCCTTAAGAATTCACGAATTTTTGGAGTTCAGCCCCTTCTAGTCGAGTTCCTTTTTATTGGACAACCTGATTAGCCACAACCATACTCAACATTCTAAACTCCTCTCTAAACTCATCATTAACGACTTCTCCTTACGGTTTGTAAGGTCCCTCAAAATGAATTAAGGTACCTAGAGCCTCACATGTTCCTAAAAAGGTTAATAATGTTTTAATCAAGTGTTTTACAGTATGCATACTTGATTTAAATTGATTCGGAGGTCTACATCAAAGAATATCTAGTGACGTTTGAAATATAGACTTGAGACATGCATGTGCGACTTAGTGTGTCTTGGCATGTTTTGCGTGTTCATTTTTGTTGAAATTGATGTGAGTGGTAATTAACTCTAATAGATCATTTTTACGTTGGAACAGTCTGAGCAAAACTCCCCAAGGACCACCCAAGAGGTCCTTGAGGAGGTCCCTAAAGACTGCTTAGGCACTGCCTTGGCAGTGTCAATCTACGGCTAAGAACGACGCCCCCTACATCAGGTGGCGCCCCATAAATCAGGTGATGCCCCGTCGATGGTGGTGTAGCTCAACACTTAGCTGTGTCATTTTAAGCCCCCATTTTGTAGCCTTAGTGACCATCTACGGAAGGACAGTACCATCCCGTCTTTTAGACAATAGTTCGGCAGTCTCGACGTAGATGGAACCTACAACTTTGCAGAATGCATGTTGCCATGCTAATGGGTGGATGGGAAATTTACCCCACATCCCGATTAGACCCTATCAATTATTTTATCTATTTTAAGGTATATTAAGGTTGTTAAAAAGATCAAAACCCAATTCCCAATTCATTCTTCAAATTTCACCCTTCCAGCTCAAACAAAATCTCTCTAGAAACCTCCATTAGAGATGAAACTTAAGAGCAGTCATAGTGATGGATTCTCAAGTTTTGTTCTTCAACTTTTCGTGGTCTACATGTAATAAGGTATAGTGATACTTCATCCTTAGTTATCCATTCATCCAAGGAGTTCCTTCAAAGATTTTAAAAGAGAATTTATTACCATACTCTATATCTTCTAATCTAACCATTTGTTCTTTCTAAAAATGATTTCAAAATCATGATGATTATTAATTGATGATTAACTAATGTTTTGAATTTGATTTGTAGTCTATTTTCATGATGAACCCATGATACTCCCAATTTCTTAATTTATCCTGTATTGTGGTTATTGTGATCTTAATG
Source organism: Solanum arcanum (assembly GCA_027789145.1). Taxonomy (NCBI): domain Eukaryota; kingdom Viridiplantae; phylum Streptophyta; class Magnoliopsida; order Solanales; family Solanaceae; genus Solanum; species Solanum arcanum. Next base: position 51,918,628 of record CM050937.1, read on the forward strand.
TTAGGTTGATTATAGTGTGATACGATTATGATAAATTGATTATAGCTATTGTCTTCTACGTGTATTGATGATTAATTTTGAGTAATTGATCAATGAGGATAAAGGTTTGGAGGTTTGGTAAGTTCGATATATATTTCTCTACTTCCTATAGAATTTTGATGATGTAGTGTACATAATGTGACCTTTATCTTATGGTAATTCAGTTATAATTTCGATTATGTTATTGGAATTTTAGATACTTCCTTATATATGAATTATTTATTATATGAGTATTGATCAACGATGATCAAAGCTTTGTAAATTGGTAAGATTGCCTTATTCCTCTACTTTTCTATATAATTGCTAGTTGAATTGGCCTTGTATGACATTGTGTGATATAATCGACTAATGATGGCGGTGTTTACTTTCTTGTCAATCTATATATGTGTTTATCATAGCCTTGAAGGAAAGTTGGGGAATTGTGAAGTGTGGTTATGATGATCACACCTATGAAGTATTATGCCTAGTCTCCAATGCTAGTACATTGTTCTTGGTGTGGTAATGATGTAATGTCAATTGAATGGAGTTTTAGGGTTAGTTTTGGTCTACGTGAAGCCATTGATAATATCTTAATGGTGATTTACCCCTAACTATGCATCCCTATATTAATGTGCAATCTTAGTCATTTTAGAAGTGTAGAATGCAATGTTGAAGTTGTCTTGTCTCCTATGCTATTATGTGGTGTGTAGTCTATCCTTGAATGTGCATTGTGGTCTTTAGAGGGTGGCTGTCTCAATGTGATGTTGATATCCGTTATGTGATCATGTTGACCAATGTACTAACACTCACACCTCATGCATGCTTATAAGTAGTATAGGTTCATGGTGTCTGATGAAATGATAATTCTTGTATGCACTAATGTATACTACCACACATTTAAAGTATATGTCCATGAAGTGTGATATGTATCTTAACTAGGATGACTAGATGGGTGTACTAGTGTAGGCAAGGGTATGTGACTTTGCCTATACATTACACATGTGTATCTTGATAGTGTAATTCCTAGGGTGGTATCCCTATGTATATGAATATGAATGCATGCCTAAGATATGAACATGAAAATATATACATTATGATGTGAAGAATATGATATGATGAACGATGAGCATGTAGTGTCTAAATGTGTTTATGTGAAAGGTCTTCTAATGTAAGTACACATACACACACATAAATGCATCTAATGAAGAATGTATGATAATCTTGTAAAGAGGCAGTCTCTTGAAAGGTATTCTCAATTGTATTCTAAACTAGATTGTGCTTGAATATGCTATGTCCATGTAACACCTCGTATCCAAAACAGACCAAAAACCAAATTTCAAAAAACCAACAGGTGCAGCATACGTTATCCATCGACCGGTTGTAGCCTGACGCACGGTCCGTCCTGCACATCCATCTATTGGGTCAGAAACCAAACAAAATCTTAATCTAGAAAATTATATTAAGAATTGAACGATGGACGGACTGACGGTCGGTAGCTCAGACAACGATCTGTAGTTTGTGTCCATTGATCGACACCCCATTCACCCATTCTCTGACAAGAGCCACAATTGACCATCACAGTCCGTAGATGGACCTACGGACCACAGGTCTGACCGTATGTGGAAGTTAGTAGACAGTTAGGGGGGGGAATGTAGTCGGGTAAACTTAAAATTATCATTACTCTTATAAAAAAGAGAATTAGGTGTCCCATTAATTTCAAAAGGATAGATAATTGAATTATGTTTCCATAGACACCAACCTTGCTAAAATAAAACCTATGAGTAAAAAGTTATGCCCATTTTATTAAAGGTCTGTCGAACAGGCCCAACCTACGAACCCAAACGACGGATCGTCAATGGAACGATGAACCGTCTGTCCAGGTCGTCGTTTGGTCTGATAACAATTATCCCAGAGGTCTTTTTGTCTTTTCCCACTTCGTTTAAATCCTAAGATACGCCGTTTTTACCCTAAATTATCATATTTTAGTTAGTTTAATCCTAGAAACATAACTAAAACTTATCATAAGTCAAATCATTAATCAAAACATAGAAAATTAGAAGCAATAAAGGAGAAAAAGGTCAAGAACCCTAGTCCAAGAATGAACAAGGTTCCAGCAGTTCCATCCACGAAATTTAAGTGTTTCTTCGTTAATTTCATCACCAGGTATGTGGGATTCACTACTGTGTTCCTTTGACCCCTGCGATCCCTAGTTTTCAGTTAGTTCTTCATTCTCTTATCGTGATTAAACCTAGGGTTTCTAGAACTTTGATAGAACTTTATGAATTTATTAAATATATGTTCCAAATCATATTGTAAAGTTATTATTCAATTTATCGCGTGAATTTAAAAACCCTAGCTTTGTATATCTTTATTTCTTGAATTACACATGCTAGGTAAGATATTTCAACTATTCAGTTATACATGCCTCAATTTTTAATGCATCATTATTAGATTAAATCATGTATTCTCAGTTTGCATGTTCAGTTTTGAGCTATCCAGTATTAACATAAAATTCAGACATAATGAGATAAATGTATAAATCCATGGGAGTAGCATAATGCCGAGTTAGAATAGGGTTTAGCGGACCCAAGTAGTCCAAGAACTACTAGCCAAGTAGGTTGTATGTCCCCGCTGTGGGCAATCAGTTTTGTGATCGCGCCAGCATGCCTTTATACCTTTTGCAGGGTATATTGGATCATCTCGTCAGGAGTATACATCGGACTCCACATATAGATCATGTGGTTTTATTATCAGTTATTAGTAGCTCCCTTAGTTCAATCAGACTCTCTTGCATTGACCACTTATCGGTATACTCAATATCCAATTTCAGCATGTTAAAAATCTGTCATTGCATTCTGTTAGCTTAGAATTCCCTATATCATGTTCATATTATTATACTTGCTTTTGTGGTTGTTCGGTTATGTTTTATTTGAGCTTTCTTTTATCCTACATGCTCAGTACCTTTAAAGTACTGACGCATACATGCGCTACATCTTCTCGTGATGTAGGTTCAGGTTCTCAGCATCCAGATCACGCATAGATTGATTTCCGATCTTAAATTTAGCGGATTTGGTGGTGAGTCCTTATTCTCCGAGTACAATAGTCATGGGTTTATTTTAGTCTTTTAGTTTAAGTTTTTTCTAGATTAATCTGGGACTTTTCCCACTATCTATTGTCTAGTTTAGAGTCTATACTCAGACATATTTAGTTTCAGCTTAGTATTGATTTAATATTTTCTTGGTCTTAAACTCATTGTTTTTAAATATCTCAGTTATAAAATCTGGGTATACCCCAACTTTTCAGATTAAATTATGATTCAGTTTCCGCAACATTTTATATTATTTAGTATGCTCATGTACATGCTAGAAGGGTTAGCTTGGGACACTAGTGGTCCTAGGTTCTGTGTCCGCATCTCAGGGGTAGCTCGGGGCATTAAAAAACTTCGTATCAGAGCACTACGTTCAAGAGTCCTAGCATATGTGAAAAGCCGCACTAAGTAGATTCCCTTTCTTGTGTGTGAAGTGCACCACATCTAATGAGAGGGAGGCTACAAAGTGTTTTAGGAAAACATCACTTTCTTGTTAATTTAATTGTGCGTAAGCTATCATATTATTCCACTCTAACTTGATGTTCTACATTTCAGATGTCTCCTCGTAGAGCTAACGCTAGGAATGCGAACGCCAGAAATTCAAACGCAGCTCCTCTAGTCCAAGATCAGGAAGTCTCCAATGCTGAGTTCAGGAATACCATACAGATGTTGGCTCAGAGTATGAAAAACTAGAACAATCGGGTTCATGTTTATGTAAATGAAAATTGTAGATTAGTAGCAGTAAGGGTCTATGACTTTGTTGGGATGAATATGCCTGAGTTATTAGGATCGCAAGCTAATGAGGATCCTCAGAATTTCTTGGATGAGATCAAGAAAATCTTTCAGGTAATGAAAGTCACTGGGAATGATCGGGTTGAGTTGGCATCATACCAGTTGAAAGATGTTGCTAATATTTGGTACACTCAGTTGAAGGAGAATAGGGGTGCAAATGCGGCTCCTATCACTTGGGATTGGTTTAGTGAGACTTTTCTCGACAAGTTTTTCCTAATACAATTGAGGGAGGCAAAGGCTCAGGAATTCATGAACTTGAGATAGGGTAACATGACAGTCCAAGAGTATGGGCTGAAGTTTAACCAACTCTCCAGGTATGCTCCTCACATGGTTGCTGACTAGGGATCAGATGAATATGTGTTTGTGTGGAGTGTCAGATTTGGTTAAGACTAAGTGCAGAAGTGCTATGTTACTTGGTGATATGAACATATCTAGGCTTATGACTCACGATCAGCATGTTGAGGGTGATAAGCTTAGGGAACAAGCTAAGGAGAATAAGAAGGCTAAGATGGGGAACTATGACTATTCTCAGCAGAAATTGGGTGGTGGAAGTCGTTCACAGAGTCAGCACAAGTTTTCAGCTCCCGACCCTTCTTCAGCTAGTGTTCCATCCTCCAAGAGCATGTATGACTAGAAGGGTAGAGCACCTGTGTAACACCCCGTAGCAAAAACAGACCAAAAATTAGTTTTTCAGAAAAATCTACAGGTGCTTCCAACGGTGGTATCGACGGACTGTAGACTGAACCACGGTCTATCCTGCACAACCATCGATGGGATCAGAAACTCCAAAAAATTTCATACTAGAAAAATTGAGTAATTCTCGGACGACGGATGGATTTACAGTCAGTAGGTCAAACGAAGTTTCGTAGTCCGTGACCATCGATTAAGACTACCTTCAACCACTCCCTCACAAGAGCTATGGATGACCAGCTTGGTTCGTAAGAGAACCTACGGTCCGTATGTCTTGCCGTAGGTGGATTATTTGTAGCAATTTAAAGGGAATGTAGTTGGGTAACCATAAAATGATCATAACTCTTAGCAAAACATGAATTAGGTCTCCAATGACCTACCCACAGATACATAATTGAATTATCTTTCCATAGCCACCAACCTTGCAAAAAATCTGACCTCCGAGGAGAAATTTATGCCCATTTTAGTAAAGGCCTATTAAACAGGCCCTGATGAGGACCCAACGACGGGGCGTCGGGCGCACGATGGACCGTCAGTCCTGGCCGTCGTGAGGCCCAACAGTAACCTTCCCAGGGGTCTTTTTGACCTTTTCCATTCCATTTAAACCCTAAGTTACGGTGTTTTGACCCTAAATCATCATAGTTTAGTCAATTTAAGCCTAGAAACATAATTAAAACATATCCAAGTCAAATCATTAAACTAAAACTTAGAAAATTAGAATCAAGAAAGGAGGAAAAAAGTTCAAGAACCATAGTTAAAGAAATCCACAAGCTCCAGTAGTTCCATCCACGAAACTTATGTATTTTTCTATGGATTTCATTGCCATGTATGTGGGATTTCACTAGTGGGTTCCTTTAATTCATTAGGTCCCTAGTTTTCAATCAGATTCTTGATTCTCTTATCATGATTAAACCTAGGATTTCTAGAACATTGATATAACTTCATGTATTTATTAAATATATGATCCAAATAAGATTATAATGTTACTACACAGATTATCGTATGAATTTCAGAACCCTAGCTTTGTATTTCTTTAGTTCTTGAATTACACATACAAGGTCATATATTTTAGACACTTCAGATATATATGCCTCAGTTATAAGCGCATAATTACCAGATTAATTGTTACATTCTCAGTTTGCATGTTAAATTTTGAGCTATCAAGTATTTACAGAAATTCAGATATAATCAGTTAATTTATAGAACTCATTAGGAGTAGCATAATGCCAAGTTGCACTAGGGTTTAACGTACCCATAGTCCCAGAACTACGAGCCAAGTAGGTTGTAAGTCCCCTTTGTGGGCAATCAGTTTAGTGATCACCCCATCATGCCTTTATACCTTTGGCAGGGTATATTTGGTCCTCTCGATGGGGTGTATACATCGGACTCCACATTTAGCTCATGTGGTTTTATTATCGGTTATTATTATCTCCCACAGTTCAGTCAGACTCCTGCATTGACCATTTATCAGTATATTCAGTATTCAGTTTTAGCATGTTATAAATTGGTCATTGCATCCAGTTAGCTCAGAAATCAGAACATCATGTTCAGATTATTATACTTGTTTTTGTGCTTGTTCAGTTATGTTTTATTTCATCTTACTCTATCCTACATGCTCACTACCTTTCAAGTACTAACGCATATGTGCGCTACATCTTCTTGTGATGTAGGTTTAGGTTCTCAGCATCTAGATCACTCATAGATTGATTTCCCGATCTCCAGTTCAGCAGGTTCAGTGGTGAGTCCTCATTCTCCTAGGACAACTAAGTTTCGTGTCCGCGTCTCAGGGGAAGCTCGGGGCGTTACAACCAGGCTCTAAATCATAGAGAAGTTTTTCAGGCACCAAGACTTACCCCACTTTTCTTAAGTTTGTTAAGAACCATCTGGGCGAGTGTCTTGCAGAAAAAGAATGTTGTTTTGGGTGCGGTTAGTCTGGTCACAAGTTGAGGGATATTCCTTCTAGACAAGGTCAAAGAGGCGGTAATAGTATAGCTCAGTATACAACTTCACCAGCACCAGCAAGTCGCCCGACTCAGCACGGTTAGTCATCTCGTATAGGTGGCGGTCACTGCTAGAACAAGTTATATGCTCTTCAAACTCGCTAGGATATTGGTACATTACGAGTATTTGACTTTGATGTTTATGCATTTTTAGATCCAGGGGATAGATACTCTTTCTTTTGTAACTCCTCACATAGCAGTCCAATTAAGTATTAGTCGAGAAACTCTCTCAGAACCTTTCTCAGTCTCTACTCCAGTCGGTGACCCAGTTATAGCTAGATGGGCATACAGAAATTACCCTATCATAGTATCTCAAGATGTCACCTCACCAGATCTTGTAGAGTTATAAATAGTAGACTTTGATCTTATTCTAGGCATGGATCAATTATATTCCTGTTATGCCTCAGTCAATTGTAGAACTAATATTGTTCATTTTTAGTTTCTAGACAAACAAATCCTAGAATGGAAGGGTAGTAGCTTAGCGCCTATGGGTCGATTCATTTCTTACCTTAAGCCATAAAGATGATCTCTAAGGGTTATCTATATCATCTAGTTTGGGTTAAGGATTCAATCTCTATAACCCCAATCTTGAGTCAATTCCAGTAGTCGTTGAGTTTCCAGAAGTACTTCAAGAAGATCTTCCCCCAGAGTCATCCCAAAAGGGAAATCGACTTTGGAATTGATCTCTCTTCCAAATACCCAGCCTATTTCTATTCCTCCTTACAGAATGACTCTAGCAGATCTTAAGTAATTGAAAGAGAAAATGAAATACCTTCTAGATAAGGGCTTCATCAGACCTAGTATTTCACCATGGGGTGCGCCAGTGTTGTTCGTAAGAAAGAAAGATGGTTCTCTCAGAATGTGAATTGACTATAGAAAGTTGAACAAGGTCACAATCAAGAATTAGTATACTATGCCTAGGATTGATGAATTGTTCTACCAACTTCTTGGTGCTAGTTACTTCTCAATGATACACCTCTGATCTGGTTATCATCAGCTTAGAGCTAGAGATAGTGACATTCCAAAAACAACCTTCAGAACTCAGTATGGTCATTACGAATTTGTAGTTATGTCGTTTTGACTAACCAATGCTCCTGCAACTTTCACGGATTTGATGATCAGAGTGTTCAAACGCTACTTGGACTTGCTCATTATCATCTTTATTGATGATATCCTCATTTACTCTAGGAATGAGGAAGCCCATGTGAGTCATTTGAGAATTGTTCTACAGACTCTCAAGGATCGCCAATTATTTGGTAAGTTTAGCAAATGTAAGTTCTTGTTGAAATTTGTTGCTTTCCTTGGTTACATTGTAAACAATGGCCTAGACCTACCTCTGCAACAGATATTAGAAATTTCTTAGGTCTAGAAGATTATTATAGAAGGTTCGTGGAAGGATTCTCCTCCATAGCCTCACCATTGACTAGGTTGACTCAGAAGATGGTCAAGTTTCAATAATCAGATAATTGTTAGAAAAAATTTAAAGAATTTAAAACAAGATTGACTACAGATCCTATCTTGACTCTACCAGAGTGTTCAAATGGTTATGAGATCTACTGTGATGCATCTAGAGTTGGCCTAGGTTGTGTGTTGCTGCAGCGAGATAAGGTTATAACCTATGCTTCTAGACAACTTAAGAAGCATGAGAAAAACTATCCAACTCATTACCTCAAGCTTACAGTAGTGGTGTTTGCACTCAAGATATGGAGACACTACTTGTACTGACCTTAAGAGCCTTCACTATGTGTTCACCCAGAAATAGATGAATTTTCACCATAGGAGATGGCTTGAGTTCCTTAAGGATTATAATATGAGTGTCCATTATCATTCTAATAAGGCGAATGTAGTTGAAGATGATCTTAGTATATTATATATGGGTATTGTAGCCCAAGTTGAGGAAGAAAGGAAGGAGATAGTGAAGGATGTTCATAGGCATGCTGGTTAAGGAGTTTGCCTTATGAGAATATCAGATAGTGGTGTAACAGTTAAGAATTGGCAGAATCTTCTTTGGTAATCGAGATTAAGGAAAATAAAGACATTGATCAAATTTTACTTGAAATTAAGAATGCAGTCCACTATCAGATAGTGGAGGTTTTCTCCAAAGGCGGAGATGGTGTTCTTCGTTACCAGGGTACATTGTGTGTTCGTGATGTGGGTGAGTTAAGAAATCATATCCTTGTGGAAGCCTATAACTCCATATATTCTATCACCCAGGTGTCACTAAGATGTACCACGATCTGCGGTAAGTCTATTGGTGGAATGACATGAAGATGGATATAGTAGACTTTGTGAGTAAGTATCCTAATTGCCAACAAGTCAAGGTAGAACATCAGAAACCAGGAGGCATGACTCAAGAGATCGATCTTCCCTCTTTGAAGTGGTAAGTGACCAAATATAAATTTCATCACAGGGTTACCTTGTACAGCATACAACATGACACAATTCGGCTGATAATTGATAGGATGACTAAGTCTTCTTCCTTTTTAGCGATCAAGACTACAAATTCGACAGAGGACTATCCCAATCTTTACATTAATGAAATTGTGAGGTTATATGGGGTTCCTTTTTCTATCATCTCATATAGAGGTCCTCAGTCTACCTCTCATTTCAGGTTATCATTTTAGAAGGGTCTTATTACTCAAGTTAACCTTAGAACAACATTTCATCAACAGATTGATGGGCAGGCAGATCGTACCAATCAGACCTTAGAGGATTTGCTGAGAGCTTGTGTGATCAATTTCAAGTATATTTGGGATTATCACCTTCCTTTTATTGAGTTTGACTACAACAATAGCTACCATTCCATAATTCACATGGAACCTTATGAGACTTTGTATGGGCGTAGATGTACATCTCCAGTTGGTTTGTTTAAAGTAGGTGAATCATCTTTAATAGGGCCAAATTCTATCTTTATGTTATGGAGAAAGTTCAAATCATTAGATATAGACTTAAGACAACTTAAAGTCATCAGAAATCTTATGCAGATATGAAAAGAAGGGAATTAGAGTTCCAAGTGGATGACTGGCTTTTCCTAAAAGTGTCACTGATGAAAGGGGTGATGAGAATTGGCAAGAAAGGGAAGCTCAATACTAGATATATAGGACCTTACAAGATCTTGAAAAGGTTTTCAAGGTGGATTATGAGTTAGAGTTTCCACAAGAATTAGCAGCAGTGCATCCGGTCTTTCACATCTCACTCTTGAAGAAGTGTGATGATGATCCAGCCTCTGTAGTGCCATTAGAGAGTGTGGCGTTGAAAGACAGTTTTTCCTAAGAGGATGTACCAGTTGATTTTATTGACCCTTAGGTTAGAATAGTGAGAAATAAAGAAGTCACTTCAGTCAAGGTTTTGTGGAGGAGTCACTCTATAGAGGGAGCTACTTAGGAAGCACACGCAGCCATGAAAGCTTACTATCCTCACCTCTTTCCTTCTGATTCGACTCTAGCTTGAGGTAATAGTTCCTCTTCAATTTTCCAGTCATTCATGTGTGAATTCAGTCTTAGAATTATGTTACCTCAGTATGTACTTGCATTTTAATTGTATTTTCATGTTCTCGGAACTCGATTCAGTCAGAAAATCAGTTCTTAGTGTTTAGTAGTAGGGTTGCAGCTTTCTCCCTCTATTCTAGCTAGTTTAGTCTTCATTCGAGGACGAATGTTCCCAAGGGGGAGATAATATAACTCACCGTATCCAAAATAGACAAAAAATAGTTTTCAGAAAGTATATAGGTGTGTAAGACGGTGGCCATCACCGAACCGTATCCTGCCCCACGGTCGGTCCTGCAAAACCGTCGATTGGGTCAGAAACCACCCAAAATTCCATCCATAAAATTCAAATAAGTGTCGAACAACGGACGGACCGACATCCGTAAGTCAGACTGCGGTCCGTAGTCTGTGTCTTTCGATCAACACCTCATTCACCCACTCTATGACAAGAACCACGATTGACCAGCACGGTCCGTAAATGGACCTACAGACCATAGGTGGAAGTTAGAAGACTGTTTGGGGGGGGGGGGGAATGCAGTTGGGTCAACTTCAAATAATCATAACTCTTAGTTCAAATAGAATTAGGTGTCCCATAAAATACCAAAAGATAGATAATTGAATTAGATTTCAATAGTCATCGACCTTTCTAAACTCCAACCTTTGAGTAAAAGTTATGTCTGTTTTAGTAAAGGCCTTTCGAACAGGGCCAACCTACGGACCCAAACGACGGACCGTCGATGGAAAGATGTACTGTCTGTCCAGGTCATCGTTTCATCCGGTAGCAATTATCCCAGGGGACTTTTGGTCTTTTCCCACTTCTTTTAAACCCTAAGATACATCATTTTAACCCTAAATCATCAGATAGTAGTCAGTTTAATCCTAGAAACATACCTAAAACTTACCCTAAGTCAAATAATTGATAAAAAATTATAAAATTAGAAGCAAGAAAGGAGGAAAAGATGATGAACCCTCGTTCAAGAACGCAATACGGTTCCAGCCCCAAAATCTAAGTGTTTCTCCATGAATTACATCACCATGTATGTGGGTTTCTCTAGTGAGTTCCTTTCGCCTATTGGGTCCCTAGTTTTCAGTCAGTTCTTGATTGTCTTATCATGATTAAACCTATGTTTTCTAGAGATTTTATAGAACTGCATGAATATATTAAATATATGTTCGTTATCAGATTGTAAAGTTATTATTCAGTTTATCGCATGAATTTAAGAACCCTAGCTTTGTATTTCTTTAGTTATTGAATTACATATGCTAGGTCAGATATTTCACCTATTCAATTATACATGCATAAGTTTTTAATGCATCATTATCAGATTAATTATTGTATTCTCAGTTTTCATGTTCAGTTTTGAGTTATCCAGTATTTACAAAAAATTCAGACATGATAAGTTAACTATACAAATTCATGGGAGTAGCATAATACCAAGTTGGACTAGGGTTCACTGTACTCAATTAGTCCTCGAACTACTAGCCAAGTAGGTTGTAAGTCCCCGTTGTGGGCAATTAGTTTAGTAATCGCGCCAGCATACCTTAATACATTTGGTAGGGTATATTGGGTCCTCTCCATGGGCGTATACATCGGACTCCACATTTAGCTAATGTGGTTTTATTATCGGTTATTAGCAGCTCCTACATTTCAGTCAGACTCTCTTGCATTTACCATTTATCAGTATACTCAGTATCTAGTTTCACCATGTTATAAATTGGTCATTGCATTCAGTTAGCTCAGAATTCCCTATATTATGTTCAGATTATTATATTTGCTTTTGTCCTTGTTCAGTTATGTTTTATTTGAGCTTTATTCTATCTTACATGCTCATTACCTTTCAAGTACTGATGCATACGCGCTACATCTGCTCGTGATGTAGGTTCATGTTCTCAGCATTCAGATCATACATAGATCGACTTCCGATCATAAGTGCAGTAGATTTAATCGTGAGTCCTCATTCTCCGAGGACAATAGTCATGAGTTTACTTCAGTCTTTTAGTTTCAATTTTTGCTAAATTTAGCTGGGGCTTGTCCCAGTATTTCTAGTCAAGTTTAGTGGCTATTTTAAGACATAATTAGTTTCAGCTTATTATTAAGTTAATATTTCCTTTCTATTAAACTCATTGTTTTCAAATATCTAAGTTATAGAATATGGGTACTCCCCATCTTTTAAGTTTAAATTATGATTTAGTGTCCGCAATAATTTATATTCTTTAGTATTCTCGTGATCAAGCCAATAGGGTTAGCTTGGGACACTTGTGGTCCTAGGTTCCGTGTCTGCGTCTCGAGGGTAGCTCGGGACGTGACAGCCCATGTGAAAGGTTTTCTAACATGACTTAGGTTGATGAAAGGACATTCTCATCTATAATTTATGAATTAAGAATATGAAGAGTTAGACCTCCTAAAACCATTTTTCATGAAGTAAAGTTAATAAAAACTTTTCAACAGCACCGAGTCAACTCGACCAAATGAGAAGGTTCCCTTTCCTTAGGAGGAAGGCTTGTTCTTCACATGATTACATGAGATGGAAACTATAATGCTTAAGGAAAGAAAGAGGGTTCCAATATACATCTCCTTGTTCCATAACTATGTTACCCCATAGGACCTAGAAAGTGGACCCACTTGGATGCTAGTATGATATTAATGTTCTACCTTGGCAAGTAGAGCACCTCATTTTGGTGTGGGTGAGGGTATGATACTTTACCTATGCATTACACAAGTATATCTTGAAGGAAGTTCTAGGAAGGTGTTAAATATATAAATATATATATATATATATATATGAATATCTATTGTCTTATAAGCACAATATTGTGGTGTTGACCTAGTTACATCATAATATTAAAGGTATGAGTCCCATTGTGACTATATGATGATGGTCTTACTTGGAATGTATGAAGTTGTTTATACTTTTACTTTGATGTATGAATTAAATGATGATGCTTATGATCTATTGTGAGTTTACTAAGTATGTGTGAGGTTATGAGACTTCACATGTACATTGCACTAGTAGGCTTAGATTGGGAGTATGAGCAAGGTTTTTGTATGTCCTTATGAAATGAAGTCCAAGTATGTTGTTATTGACTATTGGCTCTTATCATGTTATTGGTAGTGTTGACTTGCATGTTGTCTTGGAATGGTTCTGATATGTGGTTCTTGAAGTATGTTGGGTCATATGTAACCTATGTGTTTCATGATATGAGTTCTTATGTGAAAGTATGTGCTTAAGTTAATTATGGGTGTATGAATGTTCACCTTTGTGACCTTAAGGTTATGCTTGAGTGTGGGTAGTTAATAGGACATCATTCATGCATTGCACCAAGTATTACTACAGGGTTACTAGGGGATAAGGACTTACAGTATGGTCAAAAGAAGGTTATTATGTATGTAATTCTTAATGTGTCTTAAATGCAATGTATGCCTTTGTATGATGTTATGACTGGTTTACATGTCTATATGAAGTATGTGAAGTATTGATCTATGTTGTGATTGATATATCAATGTTTTTATGAAGTATTACTAAAAGGCATGATGCATGATTTTCTAACCAAATATCCTCTTTAAATGCATGTTTTAGCATGACTATCATACTTAGTGCATTCTTTTACTAACACTATATATTCTTCTTCCCCTTTTTATACAAAGTGCAGGTTATGGATGTTTAAAGGTTGTCTTTAAAGTTAAGGGCTTGATGTGTGTTTCTCAAGATCAAGAAAGAGATCTTTATGTTCCATAAGTCATGTTTATATTCAGTTGTAACGACCCGTTTAGTCGTTTTGAGCAGCAGATTTTATTTCTGGAAAAACTGGCCTAGACTACAGACACCACGACGGACCGTCATAGGCACGACGGTCCGTCACAGAGGTTTCGTTTCAAAACACTTAGAAATTCTGAAATTGGGTACTGAAAATCGACTCTCTGAACATCGTAACGGAGTGGCAGGACGGACCGTCACAGGTGTGACGGACCGTCACAGTGTCCTTGACGAAAGATAATTTCCGATCGTCACGACGACCTGTGTGACGGACCGTCGCAGGCATGACGGCCCGTCACAGGTCGCGTAGTCCCAGTCAGAATCGGATTTCTTTCCACGTTTTAAGGGACGTTTTGGACTATTCTTTCCTTAATTATAAAGTTTGAGGGTTAATATTAATAAATCTAATTACTTGGGGGTTAAAATAGGTAACCTTAAGTTAATTAGTGGGTCATTATTACCATCTTTCATTCTTAATTATATATGAATTAGGGTAAAAGAAAGAGGGTTTGAATAAGAAAAAGAAAAGAACAGAAAGAGAGGGAGAAAGCGAGCGAATAGAGAGAGAAAGCGAAGAGGATAGCAAGGATTTTGAGAAGATAGCTTGTTGATTCAATTCTTGATTGGAGGTAGGTTATGGTTTATTTCATGCTACTTGTAGTAAACTCTTAATAGTGAATGATATGTGTTGATAGTATTGTAAACCCTACTATGTGCTTAATTGTATGCTTGTATGAATATGATATATATATATGTAATTATATGAGCATGATGAAGTTTTGAATCCCAAATCTTGAAAGAACCCTAATTTACTTGTTAATGATGATGCCTTAGTATGAAAGAAGGCTTGATGAATTAGGGGATCGGGTGCCACGTTCCGGTACCAGGATAGAATGAATATGAGTATCGGAGTGTCACGTTCCGACACCAGGATAGAATATGGATCGGGTGCCACGTTCCGGTACCAGGATAGAATGAATATGAGGATCGGGTGCCACGTTTCGGTACCAGGATAGAATGAATATGAGGATCGGAGTGTCACGTTCCGACACCAGGATAGAATATGGATCGGGTGCCACGTTCCGGTACCAGGATAGTATATGAGGATCGGAGTGCCACGTTCCGGCACCAGGATAGAAATAGAGGAGCGGAGTGTCACGTACCGACACAAGAGGAAGAAAGTTAATGAATCTTCAAAGATAATGAATATACTCAATCTAATGAACTTAATTCCCAAATGAGTATGGTATTGAGGCTTGAGTCCTCATGTGTGAACTTGGTTGTAGTTATTGATGAATTCATGCATTATTGCTACATGTTGAGTATTGTAGTTGATTTATATTATTATTGATATATACTGTTCCCTATTTTGAGTTGGCCGATGATATCTACTCAGTACTTGTGGTTGTACTGACCCCCCTACTTTCATGTTTTCTTCCTTGTTATTTGTGTAATGCAAAGAAGCGTTCCGTCAACTTCAACTCAACAGTAGATCTAGCCAGTCTTCACTACCTTCGGAAATTCAGGGTGAGCTAATGCGTCTAGCTTGGAGTGGGTCTTCTTCTTCAAGTCTTGATGCCTTGAACTTCCGGCATGGACTAGCTAGTATTAGTTTTAGCTTCCTAGACAGTTTTAGTTTAGCAATTTGAGATAGATGTTCTTGTGATGATGACTTCCAGATTTTGGGGATAATAATAATAGTTTTGAATTGTTTTATTAATGAGTTAAGTCTTCCGCATTATTTTCTGTTGTTATATATTGAAATGTTAAGGTTTAGATTGGTTGGTTCGCTCACATAGGTGGGTAAGTGTGGGTGCGGTCGCGGCCCGTTTTGGGTCGTGACAAACTTGGTATCGAGCATTAGGTTCGTTGGTCTCATCACACAAGAACGAGTCTAGTAGAGTCTTAAGGAGCGGTAGGGGCGCCTTTACTTTTCCTTGAGAGGCTATAAGACTTTAGGAAAATTCCACTCTTTCATTCTTTCTTTCGTGCTACTACTTGAGTCCAATTGGTATCTAGGCGATCTGGTGGTATCTGACCATCTTCACTCTATTTCGCAGATGGTTAGAACTAGAGCGACGACTGCACCAACAGCAACAACTGCAAGACAGGAAACGACTGAGCCAGCCACTGGGGCTGTGGCTCGAGGAAGAGCAGCGGCAAGGGGCCGTGGTAGAGGTCGTGGGAGGACGTCCTCTAGAGGAAGAGGACGAGCACCTAGCCCATATGATACTAGGGCGGTGACTCCTCCACCGATCAAGAGGTGAGAAGAGAGGGTGAGGAGGGGGAGAATGAACAAAGCGCAACATGAGGAATTACCACCCCAACCTACCCCGAGAGATGATCAATCGGGTTCTCGCTTATCTTAGCGGGTTATCGATCACGGTCGAGCACCTCCAATGGTTTACGCACCAACACCTACGGTTTGAGAGATACGACATGCGGCTACTATGGCTCCCCGCATGGATGCCTCGTGGAGATAGGCACATTTCCACGTCGACTCTTTGGACCGATAATGACAAGCGATCGGCCGCGAACTTTTCAAGAAGTTCTTGAAATTGAAACCTCCAGTCTTCAAGTGCGAGAATCAAGATGCTTATGATTTCCTGGTTGATTGTCATGAGCTACTACACAAGATGGGGATAGTAGAACGGTTTGGCGTTGAGTTAAGTAAGCTATCGATTTCAAGGAACGCCAAAATGTGGTGGCGATCACATGTCGAGTGTCAACCGACAGAGGCCACACCCATGACTTGGGCATCCTTCTCTACTCTGTTTATGGAGATGTATATCCCAAGGACTTTGAGAGATAGAAAAAGGGATGAGTTCTTGAGTCTCGAGCAAGGTAGGATGACGGTTAACGCATATGAGGCTAAGTTTCGTGCTTTATCAAGGTATGCCACTCAACTCTGTTTGATTCACAAGAACGGATCCATTTGTTTTGTAAAGGGGTTGAGGTCGAGTGCGGATTTCAGCCTTACAGGTGGCGGCTACGGCAACATCCTTCCAAGATGTGGTAGACTTTGTGATAGAGGTGGAAGGAGTGAAGCCAGATGACTTCACCACTACATCGACATCAAAAAGGTTTCGAAGGGGAGGTGAGTTTAATGGTTCTCACTCCAGGAGGCAGAGCTCAGGAGGGTACGCCGTCGACCAATTCAGTCTTCACTACAGATCGTAGTTGGGGACCACCTCGAAACGGTCAACACTACTCAGAGACTTATGCATGAACCCAGAGTGTTATGGATGTGGGGAGGTTGGACACATTAAGAGGTATTGTCCAAACCAGAGTTACAGAACCCCAATAGCTAGAGGTAGAGGTGGTCATGGTAGAGGCCGTTTTTCTGGAGGACGTGGTGGTCGAGGTAATGGTGGTCACCAAAATGGCAGAGGTGATGGGCAAACTGGAGCCACTACATCACAACATGGTAGGGGCAACGGACAGACGAACGATAGGGCCCATTGTTACGCTTTCCCTGGGCGGTCTGAAGCGGAGGCATCTGATGCTGTCATCACAGGTAATCTTTTGGTTTGTGATTGCATGGCTTATGTATTGTTTGATCCAGGATCCACGTTTTCTTATGTATCTTCTTCATTTGCTAATGGTCTAAATTTACCGTGTGAATTACTTGACATGCCTATTTGTGTTTCTACTCCGGTGGGTGAGTCTGTGATAGTTGAAAAGGTATATAGGTCTTGTTTGGTGACTTTTGTGGGGAGCAACACTTATGTAGATTTGGTTATTCTAGAAATGGTTGATTTTGATGTAATTACAGGTATGACTTGGCTTTCTCCGAATTTTGCGATCTTGGATTGTAATGCTAAAGCGGTGGCGTTAGCCAAGCACAGGCAGATCCGTTAGTGTGGGAGGGTGACTACACTTCCAATCCAGTGCGTATCATATCCTTTCTTCGTGCTAAGAAAATGGTTAGTAAAGGGTGTTTAGCTTTCTTGGCACATCTCAAGGATGACACTACTCAAGTACCCTCAATTGAGTCGGTTTCGGTAGTCCGTGAGTTTTTGGATGTGTTCCCTGCAGATCTTCCCGGTATGCCACCAGATAGGGATATTGACTTCTGTATCGATCTTGAACCGGGCACACGCCCCATTTCTATACCCCGTATAGAATGGCTCACTTGAATTAAGAGAGTTAAAGGCTCAACTTCAAGAGTTGTTGAGCAAAGGCTTCATTAGGCCAAGTGCATCTCCTTGGGGTGCTCCGGTTTTATTTGTGAAGAAGAAGGATGGGAGTTTTAGGATGTGTATAGACTACAGACAACTAAACAAGGTAACCATAAAGAACAAGTATCCTCTTCCTCGCATTGATGACTTGTTCGATCAGTTACAAGGTGCTTGTGTCTTCTCTAAAATTGACTTGAGATCCGGTTATCATCAATTGAAAATACGAGCAATAGATGTGCCAAAGGCGCTTTTGAGCGAGGTATGGGCATTACGAATTTGTAGTGATGTCTTTTGGTCTTACGAATGCCCCTGCTGCGTTCATGAGCTTGATGAACGGGATCTTTAAGCCATATTTGGACCTTTTCGTGATCGTATTTATTGATGATATATTGGTATACTCGAAGAGCAAGAAGGAACATGAAGAGCATTTGAGAATGGTATTGGAAATGTTGAGGGAGAAAAAGCTTTACGCCAAGTTCTCTAAGTGTGAGTTTTGGCTAGATGCGGTGTCCTTCTTGGGGCACGTAGTTTCTAAGGATGGAGTGATGGTAGATCCATCTAAGATTGAGACAGTGAAGAATTGGGTGAGACCCACTAATGTGTCAGAAATAAGAAGTTTCGTGGGGATAGCTAGTTACTACCGCCGATTCGTCAAGGGATTCTCTTCTATTGCTTCTCAATTGACGAACTTGACTAAGCAGAATGTTCCCTTTTTATGGTCGGATGAGTGTGAGGAAAGCTTTCAGAAGCTCAAGACTTTGTTGACTACCGCACCCATTCTCACCTTGCCCGAAGAGGGTAAGAACTTCATTGTTTATTGTGACGCATCCTATTCTGGGTTGGGTGCAGTACTAATGCAAGAGAAGAGTGTGATTGCTTATGCTTCAAGGCAATTAAAGGTGCATGAACGTAACTACCCAACTCATGACTTGGAATTGGCCGCGGTAGTGTTTGCATTAAAGCAATGGAGGCACTATTTATATGGGGTTAAGTGTGAGGTCTACACGGATCATCGTAGCCTTCAGTATGTCTTTACTCAGAAAGATTTGAACTTGAGACAGAGGAGATGGATGGAACTACTAAAGGACTACGACATCACTATCTTGTATCATCCAGGGAAGGCGAATGTTGTAGCGGATGCTTTAAGTAGGAAGGCGGGAAGCATGGGAAGTCTAGCTCACTTGCAAGCTTCTAGACGCCCACTGGCTAGAGAGGTTCAGACTCTGGCTAACGACTTGATGAGGTTAGAAATAAATGAGAAGGGAGGATTGTTGGCTAGTGTGGAGTCAAGATCTTCTTTTCTTGACAAAATTAAGGGAAAACAGTTTGATGATGAGAAACTAAGGCGAATCCAAAATAAAGTATTGCGAGGGGAGGCTAAGGAAGCACAAATCGATGAGGAAGGTGTTTTAAGAATCAAGGGAAGGGTATGTGTACCCCGAGTAGATGATTTGATCAACACTATTCTGACAGAGGCTCATAGTTCAAGGTATTCTATACATCCGGGTGCTACCAAGATGTATCGTGACCTAAAGCAACACTTTTGGTGGAGTAGAATGAAGCGTGATATTGTTGACTTTATTGCCAAGTGTCCAAACTGTCAACAAGTAAAGTATGAACACCAAAGGCCCGGAGGAACACTTCAGAGAATGCCCATTCCGGAATGGAAGTGGGAAAGAATCGCAATGGACTTTGTGGTTGGTCTTCCAAAGACAAGGGTAAGTATGACTCCATTTGGGTGATTGTTGATACGTTAACTAAATCTGCTCATTTCATTCCGGTAAAGGTGACTTACAATGCAGAGAAGTTAGCCAAAATCTATGTCTCAGAAATTGTTTGGTTGCATGGGGTTCCACTATCCATCATATCGGATAAGTCTGCGCATTTACTTCTATGTTTTGGAAAACATTGCATTCAGAATTGGGTACTAGGTTGGACCTTAGTACTGCGTTCCATCCTCAGACCGATGGTCAGTCTGAGAGGACGATTCAAGTGTTGGAGGATATGCTTCGTGCATGTGTGATAGAGTTTGGTGGCCATTGGGATAGCTTCTTACCCTTAGCGGAGTTTTCATACAATAATAGCTATCACTCAAGCATTGATATGGCCCCATTTGAAGCATTGTATGGGAGGAGATGTAGGTCTCCCATTGGTTGGTTTGAGGCATTTGAGGTTAGACCTTGAAGTACCGATCTGTTGAGGGATTCGATAGAGAAAGTGAAGTCTATTCAAGAAAAGCTTCTAGCGGCGCAAAGTAGACAAAAAGAATATGCAGATCGAAAGGTTAGAGACTTAGAGTTCATGGAAGGTGAACAAGTCTTACTGAAGGTTTCGCCCATGAAAGGGGTGATGCGGTTTGGAAAAAGGGGTAAGCTAAGTCCAAGGTATATTGGACCATTTGAAATACTTAAGCGAGTAGGGGAGGTGGCTTATGAGTTAGCCTTGCCTCCAGGGCTTTCCGGAGTACATCCGGTATTTCATGTGTCGATGTTGAAGAGATACCATGGGGATGGAAATTACATCATCCGTTGGGATTCAGTTTTGCTTGATGAAAACTTGTCTTATGAGGAGGAGCCTGTTGCTATCTTAGATAGAGAAGTTCGCAAGTTGAGGTCAAGAGAGATTGCATCCATCAAGGTGCAATGGAAGAATCGACCGGTTGCAGAAGCTACTTGGGAGAAGGAGGCAGATATGCAAGAAAAATACCCACATCTGTTTACAGATTCAGGTACTTCCTTCCGCCCTTGTTTTCCTTCCTTTGATCGTTCGGGGACGAACGATGGGTAAATTGGTATCTATTGTAACGACCCGTTTAGTCGTTTTGAGCAAAGCGTGATTTTATTTACGGAAAAAGCGGCCTAGACTATAGACACCACGACGGACCGTCATAGGCACGACGGTCCGTCACGCAGGTTTCGTTCAAAACACTTAGAAATTCTGAAATTGGGTGCGAAAATCGACTCTCACGAACATCGTAGCGGAGTGGCGGGCGGGACCGTCCGCAGTGTGACGGACCGTCACACAGTGTGACGGACCGTCACACGGTGTCATGACGAAAGATAATTTCCGATCGTCACGGCGACACTGTGACGGACCGTCGCAGCATGACGGCCCGTCACAGTCGCGTAGTCCCGATCGAGAATCGGATTTCTTTCCACGTTTTAAGGGACGTTTTGGACTATTCTTTCCTTAATTATAAAGTTTGAGGGTTAATATTAATAAATCTAATTACTTGGGGGTTAAAATAGGTAACCTTAAGTTAATTAGTGAGTCATTATTACCATCTTTCATTCTTAATTATATATGAATTAGGGTAAAATAAAGAGGGTTTGAATAAGAAAAAGAAAAGAACGAGAAGAGAGGGAGAAACGAGCGAATAGAGAGAGAGAAAGCGAAGAGGATAGCAAGGATTTTGAGAAGATAGCTTGTTGATTCAATTCTTCGGTGGAGGTAGGTTATGGTTTATTTCATGCTACTTGTAGTAAACTCTTAATAGTGAATGATATGTGTTGATAGTATTGTAAACCCTACTATGTGCTTAATTGTATGCTTGTATGAATATGATATATATATATATGTAATTATATGAGCATGATGAAGTTTTGAATCCCAAATCTTGAAAGAACCCTAATTTACTTGTTAATGATGATGCCTTAGTATGAAAGAAGGCTTGATGAATTAGGGGATCGGGTGCCACGTTCCGGTACCAGGATAGAATGAATATGAGGATCGGAGTGTCACGTTAGACACCAGGATAGAATATGGATCGGGTGCCACGTTCGGTACCAGGATAGAATGAATATGAGGATCGGGTGCCACGTTCCGGTACCAGGATAGAATGAATATGAGGATCGGAGTGTCACGTTCCGACACCAGGATAGAATATGGATCGGGTGCCACGTTTCGGTACCAGGATAGTATATGAGGATCGGAGTGCCACGTTCCGGCACCAGGATAGAAATAGAGGAGCGGAGTGTCACGTACCGACACAAGAGGAAGAAAGTTAATGAATCTTGAAAGATAATGAATATACTCAATCTAATGAACTTAATTCCCAAATGAGTATGGTATTGAGGCTTAAGTCCTCATGTGTGAACTCGGTTGTAGTTATTGATGAATTCATGCATTATTGCTACATGTTGAGTATTGTAGTTGATTTATATTATTATTGATATATATTGTTCCCTATTTTGAGTTGGCCGATGATATCTACTCAGTACTTGTGGTTGTACTGACCCCCCTACTTTCATGTTTTCTTCCTTGTTATTTGTGTAATGCAGCAAACGTTCCGTCAACTTCAACTCAACAGTAGATCTAGCCAGTCTTCACTACCTTCGGAAATTCAGGGTGAGCTAATGCGTCTAGCTTGGACTGGGTCTTCTTCTTCAAGTCTTGATGCCTTGAACTTCCGGCATGGACTAGCTAGTATTAGTTTTAGCTTCCTAGACAGTTTTAGTTTAGCAATTTGAGATAGATGTTCTTGTGATGATGACTTCCAGATTTTGGGGATAATAATAATAGTTTTGAATTGTTTTATTAATGAGTTAAGTCTTCCGCATTATTTTCTGTTGTTATATATTGAAATGTTAAGGTTTAGATTGGTTGGTTCGCTCACATAGGAGGGTAAGTGTGGGTGCCAGTCGCGGCCCCGTTTTGGGTCGTGACATCAATGTATTGTAATAACTTAAATATTATGTTATAATGTTAAAGGGTCGTGTCCCTATTTAATTCTATTCTATTGATGTTGACTCTAAGATGACAAAAGATACTTAGAGTATAACAATGTATTATGACTTATACTTTATATATATATATATATATATATATATATATATATATATATATATATATATATATATCTGTGTGTGTGTGTGTGTGTGTGTGTTTGTTTGTATAAAGTGATGTTTCTAGCATATGATGTGCTATGAATATTTTTAATTTTTCTGCTAAATTTACCAATGACAATGCAATGAATGATTACTATGGACTTGTATAAGACCTCCGAGAGGTCAAGTATGCCATGCTACTTCTAGGGGGTTCTCCCCGGTCGTGCCACACTTCTTGTGCATTTCGCAACTTTTGTTCCTCAACATTCGTCATTGCTGGACGACCTCTAACTACTCATCTTGGAGGCATGATTATCTAAAATACACGGAATCACAAATTACGAAAAACTTTTTAGAAATCAAACATAACGCAAGAAAGTGATATAAAAGAATTGAAGAAATTCCTAAATGTTGCACCCTCCTTATTATAGATGTGGCAAGCTTTACTTTGATAAGGAGGACTCTACATACATCGCTTCATAGACTCACTAGGACTCTTGTATTCTGGGCTGTGATACAACATTTTTCTCACCCCGAGCCTACACCCTGGGCGAGATTGTCACTCGAAGACCATTGGTGGCCTTGAGCGAATCCACATCCTGGCATTCAGAACTTAGCGGAAGACTATATGAATATTCATAAGATTAATAGCATCTAATTGAACTAAATTATAAAATAATTTTAATATGGCCAAATATTAAACATTCAACAAGGTCAAAAATTGCAACCCAAGTTTTTTACATTAGAGTGATAATGTAAAGACTATTGAACTACTAGTTGTCTATGGAGCCTCTAAAATAACAGGGATAGATGTTGGAACAAAGCCCACAACATCCTAATGAACTAAACTAGAAAGAAAATAAAAGATTCCTCAAGAATGCAAGGAAACTCACCAATATAATCCAGCAACGGGGCGTTGGATGTTGATATTTATTACCCGCGTCTGCATCATATTACGATGCAGGCCAACTAACATCAGTACTTAAAATTTATCAGTATGCGT
The DNA here is from genome assembly GCA_027789145.1 of Solanum arcanum. NCBI lineage: Eukaryota > Viridiplantae > Streptophyta > Magnoliopsida > Solanales > Solanaceae > Solanum > Solanum arcanum. The sequence goes on from CM050937.1 coordinate 51,942,466, forward strand.
GTTGGAATGCTAAACAAACATAGGTATTAAAGAAAAATCTCAAGAACTTACCTAGATCAACTCAACTCAACAACACCTGACTCATCTCGATATAATGCAATTTAAAAGTAAGTGCAACATGAAGATAAGTTCTTTAAAACATGATGTCAACTTTGTATATATACAAAGATAAAAACATAACTCTGAAATGTATGTAAAAATACAAATAATTGTGAACATAAAAATATAATATCTTTTATGGGAGTTTCACTAACTTACAACCATAATATAAGAATTGTGGTGATGATAAAGCGTCTACCTAATGCTGCCAATGCATCCTATATCTAGCCAAATGTATATGACCTGAACTAAGTGGATCCACTAGTATATTGTGAAAAGAATTCATCTAAAAAGTATTATCATTTTATAATAATGGTGTCCACATGGTTGTATGGAGATGTGAGTTATCTTAACTCTTGCTCTTTCCCAATTTTGTTCTCAATATTGCTCCCAAAATAGAGTAGCTCTCAGATTTTTAAAACATAATTCTTCTATTGTCAAAGATTATTACTCAAAAACATAGATCAAAGGTTAACTTGGAAATCTCAGTTTCTCTTCTTGCTTCATTTAGAGAGCTATTACTCTTTTTTTAAAACTAGCCCGAAATCTCATTGTAAATCTCAGTTTCGTTCTTATTTAAATTTGAAAACATTATAAATCTCTTTGAGAATACTTAGTCCCCATATACTTCTTTGAAGAACCAAAATTCAACTTTACTCTTAAACTCAAAACTTAAGTCTTAAAACAAAGTTTAAACATTTGTGAGAAGACCTTTGAAAACATAAAATGAAACTTCTCTTAGTTGACTCTTGACTTTGATATTAACTAATATTGACTTGATTCTAAAGTGATCTTTAAATTGAATTATGATTTCAAGGATTATGATTTGTATTTGAAAAGATCCAATGATGTTTAGCAATGATTTTTGATAGCTAAACACGACAAAATTAACGAAATCAACGTCTTAGAACAAGTCCACGACATGGAAATGTTTTAATAAATTACTTGCAAAATTAATTTTTGAGAAAGCGGGGTCCACTTCCTCACTGCGACTTACGTGCCAGATCATGCTTGACTTATTCCTTCTTCATTTTATGGCCTCATTTGCCTAAACTCGAATATTCTCACATATTAATTTTAGATTCTGATATCTAGCATATGTACTCAAGAACCTAAGTCAATACAACTATTAAAACTCAACGTAAAGATCTCAGAAACTCGACAATTCAGCCCAATTAAAGAACAACATTCAAATTCAAGAATACATCTCGAAAATATCAACTTTCAAACTCATTTATGACGAATTTTGTTGAATTGAACATGTTTGGCGTGTGGGTAAACGTTCCCAACTCTATGAAAGACACATACGTTGTAGGATCAATTCCTTGATGAATCAACAGCAAAAATCAACCGTTCTTGGTGAGTCTTGCTTTTTATCTTCTCCTTTCCTTGCGTTCTTTAACCAAAATCCCTAAATCTCTTTTTCAAAAGCTCACCTTTTTATAACTTGTTACTCAACTTGATCTTTATGTCTTAAAACAATGTTAATAGCATTTGCACAAGACTTCTTGAAAAGACTCTACAAACTTTCTAGATTTGGCTCTTAACTATCCTTGAATTTGATGTTATGGATTGAAGGATTAAATTAATGTTTCTTGATGATTTCTATATGTTTATAAGTCATTTAGAGTAGTTTTAAACATTAAGAAGTGTTAAAACACTTTAGAAAGTCTTAAACGAACTGAAATAGGAAAACTAGATGGAAAACGTTTATCCAGGCACGTCCGGGGCATGCTCCTTCAGGACTCAAGTTCACAGGCAAAATTCAGGTGCACCGCAGGTGGGCCTCCCCATTCCATCTAGAACAAATGGGGCGTTCCGCTCTTGGCACTCCCATAATGTGTCTGATGAATGTCTAAACTCGTTTTCTGATCCCAAATCATTTTGAATTGATTCCTTCTCTAAATTTAATTTTAGATTGATGTTCCCACATCATATATACAAGGATATAACCCAATAGATACAAGAACAACACCTCAATTATCAAGAGAACTTTGAAATATCATATCATGTTCAAGAACGAAAGTAATTCAAGAACATTCAAAATCTAATATTTTAAGGATAAAATCACGCTAAATCAAACATTCTTCACACCTGGGTGAACGATACCAGTGTTATGGAAAACTCACGTGCCTGATCAAAGAAAATCATTGGTGAAACCACGATCAACCTAGAAAGATCTTGGTGAATCTTGCCTTTTTTTCTTCTTCTTTTCTCTTCTACTTTCGTCTTAGCCCTATCGTGAAAACTTCCAACTTTTAAAACTAATTATGTTCTCATTTGACCCATATTAAACTCGTAAAAATGGATTAAATTAATAGGGTAGTGAAAATACTAAAATACCCTTTAAAGTCCCAGAATTTGACATTTCCTTAATCCAACAACGCAACCTCCAAATAGTATAACTCACTCATACGATCTCGGAATCACGCAACCTCGGTGGTGTTGTAAAGACCGTACCAAAAGCTTTCCAACAATATATGGAACTACAGCTAACTCATCTTGATATAGGAGTAATGACCGTTTGAAGCCGTTTGAACTAACCAAAACCAAACTTTTTAACTTACCTAAAATTTCAAGATTACCTTATACTTTAAAATATGAATACTTCTTGATTGTTAACTCCCTTCTAGTTCTTCCTAGTCGTGAGAGGTTACACATATAAGTCCTTGGCCCTTGAGGCTTGATCGAGGCCGTGACAGGGTTGGTCCATGAGCAAAAACATTTTATTTAATGGTAACTTACAATAATTTCACTAGTATATAATTTAAAAGAAGCTTTCACATATATCAAACAATAAAATCACATTTGTATGATATAACTATAGTTTGCATAATTGCACTCCATAACAAACGTAAATATGTATATTTTGCTATACATATACAAAAGAAAGCAGTTGTATATAATTTGTTTCGTTTCGGTATAAATATACAAAAGATCAATTGTATAATATGTGTTTGTATAAATAAAGAAATAGATAACAGTAAAAGAGAACTAGGAGAGTGGCGAGCTAGAATTTCTGTTTGTTTATTTCTGTTTGTATAATGTGAGAGAAGCGAAGGAGAGACTGGTGAGTGAGAGAGGGAGAGTGACGAGCGAGAATTTCTGGGAGAGAGGAGATTGTCAATAGTTTGGTACGCGGCACAATTAAATCGAATTGTGGTTGTAGCATGAAAATTTTATGTAATAATTTTTCATAACATACATTCCTTTTTAAGATTTCATCATATACTTAAAGTTAAAAAGTTCCAATAGTTTAATGTCATAAATACAATCCCACATAATGCAAATTAATTAAGTATACATATTTCCTGTAGATATAATTTCCACCCGATGATCAAAAATTGCTTCTAGCCATGGCTTAAAAAATTATTATAAAACAAATTTTAAAAAATCTAAAATTCTCTATGTATAAGAAATTGACGTAAAATATTGTGGGCCTCGAATATCGTGGGAAAAGTATGTGGGTATTATAATTTCACCTCTTTTTTTTGTTTTCATTTATTGGCTCTTCTTTTTATTAAACTCTATATTATAAGAAATAATTTTCTCTCTTATTTAGCTTCACCCTAAATCGCCGCAACACTTCTCTTCACGCAAAATCATTGTCTCACCCAAAATCGCTACTTTACTCACAAATGATTTGTCTACTTCGACGTTTGTAGCTTCAATAGTAGTGCAAAATGGTAGATTCACTTTTCTTAGGTAACAAATCTTTGCTAGCTTGAATTTTCAATGAAAATTTTTGTTTAACATACAATGATATTTTTTTATGATTTTTTATTTGTGCAAATTTTTGAACCAATTTAGGGAAAGAAACAATTTTGTAAAGAAAATTTTCTTTATTTCCACCCCACCTATATTTTATTGTTTAAAAAAGTGCATGTCTTTTGAAATATTTTTACTGATTTAGTTTGGTTGATTGATAACTTTTAGGTTTATCTCTTTTGTGATTTTGATCAAACTCAGAAATGTTATGATTCTATAAAAATAAATTATTGATGGTGTGAATAAACCTCTTTGTAGCTGGATGAGACATGGATCACTAGAAGCATGCTTTCTTCTTCCGTCAAGAACCCTAGCCCTTCACATTTCATCATTCTCTTCTAGTCGTCTACATACATGGTTGATTCTTAAATATATATGTCATTATAGTATAATTTTAACTTTTTTTACCATTAATATATCTTGATAACTTCCCTAAACATCAATGCCTACATCTCTCTAAGTGGATGAGAAAGATAAAATTTATTTTAACAACCTCCTATAATTCAAATCTAGGAGTCAATTTTTTAGTATGAGCATTTCATATGAGTATCAGTTGCTTGAAAAGGGAAAATGTCACCACTATTTAGGATTTCCCTAATATTAGATATATCATCATTGGACTTCATGTGGTTCAAGACTAGAGAATTTTCTTTTTAATTTTAAAGGTGATCATGTTCTTTCCTCTGACCGATGACTTCCTACGCCTGCACTCCTCAATCCCTTGTCTATTACTTATTTAAGACATTAATTAATTAAATATCTTTAAAAATTTCTGATTTTCGATTGATCTTCTATAATCTTCATACCTATAAAAAAGAAAGCTGAGATAACATTCTAAATAATTCTACCAAACCAAACAACCAAAACAGATGATAGGAGGAAAGGAACGGTGAAATGCAATTGGTTGTTCAAATCTGTTGTTGTTTTTGTTTATTTTTTTAATTTAGTTCTGCTGTATCTTTTTTTGTCCTGTTTTTATGCAGTTTTTGGTATAGTTTTTTGTTGCAACTTTGTGTCTAATTTCTACTTTATTTTACTAAATTATATTTTTGTAACGTTGGTTCGTAACTTCTACCGTTATTTTTCAATTTTACTCTTTGTTTTCATATTTGGCTGTATTCTATATATATAATGGAATTGATATTTGAAAATGACAGAAACAAAGTGCACAAAATAAAAAAAAAGAACTTAATTTTTTGCATATATATGGTAATTAAAAGCATTGCAAAAAGAGGTTATCAAATGATAAGTTTTCAAATTAAATTTGTTAAATGTTTCTTATTTTTACATTATACTTAATTATTGATAGGCATAACATTAAGAAGGACTGTGTGTTAGATTGATTTGTCAACTTTGTTTGAAAGGGATTACAATTATGTGAATGATGAAAGGAAGCGTTGTTTCAATGAAATATTAATACTAGACTAATTATATTGGTCCCCTTTAAAAATTGACATTATTTATGGGTATGTTAGTTTCTAACAGTGTCAACATTATTGTATAAGTTATAGAGATGAAATATTTTAAAACATAAATACAGTAAAAATATTAAAATATAAAAATAAACTTAATATATAAAGTCTTAATAGTTTTTATTTTTCATTTTCTCTAAGAACTTCCGTCAAATTCTCTCTCTTTTCAACATCATTGATGGGCTAAGGGTTGTCTCTTCATTGAATTCTTTATCTCGCTTCATCAGACTCTTAATAATCACTTGTAATTCCTCTATACGCTGATGGAATTTTATGAAGTGAAATCCTTAACTACACTAGAAAATTTAATAATTGTTCTAGTTTATTTTTATCTTTTTAAATTTATATCCATCACTAAAATATATATCTTCATTCACCAGACTTTTCTTCTTCTTCGATAATTTCTCTATCTTCTAATGAGACTTTATGAAGTGAAATTTCAAAATTATTGTTCTAACTGATTGGTTTTTCTAAATTTCTCCATGTTCAAAGAAATACATTTTTATATTTAAAAATAATTTAAAAATATTTTCTTTTTAAACTTCTTATTTGATTTATATAAATTTTGTCTTATGTTATGAAGTAAGTAACATGTTTCTATATTTTAAAATAACTAATTTTTAACTTCTTACTATACTTAAAATAATATGCTTTTATAGGTCGAAAAATATTATGCTACACAAAAATATAATATTCAATCAAAGCTGATAGAGACATGTGGTGCTAAGAAAGTGAACAACAACCATCCAAGAGTTTCATAACTGGTCCAAGAATAATTTGAATTATAAATCTATATTGAAGGAATATTGATTGTATTGAAGTGTTAACCTAATAAGGGAATACACGGGAGATATATATAGGAGATATAGGAAGGAGTACTAATCCTAATAGGACTAGGATTAAGGAGTACTAATCCTAATAGGACTAGGATTAGTACACAGTAAATACTAATATTATTTAATACTATTTATTTAATACTATCTGTTATTATCCCCCCTCAAGCTGAGCTGAGCGGAAGCGAACGGAAGCTTGGAACTGAGGTAATCGTGCTGTCGGCTCGGGAGAGGCTTGGTGAGAATATCAGCCGGTTGTTCTTCAGTGGGTACATACTGCACAGTCATGGTGCCGGCCTGAACTTCATCGCGAACAAAGAGACAATCGGTATCAACATGCTTCATTCTGGTGTGTAGGACGGATGTGTTTCTGAACCGTGGGAGAGATGACCGCAATCAAACATGATCGGATCTGGCCATCCACGGCTTTCCAGGCGGCATGGGCCGGATTGGTTTTTTCTGATTTGTCCGTGGCGGTGATGACTGTCGGTGGCGCTTCTGTGCTTTCATCGACGTATTTGAGAAGGTAATTGGCCTCAAGGGCTGTAAGAACGGTGATTTTCCATGTAGGGTAATTTATGTCTGATAATTTTTAGGGAATCAGGGCATGAAGATGCCTGAGAAGGAGTTTAACGCCAGAAGGAAGTAAATCGAGAGGATCCACCTCGGTTGTCATGGCTACCGCCGCCTAAGAGAAGAGAGGGAACGATCAGTGCCCTAAAGAGAGAGAAAAACTCTAGAGAAAAGAAAATCTAGGTTTTCTGGCTCTTGATACCATGAAAGAATATTGATTGTATTGAAGTGTTAACCTAATACGGGAATACATGGAGATATATATAGGAGATATAGGAAGGAGTACTAATCCTAATTGGACTAGGATTAAGGAGTACTAATCCTAATAGGACTAGGATTAGTACACAGTAAATACTAATATTATTTAATACTATGTGTTATTATATATGATTGTTACTGTAAAATCGTTAACATAAATATATCCTTCTTGGCCCAAAAAAAGTATTTCACAATAACGAAGTGGATTTATTAATGTATTGTCAACCCATATTAAATTGAACTTATATTCTAGTACCATAATCCTGATAACTGTTGCATCCAAACATTCTAATAAAATTAAAATACTCCTAATTAATTTTTTTTTTTTTTGGACAAAACTAAGGTCTCTTAATCACTAAAAAAATTGATCTGGGAAAAAAGTAAGATTAGAACAAACAAGTCTTAAATATGAGGTTATGGAGATCATAAATAACCAATTGCTTCTTCTCCTTCTAACCCTAACTTCTTGTCCTTTTTATGTGATTACCAAACATGAAAAGAAGTTTAAGTGAAAGAATAGATAGTTTGTCCAAGAAAGAATAAGAATTATTTATTGTTTATGGTATACTTGTTGTGTTAATTAAATTTGGTCCTAGACAAACAATTCCGATAGTTTAGCCAAACAAAACAAAGACTAAAGCTAGCGTTATTTGGTACTATAGCACAATGAGGATGAAAGGTTAAAGGATTTGTGACAAAAATACCACATGCCACTAGCCCTAGGATTTGCTTCATCTGGCCAAACAATACAAATGGTTCGTCTAGGACTAAAAATAATCAACACAACAATTATACCATATATAAGAAATATTGATAAAGTAGCTACTTTTTCACTTAAACTTCTTTTCATGTTCGGTATACATAGAAGAAGGAGAAGGAAGAAAAGGGTGATAAGGAGAAGAAACCCTTTCCTTAGGAGGGGGATATCTTAATGGATAGATAATTAAGATGGTTATATTGCAGTTGCTTACTCGTGACAAGTCATAGCTTTAGACCATATGGTAGAAAATGGCTATTGAAGAGGATAACTTGGTGGAGTTAGTGGATCAATAAGCTGGTTAATTTCCTCTATAAGAAAAAAAAAAGAATTGGTTGTGCTTCTATAAAACGCATTAAACATTGACGTAGAGGCAGACTTGACTTGAAAGATGAAGTTATACTTATTTTTGAGAGATTAAAAGCGGTTGCTGTTAGGAATCAAACTCCACCTCATAGGCACTTCAATTCCCCCCCCCCCCCCAAGGTAAACTTAATGTATAAATTTGAAGCATGTCTGGTTTATATGTCTTATACACTTAATGTCTTGTTAAGTGTATATTTTACTTTCTGCAATTTTCTTGTCTCTGTTGCTTTCTTCTTGTGATAAAAGTTAAGTTTTGACTTTGTTTTGTATCAGTTTATTTGACAGAGGATTGTCATATCCTTAAAGTAACATGTTTTATGATAATCCTCATGTTATTTTGAGAATACTCGATTATCATTGAAACCTTTTCTTATTAAAAGAAAAAGAGAACTTTTTGTTATAATTTTCTATCCAAAATTTTCTAGTGCTAGTTATCGTTTCCCTCATATTAGGCCTCTAAAATAGCATATTATTTATGTTGGAAAAGTATAAGAATTTGACCTGTTAATACGTTGATCTTTTATTTGTTATAGTGTTTTCATATTTCGTTATTGTTACAGCTCTACATTATTTCTAACTTTCACTTAAAAATCTGTTGATCAGGTGTTTGTTCTTGTTTCCTAGTTGAATGTACAAACTCTACTATAATGGATCAAGAGATGTAACAATAACTATAATTGAATGGATGATCTTGTTTTATTCCAGCAGGTGAATAGTGAATAAAAATAGTACATAAGGTGCGAACTAAGAAAATAAATCTGCTTCCTATATATAGCTATATGTATATTAGAAAGATTAAGTCTATATACATTCTATAACCCCCCCCCCCTTCCAACTGGAGCATATATGTTGATCATGCCAGGCTTGTTACAAAGACAATCAACTCGAGTTCCATTCAATGCCTTCGTTGTTGGGTTTTAGGCCTTTTTCCCTTCCTATGTGGATAAATAAAAGCCCAATTTAAACCAACCCATTTTTTGCCCATAGGTCCATTCATATGAGGCAAATATAAGCCTATTTAGGTCATATTTTCATATACACAGAGAGTTTTTTCAGCAGCCAAAAAGAGAGAAAGAGAGAAGTTTTCACAGTCAAAATTCAGCCCTAACAGCCAACTTCAAATTGTGATTCCCGCTTCGTTTCTTGTCCGATTGAGCTGATTATTGGACTGCGTATTATCTTCATCTCAATATTTGATTAGAAACTGACAGAGTTGGATTTGGTGGCTTGCAGCTTCAGTTTTACTATCGTGAACAGTAGCTGCAAAATTGGTGATTTTGCTCCTTTAATTCTCTAGATTTGGTGCAATCTTATTTTGTTGTTGCTCGTTGTTTGGCACTTGTTTTGTGGAAAATTTTGGAGAACAATATTGTAACTCTTGGTGATTACAGTGGAGCTTTTTGGTCCCGTGGTTTTTTACTCTTCACATCGAAGGGTTTTCCACATAAATCTTGGTGTCTTGTGTGATTTGTTTATTATTGCCTTGTTATATTTGTTTGGTTGAATTACTTGTTGCCTTACTATCATATTGCTTGTGGTTGTGTGTCTTCTCTTGGTTCAAATCGAAAAGGGAAAGTATAGACTTGGGTATTCTTCCGCTGTTATCCTGTATGGCATTCTTTGTTAGTGCCTTGTCTTTCCCAACAAAGTGGTATCAAAGCATTGGTTATTGTTGATTCTCGTTTTGAATGATGAGCACAATGGTGTGTTTAAATGGTAGTAACTATCATATTTGGATTGGCAAGATGAAAGATCTTCTATTTGTCAAGAAGATGCATTTACCTATGTTTGCTTCTTATAAGTCCCAGTCTTTGAATGATGAAGAATGAGAATTTGAGCATCTGCTGGTTTGTGGCTATATTAGACAATTGGTTGAAGATAATGTTAGAAATCATATTGTGAATGAGACACATGCCAAAAGTTTGTGGGACAAGCTCGAGACACTTTAAGCTTCGAAGACTGGCAACAACAAGTTGTTCCTATTGAAACAATTAATGAATATCAGGTATAAAGAGGGCACTCCTATTTCTGATCATATTAATGATTTTCAGGGTGTTCTTGACCAGCTGTCCGGAATGGGTGCAAAGTTTGATGGTGAGATACAGGGACTTTGGCTTCTTAATACTCTGCCAGACTCTTGGGAAACTCTTCGAGTTTCTTTAACTAATTCTTCTCCCAGTGGTGTTGTAACCATGGAATTAACTAAGAGTGGTGTCTTGAATAAAGAAATGAGAAGAAGATCTCAAGCCTCATCTTCTTCAGCTTCAAACTCCAATGTTTTGGTTACTGAAGATAGGGGGAGAAACAAGTCCAGAGGTCAGAATGATAGAGGTAAAAGTAGAAGCAAGTCAAAGTCTAAATACAAGAATATTACATGTGACTATTGCCACAAGAATGGGCATATCATGAAATATTGTTACAAGCACAAGAGAGATATGAGACAACAAAAGAGAGAAGGCGATAATGAAAATCGTGTTGATGTTGTTGCTAATGATGATCTTCTTGTTTCTTGTGATTCAAATGCCATTAATCCTGTTCGTGATGAGTCTAGCTGGTTTGTGGATTCTGGTACTACTTCTCATGTCACGCCAAAGAAGGAATTAGTTTCTTCTTATACTCCAGATAATTTTGGAACGTTGAAAATGGGCAATAATCATGAAGTTGAAGTTATTGGCATTGGGACAGTTTGTTTGGAAAGTAACAATGGTTCCAAACTAGTTCTCAATAATGTCAAGCATGCTCCACATGTTCGCTTGAATTTGATTTCTGTGGGATATATTGATGATGAGGGTTATGTTAATACACTTGGTGTTGGCCACTGGAAGCTTACTAGAGGTTTGATGGTTGTGGCCCGTGGTGACAAGTTGTCTAACTTGTATGTATTTCAGGGCTCCATGTCCAAAGACTCAGTAAATTTGGTGGAGAATGATACTTCATCAGAGTTATGGCATAGAAGGCTGAGTGATATGAGAGAGAAGGGGATTGATAGTTTGGCTAAGAAAAATTTGCTTTCTGGAGTGAAACAAGCAAAGTTGAAGAAATGTGTTCATTGCTTAGCCGGTAAACAGAAAAAAGTTTCTTTTCAGAGTTATCCGCCTTTAAGAAAGCTTGATTGTCTGGAGTTGGTACATTCTGATTTGTGTGGTCCTTTTAAAATAAGATCTCATGGTGGTGCACTTTACTTTGTGACTTTTATTGATGATCATTCTCGCAAACTCTGGGTATTTCCTTTGAAGTCCAAAAATCAAGTACTTGATGTGTTCAAGAGTTTTAAGTCCTTGGTTGAAAGACAAACAGGGAAGACATTGAAATGCATCTGCTCAGATAATGGTGGTGAGTATATTGGTCCTTTTGATAGATATTGCAGAGAGCAGGGTATTAGAAATCAGAAAACTCCTCCAAAGACTCCTCAGTTATATGGTTTAGTAGAGAGTATGAACAGAACTCTAGTTGAGAGGGTTAGATATATGCTTTCAGATGCTAAGCTCTCAGATTCCTTTTGGGCAGAAGCACTTAATACTGTTGCTTATGTTATCAATTTATCTCCTGTTATTGCTTTAGATGGTGATGTCCCTGACAGAGTTTGGACTGGTAAGAATGTTTCTTATGATCATCTTAGAGTCTTTGGGTGTAAAGCCTTTGTACATGTTCATAAGGATGAAAGGTCAAAGTTGGATGTTAAAACTAGGCAGTGTATCTTCATTGGTTATGGTCAAGATGAATTTGGCTATCGTTTCTATGATCCTGTTGAGAAGAAACTTGTTAGAAGTCGTGATGTTGTGTTCTTTGAAGACCAAACAATTGAAGATTTTGACAAAGCTGACAAGGCTGATTTTCAGAGTAGTGAGAGCTTAGTTGATGTTGATCCAGTTCCTTTGACTAGTGCACCCGAAGAAAATCTTCATAATGATGAAAATCAAGTTGATAATGAAGATGGTGATCATGTTAAGAATGACCGGCATGATGTTGTTGATGCTCCAGTGCAAGATGATGTGGTTGTCCAACAACCAATTATAGATGCTCCAGAGAGTTCTCTCAGACGATCTAGTAGAGAGAGAATTCCTTCATCTAGTTATTCTCCCAATGAGTATGTACTCTTGACTGACGGGGGAGAACCTGAGAGTCTTGATGAGGCCATGGAATGTGAAGAAAAAGAAAGGTGGTTTGATGCTATGAAGATGAGATTAAATCCTTGCATGATAATCATACCTTTGATTTGGTTAAGTTACCTAAAGACAGAAAAGCTTTGAAAAACATGTGGGTTTTTAGGTGAAACATGAAGATGGTAATCCAGTTCCATGATACAAAGATAGATTAGTTGTCAAGGGATTTAATCAGAAAAGGGAGTTGATTTTGATGAGATATTCTCTCCAGTTGTGAAGATGTCATCCGTTCGTGTGGTTCTAGGCTTGGCTGCAAGTCTAGATTTAGAGGTTGAGCAAATGGATGTTAAAACTGCTTTCCTCCATGGTGACTTAGATAAAGAAATTTATATGGAGAAACCGGAAGGTTTTGAAGTCAAGGGTAAAGAGAATTATGTTTGCAAATTGAAGAAGATCTTGTAAGGTTTGAAACAAGCTCCCAGACAGTGGTGCAGGAAGTTTGGTTCTTTTATGAGTTAGCAGGGATTCAAGAAGACTTCCAGACCATTGTGTTTTTGTGCAAAAGTTCTCTGATGGTGACTTTATTATTGTGTTGCTTTATGTTGATGACATGCTTGTTGTTGGTCATAATACTTGCAGGATTCAGAAGTTGAAGCAAGAGTTGAGTAAGTCTTTTGCTATGAAAGACGTAGGACCAGCAAGGCAGATTCTTGGCATGCAGATTGTCCGTGACAGAAAGGCCAAGAAGTTGGTATTATCACAAGAGAGGTACATTCAGAAAGTACTTCGAAGGTTCAACATGGACAAAGCTAAGGTTGTCAGTACACCTTTAGCTATGCACTTCAAATTGAGCACGAAATAGTGTCCTTCTAGTGATGGTGAGAAGGAACATATGAAGAAAGTTCCTTATGCTTCAGCAGTTGGTTGTTTGAAATATGCGATGGTTTGTACAAAACCGGATATTGCTCACGCTGTTGGAGTTGTTAGCCATTTTCTTTCTAATCCAGGAAGAGAACATTGGAATGCTGTGAAGTGGGTTATGAGATATCTTTGTGGCACTTCTAGTCTGAGTTTGTGTTTTGGTACAGGGAAGCCTATTCTTTCAGGGGGAGCTGTATCTTGGCAATCTAGGTTGCAAAAATGTGTTGCTCTATCTACTACAGAAGCTGAGCTTATTGTTGTCGTTGAAGCTTGTAAAGAATTTCTTTGGATGAAGAGATTCTTGGGGGAACTTGGTTGTTCTCAAGAGAGGTATGTGCTTTATTGTGACAGTCAAAGTGCTATACATCTTGGCAAGAATTCTACGTTCCATGGTCGGTGTAAACACAATGATATGAGATACTATTGGATTCGAGATGTGTTGGATTCAAAGTTGCTTGAGCTTGAAAAGATTCATACAAATGACAATGGTTCCGATATGATGACTAAATCTTTTCCAAGAGGGAAGTTTGAAGATTGTTGCATGGTCGCCGGGATGGCGGTCTCCTCCTCATAGTCGTGAGGGGGAGAATTGTTGGGTTATGGGCCTTTTTCCCTTCCTATATGGATAAATAAAAGCCCTATTTGGACCAACCCATTTTTTGCCCGTAGGCCCATTATTATGAGGCAAATATAAGCCTATTTAGGTCTTATTTTCATATACACAGAGAGTTTTTTAGCAGCCAAAAAGAGAGAAAGAGAGCAGTTTTCGCAGTCAAAATTCAGCCCTAACAGCCAACTTCAAATGGCGATTCCCGCTTCGTTTCTTGTACGATTGAGCTGAATTTTGGGCACCATATTATTTTCATCTCAATATTTGATTAAGAACTGACAGAGTTGGATTTGGTGGCCTGCAGCTTCAGGTTTGCTGTCGTGAACAGTAGCTGCAAAATTGGTAATCTTGCTACTTTAATTCTCTAGATTTGGTGCAAACTTATTTTGTTGTTACCCGTTGTTTGGCACTTGTTTTGTGGCCAATTTTTGATAAAAATATTGTAACTCTTGGTTATTACAGTGGAGATTTTTGGTCCTGTGGTTTTTTACGCTTCACATCGAAGGGTTTTCCACGTAAATCTTGGTGTCTTGTGTGATTGGTTTATTACTGTCATTTATATTTTTTTGGTTGAATTACTTGCTGCCTTACTATCATATTGCTTGTGGTTGTTTGTCTTATCTTGGCTCAAATCGAGGAGGGAAAGTATAGACTTGGGTATTCTTCCGCTGTTATTCTGTCAGGCATTCTTTGTTAGTACCTTGTCTTTCCCAACATTTGTGAGTAAATCAACTACTTGCTACCGTGTCTTCACATAGCCGGTGGAAATAAAGTTTTCCAGAATCTTCTCACTAATAAAATGACAGTCAACCTCAATGTGTTTAGTTCTTTCATGATACACCGTATTTGAAGCAATATGCAAGGCAACTTGATTATCATTCCACTATTTTGTTGGTATACGATATTTCATCCCAACTTCAATTAGAAGATGATATGTCCACATAATCGCACATGCACACTGTGACATAGCTCTGTATTCAGATTCATCACTTGATTGAGATATAACACTTTGCTTCTTACTCCTCTACAATACTAGGTTCCCTCTAACAAAGATACAATAGTGTGTAGTCGTGATCCTGTAAATTTTGGATCTACCATAGTCAGTATCTCTAAAACACTAAAAATGATATATGACGATGATTGCTATATAATATCCTAAGACTGTGGGCTCCTTTCAAATAACATAAAATCTATTCAGACTCTTCCTAGTGTTTGACTTTAGGCGAGGACATGAACTGGCTAACAATACTTACTCCAAAAGCATTGTCTGTACGAGTCACAACAAGGTAGTTTAACTTCCAAATTAACCTCCTGTTCTCTCGAGATCATAAAGGGGTTGTCATCATCTTTCATAAGCTGCACATTGGGAATCATTGGAGTACAACAAGGTTTAGCTACCAACTTTTCGTGTTTGCAAAAAATATCAATGTCACGACCCAAAATCACGAGTCGTGATGGCACCTATATTCCCAACCAATAGGTAAGCCAACCAACATATTTTAACAAACTTAACTAACAAGAAGTGAAAAGACAACAATTTCAAAATCTCCAACACTGAGTTCTTATAAGTACGAATGCGGAAAACTGAAAAAAAGTACTACCCAAGAAATGGTGTCATGAGTACAAGAGTTTCTAAAATTCGATGAAAGTCTGAAACTAAATGACAAATCTAACATAAAGGATATCCTGTCTGAATACTAATAACAGAATAATAAAAGATAGAGGGAGATGTGGGCCACGGAACAGCCAAGCAGCTCACCACAACTCCAATCTCGGACTCAATTTGCTCCACGAGATGTGCTCCTATTCGAAATTGAATCTGCACCACAGAGAGTGCAACAAGTGTAGTATGAGTACGAAACCACGTGTACTCAGTATGTCTCATTGACCGACAACGAAGAAGTAGTGACGGGAGTTATATAAGAAAATAAATTCTTAGATTGTACAAGTATATATATATATATTACACTTATATTTAAGTTTCATCAATAAAGGAAATCAACATTTAATATTTTCCAAACACCAAACGAAACATATAGTCATCAAGAATGAATGATGGGATGAAATGCAATGCAATATGATGCCATGTAATGATGTCTCAGAATACCCAGTACTCACTCAACCGTATATACATGATACTCCTCGGAAATACATCGAGAGTTCATGACCCATGGGGGACTCGCGAGGTCCATATACCGACACGGACGATCTCCACGTGTCAGTGCGGACGATCTCAACGCACTATCATAATATCAACAATTTTCGCACGGACGGTCTCCACGTGCCCAAATTACAATCTTAACATCTCACCATCCCCAGCACGGACGATCTCCACGTGCCCAACTTATACTCAGTCTCATGTCTATGCATGTGCACAATATTATTTCAATAGAGGGGATGATGATGCATCTCAATCAATCAATATGAACATAATACATAACCACCTCAATTATCACAACTATACGGGTGAAATAAATAAAACACAATCACACAAGGAATTCAAGTCAATAATATATCAGCTAATGCCCATATGCTTTGGCATTCTCAAATTTCAATCCACATTCTATAATAGTATTTTCCTTTTTATAACACCGGTACTCGTACCAATGCCCGTCACACCATTGATACGAGACCACCATCTTTCCCCCTTACCCCTTTGTCTATTTTCATTTTTAATTTTTAATTAGGAAAACATCCTTCAACAAGTCTAAAAATCCTTAACATACCTCAAGTGCCGAATTCGTGTCACGAATCTTTAAGATAGTTCCTTCCCTTTTTGCAAAGTTCCGTAATGTTCACGATCTACCAATGATGCAATATTCATAAGTAAGCGAGTTTGTGGACATTCAATTATTATAGGTATATCATAGACCCTAAACTCACTCATATGTCTAATCAACGTCGAATCTTGATATAATTTATATGCCAATTAGTTAAATTTCAAGCCAAGAATTTAACCTTAATTTCTTAAATACACTAAAATTCAATTTTAGATCATATAATAGATATCCAATAATTAATTACCTATCTCAATATATTAAACTAGTAAATTAATTTTGTAAATAAATAAAATAAGAAGAATTCCACCCATTAACGATGCACCGTCGCAAGCCTGCAACGTTTCCTCCAAAATGTCATTCTGTACAAAGTGACAGTTTGGCCAAAATGTTTGTCACATGCCAATCATTGGCAATCATTGCCCAATGATTGGCTCAACACCTTTCCCCATCATTCTTATGCAATATTAATTATACGGGAGGGAAATTTGCAGATCAAATTTTCAGATTTTCTGCAAATTTCCAGATTTTCACAATACGTCTAGCGATTAGGATTTTATTAGACTATCACCTAATAACCACACTAACGTCCCTAGAAATCCCAATCCGTGATAATAAATAAATTCTCAACTCACTATACACTACATCTTACCCATGAAAAAAAAAACACCCTTAATAAACAACCTAAGAATATAATAATAACAACAATCTAATGCCCTCTGACAACCTATTTTTATATGCAGAACTGAGAAAGAATGAAAATTTCTTGCGTTTACCTGAGCAATTCTTATTGTTTTTCCTCTCGTTCGTCGCTTACAGTAAGTTTCTGCCTCCCCACTTTTCGTTTGCCTTTTCTTCTAAATAAGAAATTATTAACAGTGAAACTCCACTAACCTATTATTTAATTATTTTTTTTATTTTTTTTTTATAAAGGTTTCATCAATTGGGTACTCATAGTTATCTAATAGTTTAAAAATAACCCTTTAAATTTCCAAAAGGAGTCAAACTAGTCCTAGTTTTCAAAACGACCTAGCGGGTCGTTACATCACCTACCACTTAAACAAATGTTCGTCCTCGAACGGAAAAAGAAAAGAGCTAACCTGGACGCTCAAAAAGATGAGGATATTTACTCCTCATGTCTGCCTCTGTCTCCCATGTAGCCTCCTCTACTGGACGATGCTTCCACTGAACCTTTACTGAAGCAATCTCTTTGGACCTTAGTTTCCGAATTTGCCTATCCAAAATGGTGATCGGCTCTTCTTCAAAAGTCAAATTCTGATCAAGTAACACTGAATCCCATTGAATCACATGATCACCACCCTGATGATACTTCTTAAGCATTGAAATATGAAATACAGGATGGACACCTGACAACCCAGGTGGCAAAGCCAACCGATATGCCACCTCACCACCCGCTCCACAACCTCGAAAGGACCAATGTACCTTGGACTCAACTTGCCCTTCTATCCAAATCTCATCACACCCTTCATGGGTGAAACCTTAAGTAAAACCCTCTCTCCAACCATAAACTCCAATTCACGAACCTTCCTATCTGCGTAACTCTTTTGCTTGCTCTGAGCCATGAGAAGTCTATCTTGGATCAACTTGACCTTGTCCAAAGACTCCCTCAACAAATCATGCCCCATGGTCTAACCTCAAATGCATCAAACCAGCCAATTGGAGATCGACATCTCCTACCATACAAAGCCTCAAATGGTGCCATCTCAATGCTCGAGTGATAACTATTATTGTAAGCAAACTCCGCTAAAGGCAAGAACTGATCCCACTGACCACCAAAGTCAATCACACACGCCCGCAACATGTCCTCAAGAACCTGAATAGTCCGCTCTGACTGACCATCAGTTTGAGGGTGAAAGGCTGTACTAAGATCCACCCGAGTGCCCAACTCGTTCTGCATAGACCGCCGTAAATGAGATGTAAATTGGGTGCCACGATCTGAAATAATAGAAATAGGAACCCCATGCAAACGAACTATCTCCCGAATATAGATTTTGGCTAACTTCTCTGAATTATAGGTCGTCTGAACTGGTACAAAGTGTGCAGACTTAGTCAGTCGATCCACAATGACCCATATAGCATCAAACTTACCCAAAGTACATGGCAATCCTACCACAAAGTCCATAGCAATACGCTCCCACTTCCACTCAGGTATAGGCATTCTCTGTGTCACACCTCCAGGCTTTTGGTGTTCATACTTCACTTGCTGACAATTCAGACACTGGGATACAAAATCTACTATGTCCCTCTTCATACGACACCACCAATAATGTTGCTTCAAGTCACGATACATCTTAGTAGCCCCCGGATGAATAGAGTACCTCGAACTATGAGCCTCCTCCATGATCAATCTAGTCAAAGCACCTGTACGAGGAACACATATACGACCCTTAATCCTCAAAACTCCCTCACTATCAAGAATTGCAGCCTTGGCTTCTCCTTTTAAAACCTTGTCCCTAATCTTACATAAATCACCATCATCAAACTGTTGAGCTCGAATCTGCTCCAACAAGGATGACCTAGCCTCCATATAAGCCAACACCTTACCAGATTCTGAAATATCAAGTCTCACAAAGCTATTGGCCAGGGATTGGACATCCCTAGCTAAAGGACGCTCGCCAACCTGTAACATGGCTAGACTACCCATACTTACTGCCTTCCGACTCAAGGCATCTGCTACAACATTTGCTTTGCCTGGGTGATAAAGAATAGTCATATCGTAGTCTTTGAGCAACTCCAACCATCTCCTCTGCCTCAAATTGAGATCCCTCTGATTGAATATATACTGGAGACTACGATGATCCGTGAACACCTCACAATGCACACCATAAAGATAATGCCTCCAAATCTTTAATGCAAACACAACAGACGCCAACTCTAAATCATGAATAGGGTAGTTCTTCTCATGAACCTTTAACTGCCTCGAAGCATAAGCTATCACCCTTCCCTTCTGCATCAACACACAACCAAGACCAATCCGAGAAGCATCACAATATACAACAAAACCCTCTCCCTCCACGGGTAGGGTCAAAATCGGAGCAGTAGTCAATAAAGTCTTGAGCTTTTGGAAACTAACCTCACATTCGTCAGACCACTGAAAAGTCACCTCCTTCTGTGTCAATCTAGTTAATGGAGATGCAATGGATGAGAAACCCTCAACAAAACGTCGATAATAACCTGCAAGGCCCAAAAAACTCCGAATCTCAGTAACTGAAGTAGGTCTGACCCAATCTCTAACCGCCTCAATCTTCTTAGGATCCACCATGATACCCTCCTTGGACACTACATGTCCCAAGAATGCTACCGAACTAAGCCAAAACTCACACTTTGAAAACTTTGCATAAAGCTTCTTCTCCTTTAGAATCCCAAGAACAATCCTCAAATGATGCTCATGCTCCTCCTTAGTGCGTGAGTATATCAATATATCATCTATGAAGACAATAACAAAGGAATCTAAATACGGTCTGAACACTCCATTCATCAAGTCCATAAAAGCTGCTGGGGCATTAGTCAGTCCGAAAGACATCACCAAAAACTCGTAATGACCATAACGTGTTCGAAAAGCCGTCTTAGGGATATCCTCCGCCCTAACCTTCAGCTGATGATAGCCAGATCTCAAGTCAATTTTGGAGAAAACTGAAGCACCCTGCAACTGATCAAATAAATCATCAATACGAGGTATCGGATACTTATTTCTGATGGTTACCTTGTTCAACTGCCGATAGTCAATACACATACGCATAGATCCATCTTTCTTCTTCACAAATAACACTGGAGCACCCCAAGGAGATACACTTGGTCTAATAAAACCTTTGCTCAACAAATCCTGCAGCTGCTCCTTCAACTCTTTCAATTCAGCTGGTGCCATACGATAAGGAGGAATGGAAATAGGCCGAGTGCCTGGCTCCACATCAATACAAAAATCAATATCTCGATCCGTGGAAGACACGCAAATCGGTCGGAAATACTTACGAAAATTCACTCACCATCGAATAGACTCAAGCATAGGAGTCTCAATACTAGTATCTCGAATGTGGGCCAACTACGCCAAACATCCTCTCTGTACCAACTGACGAGCCTTAAGGAATGATATCACACCCTTAGAAGGATGACTAAGAGTACCTCTCCATTCTACTATAGGAATCCCAGGCATAGCTAAAGTGATGGTCTTGGCATGACAATTTAAAATTGCGTGGTAAGAAGATAACCAATCCATACCAAGAATCACATCAAAATCTATCATTTCTAAGACCTTTAAATCTGCATGAGTGTCATACCCCATCAAAGTAACAGTACATAAACGATACACTTGATCTACAACTACAGAATCCCCGACAGGAGTAGAAACACGTATCGGCAAATCAAGAGACTCACACAATATATCCAGACTAGGAGCAAAATATGTGGACACATAAGAATAAGTAGAGCCTGGATCAAATAGATCAGTAGCTGGTCGATGACAAACCGGAATAATACCTGTGATAACAGCATCTGAGGCTTCAGCCTCTGGCCTACCTGGAAAAGCATAACAGTGAGAACGACCTCCATCAGATTGTGAACCTCCACGACCACCACCTCGACCAGAAGGAGAACCACCTCTACCTGAATGAGAACCACCTCTACCATTCTGTGCACCACCCCTAGCTGGAGGTTGTGCGACCACTGAAGTCGAAGCTTGAGAACCACGATGTAAGCCACCACGCCTGGTCCTAGGCGCTCTCACAAAGTGTCCCATATCACCACACTCAAAGCAACCCCTACGAGACGCAGTGATGAGAGGAACCTGAATGACCGTAATGCCCTCCACGAACTACAGTGTCTAGAAGATGAACCTGCGAAGCATGTACCGAGCTCAAAGAGTTATGCCCAGCGTAACTTGACCTCAGACGCTAGTATAGCAGCATGAATGGGTCTACTGGGCTGAGGGTGATAACCTCTGCCCAAGTAACCCCGACTCCTAGACGGAGCACCACCATAATCACCTGAATAACGAGTCCTCTTGCCCTCTCGCTGCTCAAATCCCTCACGTCGAATCATCTCCAACTCCTTAGCAGCATCTACCACTTTCTGGAATGGAACACCAGAAGCAGCAACCTGAGAAACTCCTAGACGAATTGGAATAATTAGCCCCTTAACAAACCTCCTCACTCTCTCAGCCTCTGTGGGAAGTATCATCGAAGCATGCCTAGCCAAGGGATGAAAGTTACCCTCATACTGCAGAATCGACATACCATTTTGCTGCAAACCCTCAAACTCGGCCCTCTTGCGCTCCCTCTCACTGCGTGGAACAAATTTGGATAGAAATACCTGAGTAAACTCAGTCCAGGATAGTGGATGAGATCCGGCTGGCCTACTACTAATATAATCCCTCCAGCACTGCTTAGCAGAGCCAGTCATCTGAAACGTTGTGTAGTCAACTCCATGAGACTCCACTAATCCAAGATTATGCAACCTCTCATGACAACTAACTATAAACTCATATGCATCCTCAGCTAAGTCACCAGTATAAGTAGGAGGATTCATTAGTCTGAACCTCCCAAACATCTTTTGCTCATCAATAGTCATAGAAGGCCTGTTCACCAAATGTGATGTCATATCTGGAAACTCCATACTATCCAAACGAGGAGCTACAGCGGCAGCTGGCTGAGTCCTGGGAGTCTGAGAATCTGGAGCAACTATCGGATCTGGAGTTTGACCTCCAACACGGGTCTGTGAGCCATCAGAAGTGACAGGCAAAGCTCCTGCCTGGGCCATCCCCTCTAGGATTCCTAACATACGAGCCAGGGTATCTTGAAGCACTGGGGGAACAATAGTACTGGTTGGAGCCTGAGCTGGCCCATCCCCCTCGACACGATCTTGCACATCCCCATGAAGAACATCTGCATCAGGAGGTACGGTCCTATCATGACCCTGGGTAGCTATTGGTACTTGACCACCCACAGGTGCTGCAATACGGCCCCTACCCCGACCTCGAGCTCGTCCCCTACCTCTACCTCGGATAGGGTTCCCAGAAGCAGGCGCAGGATTAGGATCCTGACCAACACTTGCCGACGTACGATTCCTCGCCATCTGAGAGAGAATGAGATATCAAGATTAGGATTTCTACAAGGTCAAGTGTGCACGATAAGGAATAAAAGAACAGAATATTTCCTAAATGTCCTATAGCCTCTCGAAGATAGGTATGGACGTCTTCATACCGATCCGCAAGACTCTACTAGACATTGCTCTTGTACTCTTGAGACCGATGAACCTAGAGCTCTGATACCAATTTTGTCACGACCCAAAATCACGAGTCGTGATGGCACCTATATTCCCAACCAATAGGTAAGCCAACCAACATATTTTAACAAACTTAACTAACAAGAAGTGAAAAGACAACAATTTCCAAATCTCCAACACTGAGTTCTTATAAGTACGAATGCGGAAAACTGAAAAAAAGTACTACCCAAGAAATGGTGTCATGAGTACAAGAGTTTCTAAAATTCGATGAAAGTCTGAAACTAAATGACAAATCTAACATAAATGATATCCTGTCTGAATACTAATAACAGAATAATAAAAGATAGAGGGAGATGTGGGCCACGGAACAGCCAAGCAGCTCACCACAACTCCAAGCTCGGACTCAATTTGCTCCACGAGATGTGCTCCTATTCGAAATTGAATCTGCACCACAGAGAGTGGAACAAGTGTAGTATGAGTACGAAACCACGTGTGCTCAGTATGTCTCATTGACCGACAACGAAGAAGTAGTGACGGGAGTTATATAAGAAAATAAATTCTTAGATTGTACAAGTATATATATATATATATTACACTTACTATTTAAGTTTCATCAATAAAGGAAATCAACATTTAATATTTTCCAAACACCAAACGAAACATATAGTCATCAAGAATGAATGATGGGATGAAATGCAATGCAATATGATGCCAGGTAATGATGTCTCGTATCACCCAAGACTCACTCAACCGTATATACATGATACTCCTCGGAAATACATCGAGAGTTCATGACCCATGGGGGACTCGCGAGGTCCATATACCGACACGGACGATCTCCACGTGTCTGTGCGGATGATCTCAACGCACTATCATAATATCAACAATTTTCGCACGGACGGTCTCCACGTGCCCAAATTACAATCTTAACATCTCACCATCCCCAGCACGGACGATCTCCACGTGCCCAACTTATACTCAGTCTCATGTCTATGCATGTGCACAATATTATTTCAATAGAGGGGTTGATGATGCATCTCAATCAATCAATATGAACATAATACATAACCACCTCAATTATCACAACTATACGGGTGAAATAAATAAATCACAATCACACAAGGAATTCAAGTAAATAATATATCAGCTAATGCCCATATGCTTTGGCATTCTCAAATTTCAATCCACATTCTATAATAGTATTTTCCTTTTTATAACACCGGTACTTGTACCAATGCCCGTCACACCATTGATACGAGACCACCATCTTTCCCCCTTACCCCTTTGTCTATTTTCATTTTTAATTTTTAATTAGGAAAACATCCTTCAACAAGTCTAAAAAGCCTTAACATACCTCAAGTGCCGAATTCGTGTCACGAATCTTTAAGATAGTTCCTTCCCTTTTTGCAAAGTTCCGTAATGTTCACGATCTACCAATGATGCAATATTCATAAGTAAGCGAGTTTGTGGACATTCAATTATTATATGTATATCATAGACCCTAAACTCACTCATATGTCTAATCAACGTCGAATCTTGATATAATTTATATGTCAATTTGTTAAATTTCAAGCCAAGAATTTAACCTTAATTTCTTAAATACACTAAAATTCAATTTTAGATCATATAATATATATCCAATAATTAATTACCTATCTCAATATATTAAACTAGTAAATTAATTTTGTAAATAAATAAAATAAGAAGAATTCCACCCATTAACGATGCCCCGTCAGCAAGCCTAACGCTTCCTCCAAAATGTCATTCTGTACAAAGTGACAGTTTGGCCAAAATGTTTGTCACATGCCAATCATTGGCAATCATTGCCCAATGATTGGCTCAACACCTTTCCCCATCATTCTTATGCAATATTAATTATACGGGAGGGAAATTTGCAGATCAAATTTTCAGATTTTCTGCAAATTTCCAGATTTTCACAATACGTCTAGCGATTAGGATTTTATTAGACTATCACCTAATAACCACACTAACGTCCCTAGAAATCCCAATCCGTGATAATAAATAAATTCTCAACTCACTATACACTACATCTTACCCATGAAAAAAAAAAAACACCCTTAATAAACAACCTAAGAATATAATAATAACAACAATCTAATGCCCTCTGACAACCTATTTTTATATGCAGAACTGAGAAAGAATGAAAATTTCTTGCGTTTACCTGAGAAATTCTTATTGTTTTTCCTCTCGTTCGTCGCTTATAGTAAGTTTCTGCCTCCCCACTTTTCGTTTGCCTTTTCTTCTAAATAAGAAATTATTAACCGTGAAACTCCACTAACCTATTATCTAATTATTTTTTTTATTTTTATTTTTATAAAGGTTTCATCAATTGGGTACTCATAGTTATCTAATAGTTTAAAAATACCCCTTTAAATTTCCAAAAGGAGTCAAACTAGTCCTAGTTTTCAAAACGACCTAGCGGGTCGTTACAATCAAGAATATAGTTTCTCTGAGACAAAAGAATTCCCTTTTATTTTCTATTTACCTCTATCCCCAAAAAGTACTTCAATTTACCCAAGTATTTCATATGAAACCTAGTATGCATGAAGGATTTGAGTGAAGAGATCCCCGCATAATCACTTTCTGCGATGACAATGTCATCAACATACACATCCAACAGGATAGTGCCAATTGTTAATTATCAGTACAAGATTGTGTGACCACATTTTCTCATTTTCATCCCAAACTCCAGGTCTACCTCATTAAACTTCCCAAATAAAGTGCGGGGACTCTCTTTCAACCCATACAAGGGCTTTTTAAATAACAAACTTTCTCAACTCCCCCTAACCAACAAAATTAGGTGGTTACTCCATATATATTTCATCTTGAAGACCACCATGAAGGAATGCGTTTTTGATATCCAACTGATATAAAGACAAATTCTCTGAAGCAGCTGTACAAATGAATAAGAGGACGTAAATAAGTTTTGCATCCCGAGAGAAAGTGCCTTAATAATCCACTCCATAAGTTTTAGCATACCCTTTAGCCACAATCCTAGCCTTAAGCCTTGCCATAATACCATCTTGATTAACTTTAATGGTGAACACCCACTAACATCCCACTGGTTTCTTCGTGGTAGGTAAATCCACCAAATTCCACATGTGATTTTCCTCTAAGCCATGTATTTCCTCAAGCATCGCATCAAACCATCCAGGATTGTTCAAAGTTTCCTTCATTGTTTTTGGTATAGAGATGGAGTCTAAGGAAGAACCTAAGGAACTTGACATAGAGGATAAGCAGTCATAGGAAACAAAATTAACAATGGGATAAATGTATATACAAGTCCTTTTACCTTTGCTAAGAGAAATAGGGAGATCCGAATTCTTTGAAGGATCGGGTGATGAAAGACCTAACAATATATATCATCTATCCCTAGTTACTCGAATAAACTTGAACAGTTGGTGGTCTTGCTGGAGCAGAAGATGTGTGTGTGTGTGTGTGTGTGTATATATATATATATCGAATGCGGCTGCACTAAATTGATAGAACAGTGTTCTCTTTTCCATGTGTCAATTTCTTAAAGGTCACTCAATTTGGAAGGCGGCGGCAAAACAACAAATAATTTAAGGAATTTATTTCCTTTCATGTTTTGATTTCCTAATTTGTTTTAACTCAATTATTTTATTTGGGGCTTTCTAAGTCATACATAGGACAGAGAAACCATTATTTAAGGAAGCCAAGAAACAAGATACAAGACATAATATAAATTTTCTTCTAGCTTTGGAGCTTTGCAATAGCCGCCGTGGAGGCTGGGGAATTGTAGTTTATTCTTTATTTTCCTTTATTATTTATTTGTATTCGTTATTAATTAAAATAATGTTTAGCTATTGATCTTAACTTTTTATGATTAACACATTTTTATTTTAATATATTTTGATTGTGTTTTTTGAGACAATGAGTAGCTAAGCTTCACAACTAGGTTTGTTGAAACCATGAGTGATTAACAAAGTATGAATAGTAATTAAGCAATTCTAACATATGTTATTGCATGAATTGATAATTCTTTCTCTTAGAAGTCTTTTTAACGAGTTCACGCGTTAGAACTCGCCTTGTTGCTACTTGCCGGACCAAGGAGGTAGTTAATAAGAAAAGAATTATCAACATAGATTTAGTGAGATACTATGTAAAAGGCTAGTGTCGATTGGTGCGAAGTAGTAACTTAGTCATACATCGATTATGAAGCTTAATATGAAGTAAAAGTAAGGGTTAGTAAATAATACACACGTAGCCGGATCAAGGTACGCGGTGAAATTCTTAGATGCGGGATCAAGGATTAAGAGATACATAACTTATCACTTAGTATGCATAACACTAGAGAAGAATTGTTATTACTAGGATTACTTCGTTATGAGCTTATGGGGAACACATTCCTAGTTATTTTTATTAATTTTGATATAAATAAATACTTAGTTCAAAGCTATTTTTATTTCTTTTATTTCTATTTAAATTTAAAATCCCCCATTTTAATATAACGACTATCAAGTTAAATATTTTCTATTGATAATATTCTTTCATATTCTCTGTGTGATCGACCTCAACTCATAGATGGGTAAATATATTGCATACAATCATTTATATTTCTTTTCAAGAAGTATATTTGAACGTTATCAAGAATTGCGCCGCTGCCAGGGAATATGGCTTAGAAATTGTCTCTAGTATTTATTTTAACTTGCTTTTTTTCTCTTCTAAGAATTAGTTTTAAAATTTTTATTATTATTATCATTGAGTCATCTAAGCCTATAGAAGAGTGCATGGAGGAGGAAAATTGTGTCTATATTCTTGAATTTATTGTTAGTACATAGAAAATTACATTTCTCACTTTGGATCCAAGAAGGGCATAATGTGATATCTGTTGTTTGGGATCTTTGTTTTTGTACCACCAATTCTTGAGCGTAATAGAAAAATCGATTCAAAATTGGGGGTGCATTTCATATCTTCAAAGTGGAAGAAAAAATAGTAAAATTGATAGTGTCCTATCGCGTCCTAATTAGTAGTGTAACTTCATTTTTTATTATTTTTTTACATTATTTTATTAGTATAACTTTTTTATCTTATTTTTGCAGATTAGGAGAAGTCTGAGTACCCAACCAAAAAAAAAATAGGAACATGTTTGAGCTTAAGTGTGGGGTGACGACCCTTGATATAAATTTTGAGAACGTGTTATTGCTATGCTTAAAGGCCTCAGGAAGTTTTTCTAACCATTGTTTTATATTTTACTTAATTCTTTGGGGACATAGTATCTTTTTAAGTGTGGGGTGTTGATGTGAGGCCAAAATACAGATTTTTTTTTATCATTATTTACCTCACATTTAGTTTTTATATTTGTCCATTTTGAGCATAAATTCTATGGATTATGCTAAATTGTGTATTTCATTTGTCGAATTAATTTGGTAAAAAAATAAAGAAATTTGGATCTTAAACGAATTAAAGATGGATGGTTGAAGAAGGAAATCAAGCAGGCAACTTGATGGATGAAAATGAATAAAATTTTATATATATATATATATATATATATATATATATATATATATATATATATATATATATATATTTATTTATTTATTTATTTATAAACTAATTGATGGAACCGTGTTCTCTTTTCCACGTGTCAGTTTCTTAAAGGTCATTTAATTTTGAAGGCGGCAGCAACAACATAAACATATTTATTTTAATAAATTTTGATTGAGTTTTAGAGACATTGAGTAGCTAAGCTTCACAACTAGGTTTGTGGAACCATGAACCATTAAGAAAGTATGAATAGTAATTAAGCAATTATCAAATAGGTTATTGCATGTATTAATAATTCTTTCTCTTAGAAGTCTTTTTAACACGTGCACGCGTTGGAACTCGCCTTGTTGTTACTTGTCGGACCAAGGAGGTAGTTGATAATAAGCTTCCTACTTGATTTCCTTCTTCAACCTTCCGTCTTTAATTCTTTTTAGCTCCAAACTTCTTCATTCTTGATAACATTCAAATATACTTCTTGAAAAGAAATATAAACGATCGTATGCAATATATTTACCAAACTATGAGCAGGGGTCGATCACATAGAGAATATGGAAGAATGTTATCAATAGCAAATATTTAACATGATAGTCGTCATATAATGGGGGATTTTAAATTGAAATAAAAATAAAAGAGATACAAATAGCTTTGAACTAAGTATTTATTTATATCCAAATTAATAAAAATAACTAGGAATGTGTTCCCCATAAGCTCATAACGCGGTAATCCTAGTAATAACAATTCTTCTCTTGTTTTATGCATGCAAAGTTATAAGTTATGTATCGCTAAATCCTTGTCCGGCATCTAGAGATTTTTACCCCGAACCTTGGTCCGGCGACGTGTGTATAATTTACTAACATTTACCTTTACTTCATATTTAGCATCATAATCGATGTATGACTTATTTATTAGTTCGCACCAATCGACACTAGCCTATTAGATAGTATCCCACTAAATCTATGTTGATAATTCTTTTTGTGTATTAACTACCTCCTTGGTCAAGCAAGTAGCAACAAAGCGAGTTCTAACGCGTGCACTCGTTGAAATGACTTATAAGCGAAAGAATTATCAATACATGCTATACCCTATTTGAGAATTGCTTATTTACTATTTATACTTTGTTAATCGCTCATGGTTCCCACAAACCTAGTTGTGAAGCTTAGCTACTCATTGTCTCAAAAACACAATAAAAATTGAAAAAAATAAATATGTTTGTGTTAATCATTAAGATGTGTGCTTGATTTCCTTCTTCAACCTTCCATCTTTAATTCGTTTTAGCCCCCAAACTTCTTCAGTTTTTTACTAAATTAATTCTACAAATAAAATACACAATTTAGCACAATTCATAAAATTTATGCTCAAAACGGACAAATATAAATAATAAATGTGAGGTAAATAATGATAAAAATATGTATTTTGGCCTCACATCAGTTAGACATTCAAGTAGAAGAACAATGATTAAATAACAGATATCGAAACAATTAGATGTAATTTCTACAAATGCTACAATGGCTACTACACTAGGAAATTCAAGGCATCTCAATGAGTGGGAAGTTAGAAGAGTTGTAGTTCTTCTCTATCTTACAAAGACTCAAACATAGCCTGTGAAGTCTTGCTACCATACTTTTAGTCGCTCACACAATTGGACTCTATATACATAAAATAATTTTAATCATGCATAAAAGATATAATTTTCTGCCATAAACTATATACATAAAATAATTTTAAATAAGTATATTGTCATCAATAACTTCTGTGATTCGAGCGAAGTGAAAGCACTTCATCATTTGAAGGTGTAAATCGAGCAAGGTATTCTTTCACTCCTTATTCCCTTTTACAACTTCAACATGAAAATATAATATTTGTGTCAATTGTTAGGATTTTATAACTTTATAAAAGTTGAAGTTCCTTCTTTCAAAGGTTAGACTTTCATTAAGAAGTGTTATTTTGGTCATCTTCTTTCATGGTTGGCCTTAATTATTGCTGGAATTTATTAGAACACCTGGTCCTAGGACGCCAGTTAGTAGTTTAGTCGTATTAGGATTGTCTTACTAGTTCAGCAGTTATTATTTAATTAGAATATTTTAGTTCAGTTTGTTTAGGAGTCTTATTACTTTCGTTGTAACTCTATTTAAGAACTTGCTGCCTTCATTAATAAAAGTATATTCAGTTCATAGAATTGTTCCCTTAGCTATTAGGTTAGGCACAAATACTCTATGTAGACCACCTGGTCTAGAAAAATTGGGTTTCATTGCGTCTTGAGCTCTAAGAGAGCTTGAGTTTACGTGGCATATTAAGCCTCTGCAATCATAGTTTACAATTTCGATGCTAATGCTACTAGTGAATTGATTATGATAATATAGTTAAACAAAGGTGGCTTCAAGACAATTATTCTTACCACTCACTCCATGTATTTCACTCGTTGGATTGGGAACACCAAATGTTGAGGTTGAAACTTTCGCTAATTGCTTAGGTGATTGATTGGGCAAAGTGAAAGAACCTATTCCTTTGAAGCTGAGACTTGAGAAAGGTTTTCTTTTACTCATGATTCTCGTTTATATCTTTAATATGAAACTATAATTTACTTCTAATGTTAAATTTCTCTGCCAATTGTTGTGATTTTCTACCTTTTCTATCTTTTTTGTGCTATAGAGACATTGTTTCGCTCTTGTTACTCTGTCTTCAAATTGTTGAGAAATATAAGAGAAATAAGAACAAAGAATGTGTTCAGCCACCAAGTGCTACCAATTTAAGGGTAACAATTAAATGGATTAGGTGTTAAATCATGCCTTCATTTTGGATGGAATAGATGAAATATGTATGTTTTAAATATTTTAGTTATTGGACAAAACTGTATTAGGGACACAATATTATGTGAGTTGTAATATATGCACTATTTGAATTTAGTGCAAGTAGGCATGGCACTACAGCTATTACTTAAAAGAGTTCTTAAAGTAATAAGTGGCTAATTTTAATCCTACAAATCTCAATTTATATTCAGATCTTCCGCAAAATAAAACATGTCTTGTGGATTGTGAAGTTGTTGATATTTTCAAAGGATTTCAAGAGAGATTTGTGGCATTTTATATAAAACAACCTGCATAAGAAAGTGCATGTTTGACTTTCTGCATTTATCTAGAGCTAAGCTTTGACTTTGTTTGGTACTAATTAATTTGATAGGGGATTGAAATATGCCTAAAGTAATAGGTTTGCTAATAATACCCAGGCTGTTAAAAAAAATACTCTAGTATCCTTGAATTACTAAAAGAAGGGAAAATGCATAAGTATTCCTCTAGATTATTATCGAAATCTCAGAGACACACCTAAACTTGTTACCCCTACACTTAACTATGTGTGTACAAACACAACAAACTTGGGTAGTTGAAGGTGGCAAATAAGCACAAAAGATGCACAAAAATAAACTAAAATGATATAAGGGGGTTATAATATTTTTATTAACTGTAGGTGTGTCAATGGGACTATGGCCATAGGCTTGGGGTACTTATGCATTTTCCCTTCTTTTAATAATTCAAGAATGCATCCTAGCTTTCAAGACTCTTTTATAGAATTCCAACAATTTCTTCCGCTTCTCTAAGTGTACCGTAATGGTGTTGATGCTCCGAATATGCCACTCAACTAGTTTGGAGTTTTCAGATAAAATAGATAGGTCTTTTTTTTATAGCCATAGAAACAATAAGTTATTGTCCATGTATGTTATGATTTCTAGATACTATTGCTCCGAATAGTTAGTTGTAGATTCCGAAGGAAACAAGTAATCTACTAACTGTTGGGATGGAAAACATTAGATGAATGATCACAATAAAGGTAATAGCGACAACATAATAGGAAAGTCTGGTGCTCCAGTGAACTTTTCACCTGAACTATCCAGCAGTCCGAAAAACTGTGCAAATACCCCTGTAAATCTTTTTAGCTAACCTCAACTCTGTAGAATTTTTCTGTGAATTCTCGCTTTAGTAAGAAAGGGGACAGGGTACATATTCTGCTCCTTCATGTATTTACATTTTTCCTCAAACCTTCTACAAGTGAGTTCGTGAGTGAAATGAGATCATGTTAGGTTCGTATTTCGGGTATTTGCTCTGAGTATAATCTTCATTGTAGAAGTATTTTCCTTTGCTTCTTCCAATTTGGCTGAAATATATTGTTGCCAAGCGAATATTTCTTATCCAAATCAATAGCTAACGAACTTTGGAAGAGACTTTTAGCAGAACTTATGTTGTATACTAGTAGAATAAATCAGATACTGTACTTGTACTTTTCATTTGAACTAACTGTGTTAGAAGATAAAAGAGTAAGAGAATGTTTCAAAAATATCATCGCGGAGTATATTTTCCATATGCATCAAACAACAAAGCTTCTCCATATGAGTCGCAGAATTAGTATCTCTTCGGTAGCATAAAATCATGAAGATTATGAATTAAAAGAAATGTAAAAGAATATTTGTAGAACAATGTTGCCCTGATGAATTGTTCAATGCTAGAGTAGGGATGTCCATTTGACAAGCTTAAACATCTGGAAGGATGCAAAAGATCTCCCTTTGTCATTTTCATACCCGCTTGAATCTAGAAACTCTGGTGGTTGATGTTCCCAATGATGTTATTGGAGATGTATCTATTCTTGTTTGCAACTTAGAGGAGAAACCAATCACTGGAGAAAACTATCGTCACGAACTTTATAACACTAGACTTGCTGAAAAATCTAGGTGGTATAAAAGGACTCAAAGTTAGAGAAATTGAGAAATACTATATCAGCTCAACCATTTTTGTTTTGAAGAGGAAGAGAAATCTTTTTCAGATGCACGAGGAATTAAAAATATTATACAGATCCCAAGAAGTTTTCCTTCATGAGAAGTCAATTACACTATATGGAAGCCATCAACTTAAAGATTCAACCTTTGTGATTAAGGAATATGTTGCAGATATGATCGGAGAAGAAAACTTGGGGGTTCTTCCAATTGTTTTGGTCAATTTCTTTCTTTCTTCGCGAGTAGAGGTGCTTATAGACATCAGAAGTTCCTCATATTCAACTATCGTTTATGTTGTAAATGTGCTTTATTTTGATAAATGCAAGGATTTGATTTAATGAATTTAGAATTCATTGTACAAAACTCCTCCACTGAAAAACAATAATATACTATTGTACACATACTCGTAGGTATACGCCGTCTTAGGTTAACTTTCTTTATATCTACTCACAACATCCATAGAATGAGTACCAATTTCAAGTAAATCATGATTCTGCTTGTTGCATTTATAGCAGTAATTAGCCTACAAAACAACAAAATGGATACCGTCTCTTTGATGTTGTTGTTCATAATCTATTAGATGAACTGCAGAGAACTACAATGGCTAATGCTAATACAAACACTTGGTTACTAAAAATTAAGTACAAAATATATTCTGACTAGCAAAAAATTGAGGTGTAAAGGCGATCAATGATATTAGAAATTCAAGTAAAATTGCAGGAAAGGTTCTTACAAAAAAAAAAAGTAAGTAATAACGAAGGTTGTTGCTTTATGACCTTTCAAGAATGATACTACGGTATATTTTGGAAAACTGTGATCAAACAGCTTGAGGTAAGCCCTTGTTCTTCATTTAAGGTATGAACTCTAATAAAACGGATATTTAGTTTATTATAGTGTTGACGCTTCATTCACCTGCTAATTTTGATTGTGCTTTAGATTTTACTAGGAAGGATGATAAAAACTATAGATTACTACTGCTGTTAGTTTAATTTATGCTGGGAGGAAATGCAAACTAAATAGAGCGAGCTGAGAGTTCCCCTCGAGAATGTCTTGGCTGAATTATACAAACTTTGAAGGGCAACAAAAATGTATCAAGATGGGTATGATTACATACAACCGTCGGTTACCAAAATGCAGGAATTTGTAGAGAGGATTATGCATTTGTTTATAAATAACATGCCCAACACTCGAGAAGCCTGCAACTTTGATTACACAAAAAAATGGAAACAAAGACTTGAATGAATGTAGTCTTATTCTTGTGCTAATCCAAAGGTTTTCAGA
Organism: Solanum arcanum; assembly: GCA_027789145.1. Taxonomy (NCBI): domain Eukaryota; kingdom Viridiplantae; phylum Streptophyta; class Magnoliopsida; order Solanales; family Solanaceae; genus Solanum; species Solanum arcanum. Next base: position 51,976,809 of record CM050937.1, read on the forward strand.
TGATTGAAAGCATTTAGACCCTATATTGTAACAAAATCAGTTTTGTCATGATTTCAATTTTCTCAGTTATTTTAGTTTGATGAAACTATCACGTTATTGATTGAAGATAATCTTGATAGACGCAGTGTCACATCTGATATCACATTCCTCTATTCAAACATGCCTTAATACTTTTTACTCTTATTGGCTATCGATATCTTACATACAGCACTCTATTAGTTTTCATTCTTGATTACTTCTTCAGACTTAATAACTTTTATTAGTTCTTTATTTATTAAACTTACCACGTTCTAACAAAAACTCAGAATCTTATATCTTTTAGTGCAGTTTAGTTTTTCATCTTCCCTTCTTCATGTTTAGCTGGATTTGCTTTGAAGATACAGCTAAATCAATAGCTGTTATGAATTATTAACTTAAGGATTCACCCTCTAATCTTCCTCCACTGAGTTTATGCGCGATATGGGGTTCTTAATTAGGTCATGTTAGTTCCTTGTGTCCAGGAATTTTCTGTGAGTATCACAACTTATTTCTCATATTATGATCTTTTGTACTAAGGAACATATATAGGAAAGGTTAGGCAGAACGTCAAAACTAATAAACTACAGGAACTACAATATCCTCATTTTAAAAGAACAACATTATAACAACAGGGAATAAAAATATAACTACAAAAAAGGAATTGCGCGGACTAAATTAGGACCTTTAAGAATTATCTCACTCGAAATATTCCAATTTCATAATTAGTTGTTCAGCTATTACACTTAGATTAGAGAGTAATACTGAACAAAAAACTACTAAAACGTTGTTTTTTGTCCTAAATTCTTAGACCTTTTCACAAGACGCGAACCTGAGAAAACGATTTGTACATTAAACATAAAGATCTACTATCCCAATAAAACCCAATTTCATCACAATCTCACAATCCGCTATCCTTGAACAATTTTATGCACCAAGATAAAAGTCATCATGTGGAGTGTTATTTACTTTTCAAACTTCTCTATCAGCATTTATGATCGAAGAAATCCTAAAAGAAGGTCGTTTTTATGCAAAGCAAAAGACTCTGAAGAGACATTGAAGGGAGTGAGGAAGGATATAATTCTCACGAAAATATAACATTGAAAAAGAGAGGTAGTAACACCTTATACAAACACAAATTAGGTTTTCTTTTCCAACTTTTAGAGGGAATGAGATAAAATTATTACTACTTTAAACATTCAAAGTTGTTTCTTAAGGGACTTTCGGAGGAGAGTTATAAAATAGGAAAAATGTGTCATTTTGGCATTTAAATTCGGGATAATTATTCAAATATTGTTATCTTACCTAAACTGTTGACAAAAAGAAGAGTTTAACTAATATCTATCACGGTATATAAATTTTTACATGGTAAAATAACAATACTGGGAAAAATCAAAATTTGGGTCTTAATTCTTGAATCATACCAACTATCAACTAATCTTTTATGCAAATACAAGTACAAAAATTTGGGAATCGAGATATTCCAATCACAAGTACAAATGGAAAACTATAGGCCTAAAACTTGAATCACGAACCTTAGAAAGAAAATTGAAAATTGACTTTTATAAATCATGATATATTTTTTGGTAATTTACAATCTTTAGCTATGTGTCCTATCTTTCCACAATTATAACAAGTACATTGGGATATTTTTCTTTTTGGTCTGTATGTTCTTTTTATTTTATGGTTTTTTACATAATACCTTCATCTTGGTTGTTTATATTGATATATAGTTTTGTTTTTTCTATAATTTTTATATCTTTTAGATTTTTGTTTTTTAGTTGTGCATCCAAATTGTGGTGCCATTTTATTTTTGCAACATGATAAATTTTTATTTAATACTTTTTTCATTTTTAATCTTTCTTTTTGGTTTTCACATAGTTGTATGAACCATTGATTTAAAAATTTTATTCTAGATCCTAAAGTATCTACCATTCCTTCATTATTCCAATCCTTTATTACGTTTGTACTAAATGGTTCTGGTAATTTCGTATAATATTGTTTTCTTATTTCTTTTGCTTCATCTAAATTGTATTTAGCTTTGTAATAATATTCTTTAAATGCGCAAGTATATTCTTCTAAGTAACACATTTTACATATAGCTAATTTTGTCATAAGTTGTCTATTTATTATTTTTTCTCTATTTTGTTCTCTTATATCTGTAGTCATACCTCCAAATTCATTTCCTATTGCTGATTCATATTTATCTAGTATATCTATATTTGTTCTTTGATGCGGATCCATCCATTTTCTTATCATTCCTAAGTACTTCTAAACTTTCCGAGGGTAGATTTTCTATCCATAATTTTGTTGTTCCTACGAATGTTCTTTCTATGTATCTTGGTGTTTTCATTTGTTTCTATTTTGTTATCTATTAACTGTTTAGACATATTTCCTATCCATAATAATATTGCTTTATTTATATCTCATGACACAATCTAAATCTAAGAAATTGTATTGTTCATTTGCTGGTTTAGGTGTCCAATTTTTATTTAGTCTACTGTTCCATATTGCATTATTTCTATCTGATTGTTGATAGCTTTCTGTATAATAAGTTGGTGGTGTCCTCGTAGGACTAACTCTAGGACTATTTCTAGGACTATTATCTGGGGTTTTAACTCTTGACGTACTAGGCCTATTCATATCTCCTGTGTTTATTTCTAATTTTTTTGGTTTATTTATCTGTTCTAGAATTTCTGTATATGTTTCACTTATATTGCTTATTTCTGATTGTTGGTCATTTTCATTTCCATCTATTTCATTTACTTCAATATCTTCATTTTGATCTTCATTTAGTTTTTGTTCCATTTGTTTTATTTCATTTGTTAATTCTAGCTCTTTATCTTTTTCTTTTTGTTTTTGTTTATTTTCATATAATAATTTTAACCTAGCTAATTCCTTTTCTAATTCACTTATTCTTGTATTTTTTATTTCTTCTAAATTTTGTACTTCTTGTTTTGCTTGTGTTTTTATTTTTTCAATTTCTTTTGATTTATCTATTTCTTCATTTTCTTTTGTTATTCTTACCATAGCTGTTAAACTATCTTCTAATTTTCTTTGTTTCTTTTCTAGCATTAAGTATAAGTTATTTCCTATTTTCTTATATCTTCTTCCTAAATTTGAAAATACTATTTTTATTATCATTCCATCTTGGTTTTCATATGTTTTTTCGCTCATCGCAAACTCTTCTTTGTTCATTATGATCTATGTATTATATTATGTTGTAATTCATATTCAAGACAATCTAATTATAATTCTAACCTTAATATATCTTTTCTTTGTGCTAGTATTGATTTATTACATATTCCTGCTAATATATTTTCTTCTAACCTTCTCTTTCTATGTTGTAACTCTTGTTCTTTTTCAGTTATTTGTTCCATTATTTTTTCTATTAATTGTTGTTTATATTTTTCTTCGTTCATATTGTTTCTTCAAATAGCAAACATATTTGTATTCTGTTTTTGAAATTATATTTATCAAATGATCTTTTTTATCATTTTCTGTTTTGACTAGTTGTGATAATTGATATTCTATATATAAGGATTTTAATTTTTTCCATATTTTTCGTACTTTTTTGTCTATCTTAGTTTTTGTTATTTTAGTATTTTTATTTTTATTTATCATAACCTTTTATATAATATTTTAAAAAGCTTGCTTAATTTTTCTGGATATTTAATCTTTTTTAACCTGTAATTTTTACCATATCGCCTTAGCCAATGTTCACCATATTTAGTCTTCAATATCTAAATCATCATATAAATCATATATGTCATAGTAACCTTCTTCTTCTATACTTTGTATAGCTAACTCACCCAACCTTGGGTTGTTATTTCTATTATTTCATACGTTAATAATTTGTTATAAATTTCTCTTTTTATATCAGTATTAAGACTTTTTAATATATAGAATAATAATATCTTATAATCAACATCATCGTTTAATAGGTATGTTTCCATTTTTATTACTTTCATTTTTCACTAAAATTTTATTCCTTCCAACCTCTTAATAAATTATACTTGCTTATTATGCATAAATAATGATTTAATAATCATCTCGTCTGGTCACTACTACAGCTTTCTTCTTTGATTAGTTACCCTAACAGCGCCTCAACTTTGTTTACTCCCCTAAACGGCCTCCTCTGCCTACCAGTATAAATATTTTCATTAATCATTTTGTCCTTTTTATAATTATTTTCTTATTTTGGCAAGTTATTGTTAATTGTTCATTTTCTATGTTGTATGGTCTATCTTTTTCTAACCATTTTATTCCTAATGTAATATTATGATCTCCTTGGTATATTTTGAATTGTATTACTAAGGGTATTCCTCCTATAATTATTTCTTTTTCTGTTGTTTCTTCATTCGTGTTTACTATCTCACTAGGTAGTCCAGGGCATGTATATCCTGTTCTTATAATTTCTTCTTCTAATACTAACTCTCTTGTTATATAATTTTCTTGTTGTTCTGTATTTATTAATATTTTATATTTTCTTTGGTCTATTATTTCTGTTATGAAATAATGATATGGTGTTATTTCTTCTTTATCCAATAAGTTTTGTGGAATTTCATATTTTCTTTTAGATGTACTCATCCTTGATGAGGTAGCTCTTGTCAATGTATTTAGTACGCTTGAAGTGCTTAATCTTTCTTTTACTATCTCTAAATCTTCTTCAATATCAATTTCTTTATAGCTATTGTCATTATTGTCTATTATAGTAATTATTTTTTCAAAAGGATTTTCTATTTTTATTTTGTTAATTTTATTTTTTGCTGTTATTTTATGCTTCGTTGTTAATATATATAGATTTTTACATCTTGCTGTAAATAATTTGCTTCCTGGTGCTAGTTCTATTCCAGATATTTTCCAATATAGAACTAATGATCTATCTTTATTTTTATCATTAATGATCTGTATAATTAGCACTTATTGTAAACTTAAATTTTTGATATATCAAGTTTCCTTTTCTTTGCACTAATTACGCTTTTTTCTATAGGGTGTACAATTCTATCATCTGCTAAGTATATTTCTATAGGTGTATCTATTCCTTCTCTAAAGCAGGCTTTTATTAATATTTCTGTTCCTCCTAAATGTACATATTTTATTGGTGTTTTAGCTTTTATATCTTGTATTTCTTTGTTTATCATTCTTTTATTTATTATAGGTATATATGCTTTTCCTCTTGTGTATTTAAATCTATGATATGTTCTTTTTGACTAACTACATAATATTCTTCTTTTTGTCTTTTAAACAAATTTCTTAAAATAGGTATTTCTAGTACTTTTTCAACACTTAAATGTAATTCTTTTCCTTTTATTTGTTCAAATATCGTATTATCAAATATAATTTTCTGTTCTGATGATTCTTCATCTTGATATTCTTTCTTAGATATTATTTTTATTTCATTTTCAGACATTATATTTCTTCATCTGTTTCGTTATTATCTATGTTAATATTTTCTTCTTCATTCTCAGGTTCTATATCTGATACTTCATATATACTATCATTTTCACTTAATTCATAATCTATGTACTCTATTTGCATATATTTTTCATTGTCTATAATTAATTCTGCTATTTGTTTTCTTTTTGGATTTTTGGGTAATTTACAATCTTTAGCTATGTGTCCTATCTTTCCACAATTATAACAAGTACATTGGGATATTTTTCTTTTTGGTCTGTATGGTCTTTTTATTTTATGGTTTTTTACGTAATACCTTCGTCTTGGTTGTTTATATTTATATATAGTTTTGTTTTTCTATAATTTTTATATCTTTTAGATTTTTGTTTTTAGTTGTGCATCCAAATTGTGGTGCCATTTTATTTTTGCAACATGATAAATTTTTATTTAATACTTTTTTCATTTTTAATCTTTCTTTTTGGTTTTCACATAGTTGTATGAACCATTGATTTAAAAATTTTATTCTAAATCCTAAAGTATCTACCATTCCTTCATTATTCCAATCCTTTATTACGTTTGTACTAAATGGTTCTGGTAATTTCGTATAATATTGTTTTCTTATTTCTTTTGCTTCATCTAAATTGTATTTAGCTTTGTAATAATATTCTTTAAATGCTAAGTATATTCTTCTAAGTAACACATTTTACATATAGCTAATTTTGTCATAAGTTGTCTATTTATTATTTTTTCTCTATTTTGTTCTCTTATATCTGTAGTCATACCTCCAAATTCATTTCTTATTGCTGATTCATATTTATCTAGTATATCTATATTTGTTCTTTGATCACGGATCCATCCATTTTCTTATCATTCCTAATTATTGCTAAACTTTCCGAGGGCAGATTTTCTATCCATAATTTTGTTGTTCCTACGAATGTTCTTTCTATGTATCTTGGGGTTTTCTCTGTGTGTATTTTGTTATCTATTTACTGTTTAGACATATATTCTATCCATAATAATATTGCTTTATTTATATCTCATGACACAATCTAGATCTAAGAAATTGTATTGTTCATTTGCTAGTTTAGGTGTCCAATTTTTATTTAGTCTACTGTTCCATATTGCATTATTTCTATCTGATTGTTGATAGCTTTCTGTATAATAAGTTGGTGGTGTCCTCCTAGGACTAACTCTAGGACTATTTCTGGGACTATTATCTGGGGTTTTAACTCTTGACGTACTAGGCCTATTCATATCTCCTGTGTTTATTTCTATTTTTTTTGGTTTATTTATCTGTTCTAGAATTTATGTATATGTTTCACTTATATCGCTTATTTCTGATTGTTGGTCATTTTCATTTCCATCTATTTCATTTACTTCAATATCTTCATTTTGATCTTCATTTAGTTTTTGTTCCATTTGTTTTATTTCATTTGTTAATTCTAGCTCTTTATCTTTTTCTTTTTGTTTTTGTTTATTTTCATATAATAATTTTAACCTAGCTAATTCCTTTTCTAATTCACTTATTCTTGTATTTTTTATTTCTTCTAAATTTTGTACTTCTTGTTTTGCTTGTGTTTTTATTTTTTCAATTTCTTTTGATTTATCTATTTCTTCATTTTCTTTTGTTATTCTTACCATAGCTGTTAAACTATCTTCTAATTTTGCTGTTTCTTTTTCTAGCATTAAGTATAAGTTATTTCCTATTTTCTTATATCTTGTTCCTAAATTTGAAAATACTATTTTTATTATCATTCCATCTTGGTTTTCATATGTTTTTTCGTCTCATCGCAAACTCTTCTTTGTTCATTATGATCTATGTATTATATTATGTTGTAATACATATTCAAGACAATCTAATTCTAATTCTAACCTTAATATATCTTTTCTTTGTGCTAGTATTGATTTATTACATACTCCGCTAATATTTTTTCTTCTAACCTTCTTTTTCTATGTTGTAACTCTTGTTCTTTTTCAGTTATTTGTTCCATTATTTTTTCTATTAATTGTTGTTTATATTTTTCTTCGTTCATATTGTTTCTTCAAATAGCAAACATATTTGTATTCTGTTTTTGAATTTATATTTATCAAATGATCTTTTTTATCATTATCTGTTTTGACTAGTTGTGATAATTGATATTCTATATATAAGGATTTTAATTTTTTCCATATTTTTCGTACTTTTTTGTCTATCTTAGTTTTTGTTATTTTAGTATTTTTATTTTTATTTATCATAACCTTTTATATAATATTTTAAAAAGCTTGCTTAATTTTTCTGGATATTTAATCTTTTTTAACCTGTAATTTTTACCATATCGCCTTAGCCAATGTTCAGTCATATTTAGTCTCCAATATCTAAATCATCATATAAATCATATATGTCAAAGTGAAGTTCATCTTCTATACTTTGTATAGTTAACTCAGTCCAACCTTGGGTTGTTATTTCTTGTCACGACCCAAAACCGAGCCGCGACTGGCACCCACATTCACCCTCCTATGTGAGCGAACCAACCAATCTAAACCTTAACATTTTAATACATAACAACAGAAAATAATGCGGAAGACTTAACTCATTAATAAAATAATTCAAAACTATTATTATTATCCCCAAAATCTGGAAGTCATCATCACAAGAACATCTATCTCAAATTGCTAAACTAAAACTGTCTAGGAAGCTAAAACTAATACTAGCTAATCCATGCCGGAAGTTCAAGGCATCAAGACTTGAAGAAGAAGACCCAGTCAAAGCTAGACGCATTAGCTCACCCTGAATTTCCGAAGGTAGTGAAGACTGGCTAGATCTACTGTTGAGTTGAAGTTGACGGAACGTTTACTGCATTACACAAATAACAAGGAAGAAAACATGAAAGTAGGGGGTCAGCACAACCACAAGTCTTGAGTAGATATCATCGGCCAACTCAAAATAGGGAACGTATATATCAATAATAATATAAATCTACTAGAATACTCAACATGTAGCAATAATACATGAATTCATCAATAACTACAACCGAGTTCACACATGAGGACTCAAGCCTCGATACCATACTCATTTGGGAATTAAGTTCATTAGATTGAGTATATTCATTATCTTTCAAGATTCATTATCTTTCTTCCTCTTGTGTCGGATGCGTGACACTCCGCTCCTCTATTTCTATCCTGGTGCGGGCGTGGCACTCCGATCCTCATATACTATCCTGGTACCGAACGCGTGGCACCCGATCCATATTCTATCCTGGTGTCGGAACGTGACACTCCGATCCTCATATTCATTCTATCCTGGTACCGAACGTGGCACCCGATCCTCATATTCATTCATCTTACTATCCTGGTACCGAACGTGGCACCCGATCCATATTCTATCCTGGTGTCGAACGTGACACTCCCCTCCTCATATTCATTCTATCCTGGTACCTGAACGTGGCACCCGATCCCCTAATTCATCAAGCCTTCTTTCATACTAAGGCATCATCATTAACAAGTGAATTAGGGTTCTTTCAAGATTTGGGATTCAAAACTTCATCATGCTCATATAATTACATATATATATCATATTCATGCAAGCATACAATTAAGCACATAGTAGGGTTTACAATACTATCAACACATATCATTCACTATTAAGAGTTTACTACAAGTAGCATGAAATAAACCATAACCTACTTCCACCGAAGAATTGAATCAACAAGCTATCTTCTCAAAATCCTTGCTATCCTCTTCGTTTCTCTCTCTCTCTATTCGCTCGCTTCTCCTCTCTTTACGCTCTATTATTTTCTTATTCAAACCCTCTTTCTTTTACCCTAATTCATATATAATTAAGAATGAAAGATGGTAATAATGACCCACTAATTAACTTAAGGTTACCTATTTTAACCCCCAAGTAATTAGATTTATTAATATTAACCCTCAAACTTTATAATTAAGGAAAGAATAGTCCAAAACGTCCCTTAAAACGTGAAAAGAAATCCGATTCTGACTGGGACTACGCGAACTGTGACGGGCCGTCATGCCTGCGACGGTCCGTCACACAGGTGTAACGACCTGTTTAGTCGTTTTAGAGCAGCAGAACAAATTCTGGAAAAACTGGCTGAAACCCCGGACCCAACGACGGACCGTCGCAGGCTCGACGGACCGTCGTGGGTGTTCCGTCCCATGACACTTAGAATTTTTAATTTGGGTACTGAAAATCGACTCTCTGAACTTCGTAATGAAATGGCAGAACGGACCGTGACACCCACGACGAACCGTCGTGAAGTACCCGTTGCAAAACACTTCAACTTTTGAGAATTTGGTACGAGAAACGAGTTCCTGACCGCCAGGACGGAGGTGTAGGACGGACCGTCACAGGGGTGACGGGCCGTCACAGCTCACCTAAAAACTGGGGAGACACGACGGCCTGTGTGACGGACCGTCACACTCACGACGGTCCGTCACAGGCTGCACAATCCCAGGCAGTTTAGGATTTCTCCACACGTTTTAAGGGTCGTTTTTGGACTATTCTTTCCTTAATTATAAGGATTGGGGGTAATATTAATAAGTCTAATTACTTAGGGGTTAAAATAGGTAACCCTAAGTTAATTAGTGGGTCATTATTACCATCTTTTATTCTTAATTATATATGAATTAGGGTAAAAGAAAGAGGGTTTCAATAAAACAAAAGAGAAAGAACAAGAGAGAGAAAAGAGAAAACGAATTGAGGGAGGTTGAACGAGAAGAACAAAGCTTGGGAGAATTCTTGTTGATTCCAATTCTTCGGTGGAGGTAGGTTATGGTTACTTTACGATATTCGTAGTGAACTCTTAATAGTGAATAATATGTATTGATTGTATTGTAAACTCTGCTATATGCTTAATTGTATGCTTGCATGAATATGATTATGTGATTTTGATAAGACAAGCATGATGAAACCTATCTAATCCCAAATCTTGAAAGAAACGTTAATCTATGTTATTAATGATGATGCCTTAGTATAAAAGAAGGCTTGATGAATTAAAGTGATGGGATTGATGATGCCTTGGTATAGAGAAGGCTTGATGAACGGATAGAATGATGTTAGTGGATCGGAGTGTCACGTTCCGACACATAGTATTAGTGGATCGGAGTGTCACGTTCCGACACATAGTATTAGTGGATCGGAGTGTCACGTTCCGACACATATAGGGGATCGGAGTGTCACGTTCCGACACATAGTATTAGTGGATCGGAGTGTCACGTTCCGACACATAGTATTAGTGGATCGGAGTGTCACGTTCCGACACATAGTATTAGTGGATCGGAGTGTCACGTTCCGACACATAGTATTAGTGGATCGGAGTGTCACGTTCCGACACATATAGGGGATCGGAGTGTCACGTTCCGACACATATAGGGGATCGGAGTGTCACGTACCGACACATAGTGGTAGGGGATCGGAGTGTCACGTACCGACACAAGAGGAAGAAAGATAATGAATCTTGAAAGATGATAATATACTCAACATAATGAACTTAATCCCCAAACGAGTATGGTATTGAGGCTTGAGTCCTCAAGGATGAACTGGGTGATATTTATTGATGATTAATACTTGTTGTTGCTACATGTTGAGTATTGTAGTTGATTTACATTATTAATGATATATAATCGCTCCCTATTTTGAGTTAGCCGATGATATCTACTCAAGACGTGTGGTTGTATCGACCCCTACTTTTATGTTTTCTTCTTTGTTATTTGTGTAATGCAGCAAACGTTCCGTCAACTTCAACTCAACAGTAGATCTAGCCAGTCTTCACTTCATCGGAAATTCAGGGTGAGCTAATGCGTCTAGCTTGGACTGGGTCTTCTTCTTCTTCAAGTCCTGATGCCTTGAACTTCCGGCATGGACTAGCCTTTTAGTTAATGGTTCTTAGACATTCCTAGTTTTAGTAATTTGAGATAGATGTTCTTGTGATGATGACTTCCAGATTTTGGGGATATTAATAATAGTTTGAATTGTTTTTATTAATGAGTTTAAGTCTTCCGCATTATTTTCTGTTGATATATTCTGAAAATGTTAAGGTTATATGGGTTGGTTCGCTCACATAGAGGGTAAATGTGGGTGCCAGTCGCGGCCCCGATTTGGGTCGTGACAAAACTTGGTATCAGAGCATTAGGTTCGTTGGTCTCATCACACAAGAACAGGTCTAGTAGAGTCTTAAGGAACGGTAGGGGGACGCCTCTACTTTTCCTTGAGAAGCTATAAGACTTTAGGAAAATTTCACTCTTTCATTCTTTCTTTCGTGCTACTACTTGAGTCCAATTGGTATCTAGGCGATACGAATTGGTATCTGACCATCTTCACTCTCTTTCGCAGATGGTTAGAACTAGAGCAACGACTACGCCAACACCAACACCAGCACCGGCAGGATAGGGTGCGTCTGAGCCAGCCACCGGGGCTGTAGCTCGAGGAAGAGTAACGGCAAGAGGCCGTGGAAGAGGTCGTGGGAGGACGTCCTCTAGAGGAAGAGGACGAGCACCTAGCCCATCTGATACTAGGGCGGTGACTCCTCCACCGATCAAGAGGTGATAAGAGAGGGTGAGGAAGGGGAGAATGAACAAGCGCAACATGAGGAATTGCCACCCCAACCTACCCAGAGATGATCAATCGTGTTCTTGCTTATCTTAGTGGGTTATCCGATCAAGGTCAAGCACCTCCAATGGTTTCGCACCAACACCTCCGGTTTGAGAGATACGACAGCGGCTACTATGGCTCCTCGCATGGATGCCTCATTGGAGATAGGCACATTTCCACGCCTGACCATCGGACCGATAATGACAAACGATCAAAGACGAACTTTTCAAAGAAGTTCTTGAAATTAAAACCTCCAGTCTTCAAAGTGCGTAATCAAGATGCTTATGATTTTCTGGTTGATTGTCATGAGCTACTACACAAGATGGGGATAGTAGAACGGTTTGGCGTTGAGTTCGTAAGCTATCAGTTTCAAGGGAACGCCAAAATGTGGTGGCGATCACATGTCGAGTGTCAACCGACAGAGGCCACACCCATGACTTGGGCATCCTTCTCTACTCTGTTTATGGAGAAGTATATCCCAAGGACTTTGAGAGATAGAAAAAGGGATGAGTTCTTGAGCCTAGAGCAAGGTAGGATGTCGGTCAATGCATATGAGGCTAAGTTTCGTGCACTATCCAGATATGCCACTCAACTTTGTTTCAGTCCACAAGAGCGGATTCGCCGGTTTGTGAAGGGGTTGAGATCAGAGTTGCGGATTTCGGCCTTACAGGTAGCGGCTACGGCAAAATCCTTCCAAGAAGTGGTAGACTTCGTGATAGAGGTGGAAGGAGTGAAGCCCGATGACTTCGCCTCGACATCGACATCAAAGAGGTTTCGAAAGGGAGGTGAGTTTAATGGTTCTTACTCTAGAGGACAGGGTTCCGGAGGTTACTCAGTTCGACCCATTCAGTCTTCACTACAGACTGTAGTTGGGGGTCCACCTCAGAACGGTCAACACTACTCCGAGAGACCTATGCCTGACTCCAGAGAGTGTTATGGATGTGGGGAGGTTGGACATGTTAGGAGGAATTGTCCAAAACAGAGTTCTGCACTCATAGCTAGAGGTAGAGGTGGTCATGGTAGAGGCCGCTTTTCTGGAGGACGTGGTGGTCGAGGTAATGGTGGTCACCACAACGGCAGAGGTGATGGGCACATTGGAGCCACTACGACACAACATGGTAGGGGCAACGGAAAGACAATTAATGGGGCCCATTGTTACGCTTTTCCTGGGAGATCTGAAGTGGAGGCATCAGATGCTGTCATCACAGGTAACCTTTTGATTTGTGATTGCATGGCTTCCGTATTGTTTGATCCTGGATCTACATTTTCTTATGTATCTTCATCATTTGCTAATGGTCTAAATCTACATTGTGAATTACTTGATATGCCTATTCGTGTTTCTACTCCGGTGGGTGAGTCTGTGATAGTTGAAAAAGTGTATAGGTCTTGTTTGGTGACTTTTGTGGGGAGCAACACTTATGTAGATTTGGTTATTTTAGAAATGGGAGATTTTGATGTAATTCTGGGTATGACTTGGCTTTCTCCGAATTTTGCGATTTTGGATTGTAACTCTAAAACTGTGACGTTAGCCAAGCCTGGGGCAGATCCGTTAGTGTGGGAGGGTGACTACACTTCCAATCCGGTGCGTATCATATCCTTTCTTCGTGCTAAGAAAATGGTTAGTAAAGGGTGTTTAGCTTTCTTGGCACATCTCAAGGATGACACTACTCAAGTACCCTCAATTGAGTCGGTTTCGGTAGTCCGTGAGTTTTTGGATGTGTTCCCTGCAGATCTTCCTGGTATGCCACCAGATAGGGATATTGACTTCTCCGATCTTGAACCGGCACACGCCCATTTCTATACCCGTATAGAATGGCTCACTAATTAAGAGAGTTAAAGGCTCAACTTCAAGAGTTGTTGAGCAAGGGCTTCATTAGACCAAGTGCATCTCCTTGGGGTGCTCCGGTTTTGTTTGTGAAGAAGAAGGATGGGAGTTTTCGGATGTGCATAGACTACAGACAACTGAATAAGGTAACTATCAAGAACAAGTATCCTCTTCCTCGCATTGATGACTTGTTCGATCAACTACAAGGTGCTTGTGTCTTCTCTAAGATTGACTTGAGATCCGGTTATCATCAATTGAAAATACGGGCAACGGATGTACCAAAGACTGCTTTTCGAACTAGATATGGGCATTACGAATTCGTAGTGATGTCCTTTGGTCTTACGAATGCCCCTGCTGCGTTCATGAGTTTGATGAATGGGATTTTTAAGCCATATTTGGATCTCTTCGTGATTGTATTTATTGATGATATATTGGTATACTCAAAGAGCAAGAAGGAACATGAAGAGCATTTGAGAATGGTATTGGAAACGTTGAGGGAGAAAAAGCTTTATGCCAAGTTCTCTAAGTGTGAGTTTTGGCTAGATGCAGTGTCCTTCTTGGGGCACGTGGTTTCGAAGGATGGGGTGATGGTAGATCCTTCTAAGATTGAGACAGTGAAGAATTGGGTAAGACCCACTAATGTGTCAGAAATAAGGAGCTTTGTTGGGTTAGCTAGCTACTACCGCCGATTTGTCAAGGGATTCTCTTCTATTGCTTCCCAACTGACGAACTTGACTAAGCAAAATGTCCCATTTGTATGGTCGGATGAGTGTGAGGAAAGCTTTCAGAAGCTCAAGACTTTATTGACTACCGCACCCATTCTCACCTTGCCAGTGGAAGGTAAGGACTTCATTGTTTATTGTGACGCATCCTATTCTGGTTTGGGTGCAGTACTAATGCAAGAGAAGAGTGTAATTGCTTATGCTTCAAGACAATTAAAAGTGCATGAACGTAACTACCCAACTCATGATTTGGAATTGGCCGCGGTAGTGTTTGCACTAAAGCAATGGAGACACTATTTATATGGGGTTAAGTGTGAGGTCTACACGGATCATCGTAGCCTTCAGTATGTCTTTACTCAGAAAGATTTGAACTTAAGACAGAGGAGATGGATGGAGTTACTAAAGGACTACGATATCACTATCTTGTATCATCCGGGAAAAGCGAATGTTGTAGCGGATGCTTTAAGTAGAAAGGCGGGAAGCATGGGAAGTCTAGCTCATTTGCAAGCTTCTAGACGCCCATTGGCTAGAGAGGTCCAGACTCTAGCTAATGACTTGATGAGGTTAGAAGTAAATGAGAAGGGAGGATTGTTGGCTAGTGTGGAGTCAAGATCTTCTTTTCTTGACAAGATTAAGGGAAAACAGTTTGATGATGAGAAACTAAGAAGAATCCAAGATAAGGTATTGCGAGGAGAGGCTAAGGAAGCACAAATCGATGAGGAAGGTGTTTTGAGAATCAAGGGAAGGGTATGTGTACCGAGTTGATGATTTGATCAACACTATTCTGACAGAGGCTCATAGTTCACGGTATTCTATACATCCGGGTGCGACCAAGATGTACCGTGACCTAAAGCAACACTTTTGGTGGAGTAGAATGAAGCGTGATATTGTTGACTTTATTGCAAAGTGTCCAAACTGTCAACAAGTAAAATATGAACACCAAAGGCCCGGAGGAACACTTCAGAGAATGCCCATTCCTGAATGGAAATGGGAGAGAATTGCAATGGATTTTGTGGTTGGTCTTCCAAAGACAATGGGTAAGTATGACTCCATTTGGGTGATTGTTGATAGGTTGACTAAATCTGCTCATTTCATTCCGGTAAAGGTGACTTACAACGCAGAGAAGTTAGCCAAGATCTATATCTCAGAGATTGTTCGATTGCATGGGGTTCCATTATCCATCATATCAGATAGAGGTACGCAGTTTACTTCTAAGTTTTGGAAAACATTGCATGCGGAATTGGGTACTAGGTTGGACCTTAGTACTGCGTTCCATCCTCAGACCGATGGTCAGTCTGAGAGGACGATTCAAGTGTTGGAAGATATGCTTCGTGCATGTGTGATAGAGTTTGGTGGCCATTGGGATAGCTTCTTACCTTTGGCAGAGTTTTCATACAACAATAGCTATCACTCAAGCATTGATATGGCCCCATTTGAAGCATTGTATGGGAGGAGGTGTAGATCTCCCATTGGGTGGTTTGATGCATTCGAGGTTAGACCTTGGGGTACTGACCTTTTGAGGGATTCGATAGAGAAAGTGAAGTCTATCCAAGAAAAGCTTCTAGCGGCACAAAGTAGACAAAAGGAGTATGCAGATCGAAAGGTTAGAGACTTGGAGTTCATGGAGGGTGAACAAGTCTTGTTGACAGTTTCACCAATGAAGGGAGTGATGCGGTTTGGTAAAAGAGGTAAGCTAAGCCCGAGGTACATTGGGCCATTTGAGGTACTAAAGCGAATAGGAGAGGTGGCTTATGAATTAGCCTTGCCTCCAGGGCTGTCCGGAGTACATCCGGTATTTCATGTATCCATGTTGAAAAGATACCACGGAGATGGAAATTACATTATCCGTTGGGATTCAGTGTTGTTTGATGAGAACTTAACTTATGAAGAGGAACCGGTTGCTATATTAGATAGAGAGGTTCGCAAGTTGAGGTCGAGAGAGATTGCATCCATCAAAGTCCAATGGAAGAATCGACCGGTTGAAGAAGCTACTTGGGAGAAGGAGGCAGATATGCAAGAGAAATACCCACATCCGCTTACGTATTCAGGTACTCCTTTTCGCCATTGTCTCTTTTCTTCTTTTGATCATTCGGGACGAACGATGGGTAAATTGGTATCTATTGTAACGACTGCTTAGTCGCTTTTAGAGCGGCAGAACAAATTCGGAAAAAGCGGCTGAAACCCCGGACCCAACGACGGACCGTCGCAGGCTCGACGGACCGTTGTGGGTGTTCCGTCCCATGACACTTAGAATTTTTAATTTGGGTACTGAAAATCGACTCTCTGAACTTCGTAATGAAATGGCAGAACGGACCGTGACACCCACGATGAACCGTCGTGAAGTACCCGTTGCAAAACACTTCAACTTTTGAGAATTTGGTACGAGAAACGAGTTCCTGACCGCCAGGACGGAGGTGCAGGACGGACCGTCACAGGGGTGACAGGCCGTCACAGCTCACCTAAAAACTGGGGAGACACGACGGCCTGTGTGACGGACCGTCACACTCACGACGGTCCGTCACAGGCTGCACAATCCCAGGCAGTTTAGGATTTCTCCACACGTTTTAAGGGTCATTTTTGGACTATTCTTTCCTTAATTATAAGGATTGGGGGTAATATTAATAAATCTAATTACTTAGGGGTTAAAATAGGTAACCCTAAGTTAATTAGTGGGTCATTATTACCATCTTTTATTCTTAATTATATATGAATTAGGGTAAAAGAAAGAGGGTTTGAATAAAACAAAAGAGAAAGAACAAGAGAGAGAAAAGAGAAAACGAATTGAGGGAGGTTGAACGAGAAGAACAAAGCTTGGGAGAATTCTTGTTGATTCCAATTCTTCGGTGGAGGTAGGTTATGGTTACTTTACGATATTCGTAGTGAACTCTTAATAGTGAATAATATGTATTGATTGTATTGTAAACTCTGCTATATGCTTAATTGTATGCTTGCATGAATATGATTATGTGATTTTGATAAGACAAGCATGATGAAACCTATCTAATCCCAAATCTTGAAAGAAACTTTAATCTATGTTATTAATGATGATGCCTTAGTATAAAAGAAGGCTTGATGAATTAAAGTGATGGGATTGATGATGCCTTGGTATAGAAAAGGCTTGATGAACGGATAGAATGATGTTAGTGGATCGGAGTGTCACGTTCCGACACATAGTATTAGTGGATCGGAGTGTCACGTTCCGACACATAGTATTAGTGGATCGGAGTGTCACGTTCCGACACATATAGGGGATCGGAGTGTCACGTTCCGACACATAGTATTAGTGGATCGGAGTGTCACGTTCCGACACATAGTATTAGTGGATCAGAGTGTCACGTTCCGACACATAGTATTAGTGGATCGGAGTGTCACGTTCCGACACATATAGGGGATCGGAGTGTCACGTTCCGACACATATAGGGGATCGGAGTGTCACGTACCGACACATAGTGGTAGGGGATCGGAGTGTCACGTACCGACACAAGAGGAAGAAAGATAATGAATCTTGAAAGATGATAATATACTCAACATAATGAACTTAATCCCCAAACGAGTATGGTATTGAGGCTTGAGTCCTCAAGGATGAACTGGGTGATATTTATTGATGATTAATACTTGTTGTTGCTACATGTTGAGTATTGTAGTTGATTTACATTATTAATGATATATACTGTTCCCTATTTTGAGTTAGCCGATGATATCTACTCAGTACGTGTGGTTGTACTGACCCCCTACTTTTATGTTTTCTTCTTTGTTATTTGTGTAATGCAAAGAACGCCCGTCAACTTCAACTCAACAGTAGATCTAGCCAGTCTTCACTTCATCGGAAATTCAGGGTGAGCTAATGCGTCTAGCTTGGACTGGGTCTTCTTCTTCTTCAAGTCCTGATGCCTTGAACTTCCGGCATGGACTAGCCTTTTAGTTAATGGTTCTTAGACATTCCTAGTTTTAGTAATTTGAGATAGATGTTCTTGTGATGATGACTTCCAGATTTTGGGGATATTAATAATAGTTTGAATTGTTTTTATTAATGAGTTTAAGTCTTCCGCATTATTTTCTGTTGATATATTCTGAAAATGTTAAGGTTATATGGGTTGGTTCGCTCACATAGAGGGTAAATGTGGGTGCCAGTCGCGGCCCCGATTTGGGTCGTGACAACAGGTTGTCGTGACGATCGGAAATTATCTTTCGTCAAGGACACTGTGACGGTCTGTCACACCTGTGACGGTCCGTCCTGCCACTCCGTTACGATGTTCAGAGAGTCAATTTTCAGTACCCAATTTCAGAATTTCTAAGTGTTTCGAAACGAAACCTCTGTGACGGACCGTCGTGCCTATGACGGTCCGTCGTGGTGTCTATAGTCTAGGCCAGTTTTTCCAGAAATAAAATCTGCTGCTCAAAACGACCAAACGGGTCGTTACAATAGATACCAATTTACCCATCGTTCGTCCCCGAATGATCAAAAGAAGAAAAACAATGGAGAAAAGGAGTACCTGAATCTGTAAACAGATGTGGGTATTTTTCTTGCATATCTGCCTCCTTCTCCCAAGTAGCCTCTTCAACGGGTCGATTCTTCCATTGAACCTTGATGGATGCAATCTCCCTTGACCTCAACTTGCGAACCTCTCTATCTAAGATAGCAACAGGCTCCTCCTCATAAGACAAGTTTTCATCAAGCAAAACTGAATCCCAACGGATAATGTAATTTCCATCCCCATGATATCTTTTCAACATAGACACATGGAATACCGGATGTACTCCGGACAGCCCTGGAGGCAAGGCTAACTCATAAGCCACCTCCCCTACTCGCTTAAGTATTTCAAATGGTCCAATATACCTTGGACTTAGCTTACCCCTTTTTCCAAACCGCATCACCCCTTTCATTGGTGAAACTTTCAACAAGACTTGTTCACCTTCCATGAACTCTAGGTCTCTAACCTTTCGATCTGCATACTCTTTTTGTCTACTTTGCGCCGCCAGAAGCTTTTCTTGAATAGATTTCACTTTCTCCATCGAATCCCTCAATAGATCGGTACCCCAAGGCCTAACCTCAAATGCATCAAACCACCCAATGGGAGATCTACACCTCCTCCCATACAATGCTTCAAATGGGGCCATATCAATGCTTGAGTGGTAGCTATTATTGTATGAAAACTCTGCTAAGGGTAAGAAGCTATCCCAATGGCCACCAAACTCTATCACACATGCACGAAGCATATCCTCCTACACTTGAATCGTTCGTTCAGACTGACCATCGGTCTGAGGATGGAACGCAGTACTAAGGTCCAACCTAGTACCCAATTCCGTATGCAATGTTTTCCAAAACTTAGAAGTAAACTGCGTACCTCTATCTGATATGATGGATAGTGTAACCCCATGCAATCGAACGATTTCTGAGATATAGATCTTGGCTAACTTCTCTGCATTGTAAGTCACCTTGACCGGGATAAAATGAGCAGACTTAGTTAACCTATCAACAATCACCCAAATGGAGTCATACTTACCCATTGTCTTTGGAAGACCAACCACAAAGTCCATAGCAATTCTTTCCCACTTCCATTCCAGAATGGGCATTCTCTGAAGTGTTCCTCCGGGCCTTTGGTGTTCATACTTTACTTGTTGACAGTTTGGACACTTGGCAATAAAGTCAACAATATCACGCTTCATTCTACTCCACCAAAAGTGTTGCTTTAGGTCACGGTACATCTTGGTCGCACCCGGATGTATAGAATACCGTGAACTATGAGCCTCTGTCAGAATAGTGTTGATCAAATCATCGACGCGGGGTACACATACCCTTCCTTTGATTCTCAAAACACCTTCCTCATCGATTTGTGCTTCCTTAGCCTCTCCTCGCGATACTTTATCTTGAATTCGTCTTAGTTTCTCATCATCAAACTGCTTTCCCTTAATCTTGTCGAGAAAAGAAGATCTCGACTCCACACTAGCCAACAATCCTCCCTTCTCATTTATTTCTAACCTTATCAAGTCGTTAGCCAGAGTCTGAACCTCTCTAGCCAATGGGCGTCTAAAAGCTTGCAAATGAGCTAGACTTCCCACGCTTCCCGGCTTTCTACTTAAAGCATCCGCTACAACATTCGCTTTTCCCGGATGATACAAGATAGTGATATCGTAGTCCTTTAGTAACTCCATCCATCTCCTCTGTCTTAAGTTCAAATCTTTCTGAGTGAAGACATACTGAAGGCTACGATGATCCGTGTAGACCTCACACTTAACCCCATATAAATAGTGTCTCCATTGCTTTAATGCGAACACTACCGCGGCCAATTCCAAATCGTGGGTCGGATAGTTACGTTCATGCACTTTTAATTGTCTTGAAGCATAAGCAATCACGTTCTTCTCTTGCATTAGCACTGCACCCAAACCCGAATAGGATGCATCACAATAAACAATGAAGTTCTTACCCTCTACCGGCAAGGTGAGGATAGGTGC
The DNA here is from genome assembly GCA_027789145.1 of Solanum arcanum. Classification (NCBI taxonomy): domain Eukaryota; kingdom Viridiplantae; phylum Streptophyta; class Magnoliopsida; order Solanales; family Solanaceae; genus Solanum; species Solanum arcanum. The sequence continues at coordinate 51,997,807 of CM050937.1, forward strand.
GGTAGTCAACAAAGTCTTAAGCTTCTGAAAGCTTTCCTCACATTCATCTGACCATACAAAGGGAACATTCTGCTTAGTCAAGTTCGTCAATTGAGAAGCAATAGAAGAGAATCCCTTGACGAATCGGCGGTAGTAACTAGCTAACCCCACGAAACTTCTTATTTCTGACACATTAGTGGGTCTCACCCAATTCTTCACTGTCTCAATCTTAGATGGATCTACCATCACTCCATCCTTAGAAACTACGTGCCCCAAGAAGGACACCGCATCTAGCCAAAACTCACACTTAGAGAACTTGGCGTAAAGCTTTTTCTCCCTCAACATTTCCAATACCATTCTCAAATGCTCTTCATGTTCCTTCTTGCTCTTCGAGTATACCAATATATCATCAATAAATACGATCACGAAAAGGTCCAAATATGGCTTAAAGATCCCGTTCATCAAGCTCATGAACGCAGCAGGGGCATTCGTAAGACCAAAAGACATCACTACAAATTCGTAATGCCCATACCTCGCTCAAAAGCGCCTTTGGCACATCTATCGCTCGTATTTTCAATTGATGATAATCGGATCTCAAGTCGATCTTAGAGAAGACACAAGCACCTTGTAACTGATCGAACAAGTCATCAATGCGAGGAAGAGGATACTTGTTCTTTATGGTTACTTTGTTTAGTTGTCTGTAGTCTATACACATTCGAAAACTCCCATCCTTCTTCTTTACAAACAAAACCGGAGCACCCCAAGCAGATGCACTTGGTCTAATGAAGCCCTTGCTCAATAACTCATGAAGTTGAGCTTTTAACTCTCTTAATTCGGCGGGAGCCATTCTATACGGGGGTATAGAAATGGGGCGTGTGCCCGGTTCAAGATCGATACAGAAGTCAATATCCCTATCTGGTGGCATACCGGGAAGATCTGCAGGGAACACATCCAAAAACTCACGGGCTACCGAAACCGACTCAATTGAGGGTACTTGAGTAGTGTCATCCTTGAGATGTGCCAAGAAAGCTAAACACCCTTTACTAACCATTTTCTTAGCACGAAGAAAGGATATGATACGCATCGGATTGGAAGTGTAGTCACCCTCCCACACTAACGGATCTCGCCAGGCTTGGCTAACGCCACCGCTTTAGCATTACAATCCAAGATCGCAAAATTCGGAGAAAGCCAAGTCATACCCAGGATTACATCAAAATCAACCATTTCTAGAATAACCAAATCTACATAAGTGTTGCTCCCCACAAAAGTCACCAAACAAGACCTATATACCTTTTCAACTATCACAGACTCACCCACCGGAGTAGAAACACGAATAGGCATGTCAAGTAATTCACACGGTAAATTTAGACCATTAGCAAATGAAGAAGATACATAAGAAAACGTGGATCCTGGATCAAACAATACATAAGCCATGCAATCACAAACCAAAAGATTACCTGTGATGACAGCATCAGATGCCTCCGCTTCAGACCGCCCAGGGAAAGCGTAACAATGGGCCTTATCGTTAAATGCGTCCGNTGCCCCTACCATGTTGTGATGTAGTGGCTCCAGTTTGCCCATCACCTCTGCCGTTTTGGTGACCACCATTACCTCGACCACCACGTCCTCCAGAAAAACGGCCTCTACCATGACCACCTCTACCTCTAGCTATTGGGGTTCTGTAACTCTGGTTTGGACAATACCTCTTAATGTGTCCAACCTCCGCACATCCATAACACTCTCGGTTCATGCATAAGTCTCTCGGAGTAGTGTTGACCGTTCTGACGTGGTCCCCCAACTATGGTCCGTCGTGCAGACTGAATTGGTCGACTTGCGTAACCTCCCGAGCTCTGTCCTCTGGAGTCACAACCATTAAACTCACCTCCCCTTCCTAACCTTTTCGCTGTCGATGTAGTGGTGAAGTCATCCGCTTCACTCCTTCCACCTCTATCACAAAGTCTGCCACCTCTTGGAAGGATGTTGCCGTAGCCGCTACCGTAAGGTGAAATCCGCACTCGACCTCAACCCCTTTACAAAACGGCGGATCCGTTCTTGTGGACTGAAACAGAGTTGAGTGGCATACCTTGATAAAGCACGAAACTTAGCCTCATATGCGTTAACCGTCATCCTACCTTGCTCGAGACTCAAGAACTCATCCCTTTTTCTATCTCTCAAAGTCCTTGGGATATACTTCTCCATAAACAGAGTAGAGAAGGATGCCCAAGTCATAGGTGTGGCCTCTGTCGGTTGACACTCGACATGTGATCGCCACCACATTTTGGCGTTCCCTTGAAACTGATAGCTTACGAACTCAACGCCAAACCGTTCTACTATCCCCATCTTGTGTAGTAGCTCATGACAATCAACCAGGAAATCATAAGCATCTTCAGATTCTGCACCCTTGAAGACTGGAGGTTTCAATTTCAAGAACTTACTGAAAAGTTCATGCTGATCGTTTGTCATTATCGGTCCAGTAGTCAGACGTGGAAATGTGCCTATCTCCACGAGGCATCCATGCGGGAGCCATAGTAGCCGCATGTCGTATCTCTCAAACCGGAGGTGTTGGTGCGTAAACCATTGGAGGTGCCTGACCGTGATCAGATAACCCGCTAAGATAAGCGAGAACCTGATTGATCATCTCTGGGGTAGGTTGGGGTGGCAATTCCTCATGTTGCGCTTGTTCATTCTCCCCTTCCTCACCCTCTCTTATCACCTCTTCAGTCGGTGGAGGAGTCACCGCCCTAGTATCAGATAGGCTAGGTGCTCGTCCTCTTCCTCTAGAGGACGTTCTCCCACGACCTCTACCACGGCCTCTTGCCGCTGCTCTTCCTCGAGCCACAGCCCCAGTGGCTGGCTCAGACGTTTCTTGCTGTGCCGTTGTTGCTACTGGTGCGGTCGTTGCTCTAGTTCTAACCATCTGCAAAATAGAGTGAAGATGGTCAGATACCAATTCGTATCGCCTAGATACCAATTGGACTCAAGTAGTAGCACGAAAGAAAGAATGAAATAGTGGAATTTTCCTAAAGTCTTATAGCCTCTCAAGGAAAAGTAAAGGCGTCCCCCTACCGTTCCTTAGGACTCTACTAGACCTGTTCTTGTGTGATGAGACCAACGAACCTAATGCTCTGATACCAAGTTTGTCACGACCCAAAACCGAGCCGCGACTGCCACCCACATTCACCCTCCTATGTGAGCGAACCAACCAATCTAAACCTTAACATTTTAATACATAACAACAGAAAATAATGCGGAAGACTTAACTCATTAATAAAACAATTCAAAACTATTTTTATTATCCCCAAAATCTGGAAGTCATCATCACAAGAACATCTATCTCAAATTGCTAAACTAAAACTGTCTAGGAAGCTAAAACTAATACTAGCTAATCCATGCCGGAAGTTCAAGGCATCAAGACTTGAAGAAGAAGACCCAGTCCAAGCTAGACGCATTAGCTCACCCTGAATTTCCGAAGGTAGTCAAGACTGGCTAGATCTACTGTTGAGTTGAAGTTGACGGAACGTTTACTGCATTACACAAATAACAAGGAAGAAAACATGAAAGTAGGGGGTCAGTACAACCACAAGTACTGAGTAGATATCATCGGCCAACTCAAAATAGGGAACAGTATATATCAATAATAATATAAATCAACTACAATACTCAACATGTAGCAATAATACATGAATTCATCAATAACTACAACCGAGTTCACACATGAGGACTCAAGCCTCGATACCATACTCATTTGGGAATTAAGTTCATTAGATTGAGTATATTCATTATCTTTCAAGATTCATTATCTTTCTTCCTCTTGTGTCGGTACGTGACACTCCGCTCCTCTATTTCTATCCTGGTGCCGGAACGTGGCACTCCGATCCTCATATACTATCCTGGTACTGGAACGTGGCACCCGATCCATATTCTATCCTGGTGTCGGAACGTGACACTCCGATCCTCATATTCATTCTATCCTGGTACCGGAACGTGGCACCCGATCCTCATATTCATTCATCTTACTATCCTGGTACCGGAACGTGGCACCCGATCCATATTCTATCCTGGTGTCGGAACGTGACACTCCGATCCTCATATTCATTCTATCCTGGTACCGGAACGTGGCACCCGATCCCCTAATTCATCAAGCCTTCTTTCATACTAAGGCATCATCATTAACAAGTGAATTAGGGTTCTTTCAAGATTTGGGATTCAAAACTTCATCATGCTCATATAATTACATATATATATATATCATATTCATGCAAGCATACAATTAAGCACATAGTAGGGTTTACAATACTATCAACACATATCATTCACTATTAAGAGTTTACTACAAGTAGCATGAAATAAACCATAACCTACTTCCACCGAAGAATTGAATCAACAAGCTATCTTCTCAAAATCCTTGCTATCCTCTTCGTTTCTCTCTCTCTCTATTCGTTCGTTTCTCCCTCTCTTTCTGTTCTTTTCTTTTTCTTATTCAAACCCTCTTTCTTTTACCCTAATTCATATATAATTAAGAATGAAAGATGGTAATAATGACCCACTAATTAACTTAAGGTTACCTATTTTAACCCCCAAGTAATTAGATTTATTAATATTAACCCTCAAACTTTATAATTAAGGAAAGAATAGTCCAAAACGTCCCTTAAAACGTGGAAAGAAATCCGATTCTGACTGGGACTACGCGACCTGTGACGGGCCGTCATGCCTGCGACGGTCCGTCACACAGGTCGTCGTGACGATCGGAAATTATCTTTCGTCAAGGACACTGTGACGGTCCGTCACACCTGTGACGGTCCGTCACACCTGTGACGGTCCGTCCTGCCACTCCGTTACGATGTTCAGAGAGTCGATTTTCAGTACCCAATTTCAGAATTTCTAAGTGTTTTGAAACGAAACCTCTGTGACGGACCGTCGTGCCTATGACGGTCCGTCGTGGTGTCTATAGTCTAGGCCAGTTTTTCCAGAAATAAAATCTGCTGCTCAAAACGACCAAACGGGTCGTTACATTTCTATTATTTCATACGTTAATAATTTGTTATAAATTTCTCTTTTTATATCAGTATTAAGACTTTTTAATATATAGAATAATAATATCTTATAATCAACATCATCGTTTAATAGGTATGTTTCCATTTTTATTACTTTCATTTTTCACTAAAATTTTATTCCTTCCAACCTCTTAATAAATTATACTTGCTTATTATGCATAAATAATGATTTAATAATCATCTCGTCTGGTCACTACTACAGCTTTCTTCTTTGATTAGTTACCCTAACAAATCAACTTTGTTTACTCCCCTAAACGGCCTCCTCTGCCTACCGGTTTCAACCTTAGGATGGCATAGTCTGGGCATACTTATTCGAAGAATATTTCTGTAGCAAACTTGCTAAAGATGGTTATTAGAACATTATTCAAACATGATAAACAATTATAATTAACAAGAGATTTTCAGGAATAAATTAATTTAGCTACTCATGAATATAAAATGGTATACCTGTTCTTGTAGATCATCTGTCATAGTTGATTTGTTTTCCATAGTTATTTAATTATCTAGCTCTGATACCAATGGAGGGGGGAAGCGGATTTTTAGAGAGAGAAGAGGAAGATGGAAGATTGATATTTTATTAATGAGGGAAACCCTCTATTTATACACAATAATATTACATCTTTGGCCATTATGGCCGACACTTTACTTTACACTTGGCCTTTGCATATTTGGCCGACACAAACAAACAAAAACTTAGTGGCCTATCTTTATTATTGGCCGACACTTACTATTTACTTTACGACTTTTATACAATTTGGCTTTTTACAGCCGACGCAACACGACAAAAATAAAAATTATTACTTTTTACATATGGCTGATATTCAGCCGACACAAAATTTTAACAAAATTCAAAATACTCTTTTTTTTTTTTATTCGATTTGAACGTCTGGTATGAAATTATCTTCTCCTTGACATTTTGAACATATATGGTCGGGGTATTTTTGTCCAATAATTTTGCAATATCTCGTCAATAATTCTTCTGAAATAAACCCTTTCCTTAATGCTCTTGTTGTTGGTTTTTGCTCTGGCTTGAGTAGACTAAGTATCCATTGGCGTATCTCTTCCATATCTTGTTCTCTGATTTCTTTAGAATTTGAATATATCATAACTTGTTCTCGTACATAATAGCTCCATACTGAATTTCCGTTTAAATAATTGTTAGTTAGTTCATTTAGGATAGTTGCTATCCCTATAACTCTTTTGTTGGCGTAGAATTCTGGTATCTCAACCTTTTGTATTTCTTGTTGTATTCCGATATCTTCTCGAAATTATCATATCTCTGGTCAAACCAATTTTTATGACTTGTATAATTGGTTTTATCTCATCAAATAATATCTCTGTGGTCTTTGAATAAAACTTTATTTAAAAAAATGTTCCTTTAGTAATTCTTTTATAGTTCATAAAGTCTTTGTATAGCTCTGGTATGGTAGATATTTCATCTCCTGTTTGGGTATAAACTGTACTAAGTAATCCATAACTATAACATGTTTTTACTAGATTTGCATTGGTACCTGGTTGTGCTATTAACTTATTATATCCTTGTAGCTTTTGGGTTATAAAATCAGTATTAGGGTCTTTGGTAGTTGGAGATCTAGGTGTTGAGTTCAAATAATTTTGGATTTTATAAAGGTTTTCAATATATGAGCGGGTTATGTGGTTGTAGGCTTTTTTATCTTGGTTCAATCTTTCTGAGTAAGTATGTATTTGTGGTGGTATAAATAATGAGTCTTTTTGGTTCTTTGGAATAAATGGTTTATCGAAGATTTTGTTCATATTTAAATTTGTATATCTTATTCCACTGGCTCCTTTTGTTGTAGATGTGCTTGCTGTAGTTCCATTAAAACAAACATTGTCATGGGTTTTATGGAGTTTCCCAACGTCTCCTTCTAGTTCTGGCTTTTTACCGTCCGCCGAATGACGTAGCTCCGCATTTTTAGAGTCATGCTGCTGACTGTTAGCTTTCAGATTTTGTAACTCTTTTCCCATACTGTCCACCTTCGTAGAAAGTGTAGTAATTGCAAATTGCTTTGAGTATTTCTTCTATTGTATCTTGTTCAGTTTGAGTTCCTTTTTCTTGATAGGTAGTCTGCAACAATGTTCTTGTCAGTCTTAATTATTTCAATTGTAAATGTAAAATTTAATATATTCAATACTAATCTCCTTATTTCCTTTGTTGTAACTGAATCATCTAACTTTTTTGTTATCCACCATTTTACTTGTGTGTTATCTGTTCTTACAATAAATTTATTGTAAACAATATATGGTTCAAATGCTAATAAACACTTATATAATGCGAATAATTCTTTTCTATTTATTTCCCATTTTTTTTGTGCTTCTGTATAAGATCCTGAATAATATCTACAATGGTGTTCTATTTTTTCTTTTCATATTTGTATTTTAACACTCCTCCGCAACTATCATCACTCGCATCCGTTTCCACAATATAAGTAAATGTTTTATTTTCATCAGGAAAATATAGTTTTGGTAATTTTTTACATAAATTCTTAATATTTCTTATATGTTTTTTATCTTTATCGTCAAAATGATATTCTACATCTTTTTTAAGTTTTTTATGTAATGGTTTTAGATGTTCTGCTAATTTTGGTATATATTCTCTTACCTGATTTACTAATCCTAGAAAGGATTGTAATTTCTTTTATGTATCTATATTTTCATCAATATTAATTATTTTTTGTACTATATGAATTTGCATTTTTATTCCATTTTTATCTATTTGTATTCCTAGAAATTCTATCTGTGATTTCATAATTTCTGCTTTACTTTTGCTTAAGCTTATACCTGCATTTTTTACTATATGTATAAATTTTTCCAATAATCTTATATGTTCATCTTGTGTCTTAGAATATAACAATATGTCATCTATATATACAATACAGTTTTCTAGTCAAGTTAAAACAAGTTGTCCATAAAATGTTGGAATCTACAGTGCATTTTTATATCCAAAAGGTAAAACATTCCATTCATAGAAACCTTGCGGTACTGTGAATGCTGTTAATTGTTTAGATTCTTCTTCTAGTTTTAGGTGGTAAAATCCTGATTTACAGTCAAATTTGCTAAAATAATTATATCCTTGTATTTGTCTTATTTTTAGTATTTTGTTTGGTATTGGATAATTGTATGTTTTAGTTTTAGCATTTAGATTACGATAATCTATGACCATTCTGCTTTTACCTCTTTTTTGTTCACTATGTTTTATAACTATAAATGCTGGACTTGTATGTTTACTATTGCTTTTTTGTATGTAATTATTTGCTAATAATTCATCTATATGTATTTTAAATTCTTTTAAATCATCAAAGTTATATTTTAATGGTTTCTGTGTTATTATGCTATTTTCATCTATTAATTCAATTTTTACTTTTGTCTTATGTTTTTCCCATCCTCGTAATGGATCTTCACTATATAATTGTTCTAGTTGTTCATTAATTAATTTGACTTTGTCTATAGCAAATATAATAATTTCTAATTGCGTTATTTGTTTATTATTTATATTTTCCATTTCTTGGTTTATCTTTTCACTTCCTTTTATCCATTCCATAGGTTTTCGTTGTTTATTATTTACCCTTTTTGCTCCTATCTTATTTCCGCATGGTGTAGTAAGCCACCAATGTATTTTTGTTATTATGTGTGGATAAAATTTATCTAGAAATGGCATTCCTAATAACATATCTTTTGTAGTAAATTCAAAATTATACATTTCTTCTATTGTTAGTATTTTATCCCATATTTGTATTTTTATATTTTTTGCTTTGTATTTAATCATACTTCCTTCATTGTTAAATCCGTTACTACCATAGGTGTTTTTAATTTTTCCCATTTATCTTCTCGTAAGCAATTATATTTACATATATTCGCTTCTCGCTTCCTCAGATCTATCATAGCGGTATAATATCTGTTGTGATATCCTTCTACTATAATTTTTGCAAGTATAAATATTTTCATTAATCATTTTGTCCTTTTTATAATTATTTTCTTATTTTGGCAAGTTATTGTTAATTGTTCATTTTCTATGTTGTATGGTCTAACTTTTTCTAACCATTTTATTCCTAATGTAATATTATGATCTCCTTGGTATATTTTGAATTGTATTACTAAGGGTATTCCTCCTATAATTATTTCTTTTCTGTTGTTTCTTCATTCGTGTTTACTATCTCACTAGGTAGTCCAGGCATGTATATCCTGTTCTTATAATTTCTTCTTCTAATACTAACTCTCTTGTTATATAATTTTCTTCTTGTCCTGTATTTATTAATATTTTATATTTTCTTTGGTCTATTATTCCTGTTATGAAATAATGATATGGTGTTATTTCTTCTTTATCCAATAAGTTTTGTGGAATTTCATATTTTCTTTTAGATGTACTCATCCTTGATGAGGTAGCTCTTGTCAATGTATTTGGTACGCTTGAAGTGCTTAATCTTTTCTTTTACTATCTCTAAATCTTCTTCTATATCAATTTCTTTATAGCTATAGTCATTATTGTCTATTACAGTAATTATTTTTTCAAAAGGATTTTCTATTTTTATTTTGTTAATTTTATTTTTTGCTGTTATTTTATGCTTCGTTGTTAATATATATAGATTTTTACATCTTGCTGTAAATAATTTGCTTCCTGGTGCTAGTTCTATTCCAGATATTTTTCAATATAGAACTAATGATCTATCTATATTTTTATCTGTTAATGATACTGTATAATTAGCACTTATTGTGTAACGACCTGTTTAGTCATTTTAGAGTTGCAGAACAAATTCTGGAAAAACTGGCTGAAACCACGGAGCCAACGACGGACCGTCGCAGGCTCGACGGACCGTCATGGGTGTTCCGTCCCATGACACTTAGAATTCTTAATTCGGGTACTGAAAATCGACTCTCTGAACTTCGTAACGAAATGGCAGAACGGACCGTCACATCCACGACGGACGGTCGTGAGTTTCCGTTGCAAAACACTTCAACTTTTGAGAATTTGGTACAAGAAACGAGTCTCGATCGTCGGGGCGGAGGCGGGGCGGACCGTCCGCGAGGTGACGGGCCATCACAGCCCACCTGGGGTCGAGGGAGGTCGCGACGACCTGGGTGACGGACCGTCGCAGGCACGACGGCCCGTCACAGGTCGCGCAGTCCCAGTCAAAATCGGATTTCTTTCCTCGTTTTAAGGGACGTTTTGGACTATTCTTTCCTTAATTATAAAGTTTGAGGGTTATTATTATTAAATCTAATTACTTGGGGGTTAAAATAGGTAACCCTAAGTTAATTAGTGAGTCATTATTACCATCTTTCATTCTTAATTATATATGAATTAGGGTAAAAGAAAGAGGGTTGGAATAAAACAAAAGAGAAAGAACAAGAGAGAGAAAAGAGAAACGAATTGAGGGAGATTGAACGAGAAGAACAAAGCTTGGGAGAATTCTTATTGATTCCGATTCTTCGGTGGAGGTAGGTTATGGTTTATGTTACGATATTCGTATTGAACTCTTAATAGTGAATATTATGTGTTGATATTATTGTAAACCCTACTATGTGCTTAAGTTGTATGCTTGCATGAATATGAATGTGAAATTGTGATGAATTAACAAAGCATGATGAAGCTATTGAATCTCAAATCTTGAAAGAACCCTAATTCGCTTGATATATTATATAATGAGAATGATGATGCCTTAGTATGAAAGAAGGCTTGATAAATTATATAATGTTAATGATGATGCCTTAGTATAAAAGGAGGCTTGATGAATTAGGGGATCGGGTGCCACGTTCCGGTACCAGGATAGAATGAATATGAGGATCGGGTGCCACGTTCCGGTACCAGGATAGAATGAATATGAGGATCGGGTGCCACGTTCCGGTACCAGGATAGAATGAATATGAGGATCGGAGTGTCACGTTCCGATACCAGGATAGTAAATGGATCGGGTGCCACGTTCCGGTACCAGGATAGAATGAATATGAGGATCGGGTGCCACGTTCCGGTACCAGGATAGAATGAATATGAGGATCGGAGTGTCACGTTCCGGCACCAGGATAGAAATAGAGGATCGGAGTGTCACGTACCGACACAAGAGGAAGAAAGATAATGAATCTTGAAAGATAATGAATATACTCAATCTAAATGAACGTAATTCCCAAACGAGTATGGTATTGAGGCTTGAGTCCTTATGAATGAACTTGGTAGTATTTATTGATGATTTACTACTTGTTGTTGCTACATGTTGAGTATTGTAGTTGATTTACATTATTATTGATATATACTGTTCCCTATTTTGAGTTAGCCGATGATGTCTACTCAGTACGTGTGGTGGTACTGACCCCCTACTTTTATGTTTTCTTCTTTGTTATTTGTGCAATGCAGCAAACGTTCCGTCAACTTCAACTCAACAGTAGATCTAGCCAGTCTTCACTACCTTCGGAAATTCAGGGTGAGCTAATGCGTCTAGCTTGGACTGGGTCTTCTTCTTCAAGTCTTGATGCCTTGAACTTCCGGCATGGACTAGCTAGTATTAGTTTTAGCTTCTTAGACAGTTTTAGTTTAGCAATTTGAGATAGATGTTCTTGTGATGATGACTTCCAGATTTTGGGGATATTAATAATAGTTTGAATTGTTTTATTAATGAGTTAAGTCTTCCGCATTATTTTCTGTTGTTATAAATTGAAATGTTAAGGTCTATATGGGTTGGTTCGCTCACATAGGAGGGTAAATGTGGGTGCCAGTCGCGGCTCCGGTTTTGGGTCGTGACAAAACTTGGTATCAGAGCATTAGGTTCGTTGGTCTCATCACACAAGAACAGGTCTAGTAGAGTCTTAAGGAACGGTAGGGGGACGCCTTTACTTTTCCTTGAGAGGCTATAAGACTTTAGGAAAATTTCACTCTTTCATTCTTCCTTTCGTGCTACTACTTGAGTCTAATTGGTATCTAGGCGATACGAATTGGTATCTGACCATCTTCACTCTCTTTCGCAGATGGTTAGAACTAGAGCAACGACAACGCCAACACCAGCACCGGCAGGACAGGGTGCGTCTGAGCCAGCCACCGGGGCTGTAGCTCGAGGAAGAGTAACGGCAAGAGGCCGTGGAAGAGGTCGTGGGAGGACGTCCTCTAGAGGAAGAGGACGAGCACCTAGCCCATCTGATACTGGGGCGGTGACTCCTCCACCGACTGAAGAGGTGATAAGAGAGGGTGAGGAAGGGGAGAATGAACAAGCGCAACATGAGGAATTGCCACCCCAACCTACCCTGCAGATGATCAATCGTTCTCGCTTATCTTAGCGGGTTATCCGATCACGGTCGAGCACCTCCAATGGTTTCTGCACCAACACCTCCGGTTTGAGAGATACGACATGCGGCTACTATGGCTCCCCGCATGGATGCCTCGTGGAGATAGGCACATTTCCACGCCTGACTCATCGGACCGATAATGACAAGCGATCAAAGACGAACTTTTCAAGAAGTTCTTGAAATTGAAACCTCCAGTCTTCAAGGGTGCGTAATCAAGATGCTTATGATTTTCTGGTTGATTGTCATGAGCTACTACACAAGATGGGGATAGTAGAACGGTTTGGCGTTGAGTTCGTAAGCTATCAGTTTCAAGGGAACGCCAAAATGTGGTGGCGATCACATGTCGAGTGTCAACCGACAGAGGCCACACCCATGACTTGGGCGCCCTTCTACTGCTTATGGAGAAGTATATCCCAAGGACTTTGAGGGATAGGAAACGGGATGAGTTCTTGAGCCTAGAGCAAGGTAGAATGTCGGTTAATGCTTATGAGGCTAAGTTTCGTGCACTATCCAGATATGCCACTCAACTTTGTTTCATCCACAAGAGAGGATTCACGGTTTGTGAAGGGGTTGAGATCAGAGTTGCGGATTTCGGCCTTACAGGTAGCGGCAACGGCAAAATCCTTCCAAGAGGTGGTAGACTTCGTGATAGAGGTGGAAGGAGTGAAGCCAGATGACTTCACCACAACTTCGACATCAAAGAGGTTTCGAAAGGGAGGTGAGTTTAATGGTTCTCACTCCAGAGGACAGAGCTCTGGAGGTTACTCAAGTCGACCAATTCAGTCTTCACTACAGACTGTAGTTGGGGGTCCACCTCAGAACGGTCAACACTACTCCGAGAGACCTATGCATGAACCCCGAGAGTGTTATGGATGTGGGGAGGTTGGACACATTAAGAGGTATTGTCCAAACCAGAGTTACAGAACCCCAATGGCTAGAGGTAGAGGTGGTCATGGTAGAGGCCGTTTTTCTGGAGGACGTGGTGGTCGAGGTAATGGTGGTCACCAAAACGGCCGAGGAGATGGGCAAACTGGAGCCACTACTACGCAACATGGTAGGGGCAATGGACAGACGGGTGATAGGGCCCATTGTTATGCTTTCCCTGGGAGATTTGAAGCGGAGGCGTCTGATGCTGTCATCACAGGTAACCTTTTGATTTGTGATTGCATGGCTTCCGTATTGTTTGATCCTGGATCCACATTTTCTTATGTATCTTCCTCATTTGCTAATGGTCTAAATCTACATTGTGAATTACTTGATATGCCTATTCGTGTTTCTACTCCGGTGGGTGAGTCTGTGGTAGTTGAAAAAGTGTATAGGTCTTGTTTGGTGAATTTTGTGGGGAGCAACACTTATGTAGATTTGGTTATCTTAGAAATGAGTGATTTTGATGTAATTCTGGGTATGACTTGGCTTTCGCCGCAATTTGCGATCTTGGATTGTAATGCTAAGACGGTGACATTAGCCAAGCCTGGGACAGATCCGTTAGTGTGGGAGGGCGACTACACTTCCAATCCGGTTCGTATTGTGTCCTTTCTTTGTGCTCGGAAGATGGTTAGTAAGGGTTGTTTGGCTTTCTTAGCACATCTTAGGGATGACACTACTCAAGTACCCTCAATTGAATCGGTTTCGGTAGTTCGAGAATTTTTGGATGTGTTCCCTACAGATCTTCCTGGTATGCCACCGGATAGGGATATTGACTTCTGCATTGATCTTGAAGCGGGTACTCGCCCCATTTCTATACCCCCTTATAGAATGGCTCCCGCGGAGTTAAGAGAGTTAAAGGCACAACTTCAAGAGTTGTTAAACAAAGTCTTCATTAGACCAAGTGCATCTCCTTGGGGTGCTCCGGTTTTGTTTGTAAAGAAGAAGGATGGGAGTTTTCGGATGTGCATAGACTACAGACAACTGAAAAAGGTAACTATTAAGAACAAGTATCCTCTTCCTCGCATTGATGACTTGTTCGATCAGTTACAAGGTGCTTGTGTCTTCTCCAAGATTGACTTGAGATCCGGTTATCATCAATTGAAAATACGGGCAACGGATGTACCAAAGACTGCTTTTCGAACTAGGTATGGACATTATGAATTTGTGGTGATGTCCTTTGGTCTTACGAATGCCCCTGCTGCGTTCATGAGTTTGATGAATGGGATTTTTAAGCCATATTTGGATCTCTCCGTGATTGTATTTATTGATGACATATTGGTATACTCAAAGAGCAAGAAGGAACATGAAGAGCATTTGAGAATGGTATTGGAGACGTTGAGGGAGAAAAAGCTTTATGCCAAGTTATCTAAGTGTGAATTTTGGCTAGATGCAGTGTCCTTCTTGGGGCACGTAGTTTCTAAGGATGGAGTGATGGTAGATCCATCTAAGATTGAGACAGTGAAGAATTGGGTAAGACCCGCTAATGTGTCAGAAATAAGAAGCTTTGTTGGGTTAGCTAGTTACTACCGCCGATTCGTCAAGGGATTCTCTTCTATTGCTTCTCAATTGACGAACTTGACTAAGCAGAATGTTCCCTTTTTATGGTCAGAGGAATGTGAGGAAAGCTTTCAGAAGCTTAAGACTTTGTTGACTACCGCACCAATTCTTACTTTGCCAGTAGAGGGTAAAAACTTCATTGTTTATTGTGATGCATCTTATTCTGGGTTGGGTGCAGTACTAATGCAAGAGAAGAATGTGATTGCTTATGCTTCGAGGCAATTAAAGATGCATGAACGTAACTATCCGACCCATGACTTGGAGTTGGCCGCGGTAGTGTTTGCACTAAAGCAATGGAGACACTATTTATATGGGGTTAAGTGTGAAGTCTATACGGATCATCGTAGCCTACAGTATGTCTTTACTCAGAAAGATTTGAACTTAAGACAGAGGAGATGGATGGAGTTACTAAAGGACTACGATATCACTATCTTGTATCATCCGGGAAAGGCGAATGTTGTGGCAGATGCCTTAAGTAGAAAGACGGGAAGCATGGGAAGTCTAGCTCACTTGCAAGCTTCTAGACGCCCATTGGCTAGAGAGGTCCAGACTCTAGCTAATGACTTGATGAGGTTAGAAGTAAATGAGAAGGGAGGATTGTTGGCTAGTGTGGAGTCAAGATCTTCTTTTCTTGACAAGATTAAGGGAAAACAGTTTGATGATGAGAAACTAAGAAGAATCCAAGATAAGGTATTGCGAGGAGAGGCTAAGGAAGCACAAATCGATGAGGAAGGTGTTTTGAGAATCAAAGGAAGGGTATGTGTACCCCGCGTCGATGATTTGATCAACACTATTCTGACAGAGGCTCATAGTTCACGGTATTCTATACATCCGGGTGCGACCAAGATGTACCGTGACCTAAAGCAACACTTTTGGTGGAGTAGAATGAAGCGTGATATTGTTGATTTTATTGCCAAGTGTCCAAACTGTCAACAAGTAAAGTATGAACACCAGAGGCCCGGAGGAACACTTCAGAGAATGCCCATTCCTGAATGGAAATGGGAGAGAATCGCAATGGACTTCGTGGTTGGTCTTCCAAAGACAATGGGTAAGTACGACTCTATTTGGGTGATTGTTGATAGGTTAACTAAATCTGCTCATTTCATTCCGGTAAAGGTGACTTACAACGCAGAGAAGTTAGCCAAGATCTATATCTCAGAGATTGTTAGATTGCATGGGGTTCCATTATCCATCATATCAGATAGAGGTACGCAGTTTACTTCTAAGTTTTGGAAAACATTGCATGCGGAATTGGGTACTAGGTTGGACCTTAGTACTGCGTTCCATCCTCAGACCGATGGTCAGTCTGAGAGGACGATTCAAGTGTTGGAAGATATGCTTCGTGCATGTGTGATAGAGTTTGGTGGCCATTGGGATAGCTTCTTACCTTTGGCAGAGTTTTCATACAACAATAGCTATCACTCAAGCATTGATATGGCCCCATTTGAAGCATTGTATGGGAGGAGGTGTAGATCTCCCATTGGTTGGTTTGATGCATTCGAGGTTAGACCTTGGGGTACTGATCTCTTGAGGGATTCGTTAGATAAGGTGAAGGGCATTCAAGAAAAGCTTCTAGCGGCGCAAAGTAGACAAAAGGAGTATGCGGATCGAAAGGTTAGAGACTTGGAGTTCATGGAGGGTGAACAAGTCTTGTTGAAGGTTTCACCTATGAAAGGGGTGATGCGCTTTGGCAAAAGAGGTAAGCTAAGTCCGAGGTACATTGGGCCATTTGAGGTACTAAAGAGAATAGGGGAGGTGGCTTATGAGTTAGCCTTGCCCCCAGGGCTGTCCGGAGTACATCCGGTATTCCATGTGTCCATGTTGAAAAGATACCATGGAGATGGAAACTACATCATCCGTTGGGATTCAGTTTTGCTTGATGAGAACTTGTCATATGAGGAGGAGCCTGTTGCTATCTTAGATAGAGAAGTTCGCAAGTTGAGGTCAAGAGAGATTGCATCCATCAAGGTGCAATGGAAGAATCGACCGGTTGAAGAAGCTACTTGGGAGAAGGAGGCAGATATGCAAGAGAAATACCCACATCTGTTTACAGATTCAGGTACTCCTCTTCGCCACTGTTTTTCTTCTTTTGATCGTTCGGGGACGAACGATGGGTAAATTGGTATCTATTGTAACGACCTGTTTAGTCGTTTTAGAGTTGCAGAACAAATTCTGGAAAAACTGGCTGAAACCACGGAGCCAACGACGGACCGTCGCAGGCTCGACGGACCGTCGTGGGTGTTCCGTCCCATGACACTTAGAATTCTTAATTTGGGTACTGAAAATCGACTCTCTGAACTTCGTAACGAAATGGCAGAATGGACCGTCACATCCACGACGGACGGTCGTGAGTTTCCGTTGCAAAACACTTCAACTTTTGAGAATTTGGTACAAGAAACGAGTCTCTGACCGTCAGGACGGAGGGCAGGACGGACCGTCACAGGGGTGACGGGCCGTCACAGCCCACCTGGGGTCGAGGGAGGTCGCGACGACCTGGGTGACGGACCGTCGCAGGCACGACGGCCCGTCACAGGTCGCGCAGTCCCAGTCAAAATCGGATTTCTTTCCTCATTTTAAGGGACGTTTTGGACTATTCTTTCCTTAATTATAAAGTTTGAGGGTTATTATTATTAAATCTAATTACTTGGGGGTTAAAATAGGTAACCGTAAGTTAATTAGTGGGTCATTATTACCATCTTTCATTCTTAATTATATATGAATTAGGGTAAAAGAAAGAGGGTTGGAATAAAACAAAAGAGAAAGAACAAGAGAGAGAAAAGAGAAACGAATTGAGGGAGATTGAACGAGAAGAACAAAGCTTGGGAGAATTCTTATTGATTCCGATTCTTCGGTGGAGGTAGGTTATGGTTTATGTTACGATATTCGTATTGAACTCTTAATAGTGAATATTATGTGTTGATATTATTGTAAACACTACTATGTGCTTAAGTTGTATGCTTGCATGAATATGAATGTGAAATTGTGATGAATTAACAAAGCATGATGAAGCTATTGAATCTCAAATCTTGAAAGAACCCTAATTCGCTTGATATATTATATAATGAGAATGATGATGCCTTAGTATGAAAGAAGGCTTGATAAATTATATAATGTTAATGATGATGCCTTAGTATAAAAGGAGGCTTGATGAATTAGGGGATCGGGTGCCACGTTCCGGTACCAGGATAGAATGAATATGAGGATCGGGTGCCACGTTCCGATACCAGGATAGAATGAATATGAGGATCGGGTGCCACGTTCCGGTACCAGGATAGAATGAATATGAGGATCGGAGTGTCACGTTCCGACACCAGGATAGTAAATGGATCAGGTGCCACATTCCGGTACCAGGATAGAATGAATATGAGGATCGGGTGCCACGTTCCGGTACCAGGATAGAATGAATATGAGGATCGGAGTGTCACGTTCCGGCACCAGGATAGAAATAGAGGATCGGAGTGTCACGTACCGACACAAGAGGAAGAAAGATAATGAATCTTGAAAGATAATGAATATACTCAATCTAAATGAACGTAATTCCCAAACGAGTATGGTATTGAGGCTTGAGTCCTCATGAATGAACTTGGTAGTATTTATTGATGATTTACTACTTGTTGTTGCTACATGTTGAGTATTGTAGTTGATTTACATTATTATTGATATATCGTTCCCTATTTTGAGTTAGCCGATGATGTCTACTCGATGCGTGTGGTGGTCTTGACCCCTACTTTTATGTTTTCTTCTTTGTTATTTGTGCAATGCAAGAAGCGTTCCGTCAACTTCAACTCAACAAAGTAGATCTAGCAGCCTTCACTACCTTCGAAATTCAGGGTGAGCTAATGCGTCTAGCTTGGGTGGTCTTCTTCTTCAAGTCTTGATGCCTTGAACTTCCGGCATGGACTAGCTAGTATTAGTTTTAGCTTCTTAGACAGTTTTAGTTTAGCAATTTGAGATAGATGTTCTTGTGATGATGACTTCCAGATTTTGGGGATATTAATAATAGTTTGAATTGTTTTATTAATGAGTTAAGTCTTCCGCATTATTTTCTGTTGTTATAAATTGAAATGTTAAGGTCTATATGGGTTGGTTCGCTCACATAGGAGGGTAAATGTGGATGCCAGTCGCGGCTCCGGTTTTGGGTCGTGACATATTGTAAACTTAAATTTTTGATATATCAAGTTTCCTTTTACTGCACTAATTACGCTTTTTTCTATAGGGTGTACAATTCTATCATCTGCTAAGTATATTTCTATAGGTGTATCTATTCCTTCTCTAAAGCAGGCTTTTATTAATATTTCTGTTCCTCCTAAATGTACATATTTTATTGGTGTTTTAGCTTTTATATCTTGTATTTCTTTGTTTATCATTCTTTTATTTATTATAGGTATATATGCTTTTCCTCTTGTGTATTTACAATCTATGATATGTTCTTTTTGACTAACTACATAATATTCTTCTTTTTGTCTTTTAAACAAATTTCTTAAAATAGGTATTTCTAGTACTTTTTCAACACTTAAATCTAATTCTTTTCCTTTTATTTGTTCAAATATCGTATTATCAAATATAATTTTCTGTTCTGATGATTCTTCATCTTGATATTCTTTCTTAGATATTATTTTTATTTCGTTTTCAGACATTAATTTATTCCTGAAAATCTCTTGTTAATTATAATTGTTTATCATGTTTGAATAATGTTCTAATAACCATCTTTAGCAAGTTTGCTACAGAAATATTGTTCGAATAAGTATGCCCAGACTATGCCATCCTAAGGTTGAAACCGGTAGGCAGAGGAGGCCGTTTAGGGGAGTAAACAAAGTTGAGGCGCTGTTAGGGTAACTAATCAAAGAAGAAAGTTGTAGTAGTGACCAGACGAGATGATTATTAAATCATTATTTATGCATAATAAGCAATTATAATTTATTAAGAGGTTGGAAGGAATAAAATTTTAGTGAAAAATGAAAGTAATAAAAATGGAAACATACCTATTAAACGATGATGTTGATTATAAGATATTATTATTCTATATATTAAAATTTCTTAATACTGATATAAAAAGAGAAATTTATAACAAATTATTAACGTATGAAATAATAGAAATAACAACCCAAGGTTGGACTGAGTTAACTATACAAAGTATAGAAGATGAACTTCACTTTGACATATATGATTTATATGATGATTTAGATATTGGAGACTAAATATGACTGAACATTGGTGTCACGACCCAAAACGGGGCCGTGACTGGCACCCACATTTGCCCTCGTATGTGAGCGAACCAACCCATATAAACCTTAACATTTCAATATATAACAACAGAAAATAATGCGGAAGACTTAACTCATTAATAAAACCATTCAAAACTATTATTATTATCCCCAAAATCTGGAAGTCATCATCACAAGAACATCTATCTCAAATTGCTAAACTAAAACTGTCTAAGAAGCTAAAAAAAAATACTAGCTAGTCCATGCCGGAAGTTCAAGGCATCAAGACTTGAAGAAGAAGATCCAGTCCAAGCTAGACGCATTAGCTCACCCCAATTTCGAAGGTAGTGAAGGCTGGCTAGATCTCTTTGTTGAGTTGAAGTTGACGGAAAGTTTGCTGCATTCCACAAATAACAAAGAAGAAACATAAAAGTAGGGGGTCAGTACAACCACAAGTACTGAGTAGATATCATCGGCCAACTCAAAATAGAAAACAGTATATATCAGTTAATATCATAAATCAACTATAAACTCAACATGTAACAACAACAAGTACTATAATCATCAATAAGTACCATTAAGATCATCCATGAGGGCGCAAGCCTCAATACCATGCTCATTTGGGAATTAAGTTCATTATGTTGAGTATATTCTCATCTTTCAAGATTCATTATCTTTCTTCCTCTTGTGTCGGTACGTGACACTCCGATCCCCTACATGTGTCAGAACGTGACACTCCGATCCCCTATATGTGTCGGAACGTGACACTCCGATCCCCTATATGTGTCGGAACGTGACACTCCGATCCCCTATATGTGTCGGAACGTGACACTCCGATCCCCTATATGTGTCAGTACGTGACACTCCGATCCCCTAATTCTACGTGTCGGTTCGTGACACCCGTCCCACTAAATACTATGTGTCGGTACGTGACACTCCGATCCCCTAATTCTACGTGTCGGTTCGTGACACCCGATCCCCTATATGTGTCGGTACGTGACACTCCGATCCCCTATATGTGTCGGAACGTGACACTCCGATCCCCTAATTCTATGTGTCGGAACGTGACACTCCGATCCACTAATCTCATTATATTCGTTAATCAAGCCTTCTTTATACCAAGGAATCATCAATCCCATTACTTTAATTCATCAAGCCTTCTTTTATACCAAGGCATTATCATTAATAAGGAGATTAAAGTTTCTTTCAAGATTTGGGATTCAATAGCTTCATCATGCTTATTTATTCATAATTACATAATCACATCATTCATGCAAGCATACAATTAAGCGTATAGAAGGGTTTACAATACTGCTAACATATATCATTCGCTATTAAGAGTTTACTACGAATAGCATGAAAACCATAACCTACCTCCACCGAAGAATTGAATCAACAAGCTATCTTCTCAAAATCCTTGCTATCCTCTTCGTTTCTCCTCTCTTTCTGTTCTGTTCTTTTTCTTATTCAAACCCTCTTTCTTTTACCCTAATTCATATATAATTAAGAATGAAAGATGGTAATAATGACCCACTAATTAACATAAGGTTACCTATTTTAACCCCCAAGTAATTAAATTTATTAATATTAACCCTCAATCTTTATAATTAAGGAAAGAATAGTCCAAAACGTCCCTTAAAACGTGGAAAGAAATCCGATTCTGACTGGGACTACGCGACCTGTGACGGGCCGTCATGCCTGCGACGGTCCGTCACGCAGGTCGTCGCAGCCATTACTTCTTAAGTGGACTGTGACGGTCCGTCACCCCTGTGACGGTCCGTCCTGCCGGTTCGTTACGGAGTTCAGAGAGTCGATTTTCGCATTGCAAATTTCGTAATTCTAAGTATCTTTGAAACGATGCACCCTCGACGGGCGTCGTGCTGTGACGGTCCGTCGCAGCGCCGTGGTCTTGGCCAGCTTTTTCCGTAATTAAATCTCGCTCGAAAGCGACTAAGCAGTCGTTACAATTGGCTAAGCGATATGGTAAAAATTACGAGTTAAAAAGATTAAATATCCAGAAAAATTAAGAAAGCTTTTTAAAATATTATATAAAAGGTTATGATAAATAAAAATAAAAATACTAAAATAGCAAAAACTAAGATAGACAAAAAAGTACGAAAAATATGGAAAAAATTAAAATCCTTATATATAGAATATCAATTATCACAACTAGTCAAAACAGATAATGATAAAAAAGATCATTTGATAAATATAATTTCAAAAACAGAATACAAATATGTTTGCTATTTGAAGAAACAATATGAACGAAGAAAAATATAAACAACAATTAATAGAAAAAATAATGGAACAAATAACTGAAAAAGAACAAGAGTTACAACATAGAAAAAGAAGGTTAGAAGAAAATATATTAGCAGGAGTATGTAATAAATCAATACTAGCACAAAGAAAAGATATATTAAGGTTAGAATTAGAATTAGATTGTCTTGAATATGAATTACAACATAATATAATACATAGATCATAATGAACAAAGAAGAGTTTGCAGTAGACGAAAAAACATATGAAAACCAAGATGGAATGATAATAAAAATAGTATTTTCAAATTTAGGAAGAAGATATAAGAAAATAGGAAATAACTTATACTTAATGCTAGAAAAAGAAACAGCAAAATTAGAAGATAGTTTAACAGCTATGGTAAGAATAACAAAAGAAAATGAAGAAATAGATAAATCAAAAGAAATTGAAAAAATAAAAACACAAGCAAAACAAGAAGTACAAAATTTAGAAGAAATAAAAAATACAAGAATAAGTGAATTAGAAAAGGAATTAGCTAGGTTAAAATTGTTATATGAAAATAAACAAAAACAAAAAGAAAAAGATAAAGTGCTAGAATTAACAAATGAAATAAAACAAATGGAACAAAAACTAAATGAAGAGCAAAATGAAGATATTGAAATAAATGAAATAGATGGAAATGAAAATGACCAACAATCGTAAATAAGCGATATAAGTGAAACATATACGTAAATTCTAGAAACAGATAAATAAACCAAAAAAATTAGAAATAAACACAGGAGATATGAATAGGCCTAGTACGTCAAGAGTTAAAACCCCAGATAATAGTCCCAGAAATAGTCCTAGAGTTAGTCCTAGGAGGACACCACCAACTTATTATACAGAAAGCTATCAACAATCAGATAGAAATAATGCAATATGGAACTATAGACTAAATAAAAATTGGACACCTAAACCAGCAAATGAACAATACAATTTCTTAGATTTTGGATTGTGTCGCAGATATAAATAAAGAAATATTATTATGGATAGGAAATATGTCTAAACAGTTAATAGATAACAAAATAGAAACAGCGAAAACACCAAGATACATAGAAAGAACATTCGTAGGAACAACAGAATTATGGATAGAAAATCTACCCTCGGAAAGTTTAGAAGTACTTAGGAATGATAAGAAAATGGATGGATCCGCATCAGCAACAAATATAGATATACTAGATAAATATGAATCAGCAATAAGAAATGAATTTGGAGGTATGACTACAGATATAAGAGAACAAAATAGAGAAAAAATAATAAATAGACAACTTATGACAAAATTAGCTATATGTAAAATGTGTTACTTAGAAGAATATACTTGCGCATTTAAAGAATATTATTACAAAGCTAAATACAATTTAGATGAAGCAAAAGAAATAAGAAAACAATATTATACGAAATTACCAGAACCATTTAGTACAAACGTAATAAAGGATTGGAATAATGAAGGAATGGTAGATACTTTAGGATCTAGAATAAAATTTTTAAATCAATGGTTCATACAACTATGTGAAAACCAAAAAGAAAGATTAAAAATGGAAAAAGTATTAAATAAAAATTTATCATGTTGCAAAAATAAAATGGCACCACAATTTGGATGCACAACTAAAAAACAAAAATCTAAAAGATATAAAAATTATAGAAAAAACAAAACTATATATAAATATAAACAACCAAGACGAAGGTATTATGTAAAAAACCATAAAATAAAAAGACCATACAGACCAAAAAGAAAAATATCCCAATGTACTTGTTATAATTGTGGAAAGATAGGACACATAGCTAAAGATTGTAAATTACCCAAAAATCCAAAAAGAAAACAAATAGCAGAATTAATTATAGACAATGAAAAATATATGCAAATAGAGTACATAGATTATGAATTAAGTGAAAATGATAGTATATATGTAACGACCTGTTTAGTCGTTTTAGAGTTGCAGAACAAATTCGGGAAAAACTGGCTGAAACCACGGAGCCAACGACGGACCGTCGCAGGCTCGACGGACCGTCGTGGGTGTTCCGTCCCATGACACTTAGAATTCTTAATTTGGGTACTGAAAATCGACTCTCTGAACTTCGTAACGAAATGACAGAACGGACCGTCACATCCACGACGGACGGTCGTGAGTTTTCGTTGCAAAACACTTCAACTTTTGAGAAATTGGGACGAGAAACGAGTTCCTGACCGCCAGACGGAGGCGGAGACGGACCGTCACAGGGTGACGGCCGTCACAGCCACCTGGAACACCTGGGATGTTGCGACGGCCATGTGACGGACCGTCGCGATCCACGGCGACAAATCACAGTCACGCAGTCCCAGGCAAAATAGGATTTCTCCACACGTTTTAAGGGTCGTTTTGACTATTCTTTCCTTAATTATAAAGATTGAGGGTTTGAATTAATAAGTCTAAATACTTAGGGGATAAAAGGGGTATCCTTAAGTTAATTAGGGGTTTTATTGTCCTCTTTTATTCTTAATTATACAATAATTAGGGTAAAGGAAAGAGGGTTTGAATAAAACAAAGAGAAAGAACAAGAGAGAAAAGGAGAAACGAATTGAGAGAGAGTATTGATCGATCGAAGAGGGAAGAGGAATAACAAAGCGTGGGAGATTTCTTGTTGATTCCAATTCTTGATTGGAGGTAGGTTATGGTTTTCATGTTATTCATAGTAAACTCTTAATAGCGAATGATATATGTTAGTAGTATTGTAAAACCCTTCTATATGCTTAATTGTATGCTTGCATGAATGATGTTATTATGTAATTATGAATAAATAAGCATGTGAAGCTATTGAATCCCAAAACTTGAAAGAAACTTTAATCTACTTATTAATGATAATGCCTTGGTATAAAAGAAGGCTTGATGAATTAAAGTGATGGGATTGATGATGCCTTGGTATAGAAGGCTTGATGAGCGGATATAATGAGAATTAGTGGATCGGAGTGTCACGTGCCGACACATATAGGGGATCGGGTGTCACGAACCGACCACGTAGATTTAGGGGATCGGGTGTCACGAACCGACACGTAGATTTAGGGGATCGGGTGTCACGAACCGACACGTAGAATTAGGGGATCGGAGTGTCACGTACCGACACATATAGGGGATCGGGTGTCACGAACCGACACGTAGATTTAGGGGATCGGGTGTCACGAACCGACACGTAGATTTAGGGGATCGGGTGTCACGAACCGACACGTAGATGTAGGGGATCGGGTGTCACGAACCGACACGTAGATTTAGGGGATCGGAGTGTCACGTACCGACACAAGAGGATTAATGAATATGAGGGAGCGGAGTGTCACGTACCGACACAAGAGGAATATGAATAATGAATCGTGAAAGATGAGAATATACTCAACATAATGAACTTAATTCCCAAATGAGCATGGTATTGAGGCTTGAGCCCTCATGGATGAACTTAATGGTACTTTTGATGATTATAGTACTTGCTGTTGCTACATGTTGAGTTTTATAGTTGATTTATGATATTAAGCGATATATACTGTTTTCTATTTTGAGTTGGCCGATGATATCTACTCGATTACTTGTGGTTGTCTTGACCCCCTACTTTTATGTTTTCTTCTTTGCTAATTGTGGAATACAAATAACGTTCCGTCATCTTCAACTCAAGATGATTCAAGCCAGTCTTACTACAGGAAATTCGGGGTGAGCTAATACGTCTAGCTTGGGTGGATCTTCTTCTTCAAGTCTTGATGCCTTGAATTCCGGCATGGACTAGCTTTTATGTATTTTTAGTTCTTAGACATTCTTAGTTTAGTCATTTGATTGTAGATGTTCTTGTGATGATGACTTCCAGATTTTGGGGATAATAATAGTTATTGATTTTATTAATGAGTTTAAGTCTTCCGCATTACTTTACATTTGTTATATATTGAAATGTTAAGGTTTAGATTGGTTGGTTCGCTCACATAGGAGGGTAAATGTGGGTGCCAGTCGCGGTCCGGGTTTGGGTCGTGACAAACTTGGTATCAGAGCATTAGGTTCGTTGGTCTCATCACACAAGAACAGGTCTAGTAGAGTCTTAAGGAACGGTAGGGGGACGCCTTTACTTTTCTTTGAGAGGCTACAAGACTTTAGGAAAATTCCACTCTTTCATTCTTTCTTTCGTGCTACTACTTGAGTCCAATTGGTATCTAGGCGATACGAATTGGTATCTGACCATCTTCACTCTCTTTCGCAGATGGTTAGAACTAGAGCAACGACTACGCCAACACCAACACCAAAGACCGGCGGGCAGGGTGCGTCTGCCAGCCACCAGGGCCGTGGCTCGAGGAGAACAACGGCAAGAGGCCGTGGTAGAGGTCGTGGGAGGGCGTCCTCTAGAGGAAGAGGGCGAGCACCTAGCCCATCCGATACTAGGCGGTGACTCCTCCACCGATCAAGAGGTGATAAGAGAAGGGGAGGATGGGGTGAATGAGCAAGTAGAATGAGGAAATGCCACCTCAACCTACCCCAGATGATCAATCAGGTTCTCGCTTATCTTAGCGGGTTATCCGATCACGGTCGAGGCACCTCCAGGGTTTCTGCACCAACACCTCCGGTTTGAGGTGCGACATGCGGCTACTATGGCTCGCATGGATGCACCATTGGGAATGGGCACATTTCCACGTCGACTTCGGGCCTATTATGACAAGCGATCAACATGAACTTTTCAGTAAGTTCTTGAAATTGAAACCTCCAGTCTTTAAAGTGCGTAATCGAGAGGATGCCTACGATTTTCTGGTTGATTGTCATGAGCTACTACACAAGATGGGTATAGTAGAGAGGTTTGGTGTCGAGTTCGTGAGCTATCAGTTTCAAGGGAACGCCAAAATGTGGTGGCGTTCACATGTTGAGTGTCAACCAACAGAGGCACCACCTATGACTTGGGAATCATTCTCGAGTTTGTTCATGGAAAAATATATCCCCCGGACCTTGAGGGATAGGAAGAGGGATGAGTTCTTGAGTCTGGAGCAAGGTAGAATGACGGTTAACGCATATGAGGCTAAGTTTCGTGCTTTATCAAGGTATGCCACTCAACTCTGTTTCAGTCCACAAGAACGGATCCGCCGTTTTGTGAAGGGGTTGAGATCAGAGTTGCGGATTTCGGCCTTACAGGTAGCGGCAACGGCAAAATCCTTCCAAGAGGTGGTAGACTTTATGATAGAGGTGGAAGGAGTGAAGCCAGATGACTTCACCACAACTTCGACATCAAAAAGGTTTCGAAAGGGAGGTGAGTTTAATAGTTCGTATACTAGAGGACAGACTTTCGGAGGCTACTCAGTTCGACCAATTCAGTCTTCACTACAGACTGTAGTTGGGGGACCACCTCAGACCGGTCAACACTTCTCTGAGAGACCTATGCTTGACTCTAGAGAGTGTTATGGATGTGGGGAGACTGGACATATTAGGAGGAATTGTCCCAAACAAAGTTATAGACCCCCAATAGCTAGAGGTAGAGGTGGTCATGGTAGAGGCCGTTATTCTGGAGGGCGTGGTAGTCGAGGTAATGGTGGTCACCAAAACGGCAGAGGTGATGGGCAAACTGGAGCCACTACTACGCAACATGGTAGGGGCAACGGACAGACAAATAATGGGGCACATTGTTACGCTTTCCCTGGGAGATCTGAAGCGGAGGCGTCTGATGCTGTCATCACAGGTAACCTTTTGATTTGTGATTGCATGGCATCTATATTATTTGACCCTGGCTCCACGTTTTCATATGTATCTTCATCATTTGCTAATGGTCTAAATCTACATTGTGAATTACTTGATATGCCTATTCGTGTTTCTACTCCGGTGGGTGAGTCTGTGGTAGTTGAAAAAGTGTATAGGTCTTGTTTGGTGAATTTTGTGGGGAGCAACACTTACGTAGATTTGGTTATCTTAGAAATGGGTGACTTTGATGTAATTCTGGGTATGACTTGGCTTTCTCCGAATTTTGCAATTTTGGATTGTAATGCTAAAACGGTGACGTTAGCCAAGCCTGGGGCAGATCCGTTAGTGTGGGAGGGTGACTACACTTCTAATCCGGTGCGTATCATCTCCTTTCTTCGTGCTAAGAAAATGGTTAGTAAAGGGTGTTTAGCTTTCTTGGCCCATCTCAAGGATGACACTACTCAAGTACCCTCAATTGAATCGGTTTCGGTAGTTCGAGAATTTTTGGATGTGTTCCCTACAGATCTTCCTGGTATGCCACCAGATAGGGATATTGACTCAGATCGACCTTGAACTGCACACACACGCCCATTCCTATACCCCCTTATAGAATGGCCCCCGGGGAGTTAAGAGAGTTAAAGGCACAACTTCAAGAGTTATTGAACAAAGGCTTCATTAGACCAAGTGCATCCCCTTGGGGTGCTCCGGTTTTGTTTGTGAAGAAGAAGGATGGGAGTTTTCGGATGTGCATAGACTACAGACAACTAAACAAGGTAACCATAAAGAACAAGTATCCTCTTCCTCGCATTGATGACTTGTTCGATCAGTTATAAGGTGCTTGTGTCTTCTCTAAGATTGATTTGAGATCCGGTTATCATCAATTGAAAATACGAGCAACGGATGTGCCAAAGACCGCTTTTCGAACGAGGTATGGACATTACGAATTTGTAGTGATGTCTTTTGGTCTTACGAATGCCCCTGCTGCGTTCATGAGCTTGATGAACGGGATCTTTAAGCCATATTTGGACCTTTTCGTGATCGTATTTATTGATGATATATTGGTATACTCGAAGAGCAAGAAGGAACATGAAGAGCATTTGAGAATGGTATTGGAAATGTTGAGGGAGAAAAAGCTTTACGCCAAATTCTCTAAGTGTGAGTTTTGGCTAGATGCGGTGTCCTTCTTGGGGCACGTAGTTTCTAAGGATGGAGTGATGGCAGATCCATCTAAGATTGAGACAGTGAAGAATTGGGTGAGACCCACTAATGTGTCAGAAATAAGAAGTTTTGTTGGGTTAGCTAGCTACTACCGCAGATTTGTCAAGGGATTCTCTTCTATTGCTTCCCAATTGCAGATCTTGACTAAGCAGAATGTTCCATTTGTATGGTCAGATGAATGTGAGGAAAGCTTTCAGAAGCTTAAGACTTTGTTGACTACCGCACCAATTCTTACCTTGCCAATAGAGGGTAAAGACTTCATTGTTTACTGTGACGCATCCTATTCTGGGTTTGGTGCAGTGTTAATGCAAGAGAAAAATGTGATTGCTTATGCTTCGAGGCAATTGAAGGTGCATGAACGTAACTATCCGACCCATGATTTGGAGTTGGCCGTGGTAGTATTTGCACTAAAACAATGGAGACACTATTTGTATGGGGTTAAGTGTGAAGTCTACACGGATCATCGTAGCCTTCAAAGACGCCTTTACTCGTAAAGATTTGAACTTGAGACAAAGGAGATGGATGGAACTACTAAAGGACTACGATATCACTATCTTGTATCATCCGGGGAAGGCGAATGTTGTAGCGGATGCTTTGAGTAGAAAGGCGGGAAGCATGGGAAGTCTAGCTCATTTGCAAGCTTCTAGGCGCCCATTGGCTAGAGAAGTACAGATTTTGGCTAACGATTTGATGAGGATTAAGGGAAGGGTATGTGTACCCCGAGTTGATGATTTGATCAACACTATTCTGACAGAGGCTCATAGTTCAAAGTATTCTATACATCCGGGTGCGACCAAGATGTACCGTGACCTAAAGCAACACTTTTGGTGGAGTAGAATGAAGCGTGATATTGTTGACTTTATTGCCAAGTGTCCAAACTGTCAACAAGTAAAGTATGAACACCAAAGGCCCGGAGGAACACTTCAGAGAATGCCCATTCCTGAATGGAAGTGGGAGAGAATTGCAATGGACTTTGTGGTTGGTCTTCCAAAGACATTGGGTAAGTATGACTCCATTTGGGTGGTTGTCGATAGGTTAACTAAGTCTGCTCATTTCATTCCTAAAGGTGACTTACAATGCAGAGAAGTTAGCCAAGATCTATATCTCGTAAATCGTTCGATTGCATGGGGTTCCACTATCCATCATATCGGATAGAGGTACGCAGGTTACTTCTAAGTTTTGGAAAACATTGCATGCGGAATTGGGTACTAGGTTGGACCTTAGTCCTGCGTTCCATCCTCAGACCGATGGTCAGTCTGAGCGAACGATTCAAGTCTTGGAGGATATGCTTCGTGCATGTGTGATAGAGTTTGGTGGCCATTGGGATAGCTTCTTACCCTTAGCGGAGTTTTCATACAATAATAGCTATCACTCAAGCATTGACATGGCTCCATTTGAAGCATTGTATGGGAGGAGATGTAGGTCTCCCATTGGTTGGTTTGATGCATTCGAGGTTAGACCTTGGGTACCGATCTTTTAAGGGATTCGTTAGATAAGGTGAAGGGCATTCAAGAAAAGCTTCTAGCGGCGCAAAGTAGACAAAAGGAGTATGCAGACCGAAGGTTAGAGACTTGGAGTTCATGGAAGGTGAACGAGTCTTGTTGAAGGTTTCACCTATGAAAGGGGTGATGCGGTTTGGCAAAAGAGGTAAGCTAAGTCCAAGGTATATTGGACCATTTGAGGTACTAAAGCGAGTAGGGAGGTGGCTTATGAATTAGCCTTGCCCCAGGGCTGTCCGAGTACATCCGGTATTTCATGTGTCCATGTTGAAAAGATACCATGGAGATGGAAACTACATCATCCGTTGGGATTCAGTTTTACTCGATGAGAACTTGTCATATGAGGAGGAGCCTGTTGCTATATTAGATAGAGAGGTTCGCAGGTTGAGGTCGAGAGAAATTGCATCCATCAAAGTTCAATGGAAGAATCGACCCGTTGAAGAGGCTACTTGGGAGAAGGAGGCAGATATGCAAGAAAAGTACCCACATCTGTTTACAGATTCAGGTACTCCTTTTCGCCATTGTTTTTTTCTTCTTTTGATCGTTCGGGGAAGAACGATGGGTAAATTGGTATCTATTGTAACGACCTGTTTAGTCGTTTTAGAGTTGCAGAACAAATTCGGGAAAAACTGGCTGAAACCACGGAGCCAACGACGGACCGTCGCAGGCTCGACGGACCGTCGTGGGTGTTCCGTCCCATGACACTTAGAATTCTTAATTTGGGTACTGAAAATCGACTCTCTGAACTTCGTAACGAAATGACAGAACGGACCGTCACATCCACGACGGACGGTCGTGAGTTTTCGTTGCAAAACACTTCAACTTTTGAGAAATTGGGACGAGAAACGAGTTCCTGACCGCCAGGACGGAGGGCAGGACGGACCGTCACAGGGGTGACGGGCCGTCACAGTCACCTGAAACCTGGGATGTTGCGACGGCCACTGTGACGGACCGTCGCAGTCACGACGACCGTCACAGGTCACGCAGTCCCAGGCAAAATAGGATTTCTCCACACGTTTTAAGGGTCGTTTTTGACTATTCTTTCCTTAATTATAAAGATTGAGGGTTTGTATTAATAAGTCTAATTACTTAGGGGTTAAAAGAGGTAACCTTAAGTTAATTAGGGGGTTTTATTGTCCTCTTTTATTCTTAATTATACAATAATTAGGGTAAAGGAAAGAGGGTTTGAATAAAACAAAGAGAAAGAACAAGAGAGAAAAGGGAGAAACGAATTGAGAGAGAGTATTGATCGATCGAAGAGGGAAGAGGAATAACAAAGCGTGGGAGATTTCTTGTTGATTCCAATTCTTCGGTGGAGGTAGGTTATGGTTTTCATGTTATTCATAGTAAACTCTTAATAGCGAATGATATATGTTAGTAGTATTGTAAAACCCTTCTATATGCTTAATTGTATGCTTGCATGAATGATGTTATTATGTAATTATGAATAAATAAGCATGACGAAGCTATTGAATCCCAAAACTTGAAAGAAACTTTAATCTACTTATTAATGATAATGCCTTGGTATAAAAGAAGGCTTGATGAATTAAAGTGATGGGATTGATGATGCCTTGGTATAGAGAAGGCTTGATGAACGGATATAATGAGAATTAGTGGATCGGAGTGTCACGTACCGACACATATAGGGGATCGGGTGTCACGAACCGACACGTAGATTTAGGGGATCGGGTGTCACGAACCGACACGTAGATTTAGGGGATCGGGTGTCACGAACCGACACGTAGAATTAGGGGATCGGAGTGTCACGTACCGACACATATAGGGGATCGGGTGTCACGAACCGACACGTAGATTTAGGGGATCGGGTGTCACGAACCGACACGTAGATTTAGGGGATCGGGTGTCACGAACCGACACGTAGATGTAGGGGGTCGGGTGTCACGAACCGACACGTAGATTTAGGGGATCGGAGTGTCACGTACCGACACAAGAGGATTAATGAATATGAGGGAGCGGAGTGTCACGTACCGACACAAGAGGAATATGAATAATGAATCGTGAAAGATGAGAATATACTCAACATAATGAACTTAATTCCCAAATGAGCATGGTATTGAGGCTTGAGCCCTCATGGATGAACTTAATGGTACTTTTTGATGATTATAGTACTTGTTGTTGCTACATGTTGAGTTTTATAGTTGATTTATGATATTAACTGATATATACTGTTTTCTATTTTGAGTTGGCCGATGATATCTACTCAGTACTTGTGGTTGTACTGACCCCCTACTTTTATGTTTTCTTCTTTGCTAATTGTGGAATACAGCGAACGTTCCGTCATCTTCAACTCAGCAGTGATTCAAGCCAGTCTTACTACACCGGAAATTCAGGGTGAGCTAATACGTCTAGCTTGGACTGGATCTTCTTCTTCAAGTCTTGATGCCTTGAACTCCGGCATGGACTAGCTTTTATGTATTTTTAGTTCTTAGACATTCTTAGTTTAGTCATTTGATTGTAGATGTTCTTGTGATGATGACTTCCAGATTTTGGGGATAATAATAGTTATTGATTTTATTAATGAGTTTAAGTCTTCCGCATTACTTTCTGTTGTTATATATTGAAATGTTAAGGTTTAGATTGGTTGGTTCGCTCACATAGGAGGGTAAATGTGGGTGCCAGTCGCGGTCCGGGTTTGGGTCGTGACAATATATGAAGTATCAGATATAGAAACTGAGAATGAAGAAGAAAATATTAACATAGACAATAACGAAACAGATGAAGAAATATAATGTCTGAAAATGAAATAAAAATAATATCTAAGAAAGAATATCAAGATGAAGAATCATCGTAATGTAAAATTATATTTGATAATACGATATTTGAACAAATAAAAGGAAAAGAATTAGATTTAAGTGTTGAAAAAGTACTAGAAATACCTATTTTAAGAAATTTGTTTAAAAGACAAAAAGAAGAATATTATGCACTTAGTCAAAAAGAACATATCATAGATTGTAAATACACAAGAGGAAAAGCATATATACCTATAATAAATAAAAGAATGATAAACAAAGAAATACAAGATATAAAAGCTAAAACACCAACAAAATATGTACATTTAGGAGGAACAGAAATATTAATAAAAGCCTGCTTTAGAGAAGGAATAGATACACCTATAGAAATATACTTAGCAGATGATAGAATTGTACACCCTATAGAAAAAAGCGTAATTAGTGCAGTAAAAGGAAACTTGATATATCAAAAATTTAAGTTTACAATAAGTGGTAGTTATACAAGATCATTAATGAGATAAAAATATAGATAGATCATTAGTTCTATATTGGAAATTATCTCGAATAGAACTAGCACCAGGAAGCAAATTATTTACAGCAAGATGTAAAAATCTATATATATTAACAACGAAGCATAAAATAACAGCAAAAAATAAAATTAACAAAATAAAAATAGAAAATCCTTTTGAAAAAATAATTACTGTAATAGACAATAATGACTATAGCTATAAAGAAATTGATATAGAAGAAGATTTAGAGATAGTAAAAGAAAGATTAAGCACTTCAAGCGTACCAAATACATTGACAAGAGCTACCTCATCAAGGATGAGTACATCTAAAAGAAAATATGAAATTCCACAAAACTTATTGGATAAAGAAGAAATAACACCATATCATTATTTCATAACAGAATAATAGACCAAAGAAAATATAAAATATTAATAAATACAGGACAAGAAGAAAATTATATAACAAGAGAGTTAGTATTAGAAGAAGAAATTATAAGAACAGATATACATGCCCTGGACTACCTAGTGAGATAGTAAACACGAATGAAGAAACAACAGAAAAAGAAATAATTATAGGAGGAATACCCTTAGTAATACAATTCAAAATATACCAAGGAGATCATAATATTACATTAGGAATAAAATGGTTAGAAAAAGTTAGACCATACAACATAGAAAATGAACAATTAACAATAACTTGCCAAAATAAGAAAATAATTATAAAAAGGACAAAATGATTAATGAAAATATTTATACTTGCAAAAATTATAGTAGAAGGATATCACAATGTATATTATACCCCTATGATAGATACAGAGCGAGCTTAATATATGTAAATATAATTGCTTACTGTAAGATAAATGGGAAAAATTAAAAACACCTATGGTAGTAACTGATTTAAAAATGAAGGAAGTATGATTAAATACAAAGCAAAAAATATAAAAATACAAATATGGGATAAAATACTAACAATAGAAGAAATGTATAATTTTGAATTTACTACAAAAGATATGTTATTAGGAATGCCATTTCTAGATAAATTTTATCCACACATAATAACAAAAACACATTGGTGGCTTACTACACCATGCGGAAATAAGATAGGAGCAAAAGGGTAAATAATAAACAACTAAAACCTATGGAATGGATAAAAGGAAGTGAAAAGATAAACCAAGAAATGGAAAATATAAATAATAAACAAATAACGCAATTAGAAATTATTATATTTGCTATAGACAAAGTCAAATTAATTAATGAACAACTAGAACAATTATATAGTGAAGATCCATTACGAGGATTGGAAAAACATAAGACAAAAGTAAAAATTGAATTAATAGATGAAAATAGCATACTAACACAGAAACCATTAAAATATAACTTTGATGATTTAAAAGAATTTAAAATACATATAGATGAATTATTAGCAAATAATTACATACAAAAAAGAGGTAAAAGCAGAATGGTCATAGATTATCGTAATCTAAATGCTAAAACTAAAACATACAATTATCCAATACCAAACAAAATACTAAAAATAAGACAAATACAAGGATATAATTATTTTAGCAAATTTGATCAGAATCAGGATTTTACCACCTAAAACTAGAAGAAGAATCTAAACAATTAACAGCATTCACAGTACCGCAAGGTTTCTATGAATGGAATGTTTTACCTTTTGGATATAAAAATGCACCAGGTAGATTCCAACATTTTATGGACAACTGTTTTAACCAGCTAGAAAACTGTATTGTATATATAGATGACATATTGTTATATTCTAAGACACAAGATGAACATATAAGATTATTGGAAAAATTTATACATATAGTAAAAAATGCAGGTATAAGCTTAAGCAAAAGTAAAGCAGAAATTATGAAATCACAGATAGAATTTCTAGGAATACAAATAGATAAAAATGGAATAAAAATGCAAATTCATATAGTACAAAAAATAATTACTATTGATGAAAATATAGATACAAAAAAGAAATTACAATCCTTTCTAGGATTAGTAAATCAGGTAAGAGAATATATACCAAAATTAGCAGAACATCTAAAACCATTACATAAAAAGCTTAAAAAAGATGTAGAATATCATTTTGACGATAAAGATAAAAAACATATAAGAAATATTAAGAATTTATGTAAAAAATTACCAAAACTATATTTTCCTGATGAAAATAAAACATTTACTTATATTGTCGAAACAGATTCGAGTGATCATAGTTACGGAGGAGTTTTAAAATACAAATATGAAAAAGAAAAAATAGAACACCATTGTAGATATTATTCAGGATCTTATACAGAAGCACAAATAAAATGGGAAATAAATAGAAAAGAATTATTCGCATTATATAAGTGTTTATTTGCATTTGAACCATATATTGTTTACAATAAATTTATTGTAAGAACAGATAACACACAAGTAAAATGGTGGATAACAAAAAAGTTAGATGATTCAGTTACAACAAAAGAAATAAGGAGATTAGTATTGAATATATTAAATTTTACATTTACAATTGAAATAATTAAGACTGACAAGAACATTGTTGCAGACTACCTATCAAGAAAAAGGAACTCAAACTGAACAAGATACAATAGAAGAAATACTCAAAGCAATTACTACACTTTTTACGAAGGTGGACAGTATGGGAAAAGAGTTACAAAATCTGAAAGCTAACAACAAGAAGATGACTCTAAAAATGCGGAGCTACGTCATTCGGCGGACGGTAAAAATCCAGAACTAGAAGGAGACGTTGGGAAACTCCATAAAACCCATGACAATGTTTGTTTAAATGCAGCTACAGCAAGCACATCTAAGACAAAAGGAGCCAGTGGAATAAGATATACAAATTTAAATATGAACAAAATCTTCGATAAACCATTTATTCCAAAGAACCAAAAAGACTCATTATTTATACCACCACAAATACATACTTACTCAGAAAGTTTGAACCAAGATAAAAAAGCCTACAACCACATAACCCGCTCATATATTGAAAACCTTTATAAAATCCAAAATTATTTGAACTCAACACCTAGATCTCCAACTACCAAAGACCCTAATACTGATTTTATAACCCAAAAGCTACAAGGATATAATAAGTTAATAGCACAACCTGTACCAATGCAAATCTAGTAAAAACATGTTATAGTTATGGATTACTTAGTACGCTTTATACCCAAACAGAGATGAAATATCTACCATACCAGAGCTATACAAAGCCTTTATGAACTATAAAAGAATTACTAAAGGAACATTGTTTTATATAAAGTTTTATTCAAAGACCAAAGAGAGATATTATTTGATGAGATAAAACCAATTATACAAGTCATAAAAATTGGTTTGACCAGAGATATGATAATTCCAGAAGATATCGAAATACAACAAGAAATACAAAAGGTTGAGATACCAGAATTCTACGCCAACAAAAGAGTTATAGGGATAGCAACTATCCTAAATGAACTAACTAACAATTATTTAAACGGTAATTCAGTATGGAGCTATTATGTACGAGAACAATTTATGATATATTCAAATTCTAAAGAAATCAGAGAACAAGATATGGAAGAGATACGCCAATGGAACATATTTCCTATCCATAATAATATTGCTTTATTTATATCTGCGACACAATCTAAATCTAAGAAATTGTATTTTTCATTTGCTGGTTTAGGTGTCCAATTTTTATTTAGTCTACTGTTCCATATTGCATTATTTCTATCTGATTGTTGATAGCTTTCTGTATAATAAGTTGGTGGTGTCCTCCTAGGACTAACTCTAGGACTATTTCTGGGACTATTATCTGGGGTTTTAACTCTTGACGTACTAGGCCTATTCATATCTCCTGTGTTTATTTCTAATTTTTTTGGTTTATTTATCTGTTCTAGAATTTCTGTATATGTTTCACTTATATCGCTTATTTCTGCTTGTTGGTCATTTTCATTTCCATCTATTTCATTTACTTCAATATCTTCATTTTGATCTTCATTTAGTTTTTGTTCCATTTGTTTTATTTCATTTGTTAATTCTAGCTCTTTATCTTTTTCTTTTTGTTTTTGTTTATTTTCATATAATAATTTTAACCTAGCTAATTCCTTTTCTAATTCACTTATTCTTGTATTTTTTATTTCTTCTAAATTTTGTACTTCTTGTTTTTCTTGTGTTTTTATTTTTTCAATTTCTTTTGATTTATCTATTTCTTCATTTTCTTTTGTTATTCTTACCATAGCTGTTAAACTATCTTCTAATTTTGCTGTTTCTTTTTCTAGCATTAAGTATAAGTTATTTCCTATTTTCTTATATCTTCTTCCTAAATTTGAAAATACTATTTTTATTATCATTCCATCTTGGTTTTCATATGTTTTTTCGCCTACTGCAAACTCTTCTTTGTTCATTATGATCTATGTATTATATTATGTTGTAATTCATATTCAAGACAATCTAATTCTAATTCTAACCTTAATATATCTTTTCTTTGTGCTAGTATTGATTTATTACATACTCCTGCTAATATATTTTCTTCTAACCTTCTTTTTCTATGTTGTAACTCTTGTTNNNTTTCAGTTATTTGTTCCATTATTTTTTCTATTAATTGTTGTTTATATTTTTCTTCGTTCATATTTCTTCTAAATTTTGTACTTCTTGTTTTGCTTGTGTTTTTATTTTTTCAATTTCTTTTGATTTATCTATTTCTTCATTTTCTTTTGTTATTCTTACCATAGCTGTTAAACTATCTTCTAATTTTCTTTGTTTCTTTTTCTAGCATTAAGTATAAGTTATTTCCTATTTTCTTATATCTTCTTCCTAAATTTGAAAATACTATTTTTATTATCATTCCATCTTGGTTTTCATATGTTTTTTCGTCTCATCGCAAACTCTTCTTTGTTCATTATGATCTATGTATTATATTATGTTGTAATTCATATTCAAGACAATCTAATTCTAATTCTAACCTTAATATATCTTTTCTTTGTGCTAGTATTGATTTATTACATACTCCTCGCTAATATATTTTCTTCTAACCTTCTTTTTCTATGTTGTAACTCTTGTTCTTTTTCATTATTTCTTCCATTATTTTTTCTATTAATTGTTGTTTATATTTTTCTTCGTTCATATTGTTTCTTCAAATAGCAAACATATTTGTATTCTGTTTTTGAAATTATATTTATCAAATGATCTTTTTTATCATTATCTGTTTTGACTAGTTGTGATAATTGATATTCTATATATAAGGATTTTAATTTTTTCCATATTTTTCAGATTTTTTTGTCTATCTTAGTTTTTGTTATTTTAGTATTTTTATTTTTATTTATCATAACCTTTTATATAATATTTTAAAAAGCTTGCTTAATTTTTCTAGATATTTAATCTTTTTTAACCTGTAATTTTTACCATATCGTCTTAGCCAATGTTCAGTCATATTTAGTCTCCAATATCTAAATCATCATATAAATCATATATGTCAAAGTGAAGTTCATCTTCTATACTTTGTATAGTTAACTCAGTCCAACCTTGGGTTGTTATTTCTATTATTTCATACGTTAATAATTTGTTATAAATTTCTCTTTTTATATCAGTATTAAGACTTTTTAATATATAGAATAATAATATCTTATAATCAACATCATCGTTTAATAGGTATGTTTCCATTTTTATTACTTTTATTTTTCACTAAAATTTTATTCCTTCCAACCTCTTAATAAATTATACTTTCTTATTATGCATAAATAATGATTTAATAATCATCTCGTCTGGTCACTACTACAGCTTTCTTCTTTGATTAGTTACCCTAACAAATACCAACTTTGTTTACTCCCTAAACGGCCTCCCTCTGCCTACCGGGTTTCAACCTTAGGATGGCATAGTCTGGGCATACTTATTCGAAGAATATTTCTGTAGCAAACTTGCTAAAGATGGTTATTAGAACATTATTCAAACATGATAAACAATTATAATTAACAAGAGATTTTCAGGAATAAATTAATTTAGCTACTCATGAATATAAAATGGTATACCTGTTCTTGTAGATCATCTGTCATAGTTGATTTGTTTTCCATAGTTATTTAATTATCTAGCTCTGATACCAATGGAGGGGGGAAGCGGATTTTTAGAGAGAGAAGAGGAAGATAGAAGATTGATATTTTATTAATGAGGGAAACCTCTATTTATACACAATAATATTACATCTTTGGCCATTATGGCGACACTTTACTTTACACTTGGCCTTTGCATATTTGGCCGACACAAACAAACAAAAACTTAGTGGCCTATCTTTATTATTGGCGACACTTACTATTTACTTTACGACTTTTATACAATTTGGCTTTTTACAAATTGATTTAAACACGACAAAAAGAAAAATTATTACTTTTTACATATGGTCGATATTCACCGACACAAAAATTTTAACAAAATTCAAAATACTTTTTTTTATTCGATTTGAACGTCTGGTATGAAATTATCTTCTCCTTGACATTTTGAACATATATGGTCGGGTAATTTTTTCCAATAATTTTGCAATATCTCGTCAATAATTCTTCCTAAATAAACCCTTTCCTTAATGCTCTTGTTGTTGGTTTTGCTCGCTTGAGTAGACTAAGTATCCATTGGCGTATCTCTTCCATATCTTGTTCTCTGATTTCTTTAGAATTTGAATATATCATAACTTGTTCTCGTACATAATAGCTCCATACTGAATTTCCGTTTAAATAATTGTTAGTTAGTTCATTTAGGATAGTTGCTATCCCTATAACTCTTTTGTTGGCGTAGAATTCTGGTATCTCAACCTTTTGTATTTCTTGTTGTATTCCGATATCTTCTGGAATTATCATATCTCTGGTCAAACCAATTTTTATGACTTGTATAATTGGTTTTATCTCATCAAATAATATCTCTGCTGGTGCTGAATAAAACTTTATATAAAACAATGTTCCTTTAGTAATTCTTTTATAGTTCATAAAGGCTTTGTATAGCTCTGGTATGGTAGATATTTCATCTCCTGTTTGGGTATAAACTGTACTAAGTAATCCATAACTATAACATGTTTTTACTAGATTTGCATTGGTACCTGGTTGTGCTATTAACTTATTATATCCTTGTAGCTTTTGGGTTATAAAATCAGTATTAGGGTCTTTGGTAGTTGGAGATCTAGGTGTTGATTTCAAATAATTTTGGATTTTATAAAGGTTTTCAATATGTGAGCGGGTTATGTGGTTGTAGGCTTTTTTATCTTGGTTCAAACTTTCTGAGTAAGTATGTATTTGTGGTGGTATAAATGATGAGTCTTTTTGGTTCTTTGGAATAAATGGTTTATCGAAGATTTTGTTCATATTTAAATTTGTATATCTTATCCCATTGGCTCCTTTTGTTGTAGATGTGCTTGCTGTAGCTGCATTTAAACAAACATTGTCATGGGTTTTATGGAGTTTCCCAACGTCTCCTTCTAGTTCTGGTTTTTTACCGTCCGCCGAATGACGTAGCTCCGCATTTTTAGAGTCATGCTGCTGATTATTAGCTTTCAGATTTTGTAACTCTTTTCCCATACTGTCCACCTTCGTAGAAAGTGTAGTAATTACTTTGAGTATTTCTTCTATTGTATCTTGTTCAGTTTGAGTTCCTTTTTCTTGATAGGTAGTCTGCAACAATGTTCTTGTCAGTCTTAATTATTTCAATTGTAAATGTAAAATTTAATATATTCAATACTACTCTCCTTATTTCCTTTGTTGTAACTGAATCATCTAACTTTTTTGTTATCCACCATTTTACTTGTGTGTTATCTGTTCTTACAATAAATTTATTGTAAACAATATATGGTTCAAATGCAAATAAACACTTATATAATGCGAATAATTCTTTTCTATTTATTTCCCATTTTATTTGTGCTTCAGATAAGATCCTAATAATATCTACAATGGTGTTCTATTTTTTCTTTTTCATATTTGTATTTTAAAACTCCTCCGTAACTATGATCACTCGAATCTGCTTTAGACAATATAAGTAAATGTTTTATTTTCTTCAAGAAAATATAGTTTTGGTAATTTTTTACATATATTCTTAATATTTCTTATATGTTTTTTATCTTTATCGTCAAAATGATATTCTACATCTTTTTTAAGTTTTTTATGTAATGGTTTTAGATGTTCTGCTAATTTTGGTATATATTCTCTTACCTGATTTACTAATCCTAGAAAGGATTGTAATTTCTTTTTTGTATCTATATTTTCATCAATAGTAATTATTTT
Organism: Solanum arcanum; assembly: GCA_027789145.1. Taxonomy (NCBI): domain Eukaryota; kingdom Viridiplantae; phylum Streptophyta; class Magnoliopsida; order Solanales; family Solanaceae; genus Solanum; species Solanum arcanum. Next base: position 52,039,992 of record CM050937.1, read on the forward strand.
TTGTACTATATGAATTTGCATTTTTAATCCATTTTTATCTATTTGTATTCCTAGAAATTCTATCTGTGATTTCATAATTTCTGCTTTACTTTTGCTTAAGCTTATACCTGCATTTTTTACTATATGTATAAATTTTTCCAATAATCTTATATGTTCATCTTGTGTCTTAGAATATAACAATATGTCATCTATATATACAATACAGTTTTCTAGCTGGTTAAAACAGTTGTCCATAAAATGTTGGAATCTACCTGGTGCATTTTTATATCAAAAAGATAAAACATTCCATTCATAGAAACCTTGCGGTACTGTGAATGCTGTTAATTGTTTAGATTCTTCTTCTAGTTTTAGGTGGTAAAATCCTGATTTACAGTCAAATTTGCTAAAATAATTATATCCTTGTATTTGTCTTATTTTTAGTATTTTGTTTGGTATTGGATAATTGTATGTTTTAGTTTTAGCATTTAGATTACGAAAATCTATGACCATTCTGCTTTTACCTCTTTTTTGTTCACTATGTTTTATAACTATAAATGCTGGACTTGTATGTTTACTATTGCTTTTTTGTATGTAATTATTTGCTAATAATTCATCTATATGTATTTTAAATTCTTTTAAATCATCAAAGTTATATTTTAATGGTTTCTGTGTTATTATGCTATTTTCATCTATTAATTCAATTTTTACTTTTGTCTTATGTTTTTCCCATCCTCGTAATGGATCTTCACTATATAATTGTTCTAGTTGTTCATTAATTAATTTGACTTTGTCTATAGCAAATATAATAATTTCTAATTATGCTATTTGTTTATTATTTATATTTTCCATTTCTTGGTTTATCTTTTCACTTCCTTTTATCCATTCCATAGGTTTTCGTTGTTTATTATTTACCCTTTTTGCTCCTATCTTATTTCCGCATGGTGTAGTAAGCCACCAATGTGTTTTTGTTATTATGTGTGGATAAAATTTATCTAGAAATGGCATTCCTAATAACATATCTTTTGTAGTAAATTCAAAATTATACATTTCTTCTATTGCTAGTATTTTATCCCATATTTGTATTTTTATATTTTTTGCTTTGTATTTAATCATACTTCCTTCATTGTTAAATCCCGTTACTACCATAGGTGTTTTTAATTTTTCCCATTTATCTTCTGGTAAGCAATTATATTTACATATATTCGCTTCTGCTCCTGTATCTATCATAGGGGTATAATGTAACGACCTGTTTAGTCGTTTTAGAGCAGCAGAATAAATACGGGGAAAACTGGCTGAAACCACGGAGCCAACGATGGACCGTCGCAGGCTCCACGGACCGTCGTGGGTGTTCCGTCCCATGACACTTAGAATTCTTAATTCGGGTACTGAAAATCGACTCTCTGAACTTCGTAACGAAATGGCAGAACGGACCGTCACATCCACGACGGACGGTCGTGAGTTTCCGTTGCAAAACACTTCAACTTTTGAGAATTTGGTACAAGAAACGAAGTCTCGACCGTCAGACGGAGGGCGTGACGGACCGTCACAGGGTGACGGGCCGTCACAGCCTCACCGTAAACCTGGGAGGCGCGATGACCACCGTGATGCATCGTCGCACTCCACGACGTCCCGCCACAAAGCTGCCCAATCCCTGCAGCTTTAGGATTTCTTTCCTCGCTTTAAGGGACGCTTGGACTATTCTTTCCTTAATTATAAAGTTTGAGGGTTATTATTATTAAATCTAATTACTTGGGGGTTAAAATAGGTAACCCTAAGTTAATTAGTGGGTCATTATTACCATCTTTCATTCTTAATTATAGAATAATTAGGGTAAAAGAAAGAGGGTTTGAATAAAACAAAACACAAGGAAAGAGGAAGAGAGGGACGAATTGAGAGAGAGAATAAACGAGAAGAAGAAAACAAGTCTTGGGAATTTCTTGCTTGATTCCAATTCTTCGGTGGAGGTAGGTTATGGTTTATGTTACGATATTCGTATTGAACTCTTAATAGTGAATATTATGTGTTGATATTATTGTAAACCCTACTATGTGCTTAAGTTGTATGCTTGCATGAATATGAATGTGAAATTGTGATGAATTAACAAAGCATGATGAAGCTATTGAATCCCAAATCTTGAAAGAACCCTAATTCGCTTGATATATTATATAATGAGAATGATGATGCCGTAGTATGAAAGAAGGCTTGATATATTATATAATGTTAATGATGATGCCTTAGTATAAAAGGAGGCTTGATGAATTAGGGGATCGTGCCACGTTCGTACCAGGATAGAATGAATATGAGGATCGGGTGCCACGTTCGCATCAGGATAGAATGAATATGAGGATCGGAGTGTCACGTTCCGACACCAGGATAGTAAATGGATCGGGTGCCACGTTCCGGTACCAGGATAGAATGAATATGAGGATCGGGTGCCACGTTCCGGTACCAGGATAAAATGAATATGAGGATCGGAGTGTCACGTTCCGACACCAGGATAGTAAATGGATCGGGTGCCACGTTCCGGTACCAGGATAGAATGAATATGAGGATCGGAGTGTCACGTTCCGGCACCAGGATAGAAATAGAGGATCGGAGTGTCACGTACCGACACAAAAGGAAGAAAGATAATGAATCTTGAAAGATAATGAATATACTCAATCTAAATGAACGTAACTCCCAAACGAGCATGGTATTGAGGCTTGAGTCCTCATGAATGAACTTGGTAGTATTTATTGATGATTTACTACTTGTTGTTGCTACATGTTGAGTATTGTAGTTGATTTACATTATTATTGATATATACTGTTCCCTATTTTGAGTTAGCCGATGATATCTACTCAAGACGCGTGTGGTTGTATCGACCCTACTTTTATGTTTTTCTTCTTTGTTATTTGTGTAATGCAGCAAACGTTCCGTCAACTTCAACTCAACAGTAGATCTAGCCAGTCTTCTCTTCATCGGAAATTCAGGGTGAGCTAACGCGTCTAGCTTGGACTGGGTCTTCTTTTTCAAGTCTTGATGCCTTGAACTTCCGGCATGGACTAGCTAGTATTTGTTTTAGCTTCTTAGACATTCCTAGTTTAGTAATTTGAGATAGATGTTCTTGTGATGATGACTTCCAGATTTTGGGGATGATAATAATAATTTTGAATTGTTTTATTAATGAGTTTAAGTCTTCCGCATTACTTTCTGTTGATATATATTGAAATGATAAGGGTTAAATTGGTTGGTTCGCTCACATAGGAGGGTAAATGTGGGTGCCAGTCGCGGCCCGGTTTTGGGTCGTGACAAACTTGGTATCAGAGCATTAGGTTCGTTGGTCTCATCACACAAGAACAGGTCTAGTAGAGTCTTAAGGAACGGTAGGGGGACGCCTTTACTTTTCCTTAAGAGGCTATAAGACTTTAGGAAAAATTTCACTCTTTCATTCTTCCTTTCGTGCTACTACTTGAGTCCAATTGGTATCTAGGCGATACGAATTGGTATCTGACCATCTTCACTCTATTTCGCAGATGGTTAGAACTAGAGCGACGACTGCACCAGCAGCAACAACTGCAAGACAGGAGACGACTGAGCCAGCCACTGGGGCTGTGGCTCGAGGAAGAGTAGCGGCAAGAGGCCGTGGAAGAGGTCGTGGGAGGACGTCCTCTAGAGGAAGAGGACGAGCACCTAGCCCATCTGATACTAGGGCGGTGACTCCTCCACCGACTGAAGAGGTGATAAGAGAGGGTGAGGAAGGGGAGAATGAACAAGCGCAACATGAGGAATTGCCACCCCAACCTACCCCAGAGATGATCAACCAAGTACTTGCTTATCTTAGTGGATTATCTGATCAGGGTCAGGCACCTCCAGTGGTTTCTGCACCAACACCTCCGGTTTCAGAGATACGACATGCGGCTACTATGGCTCCCCGCATGGATGCCTCATTGGAGATAGGCACATTTCCACGTCTGACTACTGGACCGATAATGACAAACGATCAGCACGAACTTTTCAGTAAGTTCTTGAAATTGAAACCTCCAGTCTTCAAGGGTGCAGAATCCGAAGATGCTTATGATTTCCTGGTTGATTGTCATGAGCTACTACACAAGATGGGGATAGTAGAACGGTTTGGCGTTGAGTTCGTAAGCTATCAGTTTCAAGGAACGCCAAAATGTGGTGGCGATCACATGTCGAGTGTCAACCGACAGAGGCCACACCCATGACTTGGGCATCCTTCTCTACTCTGCTTATGGAGAAGTATATCCCAAGGACTTTGAGGGATAGAAAAAGGGATGAGTTCTTGAGTCTCGAGCAAGGTAGGATGACGGTTAACGATATGAGGCTAAGTTTCGTGCTTTATCAAGGTATGCCACTCAACTCTGTTTTGATCCACAAGAACGGATCCGCCGCTTTGTGATGGGGTTGAGATCGAGTTGCGGATTTCGCCTTACAGTAGCGGCAACGGCAAAATCCTTCCAAGAGGTGGTAGACTTCGTGATAGAAGTGGAAGGAGTGAAGCTGCACGACTTCACCACAACTTCGACATCAAAAAGGTTTCGCAAGGGAGGTGAGTTTAATGGTTCTTACTCTAGAGGACAGAGCTCCGGAGGTTACTCAAGTCGACCAATTCAGTCTTCACTACAGACTGTAGTTGGGGGTCCACCTCAGAACGGTCAACACTACTCCGAGAGACCTATGTATGAACCCCGAGAGTGTTATGGATGTGGGGAGGTTGGACACATTAAGAGATATTGTCCAAACCAGAGTTACAGAACCCCAATAGCTAGAGGTAGAGGTGGTCATGGTAGAGGCCGTTTTTCTGGAGGACGTGGTGGTCGAGGTAATGGTGGTCACCAAAACGGCCGAGGAGATGGGCAAACTGGAGCCACTACTACGCAACATGGTAGGGGCAACGGACAGACAATTAATGGGGCCCATTGTTACGCTTTTCCTGGGAGATCTGAAGCGGAGGCATCAGATGCTGTCATCACAGGTAACCTTTTGATTTGTGATTGCATGGCTTCCGTATTATTTGATCCTGGATCTACATTTTCTTATGTATCTTCATCATTTGCTAATGGTCTAAATCTACATTGTGAATTACTTGATATGCCTATTCGTGTTTCTACTCCGGTGGGTGAGTCTGTGGTAGTTGAAAAAGTGTATAGGTCTTGTTTGGTGAATTTTGTGGGGAGCAACACTTATGTAGATTTGGTTATCTTAGAAATGAGTGATTTTGATGTAATTCTGGGTATGACTTGGCTTTCGCCGCAATTTGCGATCTTGGATTGTAATGCTAAGACGGTGACATTACCCAAGCCTGGGACAGATCCGTTAGTGTGGGAGGGCGACTACACTTCCAATCCGGTTCGTATTGTGTCCTTTCTTTGTGCTCGGAAGATGGTTAGTAAGGGTTGTTTGGCTTTCTTAGCACATCTTAGGGATGACACTACTCAAGTACCCTCAATTGAATCGGTTTTGGTAGTTCGAGAATTTTTGGATGTGTTCCCTACAGATCTTCCTGGTATGCCACCAGATAGGGATATTGACTTCTGCATTGATCTTGAAGCGGGTACTCGCCCCATTTCTATACCCCCTTATAGAATGGCTCCCGCGGAGTTAAGAGAGTTAAAGGCACAACTTAAAGAGTTGTTAAACAAAGGCTTCATTAGACCAAGTGCATCTCCTTGGGGTGCTCCGGTTTTGTTTGTAAAGAAGAAGGATGGGAGTTTTCGGATGTGCATAGACTATAGACAACTGAACAAGGTAACTATCAAGAACAAGTATCCTCTTCCTCGAATTGATGACTTGTTCGATCAACTACAAGGTGCATGTGTCTTCTCGAAGATCGACTTGAGATCCGGTTATCATCAATTGAAGATACGAGCGACGGATGTGCCAAAGACTGCTTTTCGAACTAGATATGGGCATTACGAATTCGTAGTGATGTCCTTTGGTCTTACGAATGCCCCTGCTGCGTTCATGAGTTTGATGAATGGGATTTTTAAGCCATATTTGGATCTCTTCGTGATTGTATTTATTGATGATATATTGGTATACTCAAAGAGCAAGAAGGAACATGAGGAGCATTTGAGAATGGTATTGGAGACGTTGAGGGAGAAAAAGCTTTACGCCAAGTTCTCTAAATGTGAGTTTTGGCTAGATGCAGTGTCCTTCTTGGGGCATGTAGTTTCTAAGGATGGAGTGATGGTAGATCCATCTAAGATTGAGACAGTGAAGAATTGGGGGAGACCCACTAATGTGTCAGAAATAAGAAGTTTCGTGGGGTTAGCTAGTTACTACCGCCGATTCGTCAAGGGATTCTCTTCTATTGCTTCTCAATTGACGAACTTGACTAAACAGAATGTTCCATTTGTATGGTCAGATGAGTGTGAGGAAAGCTTTCAGAAGCTTAAGACTTTGTTGACTACCGCACCAATTCTTACCTTGCCAGTAGAGGGTAAAAACTTCATTGTTTATTGTGATGCATCCTATTCTGGGTTGGGTGCAGTATCATCGTAGCCTTCAGTATGTCTTCACTCAGAAAGATTTGAACTTAAGACAGAGGAGATGGATGGAGTTACTAAAGGACTACGACATCACTATCTTGTATCATCCGGGAAAAGCGAATGTTGTAGCGGATGCTTTAAGTAGAAAGGCGGGAAGCATGGGAAGTCTAGCTCACTTGCAAGTTTCTAGACGACCATTGGCTAGAGAGGTTCAGACTCTGGCTAACGACTTGATGAGGTTAGAAGTAAATGAGAAGGGAGGATTGTTGGCTAGTGTGGAGTCAAGATCTTCTTTTCTTGACAAGATTAAGGGAAAACAGTTTGATGATGAGAAACTAAGAAGAATCCAAGATAAGGTATTGCGAGGAGAGGCTAAGGAAGCACAAATCGATGAGGAAGGTGTTTTGAGAATCAAGGGAAGGGTATGTGTACCCCGAGTTGATGATTTGATCAACACTATTCTGACAGAGGCTCATAATTCAAGGTATTCGATACATCCGGGTGCGACCAAGATGTACCGTGACCTAAAGCAACACTTTTGGTGGAGTAGAATGAAGCGTGATATTGTTGACTTTATTGCTAAATGTCCAAACTGTCAGCAAGTAAAGTACGAACACCAAAGGCCCGGAGGAACACTTCAGAGAATGCCCATTCCTGAATGGAAGTGGGAGAGAATCGCAATGGACTTTGTGGTTGGTCTTCCAAAGACAATGGGTAAGTATGACTCCATTTGGGTGATTGTTGATAGGTTAACTAAATCTGCTCATTTCATTCCGGTAAAGGTGACTTACAATGCAGAGAAGTTAGCCAAAATCTATGTCTCAGAAATTGTTCGGTTGCATGGGGTTCCACTATCCATCATATCAGATAGAGGTACGCAGTTTACTTCTAAGTTTTGGAAAACATTGCATGCAGAATTGGGTACTAGGTTGGACCTTAGTACTGCGTTCCATCCTCAGACCGATGGTCACCTGAACGAACGATTCAAGTGTTGGAGGATATGCCACGATGCGTAATAGAGTTTGGTGGCCATTGGGATAGCTTCTTACCTTTGGCAGAGTTTTCATACAACAATAGCTATCACTCAAGCATTGATATGGCCCCATTTGAAGCATTGTATGGGAGGAGATGTAGATCTCCCATTGGTTGGTTTGATGCATTCGAAGTTAGACCTTGGGGGACTGATCTGTTGAGAGATTCTATGGAGAAGGTGAAAGCTATTCAAGAAAAGCTTCTAGCGGCGCAAAGTAGACAAAAGGAGTATGCAGACCGAAAGGTTAGAGACTTGGAGTTCATGGAAGGTGAACAAGTCTTGTTGAAGGTTTCACCCATGAAAGGGGTGATGCGGTTTGGCAATAGAGGTAAGTTAAGTCCAAGGTACATTGGGCCATTTGAGTTACTAAAGCGAATAGGGGAGGTGGCTTATGAGTTAGCCTTGCCCCCAGGGCTGTCCGGAGTACATCCGGTATTTCATGTGTCCATGTTGAAAAGATACCATGGAGATGGAAACTACATCATCCGTTGGGATTCAGTTTTGCTTTATGAGAACTTGTCATATGAGGAGGAGCCTGTTGCTATATTAGATAGAGAGGTTCGCAAGTTGAGGTCGAGAGAGATTGCATCCATCAAAGTCCAATGGAAGAATCGACCGGTTGAAGAAGCTACTTGGGAGAAGGAGGCAGATATGCAAGAAAAATACCCACATCTGTTTACAGATTCAGGTACTCCTTTTCGCCATTGTTTTTCTTCTTTTGATCGTTCGGGGACGAACGATGGGTAAATTGGTATCTATTGTAACGACCTGTTTAGTCGTTTTAGAGCAGCAGAATAAATACGGGGAAAACTGGCTGAAACCACGGAGCCAACGACGGACCGTCGCAGGCTCGACGGACCGTCGTGGGTGTTCCGTCCCATGACACTTAGAATTCTTAATTCGGGTACTGAAAATCGACTCTCTGAACTTCGTAACGAAATGGCAGAACGGACCGTCACATCCACGACGGACGGTCGTGAGTTTCCGTTGCAAAACACTTCAACTTTTGAGAATTTGGTACAAGAAACGAGTCTCTGACCGTCAGGACGGAGGGCAGGACGGACCGTCACAGGGGTGACGGGCCGTCACAGCCCACCAGAAACCTGGGGAGGCGCGACGACCACCGTGACGGACCGTCGCACCCACGACGGCCCGTCACAGGTTGCGCAGTCCCAGGCAGTTTAGGATTTCTTTCCTCGTTTTAAGGGACGTTTTGGACTATTCTTTCCTTAATTATAAAGTTTGAGGGTTATTATTATTAAATCTAATTACTTGGGGGTTAAAATAGGTAACCCTAAGTTAATTAGTGGGTCATTATTACCATCTTTCATTCTTAATTATAGAATAATTAGGGTAAAAGAAAGAGGGTTTGAATAAAACAAAACACAAGGAAAGAGGAAGAGAGGGACGAATTGAGAGAGAGAATAAACGAGAAGAAGAAAACAAGTCTTGGGAATTTCTTGCTTGATTCCAATTCTTCGGTGGAGGTAGGTTATGGTTTATGTTACGATATTCGTATTGAACTCTTAATAGTGAATATTATGTGTTGATATTATTGTAAACCCTACTATGTGCTTAAGTTGTATGCTTGCATGAATATGAATGTGAAATTGTGATGAATTAACAAAGCATGATGAAGCTATTGAATCCCAAATCTTGAAAGAACCCTAATTCGCTTGATATATTATATAATGAGAATGATGATGCCGTAGTATGAAAGAAGGCTTGATATATTATATAATGTTAATGATGATGCCTTAGTATAAAAGGAGGCTTGATGAATTAGGGGATCGGGTTCCACGTTCCGGTACCAGGATAGAATGAATATGAGGATCGGGTGCCACGTTCCGGTACCAGGATAGAATGAATATGAGGATCGGAGTGTCACGTTCCGACACCAGGATAGTAAATGGATCGGGTGCCACGTTCCGGTACCAGGATAGAATGAATATGAGGATCGGGTGCCACGTTCCGGTACCAGGATAGAATGAATATGAGGATCGGAGTGTCACGTTCCGACACCAGGATAGTAAATGGATCGGGTGCCACGTTCCGGTACCAGGATAGAATGAATATGAGGATCGGAGTGTCACGTTCCGGCACCAGGATAGAAATAGAGGATCGGAGTGTCACGTACCGACACAAAAGGAAGAAAGATAATGAATCTTGAAAGATAATGAATATACTCAATCTAAATGAACGTAACTCCCAAACGAGCATGGTATTGAGGCTTGAGTCCTCATGAATGAACTTGGTAGTATTTATTGATGATTTACTACTTGTTGTTGCTACATGTTGAGTATTGTAGTTGATTTACATTATTATTGATATATACTGTTCCCTATTTTGAGTTAGCCGATGATATCTACTCAGTACGTGTGGTTGTACTGACCCCCTACTTTTATGTTTTTCTTCTTTGTTATTTGTGTAATGCAGCAAACGTCCCGTCAACTTCAACTCAACAAAGAGATCTAGCCGCCTTCTCTTCATCGGAAATTCAGGGTGAGCTAACGCGTCTAGCTTGGACTGGGTCTTCTTCTTCAAGTCTTGATGCCTTGAACTTCCGGCATGGACTAGCTAGTATTTGTTTTAGCTTCTTAGACATTCCTAGTTTAGTAATTTGAGATAGATGTTCTTGTGATGATGACTTCCAGATTTTGGGGATGATAATAATAATTTTGAATTGTTTTATTAATGAGTTTAAGTCTTCCGCATTACTTTCTGTTGATATATATTGAAATGATAAGGGTTAAATTGGTTGGTTCGCTCACATAGGAGGGTAAATGTGGGTGCCAGTCGCGGCCCGGTTTTGGGTCGTGACATATAATATCTGTTGTGATATCCTTCTACTATAATTTTTGCAAGTATAAATATTTTCATTAATCATTTTGTCCTTTTTATAATTATTTTCTTATTTTGGCAAGTTATTGTTAATTGTTCATTTTCTATGTTGTATGGTCTAACTTTTTCTAACCATTTTATTCCTAATGTAATATTATGATCTCCTTGGTATATTTTGAATTGTATTACTAAGGGTATTTGTAACGACCTGTTTAGTCGTTTTGAGCAGCAGATTTTATTTCTGGAAAAACTGGCCAAAACTACGGACATCCCGACGGACCGTCACAGGCACGACGGTCCGTCACAGAGGTGTCGTTCCATGACACTTAGAATTCTGAAATTGGGTACTGAAAATCGACTCTCTGAACATCGTAACGGAGGGCAGGACGGACCGTCACTGGTGTGACGGGCCGTCACAGTCACCTGGAGTCTGGGGAGGTTGCGACGACCACCGTGACGGACCGTCGCAGGCACGACGGCCCGTCACAGGTTGCGCAAATCCCAGGCAGTTTAGGATTTCTTCCCTCGTTTTAAGGGACGTTTTGGACTATTCTTTCCTTAATTATAAAGTTTGAGGGTTAATATTAATAAATCTAATTACTTGGGGGTTAAAATAGGTAACCTTAAGTTAATTAGTGGGTCATTATTACCATCTTTTATTCTTAATTATATATGAATTAGGGTAAAAGAAAGAGGGTTTGAATAAAACAAAAGTGAAAGAACGAGAGAGAGAAAAGAGAAACGAATTGAGGAAGATTGAACGAGAAGAACAAAGCTTGGGAGAATTCTTGTTGATTCCAATTCTTCGGTGGAAGTAGGTTATGGTTTATTTTACGATATTCGTAGTGAACTCTTAATAGTGAATAATATGTATTGATTGTATTGTAAACTCTGCTATATGCTTGATTGTATGCTTGCATGAATATGATTATGTGATTTTGATAAGACAAGCATGATGAAACCTATCTAATCCCAAATCTTGAAAGAAACTTTAATCTATGTTATTAATGATGATGCCTTAGTATAAAAGAAGGCTTGATGAATTAAAGTGATGGGATTGATGATGCCTTGGTATAGAGAAGGCTTGATGAACGGATAGAATGATGTTAGGGGATCGGAGTGTCACGTTCCGACACATAGTATTAGTGGATCGGAGTGTCACGTTCTGACACATAGTATTAGTGGATCGGAGTGTCACGTTCCGACACATAGTATTAGTGGGACGGGTGTCACAAACCGACACGTAGAATTAGGGGATCGGAGTGTCACATACCGACACATATAGGGGATCGGAGTGTCACGTTCCGACACATATAGGGGATCGGAGTGTCACGTACCGACACATAGTGGTAGGGGATCGGAGTGTCACGTACCGACACAAGAGGAAGAAAGATAATGAACCTTGATAAATGATAATATACTCAACATAATGAACTTAATCCCCAAACGAGTATGGTATTGAGGCTTGAGTCCTCAAGGATGAACTTGGTGATATTCATTGATGATTAATACTTGTTGCTGCTACATGTTGAGTATTGTAGTTGATTTACATTATTATTGATATATACTGTTCCCTATTTTGAGTTAGCCGATGATATCTACTCAGTACGTGTGGTTGTACTGACCCCCTACTTTTATGTTTTTCTTCTTTGTTATTTGTGTAATGCAGCAAACGTTCCGTCAACTTCAACTCATCAGCAGATCTAGCCAGTCTTCACTTCATCGGAAATTCAGGGTGAGCTAATGCGTCTAGCTTGGACTGGGTCTTCTTCTTCAAGTCTTGATGCCTTGAACTTCCGGCATGGACTAGCTTTTTAGTTATTTGTTCTTAGACATTCCTAGTTTAGTAATTTGAGATAGATGTTCTTGTGATGATGACTTCCAGATTTTGGGGATATTAATAATAGTTTGAAATGTTTTATTTATGAGTTTAAGTCTTCCGCATTTCTTTTGTTGATATTGTATTAAAATGTTAAGGTTTATTGGGTTGGTTCGCTCACATAGGAGGGTAAATGTGGGTGCCAGTCGCGGTCCCGTTTTGGGTCGTGACAAACTTGGTATCAGAGCATTAGGTTCGTTGGTCTCATCACACAAGAACAGGTCTAGTAGAGTCTTAAGGAACGGTAGGGGGACTCCTTTACTTTTCCTTGAGAGGCTATAAGACTTTAGGAAAATTTCACTCTTTCATTCTTCCTTTCGTGCTACTACTTGAGTCCAATTGGTATCTAGGCGATACGAATTGGTATCTGACCATCTTCACTCTATTTCGCAGATGGTTAGAACTAGAGCGACGACTGCACCAGCAGCAACAACTGCAAGACAGGAAACGACTGAGCCATCCACTGGGGCTGTGGCTCGAGGAAGAGTAGCGGCAAGAGGCCGTGGAAGAGGTCGTGGGAGGACGTCCTCTAGAGGAAGAGGACGAGCACCTAGCCCACCTGATACTAGGGCGGTGACTCCTCCACCGACTGAAGAGGTGATAAGAGAGGGTGAGGAAGGGGAGAATGAACAAGCGCAACATGAGGAATTGCCACCCCAACCTACCCCAGAGATGATCAATCAGGTTCTCGCTTATCTCAGCGGGTTATCTGATCACGGTCAGGCACCTCCAATGGGTTCTGTACCAACACCTCCGGTTCCAGATATACGACATGCGGCTACTATGGCTCCCCGCATGGATGCCCCATTGGAGATAGTCACATTTCCACGTCTGACTACTGGACCGGTAATGACAAACGATCAACACGAACTTTTCAGTAAGTTCTTGAAATTGAAACCTCCAGTCTTCAAGGGTGCAGAATCTGAAGATGCTTATGATTTTCTGGTTGATTGTCATGAGCTACTACACAAGATGGGGATAGTAGAACGGTTTGGCGTTGAGTTCGTAAGCTATCAGTTTCAAGGGAACGCCAAAATGTGGTGGCGATCACATGTCGAGTGTCAACCGACAGAGGACACACCCATGACTTGGGCATCTTTCTCTACTCTGTTTATGGAGAAGTATATCCCAAGGACTTTGAGAGATAGAAAAAGGGATGAGTTCTTGAGTCTCGAGCAAGGTAGGATGACGGTTAACGCATATGAGGCTAAGTTTCGTGCTTTATCAAGGTATGCCACTCAACTCTGTTTCAGTCCACAAGAACGGATTCGCCGTTTTGTGAAGGGGTTGAGGTCAGAATTGCGGATTTCGGCCTTACAGATAGCGGCTACGGCAACATCCTTCCAAGAGGTGGTAGACTTTGTGATAGAGGTGGAAGGAGTGAAGCCAGATGACTTCACCACTACATCGACGTCAAAAAGGTTTCGAAGGGGAGGTGAGTTTAATGGTTCTCACTCTAGAGGACAGAGCTCCGGAGGTTATTCAAGTCGACCAATTCATTCTTCACTACAAACTATAGTTGGGGGTCCACCTCAGAACGGTCAACACTACTCCGAGAGACCTATGCCTGACTCCAGAGAGTGTTATGGATGCGGGGAGGTTGGACATATTAGGAGGAATTGTCCGAAACAGAGTTACAAACCCCCAATAGCTAGAGGTAGAGGTGGTCATGGTAGAGGCCGCTTTTCTGGAGGACGTGGTGGTCGAGGTAATAGTGGTCACCACAACGGCCGAGGAGATGGGCAAACTGGAGCCACTACTACACAACATGGTAGGGGCAACGGACAGACTGGTGATAGGGCCCATTGCTACGCTTTCCCTGGGAGATCTGAAGCGGAGGCGTCTGATGCTGTCATCACAGGTAATCTCTTGGTTTGTGATTGCATGGCATCTGTATTATTTGATCCTGGCTCCACGTTTTCATATGTATCGTCATCATTTGCTAATGGTTTAAATTTGCATTGTGAATTACTTTATACGCCTATTCGTGTTTCTACTCCGGTGGGTGAGTCTGTGATAGTTAAAAAGGTGTATAGGTCTTGTTTGGTGAACTTTATGGGGAGCAACACTTATGTAGATTTGGTTATTTTAGAAATGGGTGACTTTGATGTAATTCTGGGTATGACTTGGCTTTCTCCGAATTTTGCGATCTTGGATTGTAATGCTAAAACGGTGACGTTAGCCAAGCCCGGGACAGATCCGTTAGTGTGGGAGGGTGTCACGACCCAAATCGGGGCCGCGACTGGCACCCACATTTACCCTCTATGTGAGCGAACCAACCCATATAACCTTAACATTTTCAGAATATATCAACAGAAAATAATGCGGAAGACTTAAACTCATTAATAAAAACAATTCAAACTATTATTAATATCCCCAAAATCTGGAAGTCATCATCACAAGAACATCTATCTCAAATTACTAAAACTAGGAATGTCTAAGAACAAATAACTAAAAAGCTAGTCCATGCCGGAAGTTCAAGGCATCAAGACTTGAAGAAGAAGAAGACCCAGTCCAAGCTAGACGCATTAGCTCACCCTGAATTTCCGATGAAGTGAAGACTGGCTAGATCTACTGTTGAGTTGAAGTTGACGGAACGTTTGCTGCATTACACAAATAACAAAGAAGAAAACATAAAAGTAGGGGGTCAGTACAACCACAAGTACTGAGTAGATATCATCGGCTAACTCAAAATAGGGAACAGTATATATCAATAATAATGTAAATCAACTACAATACTCAACATGTAGCAACAACAAGTAGTAAATCATCAATAAGTACTACCAAGTTCATTCATGAGGACTCAAGCCTCAATACCATACTCGTTTGGGGATTAAGTTCATTATGTTGAGTATATTATCATCTTTCAAGATTCATTATCTTTCTTCCTCTTGTGTCGGTACGTGACACTCCGATCCCCTACCACTATGTGTCGGTACGTGACACTCCGATCCCCTATATGTGTCGGAACGTGACACTCCGATCCCCTATATGTGTCGGAACGTGACACTCCGATCCCCTATATGTGTCGGAACGTGACACTCCGATCCCCTATATGTGTCGGAACGTGACACTCCGATCCCCTATATGTGTCGGAACGTGACACTCCGATCCCCTATATGTGTCGGTACGTGACACTCCGATCCCCTAATTCTACGTGTCGGTTCGTGACACCCGTCCCACTAATACTATGTGTCGGAACGTGACACTCCGATCCACTAATACTATGTGTCGGAACGTGACACTCCGATCCACTAATACTATGTGTCGGAACGTGACACTCCGATCCACTAACATCATTCTATCCGTTCATCAAGCCTTCTCTATACCAAGGCATCATCAATCCCATCACTTTAATTCATCAAGCCTTCTTTTATACTAAGGCATCATCATTAATAACATAGATTAAAGTTTCTTTCAAGATTTGGGATTAGATAGTTTTCATCATGCTTGTCTTATCAAAATCACATAATCATATTCATGCAAGCATACAATTAAGCATATAGCAGAGTTTACAATACAATCAATACATATTATTCACTATTAAGAGTTCACTACGAATATCGTAAAGTAACCATAACCTACCTCCACCGAAGAATTGGAATCAACAAGCAATTTCCCAAGCTTTGATATTCTTCTTCCTTGTTCGACTCTCTCTCTCTTTCAATCGATCAATCTGCCTCTCTTTTCTTTTCTCTTTTTCTTATTCAAACCCTCTTTCTTTTACCCTAATTCATATATAATTAAGAATGAAAGATGGTAATAATGACCCACTAATTAACTTAGGGTTACCTATTTTAACCCCCAAGTAATTAGATTTAATAATAATAACCCTCAAACTTTATAATTAAGGAAAGAATAGTCCAAAACGTCCCTTAAAACGAGGAAAGAAATCCTAAACCGCACGATCACAGAACTTTGTGACGGGCCGTCGTGGGTACGACGGTCCGTCACGGTGGTCGTCGCGACCTCCCTCGACCCCAGGTGGGCTGTGACGGCCCGTCACCCTTGTGACGGTCCGTCCTGCCCTCCGTCCTGGCGGTCAGAAACTCGTTTCTTGTGCCAAATTCTCAAAAGTTGAAGTGTTTTGCAACGGGAACTCACGACGGTTCGTCGTGGATGTGACGGTCCGTTCTGCCATTTCGTTACGAAGTTCAGAGAGTCGATTTTCAGTATCCGATTTTTTTTTTCAAACTTCCAAGTGTCATGGAACGGACCTCTGTGACGGACCGTCGTGCCTGTGACGGTCCGTCGGGGTGTCCGTAGTCATTGGCCAGTTTTCCAGAAATAATTCTGCTGCTCAAAACGACTAAACAGGTCGTTACAATAGATACCAATTTACCCATCGTTCGTCCCCGAACGATCAAAAGAAGATAAACAAGGGCGAAAAGGAGTACCTGAATCTGTAAACAGATGTGGGTATTTCTCTTGCATATCCGCCTCCTTCTCCCAAGTAGCCTCTTCAACCGGTCGATTCTTCCATTGAACTTTGATGGATGCAATCTCCCTTGACCTCAACTTGCGAACTTCTCTATCTAGAATAGCAACAGGCTCCTCCTCATATGACAAGTTCTCATCAAGCAAGACTGAATCCCAACGGATGATGTAGTTTCCATCTCCATAGTATCTTTTCAACATGGACACATGGAATACCGGATGTACTCCGGACAGCCCCGGGGGCAAGGCTAACTCATAAGCCACCTCCCCTATTCGCTTAAGCACTTCAAATGGTCTAATATACCTTGGACTTAACTTACCTCTTTTACCAAACCGCATCACCCCTTTCATGGGTGAAACCTTCAACAAGACTTGTTCACCTTCCATGAACTTCAAGTCTCTAACCTTTCGGTCTGCATACTCCTTTTGTCTACTTTGCGACGCTAGAAGCTTTTCTTGAATAGCTTTCGCCTTCTCTATAGAATCTCTCAACAGATCAGTCCCCGAAGGTCTAACTTCAAAAGCGTCAAACCAACCAATGGGAGACCTACATCTCCTCCCATACAATGCTTCAAATGGGGCCATATCAATGCTTGAGTGATAGCTATTGTTGTATGAAAACTCTGCCAAGGGTAAGAAGCTATCCCAATGGCCACCAAACTCTATCACACATGCACGAAGCATATCTTCCAACACTTGAATCGTCCTCTCAGACTGACCATCGGTCTGAGGATGGAACGCAGTACTAAGGTCCAACCTAGTACCCAATTCCGCATGCAATGTTTTCCAAAACTTAGAAGTAAACTGCGTACCTCTATCTGATATGATGGATAATGGAACCCCATGCAATCGAACAATCTCTGAGATATAGACCTTGGCTAACTTCTCTCTGCGTTGTAAGTCACTTTTACCTAATGAAATGAGCAGATTTAGTCAACCTATCAACAATCACCCAAATGGAGTCATACTTACCCATTGTCTTTGGAAGACCAACCACAAAATCCATTGCAATTCTCTCCCATTTCCATTCAGGAATGGGCATTCTCTCAAGTGTTCCTCCGGCCTTTGGTGTTCATACTTCACTTGTTGACAGTTTGGACACTTGGCAATAAAGTCAACAATATCACGCTTCATTCTACTCCACCAAAAGTGTTGCTTTAGGTCACGATACATCTTGGTTGCACCGGATGTATAGAATACCTTGAACTATGAGCCTCTGCCGAATAGTGTTGATCAAATCATCAACTCGGGTACACATACCCTTCCCTTGATTCTCAAAACACCTTCCTCATCGATTTGTGCTTCCTTAGCCTCTCTCGCAATACTTTATCTTGAATTCGTCTTAGTTTCTCATCATCAAACTGTTTTCCCTTAATCTCGTCAAGAAAAGAAGATTTTGACTCCACACTAGCCAACAATCCTCCCTCCTCATTTATTTCTAACCTCATCAAGTCGTTAGCCAGAGTCTGAACCTCTCTAGCCAATGGGCGTCTAGAAGCTTGCAAGTGAGCTAGACTTCCCATGCTTCCCGCCTTTCTACTTAAAGCATCCGCTACAACATTCGCTTTTCCCGGATGATACAAGATAGTGATATCGTAGTCCTTTAGTAACTCCATCCATCTCCTCTGTCTTAAGTTCAAATCTTTCTGAGTAAAGACATACTGTAGGCTACGATGATCCGTATAGACTTCACACTTAACCCCATATAAATAGTGTCTCCATTGCTTTAGTGCAAACACTACCGCGGCCAATTCCAAGTCATGCGTTGGGTAGTTACGTTCATGCACTTTTAATTGTCTTGAAGCATAAGCAATCACGTTCTTCTCTTGCATTAGCACTGCACCCAAACCCAAATAGGATGCATCACAATAAACAATGAAGTTTTTACCCTCCACTGGCAATGTAAGAATTGGTGCGGTAGTCAACAAGGTCTTAAGCTTCTGAAAGCTTTCCTCACACTCGTCCGACCATACAAATGGAACATTCTGCTTAGTCAAGTTCGTCAATTGGGAAGCAATAGAAGAGAATCCCTTGACGAATCGGCGGTAGTAACTAGCTAACCCCACAAAACTTCTTATTTCTGACACTTTAGTGGGTCTTACCCAATTCTTCACTGTCTCAATCTTAGAAGGATCTACCATCACCCCATCCTTCAAAACCACGTGCCCCAAGAAGGACACTGCATCTAGCCAAAACTCACACTTAGAGAACTTGGTGTAAAGCTTTTTCTCCCTCAACGTTTCCAATACCATTCTCAAATGCTCTTCATGTTCCTTCTTGCTCTTTGAGTATACCAATATATCATCAATAAATACAATCACGAAGAGATCCAAATATGGCTTAAAAATCCCATTCATCAAACTCATGAACGCAGCAGGGCATTCAGAAGACCAAAGGACATCACTACGAATTCGTAATGCCCATATCTAGTTCGGTGCAGCCTTTGGCACATCCGTCGCTCGTATCTTCAATTGATGATAACCGGATCTCAAGTCGATCTTCGAGAAGACACATGCACCTTGTAGTTGATCGAACAAGTCATCAATTCGAGGAAGAGGATACTTGTTCTTGATAGTTACCTTGTTCAGTTGTCTATAGTCTATGCACATCCAAAAACTCCCATCCTTCTTCTTTACAAACAAAACCGGAGCACCCCAAGGAGATGCACTTGGTCTAATGAAGCCCTTGCTCAACAACTCTTGAAGTTGAGCCTTTAACTCTCTTAATTCAAGGGAGCCATTCTATACTGGGTATAGAAATGGGCGCAGTGTGCCGGTTCAAGATCGATGCAGGTCAATATCCCTATCCGTGGCATACCAGGAAGATCTGCAGGAACACATCCAAAAACTCACGGACTACCGAAACCGACTCAATTGAGGGTACTTGAGTAGTGTCATCCTTGAGATGTGCCAAGAAAGCTAAACACCCTTTACTAACCATTTTCTTAGCACGAAGAAAGGATATGATACGCACCGGATTGGAAGTGTAGTCACCCTCCCACACTAACGGATCTGCCCCAGGCTTGGCTAACGTCACAGTTTTAGAGTTACAATCCAAAATCGCAAAATTCGGAGAAAGCCAAGTCATACCCAGAATTACATCAAAATCTCCCATTTCTAAAATAACCAAATCTACATAAGTGTTGCTCCCACAAAAGTCACCAAACAAGACCTATACACTTTTTCAACTATCACGGACTACCCACCTGAGTAGAAACACGAATAGGCATATCAAGTAATTCACAATGTAGATTTAGACCATTAGCAAATGATGAAGATACATAAGAAAATGTAGATCCAGGATCAAATAATACGGAAGCCATGCAATCACAAATCAAAAGGTTACCTGTGATGACAAAGATCCGATGCCTCCGCCTGCATCTCCAAGGAAAAGCGTAACAATGGGCCCCATTAATTGTCCGTCCGTTGCCCTACCATGTTGTGTCGTAGTGGCTCCAATGTGCCCATCACCTCTGCCGTTGTGGTGACCACCATTACCTCGACCACCACGTCCTCCAGAAAAGCGGCCTCTATCATGACCACCTCTACCTCTAGCTATGGGAGTGCAGAACTCTGTTTCGGACAATTCCTCCTAACATGTCCAACCTCCCCACATCCATAACACTCTCTGGAGTCATGCATAGGTCTCACGGAGTAGTGTTGACCGTTCTGAGGTGGACCCCCAACTACAGTCTGTAGTGAAGACTGAATTGGTCGACTTGAGTAACCTCCTGAGCTCGTCCTCTAGTATACGAACCATTGAACTCACCTCCCTTTGAAACCTTTTTGATGTCGATGTAGTGGTGAAGTCGTGCAGCTTCACTCCTTCCACCTCTATCACAAAGTCTACCACCTCTTGGAAGGATGTTGCCGTAGCCGCTTATCTCGTAAGGCCGAAATCCGCACTCGACCTCAACCCCTTCACAAAGCGGCGAATCCGTTCTTGTGGACTGAAACAGAGTTGAGTGGCATACCTTGATAAAGCACGAAACTTAGCCTCATATCGTTAACCGTCATCCTACCTTGCTCGAGACTCAAGAACTCATCCCTTTTTCTATCTCTCAACGTCCTTGGGATATACTTCTCCATAAACGGTAGAGAAGGATGCCCAAGTCATGGGTGTGGCCTCTGTCGGTTGACACTCGACATGTGATCGCCACCACATTTTGGCGTTCCCTTGAAACTGATAGCTTACGAACTCAACGCCAAACCGTTCTACTATCCCCATCTTGTGTAGTAGCTCATGACAATCAACCAGGAAAATCGTGGCGTCCTCGATTACGCACCCTTAAAGACTGGAGGTTTCAATTTCAAGAACTTACTGAAAAGTTCATGTTGATCGTTTGTCATAATAGGCCCAGTAGTCAGACGTGGAAATGTGCCTATTCCCAATGGTGCATCCATGCGGGGAGCCATAGTAGCCGCATGTCGTACCTCTGAAACCGGAGGTGTTGGTGCAGAAACCATTGGAGGTGCTTGACCTTGATCAGATAACCCACTAAGATAAGCAAGAACCTGATTGATCATCTCTGGGGTAGGTTGGGGTGGCATTTCCTCATTCGGCACTTGTTCATTCTCCCCTTCCTCACCCTCTCTTATCACCTCTTAAGTCGGTGGAGGAGTCACTGCCCTAGCATCAGATGGGCTAGGTGCTCGTCCTCTTCCTCTAGAGGACGTCCTCCCACGACCTCTTCCACGGCCTCTTGCCGCTGTTCTTCCTCGAGCCCACGGCCCGGTGGTGGCTCGGATGTTTCTTCTTTGTGCCGTTGTTCTTTCTTTGGTGCGGTCGTTGCTCTAGTTCTAACCATCTGCGAAATAGAGTGAAGATGGTCAGATACCAATTCGTATCGCCCAGATACCAATTGGACTCAAGTAGTAGCACGAAAGAAAGAATGAAAGAATGGAATTTTCCTAGAGTCTTATAGCTTCTCAAGGAAAAGTAAAGGCGTCCCCCTACCGTTCCTTAAGACTCTACTAGACCTGTTCTTGTGTGATGAGACCAACGAACCTAATGCTCTGATACCAAGTTTGTCACGACCCAAATCGGGGCCGCGACTGGCACCCACATTTACCCTCTATGTGAGCGAACCAACCCATATAACCTTAACATTTTCAGAATATATCAACAGAAAATAATGCGGAAGACTTAAACTCATTAATAAAAACAATTCAAACTATTATTAATATCCCCAAAATCTGGAAGTCATCATCACAAGAACATCTATCTCAAATTACTAAAACTAGGAATGTCTAAGAACAAATAACTAAAAAGCTAGTCCATGCCGGAAGTTCAAGGCATCAAGACTTGAAGAAGAAGAAGACCCAGTCCAAGCTAGACGCATTAGCTCACCCTGAATTTCCGATGAAGTGAAGACTGGCTAGATCTACTGTTGAGTTGAAGTTGACGGAACGTTTGCTGCATTACACAAATAACAAAGAAGAAAACATAAAAGTAGGGGGTCAGTACAACCACAAGTACTGAGTAGATATCATCGACTAACTCAAAATAGGGAACAGTATATATCAATATTAATGTAAATCAACTACAATACTCAACATGTAGCAACAACAAGTAGTAAATCATCAATAAGTACTACCAAGTTCATTCATGAGGACTCAAGCCTCAATACCATACTCGTTTGGGGATTAAGTTCATTATGTTGAGTATATTATCATCTTACAAGATTCATTATCTTTCTTCCTCTTGTGTCGGTACGTGACACTCCGATCCCCTACCACTATGTGTCGGTACGTGACACTCCGATCCCCTATATGTGTCGGAACGTGACACTCCGATCCCCTATATGTGTCGGAACATGACACTCCGATCCCCTATATGTGTCGGAACGTGACACTCCGATCCCCTATATGTGTCGGGCGTGACACTCCGATCCCTATATGTGTCGATGCGTGACACTCCGATCCCCTAATTCTACGTGTCGGTTCGTGACACCCGTCCCACTAATACTATGTGTCGGGACGTGACACTCCGATCCACTAATACTATGTGTCGGAACGTGACACTCCGATCCACTAATACTATGTGTCGGAACGTGACACTCCGATCCACTAACATCATTCTATCCGTTCATCAAGCCTTCTCTATACCAAGGCATCATCAATCCCATCACTTTAATTCATCAAGCCTTCTTTTATACTAAGGCATCATCATTAATAACATAGATTAAAGTTTCTTTCAAGATTTGGGATTAGATAGTTTTCATCATGCTTGTCTTATCAAAATCACATAATCATATTCATGCAAGCATACAATTAAGCATATAGCAGAGTTTACAATACAATCAATACATATTATTCACTATTAAGAGTTCACTACGAATATCGTAAAGTAACCATAACCTACCTCCACCGAAGAATTGGAATCAACAAGCAATTTCCCAAGCTTTGATATTCTTCTTCCTTGTTCGACTCTCTCTCTCTTTCAATCGATCAATCTGTCTCTCTCTTTTCTTTTCTCTTTTTTCTTATTCAAACCCTCTTTCTTTTACCCTAATTCATATATAATTAAGAATGAAAGATGGTAATAATGACCCACTAATTAACTTAGGGTTACCTATTTTAACCCCCAAGTAATTAGATTTAATAATAATAACCCTCAAACTTTATAATTAAGGAAAGAATAGTCCAAAACGTCCCTTAAAACGAGGAAAGAAATCCTAAATCGCTCGGGATTGCGCAGCTTTGTGGGCCGTCGTGGGTACGACGGTCCGTCACGCGGTCGTCGCGACCTCCTCGACCCAGGTGGGCTGTGACGGCCCGTCACCCTTGTGACGGTCCGTCCTGCCCTCCGTCCTGGCGGTCAGAAACTCGTTTCTTGTGCCAAATTCTCAAAAGTTGAAGTGTTTTGCAACGGGAACTCACGACGGTTCGTCGTGGATGTGACGGTCCGTTCTGCCATTTCGTTACGAAGTTCAGAGAGTCGATTTTCAATATCCGATTTTTTTTTTCAAACTTCAAAGTGTCATGGAACGGACCTGCGACGGACCGGACCGTCGTGCTGTGACGGTCCGTCAGGTGTCCGTAGTCATTGGCCGCTTTTCCGTAAATAATTTCACGCTCAAAACGACTAAACAGTCGTTACAATAGATACCAATTTACCCATCGTTCGTCCCGAGCGATCAAAAGAAGATAAACAAGGGCGAAAGAGTACCTGAATCAGTAAGCGGATGTGGGTATTTCTCTTGCATATCCGCCTCCTTCTCCCAAGTAGCCTCTTCAACCGTCGATTCTTCCATTGAACTTTGATGGATGCAATCTCCCTTGACCTCAACTTGCGAACTTCTCTATCTAGAATAGCAACAGGCTCCTCCTCATATGACAAGTTCTCATCAAGCAAGACTGAATCCCAACGGATGATGTAGTTTCCATCTCCATAGTATCTTTTCAACATGGACACATGGAATACCGGATGTACTCCGGACAGCCCCGGGGGCAAGGCTAACTCATAAGCCACCTCCCCTATTCGCTTAAGCACTTCAAAATGGTCCAATATACCTTGGACTTAACTTACCTCTTTTACCAAACCGCATCACCCCTTTCATGGGTGAAACCTTCAACAAGACTTGTTCACCTTCCATGAACTTCAAGTCTCTAACCTTTCGGTCTGCATACTCCTTTTGTCTACTTTGCGCCGCTAGAAGCTTTTCTTTAATAGCTTTCACCTTCTCCATAGAATCTCTCAACAGATCAGTCCCCCAAGGTCTAACTTCAAAAGCGTCAAACCAACCAATGGGAGACCTACATCTCCTCCCATACAATGCTTCAAATGGGGCCATATCAATGCTTGAGTGATAGCTATTGTTGTATGAAAACTCTGCCAAGGGTAAGAAGCTATCCCAATGGCCACCAAACTCTATCACACATGCACGAAGCATATCTTCCAACACTTGAATCGTCCTCTCAGACTGACCATCGGTCTGAGGATGGAACGCAGTACTAAGGTCCAACCTAGTACCCAATTCCGCATGCAATGTTTTCCAAAACTTAGAAGTAAACTGCGTACCTCTATCTGATATGATGGATAATGGAACCCCATGCAATCGAACAATCTCTGAGATATAGATCTTGGCTAACTTCTCTGCGTTGTAAGTCACCTTTACCGGAATGAAATGAGCAGATTTAGTCAACCTATCAACAATCACCCAAATGGAGTCATACTTACCCATTGTCTTTGGAAGACCAACCACAAAATCCATTGCAATTCTCTCCCATTTCCATTCAGGAATGGGCATTCTCTGAAGTGTTCCTCCGGGCCTTTGGTGTTCATACTTCACTTGTTGACAGTTTGGACACTTGGCAATAAAGTCAACAATATCACGCTTCATTCTACTCCACCAAAAGTGTTGCTTTAGGTCACGATACATCTTGGTTGCACCCGGATGTATAGAATACCTTGAACTATGAGCCTCTGCCAGAATAGTGTTGATCAAATCATCAACTCGGGGTACACATACCCTTCCCTTGATTCTCAAAACACCTTCCTCATCGATTTGTGCTTCCTTAGCCTCTCCTCGCAATACTTTATCTTGAATTCGTCTTAGTTTCTCATCATCAAACTGTTTTCCCTTAATCTCGTCAAGAAAAGAAGATTTTGACTCCACACTAGCCAACAATCCTCCCTCCTCATTTATTTCTAACCTCATCAAGTCGTTAGCCAGAGTCTGAACCTCTCTAGCCAATGGGCGTCTAGAAGCTTGCAAGTGAGCTAGACTTCCCATGCTTCCCGCCTTTCTACTTAAAGCATCCGCTACAACATTCGCTTTTCCCGGATGATACAAGATAGTGATATCGTAGTCCTTTAGTAACTCCATCCATCTCCTCTGTCTTAAGTTCAAATCTTTCTGAGTAAAGACATACTGTAGGCTACGATGATCCGTATAGACTTCACACTTAACCCCATATAAATAGTGTCTCCATTGCTTTAGTGCAAACACTACCGCGGCCAATTCCAAGTCATGCGTTGGGTAGTTACGTTCATGCACTTTTAATTGTCTTGAAGCATAAGCAATCACGTTCTTCTCTTTCATTAGCACTGCACCCAAACCCGAATAGGATGCATCACAATAAACAATGAAGTTTTTACCCTCCACTGGCAAGGTAAGAATTGGTGCGGTAGTCAACAAGGTCTTAAGCTTCTAAAGCTTTCCTCACACTCGTCCGACCATACAAATGGAACATTCTGCTTAGTCAAGTTCGTCAATTGGGAAGCAATAGAAGAGAATCCCTTGACGAATCGGCGGTAGTAACTAGCTAACCCCACAAAACTTCTTATTTCTGACACATTAGTGGGTCTTACCCAATTCTTCACTGTCTCAATCTTAGAAGGATCTACCATCACCCCATCCTTCGAAACCACGTGCCCCAAGAAGGACACTGCATCTAGCCAAAACTCACACTTAGAGAACTTGGCGTAAAGCTTTTTCTCCCTCAACGTTTCCAATACCATTTTCAAATGCTCTTCATGTTCCTTCTTGCTCTTTGAGTATACCAATATATCATCAATAAATACAATCACGAAGAGATCCAAATATGGCTTAAAAATCCCATTCATCAAACTCATGAACGCAGCAGGGGCATTCGTAAGACCAAAGGACATCACTACGAATTCGTAATGCCCATATCTAGTTCGAAAAGCAGTCTTTGGCACATCCGTCGCTCGTATCTTCAATTGATGATAACCGGATCTCAAGTCGATCTTCGAGAAGACACATGCACCTTGTAGTTGATCGAACAAGTCATCAATTCGAGGAAGAGGATACTTGTTCTTGATAGTTACCTTGTTCAGTTGTCTATAGTCTATGCACATCCGAAAACTCCCATCCTTCTTCTTTACAAACAAAACCGGAGCACCCCAAGGAGATGCACTTGGTCTAATGAAGCCCTTGCTCAACAACTCTTGAAGTTGAGCCTTTAACTCTCTTAATTAGTGAGCCATTCTATATGGGGGTATAGAAATGGGGCGTGTGCCCGGTTCAAGATCGATGCAGAAGTCAATATCCCTATCTGGTGGCATACCAGGAAGATCTGCAGGGAACACATCCAAAAACTCACGGACTACCGAAACCGACTCAATTGAGGGTACTTGAGTAGTGTCATCCTTGAGATGTGCCAAGAAAGCTAAACACCCTTTACTAACCATTTTCTTAGCACGAAGAAAGGATATGATACGCACCGGATTGGAAGTGTAGTCACCCTCCCACACTAACGGATCTGCCCCAGGCTTGGCTAACGTCACAGTTTTAGAGTTACAATCCAAAATCGCAAAATTCGGAGAAAGCCAAGTCATACCCAGAATTACATCAAAATCTCCCATTTCTAAAATAACCAAATCTACATAAGTGTTGCTCCCCACAAAAGTCACCAAACAAGACCTATACACTTTTTCAACTATCACAGACTCACCCACCGGAGTAGAAACACGAATAGGCATATCAAGTAATTCACAATGTAGATTTAGACCATTAGCAAATGATGAAGATACATAAGAAAATGTAGATCCAGGATCAAACAATACGGAAGCCATGCAATCACAAATCAAAAGGTTACCTGTGATGACAAAGATCGATGCCTCCGCCTGCATCTCCAAGGAAAAGCGTAACAATGGGCCCCATTAATTGTCTGTCCGTTGCCCCTACCATGTTGTGTCGTAGTGGCTCCAATGTGCCCATCACCTCTGCCGTTGTGGTGACCACCATTACCTCGACCACCACGTCCTCCAGAAAAGCGGCCTCTACCATGACCACCTCTACCTCTAGCTATGGGGGGTCTGTAACTCTGTTTTGGACAATTCCTCCTAACATGTCCAACCTCCCCACATCCATAACACTCTCTGGAGTCAGGCATAGGTCTCTCGGAGTAGTGTTGACCGTTCTGAGGTGGACCCCCAACTACAGTCTGTAGTGAAGACTGAATTGGTCGACTTGAGTAACCTCCGGAGCTCTGTCCTCTAGTATACGAACCATTGAACTCACCTCCCTTTCGAAACCTTTTTGATGTCGATGTAGTGGTGAAGTCGTCTGGCTTCACTCCTTCCACCTCTATCACAAAGTCTACCACCTCTTGGAAGGATGTTGCCGTAGCCGCTATCTGTAAGGCCGAAATCCGCAATTCTGACCTCAACCCCTTCACAAAGCGGCGAATCCGTTCTTGTGGACTGAAACAGAGTTGAGTGGCATACCTTGATAAAGCACGAAACTTAGCCTCATATGCGTTAACCGTCATCCTACCTTGCTCGAGACTCAAGAACTCATCCCTTTTTCTATCTCTCAACGTCCTTGGGATATACTTCTCCATAAACAGAGTAGAGAAGGATGCCCAAGTCATGGGTGTGGCCTCTGTCAGTTGACACTCGACATGTGATCGCCACCACATTTTGGCGTTCCCTTGAAACTGATAGCTTACGAACTCAACGCCAAACCGTTCTACTATCCCCATCTTGTGTAGTAGCTCATGACAATCAACCAGAAAATCGTAGGCGTCCTCTGATTCTGCACCCTTAAAGACTGGAGGTTTCAATTTCAAGAACTTACTGAAAAGTTCATGTTGATCGTTTGTCATAATAGGCCCAGTAGTCAGACGTGGAAATGTGCCTATTCCCAATGGTGCATCCATGCGGGGAGCCATAGTAGCCGCATGTCGTACCTCTGAAACCGGAGGTGTTGGTGCAGAAACCATTGGAGGTGCTTGACCTTGATCAGATAACCCACTAAGATAAGCAAGAACCTGATTGATCATCTCTGGGGTAGGTTGGGGTGGCATTTCCTCATTCGGCACTTGTTCATTCTCCCCTTCCTCACCCTCTCTTATCACCTCTTCAGTCGGTGGAGGAGTCACTGCCCTAGCATCAGATGGGCTAGGTGCTCTTCCTCTTCCTCTAGAGGACGTCCTCCCATGACCTCTTCCACGGCCTCTTGCCGCTGTTCTTCCTCGAGCCACAGCCCCAGTGGCTGGCTCAGATGTTTCTTCTTTGTGCCGTTGTTCTTCTTTGGTGCGGTCGTTGCTCTAGTTCTAACCATCTGCGAAATAGAGTGAAGATGGTCAGATACCAATTCGTATCGCCCAGATACCAATTGGACTCAAGTAGTAGCACGAAAGAAAGAATGAAAGAATGGAATTTTCCTAGAGTCTTATAGCTTCTCAAGGAAAAGTAAAGGCGTCCCCCTACCGTTCCTTAAGACTCTACTAGACCTGTTCTTGTGTGATGAGACCAACGAACCTAATGCTCTGATACCAAGTTTGTCACGACCCAAATCGGGGCCGCGACTGGCACCCACATTTACCCTCTATGTGAGCGAACCAACCCATATAACCTTAACATTTTCAGAATATATCAACAGAAAATAATGCGGAAGACTTAAACTCATTAATAAAAACAATTCAAACTATTATTAATATCCCCAAAATCTGGAAGTCATCATCACAAGAACATCTATCTCAAATTACTAAAACTAGGAATGTCTAAGAACAAATAACTAAAAAGCTAGTCCATGCCGGAAGTTCAAGGCATCAAGACTTGAAGAAGAAGAAGACCCAGTCCAAGCTAGACGCATTAGCTCACCCTGAATTTCCGATGAAGTGAAGACTGGCTAGATCTACTGTTGAGTTGAAGTTGACGGAACGTTTGCTGCATTACACAAATAACAAAGAAGAAAACATAAAAGTAGGGGGTCAGTACAACCACAAGTACTGAGTAGATATCATCGGCTAACTCAAAATAGGGAACAGTATATATCAATAATAATGTAAATCAACTACAATACTCAACATGTAGCAACAACAAGTAGTAAATCATCAATAAGTACTACCAAGTTCATTCATGAGGACTCAAGCCTCAATACCATACTCGTTTGGGGATTAAGTTCATTATGTTGAGTATATTATCATCTTTCAAGATTCATTATCTTTCTTCCTCTTGTGTCGGTACGTGACACTCCGATCCCCTACAACTATGTGTCGGTACGTGACACTCTGATCCCCTATATGTGTCAGAACGTGACACTCCGATCCCCTATATGTGTCGGAACGTGACACTCCGATCCCCTATATGTGTCGGAACGTGACACTCCGATCCCCTATATGTGTTGGAACGTGACACTCCGATCCCCTATATGTGTCGGAACGTGACACTCCGATCCCCTATATGTGTCGGTACGTGACACTCCGATCCCCTAATTCTACGTGTCGGTTCGTGACACCCGTCCCACTAATACTATGTGTCGGAACGTGACACTCCGATCCACTAATACTATGTGTCGGAACGTGACACTCCGATCCACTAATACTATGTGTCGGAACGTGACACTCCGATCCACTAACATCATTCTATCCGTTCATCAAGCCTTCTCTATACCAAGACATCATCAATCCCATCACTTTAATTCATCAAGCCTTCTTTTATACTAAGGCATCATCATTAATAACATAGATTAAAGTTTCTTTCAAGATTTGGGATTAGATAGTTTTCATCATGCTTGTCTTATCAAAATCACATAATCATATTCATGCAAGCATACAATTAAGCATATAGCAGAGTTTACAATACAATCAATACATATTATTCACTATTAAGAGTTCACTACGAATATCGTAAAGTAACCATAACCTACCTCCACCGAAGAATTGGAATCAACAAGCAATTTCCCAAGCTTTGATATTCTTCTTCCTTGTTCGACTCTCTCTCTCTTTCAATCGATCAATCTGTCTCTCTCTTTTCTTTTCTCTTTTTTCTTATTCAAACCCTCTTTCTTTTACCCTAATTCATATATAATTAAGAATGAAAGATGGTAATAATGACCCACTAATTAACTTAGGGTTACCTATTTTAACCCTCAAGTAATTAGATTTAATAATAATAACCCTCAAACTTTATAATTAAGGAAAGAATAGTCCAAAACGTCCCTTAAAACGAGGAAAGAAATCCTAAACTGCCTGGGACTGCGCAACCTGTGACGGGCCGTCGTGGGTACGACGGTCCGTCACGGTGGTCGTCGCGACCTCCCTCGACCCCAGGTGGGCTGTGACGGTCCGTCCTGCCCTCCGTCCTGGCGGTCAGAAACTCGTTTCTTGTGCCAAATTCTCAAAAGTTGAAGTGTTTTGCAACGGGAACTCACGACGGTTCGTCGTGGATGTGACGGTCCGTTCTGCCATTTCGTTACGAAGTTCAGAGAGTCGATTTTCAGTATCCGATTTTTTTTTTTCAAACTTCCAAGTGTCATGGAACGGACCTCTGTGACGCACCGTCGTGCCTGTGACGGTCCGTCGGGGTGTCCGTAGTCATTGGCCAGTTTTCCAGAAATAATTCTGCTGCTCAAAACGACTAAACAGGTTGTTACAGAGGGTGACTACACTTCCAATACGGTGCGTATTATCTCCTTTCTTGGTGCTCAGAAGATGGTTAGTAAGGGTTGTTTAGCTTTCTTAGCACATCTTAGGGATGACACTATCCAAGTACCCTCAATTGAATCAGTTTCGGTAGTTCGAGAATTTTTGGATGTGTTCCCTGCAGATCTTCCTGGTATGCCACCAGATAGGGATATTGACTTCTGTATCGACCTTGAACCGGGCACACGCCCCATTTATATACCCCCTTATAGAATGGCTCCCGCGGAGTTAAGAGAGTTAAAGGCACAACTTCAAGAGTTGTTGAGCAAAGGCTTCATTAGACCAAGTGCATCTCCTTGGGGTGCTCCGGTTTTGTTTGTGAAGAAGAAGGATGGGAGTTTTCGGATGTGCATAGACTACAGACAACTGAATAAGGTAACTATCAAGAACAAGTATCCTCTTCCTCGGATTGATGACTTGTTCGATCAGTTACAAGGTGCTTGTGTCTTCTCTAAGATTGACTTGAGATCCGGTTATCATCAATTGAAAATACGGGCAAGGGATGTACCAAAGACTGCTTTTCGAACTAGGTATGGACATTATGAATTTGTGGTGATGTCCTTTGGTCTTACGAATGCCCCTGCTGCGTTCATGAGTTTGATGAACGGGATTTTTAAGCCATATTTGGATCTCTTCCTGATTGTATTTATTGATGATATATTGGTGTACTCAAAGAGAAAGAAGGAACATGAAGAGCATTTGAGAATGGTATTGGAAACGTTGAGGGAGAAAAAGCTTTATGCCAAGTTCTCTAAGTGCGAGTTTTGGCTAGATGCAGTGTCCTTCTTGGGGCATGTGGTTTCTAAGGAAGGAGTGATGGTAGATCCTTCAAAGATTGAGACAGTGAAGAATTGGGTAAGACCCACTAATGTGTCAGAAATAAGAAGCTTTGTTGGGTTAGCTAGCTACTACCGCCGATTTGTCAAGGGATTCTCTTCTATCGCTTCCCAATTGACGAACTTGACTAAGCAAAATGTTCCATTTGTATGGTCGGATGAGTGTGAGGAAAGCTTTCAGAAGCTTAAGACTTTGTTGACTACCGCACCCATTCTCACCTTGCCCGTGGAAGGTAAGAACTTCATTGTTTATTGTGATGCATCCTATTCTGGGTTGGGTGCAGTACTAATGCAAGAGAAGAGTGTGATTGCTTATGCTTCAAGACAATTAAAGGTGCATGAACGTAACTACCCAACTCATGACTTGGAATTGGCGGTAGTGTTTGCACTAAAGCAATGGAGACACTATTTATATGGGGTTAAGTGTGAAGTCTATACGGATCATCGTAGCCTACAGTATGTCTTTACTCAGAAAGATTTGAACTTAAGACAGAGGAGATGGATGGAGTTACTAAAGGACTACGATATCACAATCTTGTATCATCCGGGAAAAGCGAATGTTGTAGCGGATGCTTTAAGTAGAAAGGCGGGAAGCATGGGAAGTCTAGCTCATTTGCAAGCTTCTAGACGCCCATTGGCTAGAGAGGTCCAGACTCTAGCTAATGACTTGATGAGAGTAGAAGTAAATGAGAAGGGAGGATTGTTGGCTAGTGTGGAGTCAAGATCTTCTTTTCTTGACAAAATTAAGGGAAAACAGTTTGATGATGAGAAACTAAGACGAATTCAAGATAAAGTATTGCGAGGAGAGGCTAAGGAAGCACAAATCGATGAGGAAGGTATTTTGAGAATCAAAGGAAGGGTATGTGTACCCCGCGTCGATGATTTGATCAACACTATTCTGACAGAGGCTCATAGTTCACGGTATTCTATACATTCGGGTGCGACCAAGATGTACCGTGACCTAAAGCAAAACTTTTGGTGGAGTAGAATGAAGCGTGATATTGTTGACTTTATTGCCAAATGTCCAAACTGTCAACAAGTAAAGTATGAACACCAAAGGCCCGGAGGAACACTTCAGAGAATGCCCATTCCTGAATGGAAGTGGGAGAGAATCGCAATGGACTTTGTGGTTGGTCTTCCAAAGACAATGGGGAAGTACGACTCTATTTGGGTGATTGTTGATAGGTTAACTAAGTCTGCTCATTTTATCCCGGTCAAGGTGACTTACAATGCAGAGAAGTTAGCCAAGATCTATATCTCAGAAATCGTTCGATTGCATGGGGTTCCACTCTCCATTATATCAGATAGAGGTACGCAGTTTACTTCTAAGTTTTGGAAAACATTGCATGCAGAATTGGGTACTAGGTTGGACCTTAGTACTGCGTTCCATCCTCAGACCGATGGTCAGTCTGAGAGGACGATTCAAGTGTTGGAGGATATGCTTCGTGCATGTGTGATAGAGTTTGGTGGCCATTGGGATAGCTTCTTACCCTTAGCGGAGTTTTCATACAATAATAGCTATCACTCAAGCATTGACATGGCTCCATTTGAAGCATTGTATGGAAGGAGATGTAGATCTCCCATTGGTTGGTTTGATGCATTCGAGGTTAGACCTTGGGGTACTGATCTCTTGAGGGATTCGTTAGATAAGGTGAAGGGCATTCAAGAAAAGCTTCTAGCGGCGCAAAGTAGACAAAAGGAATACGCAGATCGAAAGGTTAGAGACTTGGAGTTCATGGAGGGTGAACAAGTCTTGTTGAAGGTTTCACCTATGAAAGGGGTGATGCGGTTTGGCAAAAGAGGTAAGCTAAGTCCAAGGTACATTGGACCATTTGAGGTACTAAAGCGAGTAGGGGAGGTGGCTTATGAATTAGCCTTACCTCCAGGGCTGTCCGGAGTGCATCCGGTGTTTCATGTGTCCATGTTGAAAAGATACCATGGAGATGGAAACTACATCATCCGTTGGGATTCAGTTTTGCTTGATGAGAACTTGACTTATGAAGAAGAACCGGTTGCTATATTAGATAGAGAGGTTCGCAAGTTGAGGTCGAGAGAGATTGCATCCATCAAAGTCCAATGGAAGAATCGACCGGTTGAAGAAGCTACTTGGGAGAAGGAGGCAGATATGCAAGAGAAATACCCACATCTGTTTACAGATTCAGGTACTCCTTTTCGCCATTGTTTTTCTTCTTTTGATCGTTCGGGGACGAACGATGGGTAAATTAATATCTATTGTAACGACCTGTTTAGTCGTTTTGAGCAGCAGATTTTATTTCTGGAAAAACTGGCCAAAACTACGGACATCCCGACGGACCGTCACAGGCACGACGGTCCGTCACAGAGGTGTCGTTCCATGACACTTAGAATTCTGAAATTGGGTACTGAAAATCGACTCTCTGAACATCGTAACGGAGGCGGGGCGGACCGTCACTGGTGTGACGGCCGTCACGATCACCGAGTCCGGGAGGTTGCGGCGACCGCGTGACGGACCGTCGCGCAGCACGACGCCCGTCACAGTTGCGCAAATCCCGAGCGATTTAGGATTTCTTCCCTCGTTTTAAGGGACGCTTGGACTATTCTTTCCTTAATTATAAAGTTTGAGGGTTAATATTAATAAATCTAATTACTTGGGGGTTAAAATAGGTAACCTTAAGTTAATTAGTGGGTCATTATTACCATCTTTTATTCTTAATTATATATGAATTAGGGTAAAAGAAAGAGGGTTTGAATAAAACAAAAGAGAAAGAACGAGAGAGAGAAAAGAGAAACGAATTGAGGAAGATTGAACGAGAAGAACAAAGCTTGGGAGAATTCTTGTTGATTCCAATTCTTCGGTGGAAGTAGGTTATGGTTTATTTTACGATATTCGTAGTGAACTCTTAATAGTGAATAATATGTATTGATTGTATTGTAAACTCTGCTATATGCTTGATTGTATGCTTGCATGAATATGATTATGTGATTTTGATAAGACAAGCATGATGAAACCTATCTAATCCCAAATCTTGAAAGAAACTTTAATCTATGTTATTAATGATGATGCCTTAGTATAAAAGAAGGCTTGATGAATTAAAGTGATGGGATTGATGATGCCTTGGTATAGAGAAGGCTTGATGAACGGATAGAATGATGTTAGGGGATCGGAGTGTCACGTTTCGACACATAGTATTAGTGGATCGGAGTGTCACGTTCCGACACATAGTATTAGTGGATCGGAGTGTCACGTTCCGACACATAGTATTAGTGGGACGGGTGTCACGAACCGACACGTAGAATTAGGGGATCGGAGTGTCACGCATCGACACATATAGGATCGGAGTGTCACGTTCCGACACATATAGGGATCGGAGTGTCACGCATCGACACATAGTGGTAGGGGATCGGAGTGTCACGTACCGACACAAGAGGAAGAAAGATAATGAACCTTGATAAATGATAATATACTCAACATAATGAACTTAATCCCCAAACGAGTATGGTATTGAGGCTTGAGTCCTCAAGGATGAACTTGGTGATATTCATTGATGATTAATACTTGTTGTCGCTACATGTTGAGTATTGTAGTTGATTTACATTATTATTGATATATACTTGTTCCCTATTTTGAGTTAGCCGATGATATCTACTCAAGACGTGTGGTTGTAATCGACCCTACTTTTATGTTTTTCTTCTTTCTTATTTGTGTAATGCAAAGAAACGTTCCGTCAACTTCAACTCATCAGCAGATCTAGCCAGTCTTCACTTCATCGGAAATTCAGGGTGAGCTAATGCGTCTAGCTTGGACTGAGTCTTCTTCTTCAAGTCTTGATGCCTTGAACTTCCGGCATGGACTAGCTTTTTAGTTATTTGTTCTTAGACATTCCTAGTTTAGTAATTTGAGATAGATGTTCTTGTGATGATGACTTCCAGATTTTGGGGATATTAATAATAGTTTGAAATGTTTTATTTATGAGTTTAAGTCTTCCGCATTTCTTTTGTTGATATTGTATTAAAATGTTAAGGTTTATTGGGTTGGTTCGCTCACATAGGAGGGTAAATGTGGGTGCCAGTCGCGGTCCCGTTTTGGGTCGTGACAGTATTCCTCCTATAATTATTTCTTTTTCTGTTGTTTCTTCATTCGTGTTTACTATCTCACTAGGTAGTCCAGGGCATGTATATCCTGTTCTTATAATTTCTTCTTCTAATACTAACTCTCTTGTTATATAATTTTCTTCTTGTCCTGTATTTATTAATATTTTATATTTTCTTTGGTCTATTATTCTGTTATGAAATAATGATATGGTGTTATTTCTTCTTTATCCAATAAGTTTTGTGGAATTTCATATTTTCTTTTAGATGTACTCATCCTTGATGAGGTAGCTCTTGTCAATGTATTTGGTACGCTTGAAGTGCTTAATCTTTCTTTTACTATCTCTAAATCTTCTTCTATATCAATTTCTTTATAGCTATAGTCATTATTGTCTATTACAGTAATTATTTTTTCAAAAGGATTTTCTATTTTTATTTTGTTAATTTTATTTTTTGCTGTTATTTTATGCTTCGTTGTTAATATATATAGATGTTTACATCTTGCTGTAAATAATTTGCTTCCTGGTGCTAGTTCAATTCCAGATATTTTCCAATATAGAACTAATGATCTATCTATATTTTTATCTGTTAATGATACTGTATAATTAGCACTTATTGTAAACTTAAATTTTTGATATATCAAGTTTCCTTTTACTGCACTAATTACGCTTTTTTCTATAGGGTGTACAATTCTATCATCTGCTAAGTATATTTCTATAGGTGTATCTATTCCTTCTCTAAAGCAAGCTTTTATTAATATTTGCTCCTCCTAAATGTACATATTTTATTGGTGTTTTAG
This sequence comes from Solanum arcanum, assembly GCA_027789145.1. Taxonomy (NCBI): domain Eukaryota; kingdom Viridiplantae; phylum Streptophyta; class Magnoliopsida; order Solanales; family Solanaceae; genus Solanum; species Solanum arcanum. The sequence goes on from CM050937.1 coordinate 52,076,757, forward strand.
CTTTTATATCTTGTATTTCTTTGTTTATCATTCTTTTATTTATTATAGGTATATATGCTTTTCCTCTTGTGTATTTACAATCTATGATATGTTCTTTTTGACTAACTACATAATATTCTTCTTTTTGTCTTTTAAACAAATTTCTTAAAATAGGTATTTCTAGTACTTTTTCAACACTTAAATCTAATTCTTTTCCTTTTATTTGTTCAAATATCGTATTATCAAATATAATTTTCTGCTCGATGATTCTTCATCTAGATATTCTTTCTTAGATATTATTTTTATTTCATTTTCAGACATTATATTTCTTCATCTGTTTCGTTATTATCTATGTTAATATTTTCTTCTTCATTCTCAGTTTCTATATCTGATACTTTATATATACTATCATTTTCACTTAATTCATAATCTATGTACTCTATTTGCATATATTTTTTATTGTCTATAATAAATTCTGCTATTTGTTTTCTTTTTGGATTTTTGGGTAATTTACAATCTTTAGCTATGTGTCCTATCTTTCCACAATTATAACAAGTACATTGGGATATTTTTCTTTTTGGTCTGTATGGTCTTTTTATTTTATGGTTTTTTACATAATACCTTCGTCTTGGTTGTTTATATTTATATATAGTTTTGTTTTTTCTATAATTTTTATATCTTTTAGATTTTTGTTTTTTAGTTGTGCATCCAAATTGTGGTGCCATTTTATTTCATTTGTTAATTCTAGCTCACAAATTTCTTAAAATAGGTATTTCTAGTACTTTTTCAACACTTAAATCTAATTCTTTTCCTTTTATTTGTTCAAATATCGTATTTTCAAATATAATTTTCTGTTCTGATGATTCTTCATCTTGATATTCTTTCTTAGATATTATTTTTATTTCATTTTCAGACATTATATTTCTTCATCTGTTTCCTTATTATCTATGTTAATATTTTCTTCTTCATTCTCAGTTTCTATATCTGATACTTTATATATACTATCATTTTCACTTAATTCATAATCTATGTACTCTATTTGCATATATTTTTCATTGTCTATAATTAATTCTGCTATTTGTTTTCTTTTTGGATTTTTGGGTAATTTACAATCTTTAGCTATGTGTCCTATCTTTCCACAATTATAACAAGTACATTGGGATATTTTTCTTTTGGTCTGTATGGTCTTTTTATTTTATGGTTTTTTACATAATACCTTCTGTCTTGGTTGTTTATATTTATATATAGTTTTGTTTTTCTATAATTTTTATATCTTTTAGATTTTTGTTTTTAGTTGTGCATCCAAATTGTGGTGCCATTTTATTTTTGCAACATGATAAATTTTTATTTAATACTTTTTCCATTTTTAATCTTTCTTTTTGGTTTTCACATAGTTGTATGAACCATTGATTTAAAAATTTTATTCTAGATCCTAAAGTATCTACCATTCCTTCATTATTCCAATCCTTTATTACGTTTGTACTAAATGGTTCTGGTAATTTCGTATAATATTGTTTTCTTATTTCTTTTGCTTCATCTAAATTGTATTTAGCTTTGTAATAATATTCTTTAAATGCGCAAGTATATTCCTCTAAGTAACACATTTTACATATAGCTAATTTTGTCATAAGTTGTCTATTTATCATTTTTTCTCTATTTTGTTCTCTTATATCTATAGTCATACCTCCAAATTCATTTCTTATTGCTGATTCATATTTATCTAGTATATCTATATTTGTTGCTGATGCGGATCCATCCATTTTCTTATCATTCCTAAGTACTTCTAAACTTTCCGAGGGTAGATTTTCTATCCATAATTTTGTTGTTCCTACGAATGTTCTTTCTATGTATCTTGGTGTTTTCGCTGTTTCTAGTTTGTTATCTATTAAATGTTTAGACATATTTCCTATCCATAATAATATTGCTTTATTTATATCTGCGACACAATCTAAATCTAAGAAATTGTATTGTTCATTTGCTGGTTTAGGTGTCCAATTTTTATTTAGTCTACTGTTCCATATTGCATTATTTCTATCTGATTGTTGATAGCTTTCTGTATAATAAGTTGGTGGTGTCCTCCTAGGACTAACTCTAGGACTATTTCTGGGACTATTATCTGGGGTTTTAACTCTTGACGTACTAGGCCTATTCATATCTCCTGTGTTTATTTCTAATTTTTTTGGTTTATTTTTCTGTTCTAAATATGAACAAAATCTTCGATAAACCATTTATTCCAAAGAACCAAAAAGACTCATTATTTATACCACCACAAATACATACTTACTCAGAAAGTTTGAACCAAGATAAAAAAGCCTACAACCACATAACCCGCTCATATATTGAAAGCCTTCATAAAATCCAAAATTATTTGAACTCAACACCTAGATCTCCAACTACCAAAGACCCTAATACTGATTTTATAACCCAAAAGCTACAAGGATATAATAAGTTAATAGCACAACCAGGTACCAATGCAAATCTAGTAAAAACATGTTATAGTTATGGATTACTTAGTACAGTTTATTTCTTCTAAATTTTGTACTTCTTGTTTTGCTTGTGTTTTTATTTTTTCAATTTCTTTTGATTTATCTATTTCTTCATTTTCTTTTGTTATTCTTACCATAGCTGTTAAACTATCTTCTAATTTTGCTGTTTCATTTTCTAGCATAAATAGAGGGTTTCCCTCATTAATAAAATATCAATCTTCCATCTTCCTCTTCTCTCTCTAAAAATCCGCTTCCCCCCTCCATTGGTATCAGAGCTAGATAATTAAATAACTATGGAAAACAAATCAACTATGACAGATGATCTACAAGAACAGGTATACCATTTTATATTCATGAGTAGCTAAATTAATTTATTCCTGAAAATCTCTTGTTAATTATAATTGTTTATCATGTTTGAATAATGTTTTAATAACCATCTTTAGCAAGTTTGCTACAGAAATATTCTTCGAATAAGTATGCCCAGACTATGCCATCCTAAGGTTGAAACCGGTAGGCAGAGGAGGCCGTTTAGGGGAGTAAACAAAGTTGAGGCGCTGTTAGGGTAACTAATCAAAGAAGAAAGCTGTAGTAGTGACCAGACGAGATGATTATTAAATCATTATTTATGCATAATAAGCAAGTATAATTTATTAAGAGGTTGGAAGGAATAAAATTTTAGTGAAAAATGAAAGTAATAAAAATGGAAACATACCTATTAAACGATGATGTTGATTATAAGATATTATTATTCTATATATTAAAAAGTCTCAATCTTGATATAAAAAGAGAAATTTATAACAAATTATTAACGTATGAAATAATAGAAATAACAACCCAAGGTTGGACTGAGTTAACTATACAAAGTATAGAAGATGAACTTCACTTTGACATATATGATTTATATGATGATTTAGATATTGGAGACTAAATATGACTGAACATTGGCTAAGGCGATATGGTAAAAAATACAGGTTAAAAAAGATTAAATATCCAGAAAAATTAAGCAAGCTTTTTAAAATATTATATAAAAGGTTATGATAAATAAAAATAAAAATACTAAAATAACAAAAACTAAGATAGACAAAAAAGTACGAAAAATATGGAAAAAATTAAAATCCTTATATATAGTATATCAATTATCACAACTAGTCAAAACAGATAATGATAAAAAAGATCATTTGATAAATATAATTTCAAAAACAGAATACAAATATGTTTGCTATTTGAAGAAACAATATGAACGAAGAAAAATATAAACAACAATTAATAGAAAAAATAATGGAACAAAAACTAAATGAAGATCAAAATGAAGATATTGAAGTAAATGAAATAGATGGAAATGAAAATGACCAACAATCAAAAATAAGCGATATAAGTGAAACATATACAGAAATTCTAGAACAGATAAATAAACCAAAAAAATTAGAAATAAACACAGGAGATATGAATAGGCCTAGTACGTCAAGAGTTAAAACCCAGGATAATAGTCCTAAATAGTCCTAGAGTTAGTCCTAGGAGGACACCACCAACTTATTATACGTAAAGCTATCAACAATCGATAGAAATAATGCAATATGGAACAGTAGACTAAATAAAAATTGGACACCTAAACCAGCAAATGAACAATACAATTTCTTAGATTTAGATTGTGTCGCAGATATAAATAAAGCAATATTATTATGGATAGGAAATATGTCTAAACAGTTAATAGATAACAAAATAGAAACAGCGAAAACACCAAGATACATAGAAAGAACATTCGTAGGAACAACAAAATTATGGATAGAAAATCTACCCTCGGAAAGTTTAGAAGTACTTAGGAATGATAAGAAAATGGATGGATCCGCATCAGCAACAAATATAGATATACTAGATAAATATGAATCAAAGAATAAGAAATGAATTTGGAGGTATGACTACAGATATAAGAGAACAAAATAGAGAAAAAATAATAAATAGACAACTTATGACAAAATTAGCTATATGTAAAATGTGTTACTTAGAAGAATATACTTTCGCATTTAAAGAATATTATTACAAAGCTAAATACAATTTAGATGAAGCAAAAGAAATAAGAAAACAATATTATACGAAATTACTGTAACCATTTAGTACAAACGTAATAAAGGATTGGAATAATAAAGGAATGGTAGATACTTTAGGATCTAGAATAAATTTTTAAATCAATGGTTCATACAACTATGTGAAAACCAAAAGAAATATTAAAAATGGAAAAAGTATTAAATAAAAATTTATCATGTTGCAAAAATAAAATGGCACCACAATTTGGATGCACAACTAAAAACAAAAATCTAAAAGATATAAAAATTATAGAAAAACAAAACTATATATAAATATAAACAACCAAGACGAAGGTATTATGTAAAAAACCATAAAATAAAAAGACCATACAGACTAAAAAGAAAAATATCCCAATGTACTTGTTATAATTGTGGAAAGATAGGACACATAGCTAAAGATTGTAAATTACCCAAAAATCCAAAAAGAAAACAAATAGCGTAATTAATTATAGACAATGAAAAATATATGCAAATAGAGTACATAGATTATGAATTAAGTGAAAATGATAGTATATATGAAGTATCGATATAGAAACTGAGAATGAAGAAGAAAATATTAACATAGATAATAACGAAAACAGATGAAGAAATATAATGTCTGAAAATGAAATAAAAATAATATCTAAGAAAGAATATCAAGATGAAGAATCATCGTAATGTAAAATTATACTTGATAATACGATATTTGAACAAATAAAAGGAAAAGAATTAGATTTAAGTGTTGAAAAAGTACTAGAAATACCTATTTTAAGAAATTTGTTTAAAAGACAAAAAGAAGAATATTATGTAGTTAGTCAAAAAGAACATATCATAGATTGTAAATACACAAGAGGAAAAGCATATATACCTATAATAAATAAAAGAATGATAAACAAAGAAATACAAGATATAAAAGCTAAAACACCAATAAAATATGTACATTTAGGAGGAACAGAAATATTAATAAAAGCCTGCTTTAGAGAATGAATAGATACACCTATAGAAATATACTTAGCATATGATAGATATGTTCACCCTATAGAAGAAAGTGTATTTAGTGCAGTAAAAAGAAACTTGATATATCATAAATTTAAGTGTACAATAAGTGCTAATTATACAAAGATCATTAATGAGATAAAAATATAGATAGATCATTAGTTCTATATTGGAAAATATCTGAATAGAACTAGCACTGTGAAGCAAATTATTTACAGCAAGATGTAAAAATCTATATATATTAACAACGAAACATAAAATAACAGCAAAAAATAAAATTAACAAAATAAAAATAGAAAATCCTTTTGAAAAAATAATTACTGTAATAGACAATAATGACTATAGCTATAAAGAAATTGATATAGAAGAAGATTTAGAGATAGTAAAAGAAAGATTAAGCACTTCAAGCGTACCAAATACATTGACAAGAGCTACCTCATCAAGGATGAGTACATCTAAAAGAAAATATGAAATTCCACAAAACTTATTGGATAAAGAAGAAATAACACCATATCATTATTTCATAACAGAATAATAGACCAAAGAAAATATAAAATATTAATAAATACAGGACAAGAAGAAAATTATATAACAAGAGAGTTAGTATTAGAAGAAGAAATTATAAGAACAGGATATACATGCCCTGGACTACCTAGTGAGATAGTAAACACGAATGAAGAAACAACAGAAAAAGAAATAATTATAGGAGGAATACCCTTAGTAATACAATTCAAAATATACCAAGGAGATCATAATATTACATTAGGAATAAAATGGTTAGAAAAAGTTAGACCATACATGTAACGAGCTGTTTAGTCGTTTTAGAGCAGCAGAACAAATTCTGGAAAAACTGGCTGAAACCCCGGACCCAACGACGGACCGTCGCAGGCTCGACGGACCGTCGTGAGTGTTCCGTCCCATGACACTTAGAATTCTTAATTTGGGTACTGAAAATCGACTCTCTGAACTTCGTAACGAAATGGCAGAACGGACCGTCACACCCACGACGAACCGTCGTGAGTACCCGTTGCAAAACACTTCAACTTTTGAGAATTGGGTACGAGAAACGAGTTCCTGACCGCCAGGACGGAGGTGCAGGACGGACCGTCACAAGCGTGACGGGCCGTCACAGCCACCTGGAATCTGGGGAGGACACAACGGCCTGTGTGACGGACCGTCGCACCCACGACGGCCCGTCACAGGTTGCGCAGTCCCAGGCAAAATAGGATTTCTTTCCTCGTTTTAAGGGACGTTTTGGACTATTCTTTCCTTAATTATAAAGTTTGAGGGTTATTATTATTAAATCTAATTACTTGGGGGTTAAAATAGGGAACCCTAAGTTAATTAGTGGGTCATTATTACCATCTTTCATTCTTAATTATAGAATAATTAGGGTAAAAGAAAGAGGGTTTGAATAAAGCAAAAAAAAGAAAAGAGGAAGAGAGGGACGATTTGAGAGAGAGAATAAACGAGAAGAAGAAAACAAGTCTTGGGAATTTCTTGCTTGATTCCAATTCTTCGGTGGAGGTAGGTTATGGTTTCTTTTACGATATTCGTAGTAAACTCTTAATAGTGAATGATATGTGTTGATAGTATTGTAAACCCCTCTATGTGCTTAAATTGTATGCTTGCATGAATATGATTATGAAATTGTGAATAAATAAGCATGATGACGCTATTGAATCCCAAATCTTGATAAAAACCCTAATTCACTTGTTAATGATGATGCCTTAGTATGAAAGAAGGCTTGATGAATTAGGGGATCGGGTGCCACGTTCCGGTACCAGGATAGAATGAATATGAGGATCGGAGTATCACGTTCCGACACCAGGATAGAATATGAGGATCGGGTGCCACGTTCCGGTACCAGGATAGAATGAATATGAGGATCGGAGTGTCACGTTCCGACACCAGGATAGAATATGAGGATCGGGTGCCACGTTCCGGTACCAGGATAGAATGAATATGAGGATCGGGTGCCACGTTCCGGTACCAGGATAGTATATGACGATCAGAGTGTCACGTTCCGACACCAGGATAGAATATGAGGATCGGGTGCCACGCCCGGCACCAGGATAGAATGAATATGAGGATCGGGTGCCACGCTCCGGCACTGTGATAGTATATGAGGATCGGGTGCCACGTTCCGGTACCAGGATAGAAATAGAGGAGCGGAGTGTCACGTACCGACACAAGAGGAAGAAAGATAATGAATCTTGAAAGATAATGAATATACTCAATCTAATGAACTTAATTCCCAAATGAGTATGGTATTGAGGCTTGAGTCCTCATGTGTGAACTCGGTTGTAGTTATTGATGAATTCATGTTGTTATTGCTACATGTTGAGTATTTTAGTTGAGTTTATGATATTATTGATATATACTGTTCCCTATTTTGAGTTGGCCGATGATATCTACTCAGTACCCGTGGTTTGTACTGACCCCTACTTTTATGTTTTCTTCTTTGTTATTTGTGGAATGCAGCAAACGTTTCGTCAACTTCAACTCAACAGTAGATCTAGCCAGTCTTCACTACCTTCGGAAATTCAGGGTGAGCTAATGCGTCTAGCTTGGACTGGGTCTTCTTCTTCAAGTCTTGATGCCTTGAACTTCCGGCATGGACTAGATAGTATTAGTTTTAGCTTCTTAGACAGTTTTAGTTTAGCAAATTTGAGATAGATGTTCTTGTGATGATGACTTCCAGATTTTGGGGATAATAATAATAGTTTTGAATTGTTTTTATTAATGAGTTTAAGTCTTCCGCATTACTTTCTGTTGATATATATATTGAAATGATAAGGGTTAAATTGGTTGGTTCGCTCACATAGGAGGGTAAGTGTGGGTGCCAGTCGCGGCCCGGTTTTGGGTCGTGACAAACTTGGTATCAGAGCATTAGGTTCGTTGGTCTCATCACACAAGAACAGGTCTAGTAGAGTCTTAAGGAACGGTAGGGGGACGCCTTTACTTTTCCTTGAGAGGCTATAAGACTTTAGGAAAATTCCATTCTTTCATTCTTTCTTTCGTGCTACTACTTGAGTCCAATTGGTATCTGGGCGATACGAATTGGTATCTAACCATCTTCACTCTATTTCGCAGATGGTTAGAAATAGAGCGACGACTGCACCAGCAGCAACAACTGCAAGACAGGAAACGACTGAGCCAGCCACTGGGGCTGTGGCTCGAGGAAGAGTAGTGGCAAGAGGCCGTGGAAGAGGTCGTGGGAGGACGTCCTCTAGAGGAAGAGGACGAGCACCTAGCCCATCTGATACTAGGGCGGTGACTCCTCCACCGACTGAAGAGGTGATAAGAGAGGGTGAGGAAGGGGAGAATGAACAAGCGCAACATGAGGAATTGCCACCCCAACCTACCCCAGAGATGATCAATCAGGTTCTCGCTTATCTTAGCGGGTTATCTGATCACGGTCAGGCACCTCCAATGGTTTCTGCACCAACACCTCCGGTTTCAAAGATACGACATGCGGCTACTATGGCTCCCCGCATGGATTCCTCATTGGAGATAGGCACATTTCCACGTCTGACTACTGGATCGATAATGACAAACGATCAGCACGAACTTTTCAGTAAGTTCTTGAAATTGAAACCTCCAGTCTTCAAGGGTGCAGAATCTGAAGATGCTTATGATTTTCTGGTTGATTGTCATGAGCTACTACACAAGATGGGGATAGTAGAACGGTTTGGAGTTGAGTTCGTAAGCTATCAGTTTCAAGGGAACGCCAAAATGTGGTGGCGATCACATGTCGAGTGTCAACCGACAGAGGCCACACCCATGACTTGGGAATCTTTCTCTACTCTGTTTATGGAGAAGTATATCCCAAGGACTTTGAGAGATAGAAAAAGGGATGAGTTCTTGTGTCTCGAGCAAGGTAGGATGACGGTTAACGCATATGAGGCTAAGTTTCGTGCTTTATCAAGGTATGCCACTCAACTCTGTTTCAGTCCACAAGAACGGATTCGCCGTTTTGTGAAGGGGTTGAGGTCGAGTGCGGATTTCGCCTTACGGATAGCGCCACGGCAACATCCTTCCAAGAGGTGGTAGACTTTGTGATAGAGGTGGAAGGAGTGAAGCTGCACGACTTCACCACTACATCGACATCAAAAAGGTTTCAAAGGGAGGTGAGTTCAATGGTTCAGATACTAGAGGACAGAGCTCTGAGGTTACTCAAGTCGACCAATTCACCCTCACTACAGATCAGTAGTTGGGGTCCACCTCAGAACGGTCAACACTACTCCGAGAGACCTATGCATGAACCCCGAGAGTGCTATGGATGTGGGGAGGTTGGACACATTAAGAGGTATTGTCCAAACCAGAGTTACAGAACCCCAATGGCTAGAGGTAGAGGTGGTCATGGTAGAGGCCATTTTTCTGGAGGACGTGGTGGTCGAGGTAATGGTGGTCACCAAAACGGCCGAGGAGATGGGCAACCGGAGCCACTACTACGCAACATGGTAGGGGCAATGGATGACGGGTGATAGGGCCCATTGTTACGCTTTCCCTGGGAGATCTCAAGCGAGGCGTCGATGCGCCATCACAGGTAACCTTTTAATTTGTGATTGCATGGCTTCCGTGCTGTTTGACCCTGGATCCACATTTTCTTATGTATCTTCCTCATTTGCTAATGGTCTAAATCTACATTGTGAATTACTTGATATGCCTATTCGTGTTTCTACTCCGGTGGGTGAGTCTGTGGTAGTTGAAAAAGTGTATAGGTCTTGTTTGGTGAATTTTGTGGGGAGCAACACTTACGTAGATTTGGTTATCTTAGAAATGAGTGATTTTGATGTAATTCTGGGTATGACTTGGCTTTCTCCGAATTTTGCGATTTTGGATTGTAACTCTAAAACTGTGACGTTAGCCAAGCCTGGGGCAGATCCGTTAGTGTGGGAGGGTGACTACACTTCCAATCCGGTGCGTATCATATCCTTTCTTCGTGCTAAGAAAATGGTTAGTAAAGGGTGTTTAGCTTTCTTGGCACATCTCAAGGATGACACTACTCAAGTACCCTCAATTGAGTCGGTTTCGGTAGTCCGTGAGTTTTTGGATGTGTTCCCTGAAGATCTTCCTGGTATGCCACCAGATAGGGATATTGACTTCTGCATCGATCTTGAACCGGGCACACGCCCCATTTCTATACCCCCGTATAGAATGGCTCCCATCGAATTAAGAGAGTTAAAGGCTCAGCTTCAAGAGTTGTTGAGCAAGGGCTTCATTAGATCGAGTGCATCTCCTTGGGGTGCTCCGGTTTTGTTTGTGAAGAAGAAGGATGGAAGTTTTCGGATGTGCATAGACTACAGACAACTGAACAAGGTAACTATCAAGAACAAGTATCCTCTTCCTCGAATTGATGACTTGTTCGATCAACTACAAGGTGCATGTGTCTTCTCGAAGATCGACTTGAGATCCGGTTATCATCAATTGAAGATACGAGCGACGGATGTGCCAAAGACTGCTTTTCGAACTAGATATGGGCATTACGAATTCGTAGTGATGTCCTTTGGTCTTACGAATGCTCCTGCTGCGTTCATGAGTTTGATGAATGGGATTTTTAAGCCATATTTGGATCTCTTCGTGATTGTATTTATTGATGATATATTTGTATACTCAAAGAGCAAGAAGGAACATGAAGAGCATTTGAGAATGGTATTGGAAACGTTGAGGGAGAAAAAGCTTTACGCCAAGTTCTCTAAGTGTGAGTTTTGGCTAGATGCAGTGTCCTTCTTGGGGCACGTGGTTTCGAAGGATGGGGTGATGGTAGATCCTTCTAAGATTGAGACAGTGAAGAATTGGGTAAGACCCACTAATGTGTCAGAAATAAGAAGTTTTGTGGGGTTAGCTAGCTACTACCGCCGATTCGTCAAAGGATTCTCTTCTATTGCTTCCCAATTGACGAACTTGACTAAGCAGAATGTTCCATTTGTATGGTCGGACGAGTGTGAGAAAAGCTTTCAGAAGCTTAAGACCTTGTTGACTACCGCACCAATTCTTACCTTGCCAGTGGAGGGTAAAAACTTCATTGTTTATTGTGATGCATCCTATTCGGGTTTGGGTGCAATGCTAATGCAAGAGAAGAACGTGATTGCTTATGCTTCAAGACAATTAAAAGTGCATGAACGTAACTATCCAACTCATGACTTGGAATTGGCCGCGGTAGTGTTTGCATTAAAGCAATGGAGGCACTACTTATATGGAGTTAAGTGTGAAGTCTATACGGATCATCGTAGCCTACAGTATGTCTTTACTCAGAAAGATTTGAACTTAAGACAGAGGAGATGGATGGAGTTACTAAAGGACTACGATATCACTATCTTGTATCATCCAAAAGCGAATGTTGTAGCGGATCCTTTAAGTAGAAAGGCGGGAAGCATGGGAAGTCTAGCTCATTTGCAAGCTTCTAGACGCCCATTGGCTAGAGAGGTCCAGACTCTAGCTAATGACTTGATGAGATTAGAAGTAAATGAGAAGGGAGGATTGTTGGCTAGTGTGGAGTCAAGATCTTCTTTTCTTGACAAAATTAAGGGAAAACAGTTTGATGATGAGAAACTAAGACGAATTCAAGATAAAGTATTACGAGGAGAGGCCAAAGAAGCGACAATCGATGAGGAAGGTGTTTTGAGAATCAAGGGAAGGGTATGTGTACCCCGAGTTGATGATTTGATCAACACTATTCTGACAGAGGCTCATAGTTCACGGTATTCTATACATCCGGGTGCGACCAAGATGTACCGTGACCTAAAGCAACACTTTTGGTGGAGTAGAATGAAGCGTGATATTGTTGACTTTATTGCCAAGTGTCCAAACTGTCAACAAGTAAAGTATGAACACCAAAGGCCAGGAGGAACACTTCAGAGAATGCCCATTCCGGAATGGAAGTGGGAAAGAATTGCTATGGACTTTGTGGTTGGTCTTCCAAAGACAATGGGTAAGTACGACTCTATTTGGGTGATTGTTGATAGGTTAACTAAGTCTGCTCATTTTATCCCGGTCAAGGTGACTTATAATGCAGAGAAGTTAGCCAAGATCTATATCTCAGAAATCGTTCGATTGCATGGGGTTCCACTCTCCATTATATCAGATAGAGGTACGCAGTTTACTTCTAAGTTTTGGAAAACATTGCATGCAGAATTGGGTACTAGGTTGGACCTTAGTACTGCGTTCCATCCTCAGACCGATGGTCAGTCTGAGAGGACGATTCAAGTGTTGGAGGATATGCTTCGTGCATGTGTGATAGAGTTTGGTGGCCATTGGGATAGCTTCTTACCTTTGGCAGAGTTTTCATACAACAATAGCTATCACTCAAGCATTGATATGGCCCCATTTGAAGCATTGTATGGGAGGACATGTAGATCTCCCATTGGTTGGTTTGATGCATTCGAGGTTAGGCCTTGGGGTACTGACCTTTTGAGGGATTCGTTAGAGAAGGTGAAGGGCATTCAAGAAAAGCTTCTAGCGGCGCAAAGTAGACAAAAGGAGTATGCAGATCGAAAGGTTAGAGACTTAGAGTTCATGGAGGGTGAACAAGTCTTGTTGAAGGTTTCACCTATGAAAGGGGTGATGCGGTTTGGCAAAAGAGGTAAGCTAAGCCCGAGGTACATTGGGCCATTTGAGGTACTAAAGCGAATAGGGGAGGTGGCTTATGAGTTAGCCTTGCCCCCAGGGCTGTCCGGAGTACATCCGGTATTTCATGTATCCATGTTGAAAAGATACCATGGAGATGGAAACTACATCATCCGTTGGGATTCAGTCTTGCTTGATGAGAACTTGTCATATGAGGAGGAGCCTGTTGCTATTCTAGATAGAGAAGTTCGCAAGTTGAGGTCAAGGGAGATTGCATCCATCAAAGTTCAATGGAAGAATCGACCGGTTGAAGAGGCTACTTGGGAGAAGGAGGCGGATATGCAAGAAAAATACCCACATCTGTTTACAGATTCAGGTACTCCTCTTCGCCACTGTTTTTCTTCTTTTGATCGTTCGGGGACGAACAATGGGTAAATTGGTATCTATTGTAACGACCTGTTTAGTCGTTTTAGAGCAGCAGAACAAATTCTGGAAAAACTGGCTGAAACCCGGGACCCAACGACGGACCGTCGCAGGCTCGACGGACCGTCGTGAGTGTTCCGTCCCATGACACTTAGAATTCTTAATTTGGGTACTGAAAATCGACTCTCGAACTTCGTGAATAAATGGCAGAACGGACCGTCACACCACGACGAACCGTCGTGAGTACCCGCAAAACACTTCAACTTTTGAGAATTGGAGTGCGAGAACGAGTTCCCGACCGCCAGACGGAGGTGCGGGCGGACCGTCACAAGGGTGACGGGCCGTCACACCACTGGAATGGGAGGACACAACGGCACGTGTGACGGACCGTCGCACCCACGACGTCGTCACAAAGTTCTGCGCAAATTCCCAGGCAAAATAGGATTTCTTTCCTCGTTTTAAGGGACGTTTTGGACTATTCTTTCCTTAATTATAAAGTTTGAGGGTTATTATTATTAAATCTAATTACTTGGGGGTTAAAATAGGGAACCCTAAGTTAATTAGTGGGTCATTATTACCATCTTTCATTCTTAATAATAGAATAATTAGGGTAAAAGAAAGAGGGTTTGAATAAAACAAAACACAAGAAAAGAGGAAGAGAGGGACGAATTGAGAGAGAGAATAAACGAGAAGAAGAAAACAAGTCTTGGGAATTTCTTGCTTGATTCCAATTCTTCGGTGGAGGTAGGTTATGGTTTCTTTTACGATATTCGTAGTAAACTCTTAATAGTGAATGATATGTGTTGATAGTATTGTAAACCCCTCTATGTGCTTAAATTGTATGCTTGCATGAATATGATTATGAAATTGTGAATAAATAAGCATGATGACGCTATTGAATCCCAAATCTTGATAAAAACCCTAATTCACTTGTTAATGATGATGCCTTAGTATGAAAGAAGGCTTGATGAATTAGGGGATCGGGTGCCACGTTCCGGTACCAGGATAGAATGAATATGAGGATCGGAGTGTCACGTTCCGACACCAGGATAGAATATGAGGATCGGGTGCCACGTTCCGGTACCAGGATAGAATGAATATGAGGATCGGAGTGTCACGTTCCGACACCAGGATAGAATATGAGGATCGGGTGCCACGTTCCGGTACCAGGATAGAATGAATTTGAGGATCGGGTGCCACGCTCCTACCAGGATAGTATATGAGGATCGGAGTGTCACGCCCGACACCAGGATAGAATATGAGGATCGGGTGCCACGTTCCGCACAGGATAGAATGAATATGAGGATCGGGTGCCACGTTCCGGTACCAGGATAGTATATGAGGATCGGGTGCCACGTTCCGGCACCAGGATAGAAATAGAGGAGCGGAGTGTCACGTACCGACACAAGAGGAAGAAAGATAATGAATCTTGAAAGATAATGAATATACTCAATCTAATGAACTTAATTCCCAAATGAGTATGGTATTGAGGCTTGAGTCCTCATGGGTGAACTCCGGTTGAGTTATTGATGAATTCATGTTGTTGTTGCTGCGTGTTGAGTGTTTTAGTTGAGTTTATGATATTATTGATATTTGCTGTTCCCTATTTTGAGTTGGCCGATGATATCTACTCAGTACCCGTGGTTGTACTGGCCCCTTCTTTTATGTTTTCTTCTTTGTTATTTGTGGAATGCAGCAAACGGTTCGTCAACTTCAACTCAACACTAGATCTAGCCGCCTTCACTACCTTGGGAAATTCAGGGTGAGCTAATGCGTCTAGCTTGGACTGGGTCTTCTTCTTCAAGTGTTGATGCCTTGAACTTCCGGCATGGACTAGCTAGTATTAGTTTTAGCTTCTTAGACAGTTTTAGTTTAGCAAATTTGAGATAGATGTTCTTGTGATGATGACTTCCAGATTTTGGGGATAATAATAATAGTTTTGAATTGTTTTTATTAATGAGTTTAAGTCTTCCGCATTACTTTCTGTTGATATATATATTGAAATGATAAGGGTTAAATTGGTTGGTTCGCTCACATAGGAGGGTAAGTGTGGGTGCCAGTCGCGGCCCGGTTTTGGGTCGTGACAATACAACATAGAAAATGAACAATTAACAATAACTTGCCAAAATAAGAAAATAATTATAAAAAGGACAAAATGATTAATGAAAATATTTATACTTGCAAAAATTATAGTAGAAGGATATCACAACAGATATTATACCTCTATGATAGATACAGGAGCAGAAGCGAATATATGTAAATATAATTGCTTACCAGAAGATAAATGGGAAAAATTAAAAACACCTATGGTAGTAACGGGATTTAACAATGAATGAAGTATGTTTAAATACAAAGCAAAAAATATAAAAATACAAATATGGGATAAAAAACTAACAATAGAAGAAATGTATAATTTTGAATTTACTACAAAAGATATTGTCACGACCCAAAACCGATCGCGACTGGCACCCACATTTACCCTCCTATGTGAGCGAACCAACCAATCTAAACCTTAACATTTTCAATATAATATCAACAGAAAATAATGCGGAAGACTTAACTCATTCATAAAAACCAAATCAATAACTATTATTCCCCAAAATCTGGAAGTCATCATCACAAGAACATCTATCTCAAATTACTAAACTAGGAATGTCTAAGAACAAAATAACTAAAAAGCTAGTCCATGCCGGAAGTTCAAGGCATCAAGACTTGAAGAAGAAGATCCAGTCCAAGCTAGACGCATTAGCTCACCCTGAATTTCCAAAAGTAGTGAAGACTGGCTAGATCTACTGTTGAGTTGAGGTTGACGGAACGTTTGCTGCATTCCACAATTAACAAAGAAGAAAACATAAAAGTAGGGGGTCAGTACAACCACAAGTACTGAGTAGATATCATCGGCCAACTCAAATAGAAAACAGTATATATCAGTTAATATCATAAATCAACTATAAACTCAACATGTAACAATAACAAGTACTATAATCATCAATAAGTACCATTAAGTTCATCCATGAGGGCGCAAGCCTCAATACCATGCTCATTTGGGAATTAAGTTCATTATGTTGAGTATATTCTCATCTTTCAAGATTCATTATCTTTCTTCCTCTTGTGTCGGTACGTGACACTCCGATCCCCTACATGTGTCGGAACGTGACACTCCGATCCCCTATATGTGTCGGAACGTGACACTCCGATCCCCTATATGTGTCGGAACGTGACACTCCGATCCCCTATATGTGTCGGAATGTGACACTCCGATCCCCTATATGTGTCGGAACGTGACACTCCGATCCCCTATATGTGTCGGAACGTGACACTCCGATCCCCTATATGTGTCGGAACGTGACACTCCGATCCCCTATATGTGTCGGAACGTGACACTCCGATCCACTAATACTATGTGTCGGAACGTGACACTCCGATCCACTAATACTATGTGTCGGAACGTGACACTCCGATCCACTAATACTATGTGTCGGAACGTGACACTCCGATCCACTAATCTCATTATATCCGTTCATCAAGCCTTCTCTATACCAAGGCATCATCAATCCCATTACTTTAATTCATCAAGCCTTCTTTTATACCAAGGCATTATCATTAATAAGTAGATTAAAGTTTCTTTCAAGATTTGGGATTCAATGGTTTTCATCATGCTTATTTCATCAAAATCACATAATCATATTCATGCAAGCATACAATTAAGCATATAGACAGGTTTACAATACCACCAATACATATCATTCACTATCATGAGTTCACTACGAATATCGTAAAATAACCATAACCTACCTCCACCGAAGAATTGAATCAACAAGCTATCTTCTCAAAATCCTTGCTATCCTCTTCGTTTCTCTCACTCTACTCGTTTGTTTCTCCTCTCTTTCTGTTCTGTTCTTTTTCTTATTCAAACCCTCTTTCTTTTACCCTAATTCATATATAATTAAGAATGAAAGATGGTAATAATGACCCACTAATTAACTTAAGGTTATCTATTTTAACCCCCAAGTAATTAGATTTATTAATATTAACCCTCAATCTTTATAATTAAGGAAAGAATAGTCCAAAACGTCCCTTAAAATGTGGAAAGAAATCCGATTCGATCGGGACTACGCGACTGCGGACGGGCCGTCATGCTCGCGACGGTCCGTCACGCAGTCGCCGCAGCCATTACTTCTTAGTGATCAGTGACGGTCCGTCACCCTGTGACGGTCCGTCCTGCCGTTCGTTATGGAGTTCGGAGTCGATTTTCAGTACCAAATTTCAGTAATTCTAAGTATCTTTGAAAGCGATGCACCCTCGACGGGCCGTCGTGCCTGTGACGGTCCGTCGCAGTGCCCGTGGTCTTGGCCAGTTTTTCAAGAATTAAATCTGCTGCTCGAAACGACTAAACAGGTCGTTACAATAGATACCAATTTACCCATCGTTCGTCCCCGAACGATCAAAAGAAGAAAAACAATGGCGAAAAGGAGTACCTTAATCTGTAAACAGATGTGGGTATTTTTCTTGCATATCTGCCTCCTTCTCCCAAGTAGCTTCTTCAATCGGTCGATTCTTCCATTGCACCTTGATGGATGCAATCTCTCTCGACCTCAACTTGCGAACCTCTCTATCTAATATAGCAACCGGTTCCTCTTCATAAGTCAAGTTCTCATCAAACAAAACTGAGTCCCAACGGATGATGCAGTTTCCATCTCCATGGTATCTTTTCAACATGGACACATGAAATACCGGATGTACTCCGGACAGCCCTGGAGGTAAGGCTAATTCATACATCACCTCCCCTACTCGCTTAAGTATTTCAAATGGTCCAATATACCTTGGACTTAGCTTACCCCTTTTTCCAAACCGCATCACCCCTTTCATTGGTGAAACTTTCAACAAGACTTGTTCACCCTCCATGAACTCTAAGTCTCTAACCTTTCGATCTGCATATTCTTTTTGTCTACTTTGCGCCGCTAGAAGCTTTTCTTGAATAGACTTCACTTTCTCTATCGAATCCCTCAACAGATCAGTACCCCAAGGTCTAACCTCAAAGGCATCAAACCAACCAATGGGAGACCTACATCTCCTCCTATACAATGATTCAAATGGGGCCATATCAATGCTTGAGTGATAGCTATTATTGTATGAAAACTCCGCTAAGGGTAAGAAGCTATCCCAATGGCCACCAAACTCTATCACACATGCACGAAGCATATCCTCCAACACTTGAATCGTTCGCTCAGACTGACCATCAATCTGAGGATAGAACGCAGTACTAAGGTCCAACCTAGTACCCAATTCTGTATGCAATGTTTTCCAAAACATTGAAGTAAACTGCGTACCTCTATCCGATATAATGGAGAGTGGAACCCCATGCAATCGAACGATTTCTGAGATATAGATCTTGGCTAACTTCTCTGCATTGTAAGTCACCTTGACCGGGATAAAATGGGCAGACTTAGTTAACCTATCAACAACCACCCAAATGGAGTCATACTTACCTAATGTCTTTGGAAGACCAACCACAAAATCCATTGCAATTCTCTCCCACTTCCATTCAGGAATGGGCATTCTCTGAAGTGTTCCTCCGGGCCTTTGGTGTTCATACTTTACTTGTTGACAGTTTGGACATTTAGCAATAAAGTCAACAATATCACGCTTCATTCTACTCCACCAAAAGTGTTGCTTGAGGTCACGGTACATCTTGGTCGCACCCGGATGTATAGAATACCTTGAACTATGAGCCTCTGTCAGAATAGTGTTGATCAAATCATCGACGCGGGGCACACATACCCTTCCCTTGAATCTCAAAACACCTTCCTCATCGATTGTCGCTTCCTTAGACTCCCCTCGTAATACTTTATTTTGGATTCGCCTTAGTTTCTCATCATCAAACTGTTTTCCCTTAATTTTGTCAAGAAAAGAAGATCTTGACTCCACACTAGCCAACAATCCTCCCTTCTCATTTACTTCTAATCTCATCAAGTCATTAGCTAGAGTCTGGACTTCTCTAGCCAATGGGCGTCTAGAAGCTTGCAAGTGAGCTAGACTTCCCATGCTTCCCGCCTTCCTACTTAAAGCATCCGCTACAACATTCGCCTTCCCCGGATGATACAAAATAGTGATGTCGTAGTCCTTCAGTAGTTCCATCCATCTCCTCTGTCTCAAGTTCAAATCTTTCTGAGTGAAGACATACTGAAGGCTACGATGATCCGTGTAGACCTCACACTTAACCCCATATAAATAGTGTCTCCATTGCTTTAGTGCAAACACTACCGCGGCCAATTCCAAATCATGAGTTGGGTAGTTACGTTCATGCACTTTTAATTGTCTTGAAGCATAAGCAATTACACTCTGCTCTTGCATTAGCACCGCACTCCAACCTGCATAGGATGCATCACAATAAACAATGAAGTCCTTACCTTCCACCGCAAGGTGAGAATGGGTGCCATAGTCAATAAAGTCTTGAGCTTTTGAAAGCTTTCCTCACACTCATCCGACCATACAAATGGAAATTTTGCTTAGTCAAGTTCACAATTGGGAAGCAATAGAAGAGAATCCCTTGACAAATCGGCGGTAGTAGCTAGCTAACCCAACAAAGCTCCTTATTTCTGACACATTAGTGGGTCTTACCCAATTCTTCACTGTCTCAATCTTAGAAGGATCCACCATCACTCCTTCCTTAGAAACCACGTGCCCCAAGAAGGACACCGCATCTAGCCAAAATTCACACTTAGAGAACTTGGCATAAAGCTTTTTCTCCCTCAACATTTCCAATACCATTCTCAAATGCTCTTCATGTTCCTTCTTGCTCTTTGAGTATACCAATATATCATCAATAAATACGATCACGAAAAGGTCCAAATATGGCTTAAAGATCCCGTTCATCAAGCTTATGAACGCAGCAGGGGCATTCGTAAGACCAAAAGACATCACTACAATTTCGTAATGCCCATACCTCGTTCGAAAAGCAGTCTTTGGCACATCTTTTGCTCGTATTTTCAATTGATGATAACCGGATCTCAAGTCAATTTTAGAGAAGACACAAGCACCTTGTAACTAATCGAACAAGTCATCAATGCGAGGAAGAGGATACTTGTTCTTTATGGTTACCTTGTTTAGTTGTCTGTAGTCTATACACATTCAAAAACTCCCATCCTTCTTCTTCACAAACAAAACCGGAGCACCCCAAGGGGATGCACTTGGTCTAATGAAGCCTTTGTTCAATAACTCTTGAAGTTGTGCCTTTAACTCTCTTAACTCCACGGGAGCCATTCTATAAGGGGGTATAGAAATGGGGCGAGTGCCCGGTTCAAGATCTATGCAGAAGTCAATATCCCTATCTGGGGGCATACCAGGAAGATCTGCAGGGAACACATCCAAAAACTCACGGACTACCGAAACCGACTCAATCGAAGGTACTTGGGTAGTGTCATCCTTGAGATGGGCCAAGAAAGCTAAACACCCTTTACTAACCATTTTCTTAGCACAAAGAAAGGAGATGATACGCACCGGATTAGAAGTGTAGTCACCCTCCCACACTAACAGATCTGTCCCAGGCTTGGCTAACGTCACAGTTTTAGCATTGCAATCCAAGATCGCAAAATTTGAAGAAAGCCAAGTCATACCCAGAATTACATCAAAGTCAACCATTTCTAGAATAACTAAATCTACATAAGTGTTGCTCCCCACAAAAGTCACCAAACAATACCTATACACTTTTTCAACTATCACAGACTCACCCACCGGAGTAGAAACACGAATAGGCATGTCAAGTAATTCACACGGTAAATTTAGACCATTAGCAAATGAAGAAGATACATAAGAAAACGTGGATCCAGGATCAAACAATACATAAGCCATGCAATCACAAACCGAAAGATTACCTGTGATGACAGCATCAGATGTCTCCGCTTCAGATCTCCCAGGGAAAGCGTAACAATGGGCCCTATCGTTCGTCTGTCCGTTGCCCCTACCATGTTGTGACGTAGTGGCTCCAGTTTGCCCATCACCTCGGCCGTTTTGGTGACCACCATTTCCTCGACCACCACGTCCTCCAGAAAAACGGCCTCTACCATGACCACCTCTACCTCTAGCTATCGGGGTGCAGAACTCTGCTTTGGACAATTTCTCCTAATATGTCCAATCTCCCACATCCATAACACTCTGCGGAGTCGTGCATAGGTCTCTCGGAGAAGTGTTGACCGCTCGAGGTGGACCCCCAACTACGATCTGTAGTGAAGACCGAATTGGTCGAACCGAGTAGCCTGCACTCGTCCTCTAGTATACGAACTATTAAACTCACCTCCCTTTCAAACCTTTTTGATGTCGAAGTTGTGGTGATGTCATCCGCTTCACTCCTTCCACTTCTATCACAAAGTCTACCACCTCTTGGAAGGATTTTGCATTGCCGCCACACCTGTAAGGCCGAAATCCGCAACTCGATCTCAACCCCTTCACAAACCGCGAATCCGCTCTTGTGGACTGAAACAAAGTTGAGTGGCATATCTGGATAGTGCACGAAACTTAGCCTCATAAGCATTAACCGACATCCTACCTTGCTCTAGGCTCAAGAACTCATCCCTTTTCCTATCCCTCAAAGTCCGGGGGATATACTTCTCCATAAACAAACTAGAGAATGAGGCCCAAGTCATAGGTGGTGCCTCTGTCGGTTGACACTCAACATGGGATCGCCACCACATTTTGGCGTTCCCTTGAAACTGATAGCTTACGAACTCAACGCCACACCGTTCTACTATCCCCATCTTGTGTAGTAGCTCATGACAATCAACCAGAAAATCATAAGCATCTTCAGATTCTGCACCCTTGAAGACTGGAGGTTTCAATTTCAAGAACTTACTGAAAAGTTCGTACTGATCGTTTGTCATTATCGGTCCAGTAGTCAGACGTGGAAATGTGCCTATCTCCAATGAGGCATCCATGCAGGGAGCCATAGTGGCCGCATGTCGTACCTCTGAAACCGGAGGTGTTGGTGCAGAAACCACTGGAGGTGCTTGACCTTGATCAGATAACCCACTAAGATAAGCAAGAACCTGATTGATCATGTCTGGGGTGGGTTGGGGAGGCAATCCTCATTCTGCATTTGTTCGCTTCCTTCCTCACCCTCTCTCACTACCTCTTCGGTCGGTGGAGGAGTCACTGCCCTAGTATCAGACGGGCTAGGTGCTCGTCCTCTTCTTCTAGAGGACGTCCTCCCACGACCTCTACCACGGCCCCTTGCCGCTGTTCTCCCTCGAGCCACAGCCCCAGTGGCTGGCTCAGTTGTTTCTTGTCTGGCCGGTGTTGGTGTTGTCGTTGCTCTAGTTCTAACCATCTGCGAAAGAGAGTGAAGATGGTCAGATACCAATTCGTATCGCCTAGATACCAATTGGACTCAAGTAGTAGCACGAAAGGAGGAATGAAAGAGTGAAATTTTCCTAAAGTCATAGCCTTTCAAGGAAAATTAAAGGCGTCCCCCTACCGTTCCTTAAGACTCTACTAGACCTGTTCTTGTGTGATGAGACCAACGAACCTAAAGCTCTGATACCAAGTTTGTCACGACCCAAAACCGATCGCGACTGGCACCCACATTTACCCTCCTATGTGAGCGAACCAACCAATCTAAACCTTAACATTTTCAATATAATATCAACAGAAAATAATGCGGAAGACTTAACTCATTCATAAAAACCAAATCAATAACTATTATTCCCCAAAATCTGGAAGTCATCATCACAAGAACATCTATCTCAAATTACTAAAATAGGAATGTCTAAGAACAAAATAACTAAAAAGCTAGTCCATGCCGGAAGTTCGAGGCATCAAGACTTGAAGAAGAAGATCCAGTCCAAGCTAGACGCATTAGCTCACCCTGAATTTCCAAAAGTAGTGAAGACTGGCTAGATCTACTGTTGAGTTGAGGTTGACGGAACGTTTGCTGCATTCCACAATTAACAAAGAAGAAAACATAAAAGTAGGGGGTCAGTACAACCACAAGTACTGAGTAGATATCATCGGCCAACTCAAATAGAAAACAAAGATATATCAGTTAATATCATAAATCAACTATAAACTCAACATGTAACAATAACAAGTACTATAATCATCAATAAGTACCATTAAGTTCATCCATGAGGGCGCAAGCCTCAATACCATGCTCATTTGGGAATTAAGTTCATTATGTTGAGTATATTCTCATCTTTCAAGATTCATTATCTTTCTTCCTCTTGTGTCGGTACGTGACACTCCGATCCCCTACATGTGTCGGAACGTGACACTCCGATCCCCTATATGTGTCGGAACGTGACACTCCGATCCCCTATATGTGTCGGAACGTGACATTCCGATCCCCTATATGTGTCAGAACGTGACACTCCGATCCCCTATATGTGTCGGAACGTGACACTCCGATCCCCTATTTGTGTCGGAACGTGACACTCCGATCCCCTATATGTGTAGGAACGTGACACTCCGATCCACTAATACTATGTGTCGGTACGTGACACTCCGATCCACTAATACTATGTGTCGGAACGTGACACTCCGATCCACTAATACTATGTGTCAGAACGTGACACTCCGATCCACTAATCTCATTATATCCGTTCATCAAGCCTTCTCTATACCAAGGCATCATCAATCCCATTACTTTAATTCTCAAGCCTTCTTTTATACCAAGGCATTATCATTAATAAGTAGATTAAAGTTTCTTTCAAGATTTGGGATTCAATGGTTTTCATCATGCTTATTTCATCAAAATCACATAATCATATTCATGCAAGCATACAATTAAGCATATAGACAGGTTTACAATACCACCAATACATATCATTCACTATTAAGAGTTCACTACGAATATCGTAAAATAACCATAACCTACCTCCACCGAAGAATTGAATCAACAAGCTATCTTCTCAAAATCCTTGCTATCCTCTTCGTTTCTCTCTCTCTACTCGTTCGTTTCTCCTCTCTTTCGGTTCTGTTCTTTTTCTTATTCAAACCCTCTTTCTTTTACCCTAATTCATATATAATTAAGAATGAAAGATGGTAATAATGACCCACTAATTAACTTAAGGTTACCCATTTTAACCCCCAAGTAATTAGATTTATTAATATTAACCCTCAATCTTTATAATTAAGGAAAGAATAGTCCAAAACGTCCCTTAAAACGTGGAAAGAAATCCGATTCCGACTGGGACTACGCGACCTGTGACGGGCCGTCATGCCTGCGACGGTCCGTCACGCAGGTCGTCGCAGCCATTACTTCTTAAGTGGACTGTGACGGTCCGTCGCCCCTGTGACGGTCCGTCGCCCCTGTGACGGTCCGTCCTGCCGATTCGTTATGGAGTTCAGAGAGTCGATTTTCAGTACCAAATTTCAGAATTCTAAGTATGCTGAAACGATGCACCCTCGACGGGCCGTCATGCCTGTGACGGTCCGTCGCAGTGCCCGTGGTCTTGGCCAGTTTTTCCAGAATTAAATCTGCTGCTCGAAACGACTAAACAGGTCGTTACAGATATGTTATTAGGAATGCCATTTCTAGATAAATTTTATCCACACATAATAACAAAAACACATTGGTGGCTTACTACACCATGCGGAAATAAGATAGGAGCAAAAAGGGTAAATAATAAACAACGAAAACCTATGGAATGGATAAAAGGAAGTGAAAAGATAAACCAAGAAATGGAAAATATAAATAATAAACAAATAACGCAATTAGAAATTATTATATTTGCTATAGACAAAGTCAAATTAATTAATGAACAACTAGAACAATTATATAGTGAAGATCCATTACGAGGATGGGAAAAACATAAGACAAAAGTTAAAATTTAATTAATAGATGAAAATAGCATAATAACACAGAAACCATTAAAATATAACTTTGATGATTTAAAAGAATTTAAAATACATATAGATGAATTATTAGCAAATAATTACATACAAAAAAGCAATAGTAAACATACAAGTCCAGCATTTATAGTTATAAAACATAGTGAACAAAAAAGAGGTAAAAGCGTAATGGTCATAGATTATCGTAATCTAAATGCTAAAACTAAAACATACAATTATCCAATACCAAACAAAATACTAAAAATAAGACAAATACAAGGATATAATTATTTTAGCAAATTTGATCAGAATCAGATTTTACCACCTAAAACTAGAAGAAGAATCTAAACAATTAACAAAGATTCACAAGATCAAGCAAGGTTTCTATGAATGGAATGTTTTACCTTTTGGATATAAAAATGCACCAGGTAGATTCCAACATTTTATGGACAACTGTTTTAACCAGCTAGAAAACTATATTGTATATATAGATGACATATTGTTATATTCTAAGACACAAGATGAACATATAAGATTATTGGAAAAATTTATACATATAGTAAAAAATGCAGGTATAAGCTTAAGCAAAAGTAAAGCAGAAATTATGAAATCACAGATAGAATTTCTAGGAATACAAATAGATAAAAATGGAATAAAAATGCAAATTCATATAGTACAAAAAATAATTACTATTTATGAAAATATAGATACAAAAAAGAAATTACAATCCTTTCTAGGATTAGTAAATCGTAAGAGAATATATACCAAAATTAGCAGTAACATCTAAAACCATTACATAAAAACTTAAAAAGATGTAGAATATCATTTTGACGATAAAGATAAAAACCATATAAGAAATATTAAGAATTTATGTAAAAAATTACCAAAACTATATTTTCCTGATGAAAATAAAACATTTACTTATATTGTCGAAACAGATTCGAGTGATCATAGTTACGGAGGAGTTTTAAAATACAAATATGAAAAAGAAAAAATAGAACACCATTGTAGATATTATTCAGGATCTTATACAGAAGCACAAATAAAATGGGAAATAAATAGAAAAGAATTATTCGCATTATATAAGTGTTTATTAGCATTTGAACCATATATTGTTTACAATAAATTTATTGTAAGAACAGATAACACACAAGTAAAATGGTGGATAACAAAAAAGTTAGATGATTCAGTTACAACAAAGGAAATAAGGAGATTAGTATTGAATATATTAAATTTTACATTTACAATTGAAATAATTAAGACTGACAAGAACCTTGTTGCAGACTACCTATCAAGAAAAAGGAACTCAAACTGAACAAGATACAATAGAAGAAATACTCAAAGCAATTACTACACTTTCTACGAAGGTGGACAGTATGGGAAAAGAGTTACAAAATCTGAAAGCTAACAAACAAGAAGATGACTCTAAAAATGCGAGCTACGTCATTCAAGGATGGTAAAAGCCGTAACTAGAAGGAGACGTTGGGAAACTCCATAAAACCCATGACAATGTTTGTTTAAATGCAGCTACAGCAAGCACATCTACAACAAAAGGAGCCAGTGGAATAAGATATACAAATTTAAATATGAACAAAATCTTCGATAAACCATTTATTCTAAAGAACCAAAAAGACTCATTATTTATACCACCACAAATACATACTTACTCAGAAAGTTTGAACCAAGATAAAAAAGCCTACAACCACATAACCCGCTCATATATTGAAAACCTTTATAAAATCCAAAATTATTTGAACTCAACACCTAGATCTCCAACTACCAAAGACCCTAATACTGATTTTATAACCCAAAAGCTACAAGGATATAATAAGTTAATAGCACAACCAGGTACGAATGCAAATCTAGTAAAAACATGTTATAGTTATGGATTACTTAGTACAGTTTATACCCAAACAGGAGATGAAATATCTACCATACCAGAGCTATACAAAGCCTTTATGAACTATAAAAGAATTACTAAAGGAACATTGTTTTATATAAAGTTTTATTCAGCACCAGCAGAGATATTATTTGATGAGATAAAACCAATTATACAAGTCATAAAAATTGGTTTGACCAGAAGAATTATTGATGAGATATTGCAAAATTATTGGACAAAAATACCCCGACCATATATGTTCAAAATGTCAAGGAGAAGATAATTTCATACCAGACGTTCAAATCGAATAAAAAAAAAGAGTATTTTGAATTTTGTTAAAATTTTGTGTCGGCTGAATATCAGCAATATGTAAAAAGTAATAATTTTTATTTTTGTCGTGTTGCGTCGGCTGTAAAAAGCCAAATTGTATAAAAGTCGTAAAGTAAATAGTAAGTGTCGGTCAATAATAAAGATAGGCCACTAAGTTTTTGTTTGTTTGTGTCGGCCAAATATGCAAAGGCCAAGTGTAAAGTAAAGTGTCGGCCATAATGGCCAAAGATGTAATATTATTGTGTATAAATAGAGGGTTTCCCTCATTAATAAAATATCAATCTTCCATCTTCCTCTTCTCTCTCTAAAAATCCGCTTCCCCCCTCCATTGGTATCAGAGCTAGATAATTAAATAACTATGGAAAACAAATCAACTATGACAGATGATCTACAAGAACAGGTATACCATTTTATATTCATGAGTAGCTAAATTAATTTATTCGTGAAAATCTCTTGTTAATTATAATTGTTTATCATGTTTGAATAATGTTCTAATAACCATCTTTAGCAAGTTTGCTACAGAAATATTCTTCAATAAGTATGCCTGCACTATGCCATCCTAAGGTTGAAACCGTAGGCGAGAGGAGGCCGTTTAGGGAGTAAACAAAGTTGAGGTATTTGTTAGGGTAACTAATCAAAGAAGAAAGTCAGAGTAGTGACAGACGAGATGATTATTAAATCATTATTTATGCATAATAAGCAAGTATAATTTATTAAGAGGTTGGAAGGAATAAAATTTTAGTGAAAAATGAAAGTAATAAAAATGGAAACATACCTATTAAACGATGATGTTGATTATAAGATATTATTATTCTATATATTAAAAAGTCTTAATACTGATATAAAAAGAGAAATTTATAACAAATTATTAACGTATGAAATAATAGAAATAACAACCCAAGGTTGGACTGAGTTAACTATACAAAGTATAGAAGATGAACTTCACTTTGACATATATGATTTATATGATGATTTAGATATTGGAGACTAAATATGACTGAACATTGGCTAAGGCGATATGGTAAAAATTACAGGTTAAAAAAGATTAAATATCCAGAAAAATTAAGCAAGCTTTTTAAAATATTATATAAAAGGTTATGATAAATAAAAATAAAAATACTAAAATAACAAAAACTAAGATAGACAAAAAAGTACGAAAAATATGGAAAAAATTAAAATCCTTATATATAGAATATCAATTATCACAACTAGTCAAAACAGATAATGATAAAAAAGATCATTTGATAAATATAATTTCAAAATGTAATACAAATATGTTTGCTATTTGAAGAAACAATATGAACGAAGAAAAATATAAACAACAATTAATAGAAAAAATAATGGAACAAATAACCTAAAAGAACAAGAGTTACAACATAGAAAAAGAAGGTTAGAAGAAAATATATTAGCAGGAGTATGTAATAAATCAATACTAGCACAAAGAAAAGATATATTAAGGTTAGAATTAGAATTAGATTGTCTTGAATATGAATTACAACATAATATAATACATAGATCATAATGAACAAAGAAGAGTTTGCAGTAGACGAAAAAACATATGAAAACCAAGATGGAATGATAATAAAAATAGTATTTTCAAATTTAGGAAGAAGATATAAGAAAATAGGAAATAACTTATACTTAATGCTAGAAAAAGAAACAGCAAAATTAGAAGATAGTTTAACAGCTATGGTAAGAATAACAAAAGAAAATGAAGAAATAGATAAATCAAAAGAAATTGAAAAATAAAAACACAAGCAAAATAAGAAGTACAAAATTTAGAAGAAATAAAAATACAAGAATAAGTGAATTAGAAAAGGAATTAGCTAGGTTAAAATTATTATATGAAAATAAACAAAAACAAAAAGAAAAAGATAAAGAGCTAGAATTAACAAATGAAATAAAACAAATGGAACAAAAACTAAATGAAGAACAAAATGAAGATATTGAAGTAAATGAAATAGATGGAAATGAAAATGACCAACAATCGTAAATAAGCGATATAAGTGAAACATATACGTAAATTCTAGAATGTATAAATAAACCAAAAATTAGAAATAAACACAGGAGCTATGAATAGGCCTAGTACGTCAAGAGTTAAAACCCCAGGATAATAGTCCCTAAATAGTCCTAGAGTTAGTCCTAGGAGGACACCACCAACTTATTATACTGAAGCTATCAACAATCGATAGAAATAATGCAATATGGAACAAGTAGACTAAATAAAAATTAGACACCTAAACCAAAGAAATGAACAATACAATTTCTTAGATTTAGATTGTGTCATGAGATATAAATAAAGCAATATTATTATGGATAGGAAATATGTCTAAACAGTTAATAGATAACAAAATAGAAACAGTGAAAACACCAAGATACATAGAAAGAACATTCGTAGGAACAACAAAATTATGGATAGAAAATCTACCCTCGTTTAGAAGTACTTAGGAATGATAAGAAAATGGATGGATCCGCATCAGCAACAAATATAGATATACTAGATAAATATGAATCAGCAATAAGAAATGAATTTGGAGGTATGACTACAGATATAAGAGAACAAAATAGAGAAAAAATAATAAATAGACAACTTATGACAAAATTAGCTATATGTAAAATGTGTTACTTAGAAGAATATACTTACATTAAAAGAATATTATAACAAAGCTAAATACAATTTAGATGAAGCAAAAGAAATAAGAAAACAATATTATACTTAAATTACTGTAACCATTTAGTACAAACGTAATAAAGGATTGGAATAATGAAGGAATGGTAGATACTTTAGGATCTAGAATAAAATTTTTAAATCAATGGTTCATACAACTATGTGAAAACCAAAAAGAAAGATTAAAAATGGAAAAAGTATTAAATAAAAATTTATCATGTTGCAAAATAAAATGGCACCACAATTTGGATGCACAACTAAAAACAAAAATCTAAAAGATATAAAAATTATAGAAAAACAAAACTATATATAAATATAAACAACCAAGACGAAAGTATTATGTAAAAAACCATAAAATAAAAAGACCATACAGACTAAAAAGAAAAATATCCCAATGTACTCAAGTTATAATTGTGGAAAGATAGGACACATAGCTAAAGATTGTAAATTACCCAAAAATCCAAAAAGAAAACAAATAGCGTAATTAATTATAGACAATGAAAAATATATGCAAATAGAGTACATAGATTATGAATTAAGTGAAAATGATAGTATATATGAAGTATCAGAGATAGAAACTGAGAATGAAGAAGAAAATATTAACATAAATAAAAACGAAACATATGAAGAAATATAATGTCTCAAAATGAAATAAAAATAATATCTAAGAAAGAATATCAAGATGAAGAATCATCGTAATGTAAAATTATATTTGATAATACGATATTTGAACAAATAAAAGGAAAAGAATTAGATTTAAGTGTTGAAAAAGTACTAGAAATACCTATTTTAAGAAATTTGTTTAAAAGACAAAAAGAAGAATATTATGTAGTTAGTCAAAAAGAACATATCATAGACTGTAAATACACAAGAGGAAAAGCATATATACCTATAATAAATAAAAGAATGATAAACAAAGAAATACAAGATATAAAAGCTAAAACACCAATAAAATATGTACATTTAGGAGGAACAGAAATATTAATAAAAGCCTGCTTTAGAGAAGGAATAGATACACCTATAGAAATATACTTAGCAGATGATAGAATTGTACACCCTATAGAAAAAAGCGTAATTAGTGCAAAGAAAAGGAAACTTGATATATCAAAAATTTAAGTTTACAATAAGTGCTAATTATACAAGATTACAATGTATAAAAATATAGATAGATCATTAGTTCTATATTGGAAAATATCTGGAATAGAACTAGCACCAGGAAGCAAATTATTTACAGTAAGATGTAAAAATCTATATATATATTAACAACGAAGCATAAAATAACAGCAAAAAATAAAATTAACAAAATAAAAATAGAAAATCCTTTTGAAAAAATAATTACTGTAATAGACAATAATGACTATAGCTATAAAGAAATTGATATAGAAGAAGATTTAGAGATAGTAAAAGAAAGATTAAGCACTTCAAGCGTACCAAATACATTGACAAGAGCTACCTCATCAAGGATGAGTACATCTAAAAGAAAATATGAAATTCCACAAAACTTATTGGATAAAAAAGAAATAACACCATATCATTATTTCATAACAGGAATAATAGACCAAAGAAATTATAAAATATTAATAAATACAGGACAAGAAGAAAATTATATAACAAGAGAGTTAGTATTAGAAGAAGAAATTATAAGAACAGGATATACATGCCCTGGACTACCTAGTGAGATAGTAAACACGAATGAAGAAACAACAGAAAAAGAAATAATTATAGGAGGAATACCCTTAGTAATACAATTCAAAATATACCAAGGAGATCATAATATTACATTAGGAATAAAATGTTTAGAAAAAGTTAGACCATACAACATAGAAAATGAACAATTAACAATAACTTGCCAAAATAAGAAAATAATTATAAAAAGGACAAAATGATTAATGAAAATATTTATACTTGCAAAAATTATAGTAGAAGGATATCACAAAAGATATTATACACCTATGATAGATACAGGAGCAGAAGCGAATATATGTAAATATAATTGCTTACCAGAAGATAAATGGGAAAAATTAAAAACACCTATGGTAGTAACGGGATTTAACAATGAAGGAAGTATGATTAAATACAAAGCAAAAAATATAAAAATACAAATATGGTATAAAATACTAACAATAGAAGAAATGTATAATTTTGAATTTACTACAAAAGATATGTTATTAGGGCCATTTCTAGATAAATTTTATCCACACATAATAACAAAAACACATTGGTGGCTTACTACACCATGCGGAAATAAGATAGGAGCAAAAAGGGTAAATAATAAACAACGAAAACCTATGGAATGGATAAAAGGAAGTGAAAAGATAAACCAAGAAATGGAAAATATAAATAATAAACAAATAACGCAATTAGAAATTATTATATTTGCTATAGACAAAGTCAAATTAATTAATGAACAACTAGAACAATTATATAGTGAAGATCCATTACGAGGATGGGAAAAACATAAGACAAAAGTAAAAATAGAATTAATAGATGAAAATAGCATAATAACACAGAAACCATTAAAATATAACCTTGATGATTTAAAAGAATTTAAAATACATGTAGATGAATTATTAGCAAATAATTACATACAAAAAAGCAATAGTAAACATACAAGTCCAGCATTTATAGTTATAAAACATAGTGAACAAAAAAGAGGTAAAAGCAGAATGGTCATAGATTATCGTAATCTAAATGCTAAAACTAAAACATACAATTATCCAATACCAAACAAAATACTAAAAATAAGACAAATACAAGGATATAATTATTTTAGCAAATTTGATCAGAATCAGGATTTTACCACCTAAAACTAGAAGAAGAATCTAAACAATTAACAGCATTCACAGTACCGCAAGGTTTCTATGAATGGAATGTTTTACCTTTTGGATATAAAAATGCACCAGGTAGATTCCAACATTTTATGGACAACTGTTTTAACCAGCTAGAAAACTGTATTGTATATATAGATGACATATTGTTATATTCTAAGACACAAGATGAACATATAAGATTATTGGAAAAATTTATACATATAGTAAAAAATGCAGGTATAAGCTTAAGCAAAAGTAAAGCAGAAATTATGAAATCACAGATAGAATTTCTAGGAATACAAATAGATAAAAATGGAATAAAAATGCATATTCATATAGTACAAAAAATAATTACTATTGATGAAAATATAGATACAAAAAAAGAAATTACAATCCTTTCTAGGATTAGTAAATCAGGTAAGAGAATATATACCAAAATTAGCAGAACATCTAAAACCATTACATAAAAAACTTAAAAAATATGTAGAATATCATTTTGACGATAAAGATAAAAAACATATAAGAAATATTAAGAATTTATGTAAAAAATTACCAAAACTATATTTTCCTGATGAAAATAAAACATTTACTTATATTGTCGAAACAGATTCGAGTGATCATAGTTACGGAGGAGTTTTAAAATACAAATATGAAAAAGAAAAAATAGAACACCATTGTAGATATTATTCAGGATCTTATACAGAAGCACAAATAAAATGGGAAATAAATAGAAAAGAATTATTCGCATTATATAAGTGTTTATTAGCATTTGAACCATATATTGTTTACAATAAATTTATTGTAAGAACAGATAACACACAAGTAAAATGGTGGATAACAAAAAAGTTAGATGATTCAGTTACAACAAAGGAAATAAGGAGATTAGTATTGAATATATTAAATTTTACATTTACAATTGAAATAATTAAGACTGACAAGAACATTGTTGCAGACTACCTATCAAGAAAAAGGAACTCAAACTGAACAAGATACAATAGAAGAAATACTCAAAGCAATTACTACACTTTCTACGAAGGTGGACAGTATGGGAAAAGAGTTACAAAATCTGAAAGCTAACAGTCAGCAGCATGACTCTAAAAATGCGGAGCTACGTCATTCGGCGGACGGTAAAAAGCCAGAACTAGAAGGAGACGTTGGGAAACTCCATAAAACCCATGACAATGTTTGTTTAAATACAGCTACAGCAAGCACATCTACAACAAAAGGAGCCAGTGGAATAAGATATACAAATTTAAATATGAACAAAATCTTCGATAAACCATTTATTCCAAAGAACCAAAAAGACTCATTATTTATACCACCACAAATACATACTTACTCGTAAAGTTTGAACCAAGATAAACAAGCCTACAACCACATAACCCGCTCATATATTGAAAACCTTTATAAAATCCAAAATTATTTGAACTCAACACCTAGATCTCCAACTACCAAAGACCCTAATACTGATTTTATAACCCAAAAGCTACAAGGATATAATAAGTTAATAGCACAACCAGGTACCAATGCAAATCTAGTAAAAACATGTTATAGTTATGGATTACTTAGTACAGTTTATACCCAAACAGGAGATGAAATATCTACCATACCAGAGCTATACAAAGCCTTTATGAACTATAAAAGAATTACTAAAGGAACATTGTTTTATATAAAGTTTTATTCAGCACCAGCAGAGATATTATTTGATGAGATAAAACCAATTATACAAGTCATAAAAATTTGTTTGACCAGAGATATGATAATTCCGTAAGATATCGAATACAACAAGAAATACAAAAGGTTGAGATACCGTAATTCTACGCCAACAAAAGAGTTATAGGGATAGCAACTATCCTAAATGAACTAACTAACAATTATTTAAACGGAAATTCAGTATGGAGCTATTATGTACGAGAACAAGTTATGATATATTCAAATTCTAAAGAAATCAGAGAACAAGATATGGAAGAGATACGCCAATGGATACTTAGTCTACTCAAGCCAGAGCAAAAACCAACAACAAGAGCATTAAGGAAAGGGTTTATTTCAGAAGAATTATTGACGAGATATTGAAAAATTATTGGACAAAAATACCCCGACCATATATGTTCAAAATGTCAAGGAGAAGATAATTTCATACCAGACGTTCAAATGTAATAAAAAAAAAAGAAAAAAAAAGAGTATTTTGAATTTTGTTAAAATTTTGTGTCGGCTGAATATCAGCCATATGTAAAAAGTAATAATTTTTATTTTTGTCGTGTTGCGTCGGCTGTAAAAAGCCAAATTGTATAAAAGTCGTAAAGTAAATAGTAAGTGTCGGCCAATAATAAAGATAGGCCACTAAGTTTTTGTTTGTTTGTGTCGGCCAAATATGCAAAGGCCAAATGTAAAGTAAAGTGTCGGCCATAATGGCCAAAGATGTAATATTATTGTGTATAAATAGAGGGTTTCCCTCAATAATAAAATATCAATCTTCCATCTTCCTCTTCTCTCTCTAAAAATCCGCTTCCCCCCTCCATTGGTATCAGAGCTAGATAATTAAATAACTATGGAAAACAAATCAACTATGACGGATGATCTACAAGAACAGGTATACCATTTTATATTCATGAGTAGCTAAATTAATTTATTCCTGAAAATCTCTTGTTAATTATAATTGTTTATCATGTTTGAATAATGTTCTAATGACCATCTTTAGCAAGTTTGCTACAGAAATATTCTTCGAATAAGTATGCCCAGACTATGCCATCCTAAGGTTGAAATCGGTAGGCATAGGAGGCCGTTTAGGGGAGTAAACAAAGTTGAGGCGCTGTTAGGGTAACTAATCAAAGAAGAAAGTTGTAGTAGTGACCAGACGAGATGATTATTAAATCATTATTTATGCATAATAAGCAACTATAATTTTGATATTTTATTAATGAGGGAAACCCTCTATTTATACACAATAATATTACATCTTTGGCCATTATGGCCGACACTTTACTTTACACTTGGCCTTTGCATATTTGGCCGACACAAACAAACAAAAACTTAGTGGCCTATCTTTATTATTGGCCGACACTTACTATTTACTTTACGACTTTTATACAATTTGGCTTTTTACAGCCGACGCAACACGACAAAAATAAAAATTATTACTTTTTACATATGGCTGATATTCAGCCGACACAAAATTTTAACAAAATTCAAAATGCTCTTTTTGTTCCTCCTAAATGTACATATTTTATTGGTGTTTTAGCTTTTATATCTTGTATTTCTTTGTTTATGTCACGACCCAAAACGGGGCCGCGACTGGCACCCACATTTACCCTCCTATGTGAGCGAACCAACCCATATAGACCTTAACATTTCAATTTATAACAACAGAAAATAATGCGGAAGACTTAACTCATTAATAAAACAATTCAAAACTATTATTATTATCCCCAAAATCTGGAAGTCATCATCACAAGAACATCTATCTCAAATTGCTAAACTAAAACTGTCTAAGAAGCTAAAACTAATACTAGCTAGTCCATGCCGGAAGTTCAAGGCATCAAGACTTGAAGAAGAAGACCTACCCAAGCTAGACGCATTAGCTCACCCTGAATTTCCGAAGGTAGTGAAGACTGGCTAGATCTACTGTTGAGTTGAAGTTGACGGAACGTTTGCTGCATTGCACAAATAACAAAGAAGAAAACATAAAAGTAGGGGGTCAGTACAACCACAAGTACTGAGTAGATATCATCGGCCAACTCAAAAATAGGGAACAGTATATATCAATAATAATGTAAATCAACTACAATACTCAACATGTAGCAATAACAACATAAATTCATCAATAACTACAACCGAGTTCACACATGAGGACTCAAGCCTCAATACCATACTTATTTGAGAATTAAGTTCATTAGATTGAGTATATTCATTATCTTTCAAGATTCATTATCTTTCTTCCTCTTGTGTCGGTACGTGACACTCCGCTCCTCTATTTCTATCCTGGTGCCGGAACGTGGCACTCCGATCCTCATATACTATCCTGGTACCGGAACGTGGCACCCGATCCTCATATTCATTCTATGCTGGTACCGGAACGTGGCACCGATCCTCATATCCATTCTATCCTGGTACCGGAACGTGGCACCCGATCCTCTTATTCATTCTATCCTGGTACCAGAACGTGGCACCCGATCCTCATATTCATTCTATCCTGGTACCGGAACGTGGCACCCGATCCTCATATTCATTCTATCCTGGTACCGGAACGTGGCACCCGATCCCCTAATTCATCAAGCCTTCTTTCATACTAAGGCATCATCATTAACAAGTGAATTAGGGTTTCTATCAAGATTTGGGATTCAATAGCTTCATCATGCTTATTTATTCACAATTTCATAATCATATTCATGCAAGCATACAATTTAAGCATATAGAAGGGTTCACAATACTATCAATACGTATCATTCACTATTAAGAGTTTACTACGGATATCGTAAGCGAAACCATAACCTACCTCCACCAAAGAATTGAATCAACAAGCAATTTCCCAAGCTTTGATATTCTTCTTCCTTGTTCGACTCTCTCAATCGATCAATCTATCTCTCTCTTTTCTTTTCTCTTTTTCTTATTCCAACCCTCTTTCTTTTACCCTAATTCATATATAATTAAGAATGAAATATGGTAATAATGACCCACTAATTAACTTAAGGTTACCTATTTTAACCCCCAAGTAATTAGATTTAATAATAATAACCCTCAAACTTTATAATTAAGGAAAGAATAGTCCAAAACGTCCCTTAAAACGAGGAAAGAAATCCTAAACTGCCTGGGACTGCGCAACCCATGACGGGCCGTCATGCCTGCGACGGTCCGTCACCCAGGTCGTCGCAGCTCCCTCGACTCACGTGGCCTGTGATGGCCCGTCATAGTGGTGACGGTCCGTCCTGTTCCTCCGTCATGGCGGTCAGGAACTCGTTTCTCGTACCAAATTCTCAAAAGTTGAAGTGTTTTGCAACGGGTACTCACGACGGTTCGTCGTGAATGTGACGGTCCGTTCTGCCATTTCGTTACGAAGTTCAGAGAGTCGATTTTTAGTACCCAATTTCAGAACTCTAAGTGTCATGGAACGAAACACCCACGACGGTCCGTCGGGCCTGTGACGGTCCGTCGTTGGGTCCGTGGTTTCAGCCAGTTTTTCCAGAATTAATTCTGCTGCTCAAAACGACTAAACAGGTCGTTACAATAGATACCAATTTACCCATCGTTCGTCCCCGAACGATCAAAAGAAGAAAAACAATGGCGAAAAGGAGTACCTGAATCTGTAAACAGATGTGGGTATTTCTCTTGCATATCTGCCTCCTTCTCCCAAGTAGCCTCTTCAACCGGTCGATTCATCCATTGAACTTTGATGGATGCAATCTCCCTTGACCTCAACTTGCGAACTTCTCTATCTAGAATAGCAACAGGCTCCTCCTCATATGACAAGTTCTCATCAAGTAAAACTGAATCCCAACGGATGATGTAGTTTCCATCCCCATGGTATCTTTTCAACATGGACACATGGAATACCGGATGTACTCCGGACAGCCCCGGGGGCAAGGCTAACTCATAAGCCACCTCCCCTATTCGCTTAAGCACCTCAAATGGTCCAATATACCTTGGACTTAACATACCTCTTTTACCAAACCGCATCACCCCTTTCATGGGTGAAACCTTCAACAAGACTTGTTCACCTTCCATGAACTCCAAGTCTCTAACCTTTCGGTCTGCATACTCCTTTTGTCTACTTTGCGCCGCTAGAAGCTTTTCTTGAATGCTCTTCACCTTATCTAACGAATCCCTCAAG
Organism: Solanum arcanum; assembly: GCA_027789145.1. Classification (NCBI taxonomy): domain Eukaryota; kingdom Viridiplantae; phylum Streptophyta; class Magnoliopsida; order Solanales; family Solanaceae; genus Solanum; species Solanum arcanum. Next base: position 52,115,607 of record CM050937.1, read on the forward strand.
AGATCAGTACCCCAAGGTCTAACCTCGAATGCATCAAACCAACCAATGGGAGATCTACACCTCCTCCCATACAATGCTTCAAATGGAGCCATATCAATGCTTGAGTGATAGCTATTGTTGTATGAAGACTCTGCCAAAGGTAAGAAGCTATCCCAATGGCCACCAAACTCTATCACACATGCACGAAGCATATCTTCCAACACTTGAATCGTCCTCTCAGACTGACCATCGGTCTGAGGATGGAACGCAGATTCAAGGTCCAACCTAGTACCCAATTCCGCATGCAATGTTTTCCAAAACTTAGAAGTAAACTGCGTACCTCTATCTGATATGATGGATAATGGAACCCCATGCAATCGAACAATCTCTGAGATATAGATCTTGGCTAACTTCTCTGCGTTGTAAGTCACCTTTACCGGAATGAAATGAGCAGATTTAGTCAACCTATCAACAATCACCCAAATGGAGTCATACTTACCCATTGTCTTTGGAAGACCAACCACAAAATCCATTGCAATTCTCTCCCATTTCCATTCAAGAATGGGCATTCTCTGAAGTGTTCCTCCGGGCCTTTGGTGTTCATATTTTACTTGTTGACAGTTTGGACACTTTGCAATAAAGTCAACAATATCACGCTTCATTCTACTCCACCAAAAGTGTTGCTTTAGGTCACGGTACATCTTGGTCGCACCCGGATGTATAGAATACCGTGAACTATGAGCCTCTGTCAGAATAGTGTTGATCAAATCATCAACTCGGGGTACACATACCCTTCCCTTGATTCTCAAAACACCTTCCTCATCGATTTGTGCTTCCTTAGCCTCTCCTCGCAATACCTTATCTTGGATTCTTCTTAGTTTCTCATCGTCAAACTGTTTTCCCTTAATCTTGTCAAGAAAAGAAGATCTTGACTCCACACTAGCCAACAATCCTCCCTTCTCATTTACTTCTAACCTCATCAAGTCATTAGCTGTAGTCCGACCTCTCTAGCCAATGGGCGCCTAGAAGCTTGCAAATGAGCTAGACTTCCCATGCTTCCCGCTTTCTACTTAAAGCATCCGCTACAACATTCGCTTCCCGGATGATACAAGATAGTGATATCGTAGTCCTTTAGTAACTCCATCCATCTCCTCTGTCTTAAGTTCAAATCTTTACGAGTAAAGACATACCGTAGGCTACGATGATCCGTATAGACTTCACACTTAACCCCATATAAATAGTGCCTCCATTGCTTTAATGCAAACACTACCGCGCCAATTCCAAGTCATGAGTTGGGTAGTTACGTTCATGCACCTTTAATTGCCTTGAAGCATAAGCAATCACACTCTTCTCTTGCATTAGTACCGCACTCCAACCTGCATAGGATGCGTCACAATAAACAATGAAGTTCTTACCTCTTCGGGCAAGGTGAGAATGGGTGCGGTAGTCAACAAAGTCTTGAGCTTCAAAGCTTTCCTCACACTCATCCGACCATACAAATGGAACATTCTGCTTAGGTCAAGTTCGTCAATTGGGAAGCAATAGAAGAGAATCCCTTGACAAATCGGCGGTAGTAGCTAGCTAACCCAACAAAGCTTCTTATTTCTGACACATTAGCGGGTCTTACCCAATTCTTCACTGTCTCAATCTTAGATGGATCTACCATCACTCCATCCTTAGAAACTACGTGCCCCAAGAAGGACACTGCATCTAGCCAAAATTCACACTTAGAGAATTTGGCATAGAGCTTTTTCTCCCTCAACGTCTCCAATACCATTCTCAAATGCTCTTCATGTTCCTTCTTGCTCTTTGAGTATACCAATATATCATCAATAAATACAATCACGAAGAGATCCAAATATGGCTTAAAAATCCCATTCATCAAACTCATGAACGCAGCAGGGCATTCGTAAGACCAAAGGACATCACCACAAATTCATAATGTCCATACCTAGTTCAAAAGCAGTCTTTGGTACATCCGTTGCCGTATTTTCAATTGATGATAACCGGATCTCAAGTCAATCTTAGAGAAGACACAAGCACCTTGTAATCGATCGAACAAGTCATCAATTCGAGGAAGAGGATACTTGTTCTTGATAGTTACCTTGTTCAACCGCCGGTAGTCTATGCACATCCGAAACTCCCATCCTTCTTCTTCACAAACAAAACCGAGCCCCCCAAAGAGACGCACTTGGTCTAAAGAAGCCCTTGTTTAACAACTCTTGAAGTTGAGCCTTTAACTCTCTTAACTCCGCGGCAGCCATTCTATAAGGGAGTATAGAAATGGGGCGAGTACCCGCCTCAAGATCAATGCAAGTCAATATCCCTATCCGTGGCATACCAGAAGATCTGTAGGGAACACATCCAAAAATTCTCGAACTACCGAAACCGATTCAATTGAGGGTACTTGAGTAGTGTCATCCCTAAGATGTGCTAAGAAAGCCAAACAACCCTTACTAACCATCTTCCGAGCACAAAGAAAGGACACAATACGAACCGGATTGGAAGTGTAGTCGCCCTCCCACACTAACGGATCTGTCCCAGGCTTGGCTAATGTCACCGTCTTAGCATTACAATCCAAGATCGCAAATTGCGGCGAAAGCCAAGTCATACCTAGAATTACATCAAAATCACTCATTTCTAAGATAACCAAATCTACATAAGTGTTGCTCCCCACAAAATTCACCAAACAAGACCTATACACTTTTTCAACTACCACGGACTACCCACGGGAGTAGAAACACGAATAGGCATATCAAGTAATTCACAATGTAGATTTAGACCATTAGCAAATGAGGAAGATACATAAGAAAATGTGGATCCAGGATCAAACAATACGGAAGCCATGCAATCACAAATCAAAAGGTTACCTGTGATGACAGCATCAGACGCCTCCGCTTGATCTCCCAGGGAAAGCGTAACAATGGGCCCTATCACCCGTCTGTCCATTGCCCCTACCATGTTGCGTAGTAGTGGCTCCGGTTGCCCATCTCCTCGGCCGCTTTGGTGACCACCATTACCTCGACCACCACGCCCTCCGTAAAAATGGCCTCTACCATGACCACCTTTACCTCTAGCCATTGGGGTTCTCAGAACTCTGGTTTGGACAATACCTGTTAATGTGTCCAACCTCCCCACATCCATAACACTCTCGGGGTTCATGCATAGGTCTCTCGGAGTAGTGTTGACCGTTACGAGGTGGACTCCCAACTACACCTGTAGTGAAGACTGAATTGGTCGACTTGAGTAACCTCCGAGCTCGCCCTCCTGGAGTGAGAACCATTAAACTCACCTCCCTTTGAAACCTTTTTGATGTCGAAGTTGTGGTGAAGTCATCCGCTTCACTCCTTCCACTTCTATCACAAAGTCTACCACCTCTTGGAAAGATTTTGCCGCTGCTACCTGTAAGGCCGAAATCCGCAACTCGATCTCAACCCCTTCACAAAACGGCGGATCCGTTCTTGTGGATCAAAACAGAGTTGAGTGGCATACCTTGATAAAGCACCGAAACTTAGCCTCATATGCGTTAACCGTCATCCTACCTTGCTCGAGACTCAAGAACTCATCCCTTTTTCTATCTCTCAAAGTCCTTGGGATATACTTCTCCATAAACAGAGTAGAAGGATGCCCAAGTCATGGGTGTGGCCTCTGTCGGTTGACACTTTCGACATGTGATCGCCACCACATTTTGGCGTTCCTTGAAACCGATAGCTTACGAACTCAACGCCAAACCGCTCTACTATCCCCATCTTGTGTAGTAGCTCATGACAATCAACCGTAAAATCATAAGCATCTTCAGATTCTCGCACCTTGAAGACCGGAGGTTTCAATTTCAAGAACTTATCGAAAAGTTCGTGGCCGATCGCTTGTCATTATCGGTCCAAAGAGTCGACGTGGAAATGTGCCTATCTCCAATGAGGCATCCATGCGGGGAGCCATAGTAGCCGCATGTCGTATCTCTGAAACCGGAGGTGTTGGTGCAGAAACCATTGGAGGTGCCTGACCGTGATCAGATAACCCGCTAAGATAAGCGAGAACCTGATTGATCATCTCTGGGTAGGTTGGGGTGGCAATTCCTCATGTTGCGCTTGTTCATTCTCCCCTTCCTCACCCTCTCTTATCACCTCTTCAGTCGGTGGAGGAGTCACCGCCCTAGTATCAGATGGGCTAGGTGCTCGTCCTCTTCCTCTAGAGGACGTCCTCTCACGACCTCTTCCACGGCCTCTTGCCGCTACTCTTCCTCGAGCCACAGCCCCAGTGGCTGGCTCAGTCGTTTCCTGTCTTGCAGTTGTTGCTGCTGGTGCAGTCGTCGCTCTAGTTCTAACCATCTGTGAAATAGAGTGAAGATGGTCAGATACAAATTCGTATTGCCTAGATACCAATTGGACTCAAGTAGTAGCACGAAAGAAAGAATGAAAGAGTGGAATTTTCCTAAAGTCTTATAGCCTCTCAAGGAAAAGTAAAGGCGTCCCCCTACCGTTCCTTAAGACTCTACTAGACCTGTTCTTGTGTGATGAGACCAACGAACCTAATGCTCTGATACCAAGTTTGTCACGACCCAAAACGGGGCCGCGACTGGCACCCACATTTACCCTCCTATGTGAGCGAACCAACCCATATAGACCTTAACATTTCAATTTATAACAACAGAAAATAATGCGGAAGACTTAACTCATTAATAAAACAATTCAAAACTATTATTATTATCCCCAAAATCTGGAAGTCATCATCACAAGAACATCTATCTCAAATTGCTAAACTAAAACTGTCTAAGAAGCTAAAACTAATACTAGCTAGTCCATGCCGGAAGTTCAAGGCATCAAGACTTGAAGAAGAAGACCAGTCAAGCTAGACGCATTAGCTCACCCCGAATTTCCGAAGGTAGTGAAGACTGCTAGATCTATCGTTGAGTTGAAGTTGACGGAACGCTTGTCGCATTGCACAAATAACAAAGAAGAAAACATAAAAGTAGGGTCAAGACAACCACAAGTCTTGAGTAGATATCATCGCCAACTCAAAAATAGGGAACAGTATATATCAATAATAATGTAAATCAACTACAATACTCAACATGTAGCAATAACAACATAAATTCATCAATAACTACAACCGAGTTCACACATGAGGACTCAAGCCTCAATACCATACTTATTTGAGAATTAAGTTCATTAGATTGAGTATATTCATTATCTTTCAAGATTCATTATCTTTCTTCCTCTTGTGTCGGTACGTGACACTCCGCTCCTCTATTTCTATCCTGGTGCCGGAACGTGGCACTCCGATCCTCATATACTATCCTGGTACCGGAACGTGGCACCCGATCCTCATATTCATTCTATCCTGGTACCGGAACGTGGCACCCGATCCTCATATTCATTCTATCCTGGTACCGGAACGTGGCACCCGATCCTCATATTCATTCTATCCTGGTACCGGAACGTGGCACCCGATCCTCATATTCATTCTATCCTGGTACCGGAACGTGGCACCCGATCCTCATATTCATTCTATCCTGGTACCGGAACGTGGCACCCGATCCCCTAATTCATCAAGCCTTCTTTCATACTAAGGCATCATCATTAACAAGTGAATTAGGGTTTCTATCAAGATTTGGGATTCAATAGCTTCATCATGCTTATTTATTCACAATTTCATAATCATATTCATGCAAGCATACAATTTAAGCATATAGAAGGGTTCACAATACTATCAATACGTATCATTCACTATTAAGAGTTTACTACGGATATCGTAGCGAAACCATAACCTACCTCCACCAAAGAATTGAATCAACAAGCAATTTCCCAAGCTTTGATATTCTTCTTCCTTGTTCGACTCTCTCAATCGATCAATCTATCTCTCTCTTTTCTTTTCTCTTTTTCTTATTCCAACCCTCTTTCTTTTACCCTAATTCATATATAATTAAGAATGAAAGATGGTAATAATGACCCACTAATTAACTTAAGGTTACCTATTTTAACCCCCAAGTAATTAGATTTAATAATAATAACCCTCAAACTTTATAATTAAGGAAAGAATAGTCCAAAACGTCCCTTAAAACGAGGAAAGAAATCCTAAATCGCACGGGATCACAAGAACCCGTGACGGGCCGTCATGCCTGCGACGATCCGTCACCCAGGTCGTCGCAGCTCCCTCGACTCACGTGGCCTGTGACGGCCCGTCACTGTGGTGACGGTCCGTCCTGTTCCTCCGTCATGGCGGTCAGGAACTCGTTTCTCGTACCAAATTCTCAAAAGTTGAAGTGTTTTGCAACGGGTACTCACGACGGTTCGTCGTGAATGTGACGGTCCGTTCTGCCATTTCGTTACGAAGTTCAGAGAGTCGATTTTTAGTACCCAATTTCAGAACTCTAAGTGTCATGGAACGAAACACCCACGACGGTCCGTCGGGCCTGTGACGGTCCGTCGTTGGGTCCGTGGTTTCAGCCAGTTTTTCCAGAATTAATTCTGCTGCTCAAAACGACTAAACAGGTCGTTACAGTTTATCATTCTTTTATTTATTATAGGTATATATGCTTTTCCTCTTGTGTATTTACAATCTATGATACGTTCTTTTTGACTAACTACATAATATTCTTCTTTTTGTCTTTTAAACAAATTTCTTAAAATAGGTATTTCTAGTACTTTTTCAACACTTAAATCTAATTCTTTTCCTTTTATTTGTTCAAATATCGTATTATCAAATATAATTTTCTGTTCTGATGATTCTTCATCTTGATATTCTTTCTTAGATATTATTTTTATTTCATTTTCAGACATTATATTTCTTCATCTGTTTCGTTATTATCTATGTTAATATTTTCTTCTTCATTCTCAGTTTCTATATCTGATACTTCATATATACTATCATTTTCACTTAATTCATAATCTATGTACTCTATTTGCATATATTTTTCGTTGTCTATAATTAATTCTGCTATTTGTTTTCTTTTTGGATTTTTGGGTAATTTACAATCTTTAGCTATGTGTCCTATCTTTCCACAATTATAACAAGTACATTGGGATATTTTTCTTTTTGGTCTGTATGGTCTTTTTATTTTATGGTTTTTTACATAATTGTCACGACCCAAAACCGATGTCGCGACTGGCACCCACATTTACCCTCCTATGTGAGCGAACCAACCAATCTAAACCTTAACATTTTCAATATAATATCAACAGAAAATAATGCGGAAGACATAACTCATTAATAAAAACCAAATCAATAACTATTATTCCCCAAAATCTGGAAGTCATCACCACAAGAACATCTACGATCAAATGACTAAACTAAGAGTATTCTAAAAGCTAAAAATACATAAGAGCTAGTCCATGCCGGAAGTTCAAGGCATCAAGACTTGAAGATGAAGATCCAGTCCAAGCTAGACGCATTAGCTCACCCTGAATTTCCGAAGGTAGTGAAGACTGGCTAGATCTACTATTGAGTTGAAGTTGACGGAACGTTTGCTGCATTCCACAAATAACAAAGAAGAAAACATAAAAGTAGGGGGTCAGTACAACCACAAGTACTGAGTAGATATCATCGGCCAACTCAAAATAGAAAACAATATATATCTGATAATATCATAAAATCAACTACAATACTCAACATGTAACAACAACAAGTACTAAAATCATCAATAAGTACCATTAAGTTCATCCATGAGGGCTCAAGCCTCAATACCATGCTCATTTGGAAATTAAGTTCATTATGTTGAGTATATTCTCATCTTTCACGATTCATTATCTTTCTTCCTCTTGTGTCGGTACGTGACACTCCGATCCCCTACCACTATGTGTCGGTACGTGACACTCCGATCCCCTATATGTGTCGGAACGTGACACTCCGATCCCCTATATGTGTCGGAACGTGACACTCCGATCCCCTATATGTGTCGGAACGTGACACTCCGATCCCCTATATGTGTCGGAACGTGACACTCTGATCCCCTATATGTGTCGGTACGTGACACTCCGATCCCCTAATACTATGTGTCGGAACGTGACACTCCGATCCACTAATACTATGTGTCGGAACGTGACACTCCGATCCACTAATACTATGTGTCGGAACGTGACACTCCGATCCACTAATCTCATTTTATCCGTTCATCAAGCCTTCTCTATAACAAGGCATCATCAATCCCATTACTTTAATTCATCAAGCCTTCTTCTATACCAAGGCATCATCATTAACAAAGTAGATTAGGGTTTCTTTTCATGATTTGGGATTCAATAGCTTCATCATGCTTATTTATTCGTAATTACATATTCACATCATTCATGCAAGCATACAATTAAGCATGTAGAAGGGTTTTACAATACTACTAACATATATCATTCGCTATTAAGAGTTTACTACGAATAGCATGAAAACCATAACCTACCTCCACCGAAGAATTGAATCAACAAGCTATCTTCTCAAAATCCTTGCTATCCTCTTCGTTTCTCTCTCTACTCGTTCGTTTCTCCTCTCTTTCTGTTCTTTTCTTTTTCTTATTCAAACCCTCTTTCTTTTACCCTAATTCATATATAATTAAGAATGAAAGATGGTAATAATGACCCACTAATTAACTTAAGGTTACCTATTTTAACCCCAAGTAATTAGATTTATTAATATTAACCCTCAATCCTTATAATTAAGGAAAGAATAGTCCAAAACGACCCTTAAACGTGTAGAGAATCCCATTCCGCCTGGGATTTGCAACTTTGTGACGGACCGTCGTGCTGCGACGGTCCGTCACGATGGTCGCCGCAGCCTCCCAAATTCCAGGTGAATCAGGACGGCCCGTCACCCCGGTGACGGTCCGTCCCGCACTCCGTCCTGAAGTTCAGAGAGTCGATTTTCAGTACCCAATTTAAGAATTCTAAGTATGCTGAAACGATGCACCCTCGACGGGCCGTCATGCCTGTGACGGTCCGTCGCAGTGCCCGTGGTCTTGGCCAGTTTTTCCAGAATTAAAATCTGCTGCTCAAAATGACTAAACAGGTCGTTACAATAGATACCAATTTACCCATCGTTCGTCCCCGAACGATCAAAAGAAGAAAAACAATGGCGAAAAGGAGAACCTGAATCTGTAAACAGATGTGGGTATTTTTCTTGCATATCTGCCTCCCTCTCCCATGTAGCCTCTTCAACGGGTCGATTCTTCCATTGAACCTTGATGGATGCGATTTCTCTCGACCTCAACTTGCGAACTTCTCTATCTAAAATAGCAATCGGTTCCTCCTCGTAAGACAGATTCTCATCAAGCAAAACTGAATCCCAACGGATGATGTAGTTTCCATCCCCATGATATCTTTTTAGCATAGACACATGGAATACCGGATGCACTCTGGACAGCCCTGGAGGTAAGGCTAATTCATAAGCCACCTCCCCTACTCGCTTTAGTACCTCAAATGGCCCAATGTACCTCAGACTTAGCTTACCCCTTTTACCAAACCGCATCACCCCTTTCATTGGTGAAACTTTCAACAAGACTTGTTCACCCTCCATGAACTCTAAGTCTCTAACCTTTCGATCTGCATATTCTTTTTGTCTACTTTGCGCCGCTAGAAGCTTCTCTTGAATGGACTTCACTTTCTCCATCGAATCTCTTAACAGATCAGTACCCCAAGGTCTAACCTCAAAGGCATCAAACCAACCAATGGGAGACCTACATCTCCTACCATACAATGCTTCAAATGGAGCCATATTAATTCTTGAGTGATAGCTATTATTGTATGAAAACTCCGCCAAGGGTAAGAAGGTATCCCACTGGCCACCAAACTCTATCACACATGCACGAAGCATATCCTCCAACACTTGAATCGTCCTCTCAGACTGACCATCGGTCTGAGGATGGAACGCAGTACTAAGGTCCAACCTAGTACCCAATTCTGCATGCAATGTTTTCCAAAACTTAGAAGTAAACTGCGTACCTCTATCCGATATGATGGATAGTGGAACCCCATGCAATCGAACGATTTCTGAGATATAGATCTTGGCTAACTTCTCTGCATTGTAAGTAACCTTGACCGGGATAAAATGGGCAGACTTAGTTAACCTATCAACAACCACCCAAATGGAGTCATACTTACCCAATGTCTTTGGAAGACCAACCACAAAATCCATTGCAACTCTCTCCCACTTCCATTCAGGAATGGGCATTCTCTGAAGTGTTCCTCCGGGCCTTTGGTGTTCATACTTTACTTGTTGACAGTTTGGACATTTAGCAATAAAGTCAACAATATCACGCTTCATTCTACTCCACCAAAAGTGTTGCTTGAGGTCACGGTACATCTTGGTCGCACCCGGATGTATCGAATACCTTGAACTATGAGCCTCTGCCAGAATAGTGTTGATCAAATCATCAACTCGGGTACACATACCCTTCCCTTGATTCTCAAAACACCTTCCTCATCGATTGTCGCTTCTTTGGCCTCTCCTCGCAATACTTTATCTTGGGTTCGCCTTAGTTTCTCATCATCAAACTGTTTTCCCTTAATTTTGTCGAGAAAAGAAGATCTCGACTCCACACTAGCCAACAATCCTCCCTTCTCATTTATTTCTAACCTCATCAAGTCGTTAGCCAGAGTCTGAACCTCTCTAGCCAGTGGGCGTCTAGAAGCTTGCAAATGAGCTAGACTTCCCATGCTTCCCGCCTTTCTACTCAAAGCATCTGCCACAACATTCGCCTTCCCCGGATGATACAAAATAGTGATGTCGTAGTCCTTTAGTAGTTCCATCCATCTCCTCTGTCTCAAGTTCAAATCTTTTTGAGTAAAGACATACTTAAGGCTACGATGATCCGTGTAGACCTCACACTTAACCCCATATAAATAGTGCCTCCACTGCTTTAACGCAAACACTACCGCGGCCAATTCAAAGTCATGAGTTGGGTAGTTACGTTCATGCACCTTTAATTGCCTTGAAGCATAAGAAATCACACTCTTCTCTTGCATTAGTACTGCACCCAACCCAGAATAGGATGCGTCACAATAAACAATGAAGTTCTTACCCTCTTCGGGCAAGGTGAGAATGGGTGCGGTAGTCAATAAAGTCTTGAGCTTTTGAAAGCTTTCCTCACACTCATCTGACCATACAAATGGAACATTTTGCTTAGTCAAGTTCGTCAGTTGGGAAGCAATAGAAGAGAATCCCTTGACAAATCGGCGGTAGTAACTAGCTAACCCAACAAAGCTCCTTATTTCTGACACATTAGTGGGTCTTACCCAATTCTTCACTGTCTCAATCTTAGAAGGATCCACCATCACTCCTTCCTTAGAAACCACGTGCCCCAAGAAGGACACTGCATCTAGCCAAAATTCACACTTAGAGAACTTGGCATAAAGCTTTTTCTCCCTCAACATTTCCAATACCATTCTCAAATGCTCTTCATATTCCTTCTTGCTCTTTGAGTATACCAATATATCATCAATAAATACGATCACGAAAAGGTCCAAAAATGGCTTAAAGATCCCGTTCATCAAGCTCATGAACGCAGCAGGGGCATTCGTAAAACCAAAAGACATCACTACAAATTCGTAATGCCCATACCTCATTCGAAAAGCAGTCTTTGGCACATCTATTGCTCGTATTTTCAATTGATGATAACCAGATCTCAAGTCAATTTTAGAGAAGACACAAGCACCTTGTAACTGATCGAACAAGTCATCAATGCGAGGAAAAGGATACTTGTTCTTTATGGTTACCTTGTTTAGTTGTCTGTAGTCTATACACATTCGAAAACTCCCATCCTTCTTCTTCACAAATAAAACCGGAGCACCCCAAGGAGATGCACTTGGTCTGATGAAGCCTTTGCTCAACAACTCTTGAAGTTGGGCCTTTAACTCTCTTAACTCCGCGGGAGCCATTCTATAAGGGGGTATAGAAATGGGGCGAGTGCCCGGTTCAAGATCAATGCAGAAGTCAATATCCCTATCTGGTGGCATATCAGAAAGATCTGCAGGGAACACATCCAAAAACTCACGGACTACCGAAACCGCCTCAATCGAAGGTACTTGGGTAGTGTCATCCTTGAGATGGGCCAAGAAAGCTAAACACCCTTTACTAACAATTTTCTTAGCACGAAGAAAGTAGATGATACGCGCCGGATTAGAAGTGTAGTCACCCTCCCACACTAACAGATCTGTCCCAGGCTTGGCTAACGTCACAGTTTTAGCATTACAATCCAAGATCGCAAAATTCGAAGAAAGCCAAGTCATACCCAGAATTACATCAAAATCAACCATTTCTAGAATAACTAAATCTACATAAGTGTTGCTCCCCACAAAAGTCACCAAACAAGACCTATACACTTTTTCAACTATTACAGACTCACCCACCGGAGTAGAAACACGAATAGGCATGTCAAGTAATTCACACGGTAAATTTAGACCATTAGCAAATGAAGAAGATACATAAGAAAACGTGGATCCAGGATCAAACAATACATAAGCCATGCAATCACAAACCGAAAGATTACCTGTGATGATGACATCGATGTCTCCGCCTTGAGATCTCCCAGGAAAGCGTAACAATGGGCCCTATCGTTAAATGCATCCGTTGCCCCTACCATGTTGTGACGTAGTGGCTCCAGTTTGCCCATCACCTCGGCCGTTTTGGTTACCACCATTTCCTCGACCACCACGTCCTCCAGAAAAACGGCCTCTACCATGAACACATCTACCTCTAGCTATTGGGGGTCTGTAACTCTGTTTTGGACAATTTCTCCTAATATGTCCAATCTCCCCACATCCATAACACTCTCTGGAGTCAGGCATAGGTCTCTCGGAGAAGTGTTGACCGTTCTGAGGTGGACCCCCAACTACAGTCTGTAGTGAAGACTGAATTGGTCGAACCGAGTAGCCTCCAGAATTCTGTCCTCTAGTATACGAACTATTAAACTCACCTCCCTTTCGAAACCTTTTTGATGTCGAAGTTGTGGTGAAGTCTTCTGGCTTCACTCCTTCCACTTCTATCACAAAGTCTACCACCTCTTGGAAGGATTTTGCCGCTGCCGCTACCTGTAAGGCCGAAATCCGCAACTCTGATCTCAACCCCTTCACAAACCGGCGAATCCGCTCTTGTGGACTGAAACAAAGTTGAGTGGCATATCTGGATAGTGCACGAATCTTAGCCTCATAAGCATTAACCGACATCCTACCTTGCTCTAGGCTCAAGAACTCATCCCTTTCCCTATCCCTCAAAGTCCGGGGGATACACTTCTCCATAAACAAACTAGAGAATGAGGCCCAAGTCATAGGTGGTGCCTCTGTCGGTTGACACTCAACATGGGATCGCCACCACATTTTGGCGTTCCCTTGAAACTGATAGCTTACGAACTCAACGCCACACCGTTCTACTATCCCCATCTTGTGTAGTAGCTCATAACAATCAACCAGAAAATCATAAGCATCTTCGCATTCTCGCACCTTGAAGACCGGAGGTTTCAATTTCAAGAACTTATCAAAAGTTCGTCTTTGATCGCTTGTCATTATCGGTCCGATGGTCGACGTGGAAATGTGCCTATCTCCAATGAGGCATCCATGCGGGAGCCATAGTGGCCGCGTGTCGTACCTCTGAAACCGGAGGTGTTGGTGCGTAAACCACTGGAGGTGCCTGACCGTGATCAGATAACCCGCTAAGATAAGCGAGAACCTGATTGATCATCTCTGGGGTAGGTTGGGGTGGCAATTCCTCATTCTGCTCTTGTTCATTCTCCCCATCCTCCCCTTCCCTTACCACTTCCTCAGTCGGTGGAGGAGTCACTGCCCTAGCATCAGATGGGCTAGGTACTCGTCCTCTTCCTCTAGAGGACGTCCTCCCACGACCTCTACCACGACCTCTTGTCGTTGTTCTCCCTCGAGCCACAGCCCCAGTGGCTGGCTCAGACGCACCCTGTCCTGCCGGTGCTGGTGTTGGTGTTGGCGTAGTCGTTGCTCTAGTTCTAACCATCTGCGAAAGAGAGTGAAGATGGTCAGATACCAATTCGTATCGCCTAGATACCAATTGGACTCAAGTAGTAGCACGAAAGAAAGAATGAAAGAGTGAAATTTTCCTAAAGTCTTATAGCCTCTCAAGGAAAAGTAAAGGCGTCCCCCTACCGTTCCTTAAGACTCTACTAGACCTGTTCTTGTGTGATGAGACCAACGAACCTAATGCTCTGATACCAAGTTTGTCACGACCCAAAACCGATGTCGCGACTGGCACCCACATTTACCCTCCTATGTGAGCGAACCAACCAATCTAAACCTTAACATTTTCAATATAATATCAACAGAAAATAATGCGGAAGACTTAACTCATTAATAAAAACCAAATCAATAACTATTATTCCCCAAAATCTGGAAGTCATCACCACAAGAACATCTACGATCAAATGACTAAACTAAGAGTATTCTAAAAGCTAAAAATACATAAGAGCTAGTCCATGCCGGAAGTTCAAGGCATCAAGACTTGAAGATGAAGATCCAGTCCAAGCTAGACGCATTAGCTCACCCTGAATTTCCGAAGGTAGTGAAGACTGGCTAGATCTACTATTGAGTTGAAGTTGACGGAACGTTTGCTGCATTCCACAAATAACAAAGAAGAAAACATAAAAGTAGGGGGTCAGTACAACCACAAGTACTGAGTAGATATCATCGGCCAACTCAAAATAGAAAACAGTATATATCAGATAATATCATAAAATCAACTACAATACTCAACATGTAACAACAACAAGTACTAAAATCATCAATAAGTACCATTAAGTTCATCCATGAGGGCTCAAGCCTCAATACCATGCTCATTTGGAAATTAAGTTCATTGTGTTTAGTATATTCTCATCTTTCACGATTCATTATCTTTCTTCCTCTTGTGTCGGTACGTGACACTCCGATCCCCTACCACTATGTGTCGGTACGTGACACTCCGATCCCCTATATGTGTCGGAACGTGACACTCCGATCCCCTATATGTGTCGGAACGTGACACTCCGATCCCCTATATGTGTCGGAACGTGACACTCCGATCCCCTATATGTGTCGGAACGTGACACCGACCCCCTCTATGTGTCGGTACGTGACACTCCGATCCCCTAATACTATGTGTCGGAACGTGACACTCCGATCCACTAATACTATGTGTCGGAACGTGACACTCCGATCCACTAATACTATGTGTCGGAACGTGACACTCCGATCCACTAATCTCATTCTATCCGTTCATCAAGCCTTCTATACCAAGGCATCATCAATCCCATTACTTTAATTCATCAAGCCTTCTTCTATACCAAGGCATCATCATTAACAAAGTAGATTAGGGTTTCTTTTCAAGATTTGGGATTCAATAGCTTCATCATGCTTATTTATTCGTAATTACATATTCACATCATTCATGCAAGCATACAATTAAGCATGTAGAAGGGTTTTACAATACTACTAACATATATCATTCGCTATTAAGAGTTTACTACGAATAGCATGAAAACCATAACCTACCTCCACCGAAGAATTGAATCAACAAGCTATCTTCTCAAAATCCTTGCTATCCTCTTCGTTTCTCTCTCTCTACTCGTCCGTTTCTCCTCTCTTTCTGTTCTTTTCTTTTTCTTATTCAAACCCTCTTTCTTTTACCCTAATTCATATATAATTAAGAATGAAAAATGGTAATAATGACCCACTAATTAACTTAAGGTTACCTATTTTAACCCCCAAGTAATTAGATTTATTAATATTAACCCTCAATCTTTATAATTAAGGAAAGAATAGTCCAAAACGACCCTTAAAACGTGTAGAGGAATCCCATTCCGCCTGGGATTTGCGCAACCTGTGACGGGCCGTCGTGCCTGCGACGGTCCGTCACGATGGTCGTCGCAGCCTCCCAAATTCCAGGTGAACTGTGACGGCCCGTCACCCCAGTGACGGTCCGTCCTGCACCTCCGTCCTGAAGTTCAGAGAGTCGATTTTCAGTACCCAATTTAAGAATTCTAAGTATGCTGAAACGATGCACCCTCGACGGGCCGTCATGCCTGTGACGGTCCGTCGCAGTGCCCGTGGTCTTGGCCAGTTTTTCCAGAATTAAAATCTGCTGCTCAAAACGACTAAACAGGTCGTTACAATAATACCTTCGTCTTGGTTGTTTATATTTATATATAGTTTTGTTTTTTCTATAATTTTTATATCTTTTAGATTTTTGTTTTTTAGTTGTGCATCCAAATTGTGGTGCCATTTTATTTTTGCAACATGATAAATTTTTATTTAATACTTTTTCCATTTTTAATCTTTCTTTTTGGTTTTCACATAGTTGTATGAACCATTGATTTAAAAATTTTATTCTAGATCCTAAAGTATCTACCATTCCTTCATTATTCCAATTCTTTATTACGTTTGTACTAAATGGTTCTGGTAATTTCGTATAATATTGTTTTCTTATTTCTTTTGCTTCATCTAAATTGTATTTAGCTTTGTAATAATATTCTTTAAATGCGAAAGTATATTCTTCTAAGTAACACATTTTACATATAGCTAATTTTGTCATAAGTTGTCTATTTATTATTTTTTCTCTATTTTGTTCTCTTATATCTGTAGTCATACCTCCAAATTCATTTCTTATTGCTGATTCATATTTATCTAGTATATCTATATTTGTTCTTTGATGCGGATCCATCCATTTTCTTATCATTCCTAAGTACTTCTAAACTTTCCGAGGGTAGATTTTCTATCCATAATTTTGTTGTTCCTCTGAATGTTCTTTCTATGTATCTTGGTATTTTCATTTGTTTCTATTTTGTTATCTATTAACTGTTTAGACATATTTCCTATCCATAATAATATTGCTTTATTTATATCTGTGACACAATCTAAATCTAAGAAATTGTATTGTTCATTTGCTGGTTTAGGTGTCCAATTTTTATTTAGTCTACTGTTCCATATTGCATTATTTCTATCTGATTGTTGATAGCTTTCTGTATAATAAGTTGGTGGTGTCCTCCTAGGACTAACTCTAGGACTATTTCTGGGACTATTATCTGGGGTTTTAACTCTTGACGTACTAGGCCTATTCATATCTCCTGTGTTTATTTCTATATTTTTTGGTTTATTTATCTGTTCTAGAATTTCTGTGTATGTTTCACTTATATCGCTTATTTCTGATTGTTGGTCATTTTCATTTCCATCTATTTCATTTACTTCAATATCTTCATTTTGATCTTCATTTAGTTTTTGTTCCATTTGTTTTATTTCATTTGTTAATTCTAGCTCTTTATCTTTTTCTTTTGTTTTTGTTTATTTTCATATAATAATTTTAACCTAGCTAATTCCTTTTCTAATTCACTTATTCTTGTATTTTTATTTCTTCTAAATTTTGTACTTCTTGTTTTGCTTGTGTTTTTATTTTTCAATTTCTTTTGATTTATCTATTTCTTCATTTTCTTTTGTTATTCTTACCATAAATGTTAAACTATCTTCTAATTTCTTTGTTTCTTTTCTAGCATTAAGTATAAGTTATTTCCTATTTTCTTATATCTTCTTCCTAAATTTGAAAATACTATTTTTATTATCATTCTTTCTTGGTTTTCATATGTTTTTCGTCTCTACTGCAAACTCTTCTTTGTTCATTATGATCTATGTATTATATTATGTTGTAATTCATATTCAAGACAATCTAATTCTAATTCTAACCTTAATATATCTTTTCTTTGTGCTAGTATTGATTTATTACATACTCCTGCTAATATATTTTCTTCTAACCTTCTTTTTCTATGTTGTAACTCTTGTTCTTTTTCAGTTATTTGTTCCATTATTTTTTCTATTAATTGTTTTTATATTTTTCTTCGTTCATATTGTTTCTTCAAATAGCAAACATATTTGTATTCTGCTTTTGAAATTATATTTATCAAATGATCTTTTTATCATTATCTGCTTTGACTACTTGTGATAATTGATATTCTATATATAAGGATTTTAATTTTTTCCATATTTTTCGTACTTTTTTGTCTATCTTAGTTTTTGTTATTTTAGTATTTTTATTTTTATTTATCATAACCTTTTATATAATATTTTAAAAAACTTGCTTAATTTTTCTGGATATTTAATCTTTTTTAACCTGTAATTTTTACCATATCGCCTTAGGCAATGTTCAGTCATATTTAGTCTCCAATATCTAAATCATCATATAAATCATATCCTTGTATTTGTCTTATTTTTAGTATTTTGTTTGGTATTGGATAATTGTATGTTTTAGTTTTAGCATTTAGATTACGATAATCTATGACCATTCTGCTTTTACCTCTTTTTTGTTCACTATGTTTTATAACTATAAATGCTGGACTTGTATGTTTACTATTGCTTTTTTGTATGTAATTATTTGCTAATAATTCATCTATATGTATTTTAAATTCTTTTAAATCATCAAAGTTATATTTTAATGGTTTCTGTGTTATTATGCTATTTTCATCTATTAATTCAATTTTTACTTTTGTCTTATGTTTTTCCCATCCTCGTAATGGATCTTCACTATATAATTGTTCTAGTTGTTCATTAATTAATTTGACTTTGTCTATAGCAAATATAAAATTTTGTGTCGGCTGAATATCAGCCATATGTAAAAAGTAATAATTTTTATTTTTATCGTGTTGCGTCGGCTGTAAAAAGCCAAATTGTATAAAAGTCGTAAAGTAAATAGTAAGTGTCGGCCAATAATAAAGATAGGCCACTAAGTTTTTGTTTGTTTGTGTCGGCCAAATATGCAAAGGCCAAGTGTAAAGTAAAGTGTCGGCCATAATGGCCAAAGATGTAATATTATTGTGTATAAATAGAGGGTTTCCCTCATTAATAAAATATCAATCTTCCATCTTCCTCTTCTCTCTCTAAAAATCCGCTTCCCCCCTCCATTGGTATCAGAGCTAGATAATTAAATAACTATGGAAAACAAATATGCAAAGGCCAAGTGTAAAGTAAAGTGTCGGCCATAATGGCCAAAGATGTAATATTATTGTGTATAAATAGAGGGTTTCCCTCATTAATAAAATATCTTATGGCCGACACTTTACTTTACACTTGGGTTTTGCATATTTGGCCGACACAAACAAACAAAAACTTAGTGGCCTATCTTTATTATTGGCCGACACTTACTATTTACTTTACGACTTTTATACAATTTGGCTTTTTACAGCCGACGCAACACGACAAAAATATAAATTATTACTTTTTGCATGTGGCTGATATTCAGCCGACACAAAATTTTAACAAAATTCAAAATACTCTTTTTGTTCCTCCTAAATGGACATATTTTATTGGTGTTTTAGCTTTTATATCTTGTATTTCTTTGTTTATCATTCTTTTATTTATTATAGGTATATATGCTTTTCCTCTTGTGTATTTACAATCTATGATATGTTCTTTTTGACTAACTACATAATATTCTTCTTTTTGTCTTTTAAACAAATTTCTTAAAATAGGTATTTCTAGTACTTTTTCAACACTTAAATCTAATTCTTTTCCTTTTATTTGTTCAAATATCGTATTATCAAATATAATTTTACATTACGATGATTCTTCATCTTGATATTCTTTCTTAGATATTATTTTTATTTCATTTTCGGACATTATATTTCTTCATCTGTTTGCTATTATCTATGTTAATATTTTCTTCTTCATTCTCAGTTTCTATATCTGATACTTCATATATACTATCATTTTCACTTAATTCATAATCTATGTACTCTATTTGCATATATTTTTCATTGTCTATAATTAATTCTGCTATTTGTTTTCTTTTTGGATTTTTGGGTAATTTACAATCTTTAGCTATGTGTCCTATCTTTCCACAATTATAACAAGTACATTGGGATATTTTTCTTTTTGGTCTGTATGGTCTTTTTATTTTATGGTTTTTTACATAATACCTTCGTCTTGGTTGTTTATATTTATATATAGTTTTGTTTTTCTATAATTTTTATATCTTTTAGATTTTTATTTTTAGTTGTGCATCCAAATTGTGGTGCCATTTTATTTTGCAACATGATAAATTTTTATTTAATACTTTTTCCATTTTTAATCTTTCTTTTTGGTTTTCACATAGTTGTATGAACCATTGATTTAAAAATTTTATTCTAGATCCTAAAGTATCTACCATTCCTTCATTATTCCAATCCTTTATTACGTTTGTACTAAATGGTTCTGGTAATTTCGTATAATATTGTTTTCTTATTTCTTTTGCTTCATCTAAATTGTATTTAGCTTTGTAATAATATTCTTTAAATGCAAGTATATTCTTCTAAGTAACACATTTTACATATAGCTAATTTTGTCATAAGTTGTCTATTTATTATTTTTTCTCTATTTTGTTCTCTTATATCTGTAGTCATACCTCCAAATTCATTTCTTATTGCTGATTCATATTTATCTAGTATATCTATATTTGTTTGCTGATGCGGATCCATCCATTTTCTTATCATTCCTAAGTACTTCTAAACTTTCCGAGGGTAGATTTTCTATCCATAATTTTGTTGTTCCTACGAATGTTCTTTCTATGTATCTTGGTGTTTTATTTGTTTCTAATTTGTTATCTATTAACTGTTTAGACATATTTCCTATCCATAATAATATTGCTTTATTTATATCTCATGACACAATCTAAATCTAAGAAATTGTATTGTTCATTTGTCAGTTTAGGTGTCCAATTTTTATTTAGTCTCTTGTTCCATATTTCATTATTTCTATCTGATTGTTGATAGCTTTCTGTATAATAAGTTGGTGGTGTCCTCCTAGGACTAACTCTAGGACTATTTCTGGGACTATTATCTGGGGTTTTAACTCTTGACGTGCTAGGCCTATTCATATCTCCTGTGTTTATTTCTAATTTTATTGGTTTATTTATCTGTTCTAGAATTTTTGTATATGTTTCACTTATATCGCTTATTTCTGATTGTTGGTGATTTTCATTTCCATCTATTTCATTTACTTCAATATCTTCATTTTGATCTTCATTTAGTTTTTGTTCCATTTGTTTTATTTCATTTGTTAATTCTAGCTCTTTATCTTTTTCTTTTTGTTTTTGTTTATTTTCATATAATAATTTTAACCTAGCTAATTCCTTTTCTAATTCACTTATTCTTGTATTTTTATTTCTTCTAAATTTTGTACTTCTTGTTTTGCTTGTGTTTTTATTTTTTCAATTTCTTTTGATTTATCTATTTCTTCATTTTCTTTTGTTATTCTTACCATATTTGTTAAACTATCTTCTAATTTTCTTTGTTTCTTTTTCTAGCATTAAGTATAAGTTATTTCCTATTTTCTTATATCTTCTTCCTAAATTTGAAAATACTATTTTTATTATCATTCCATCTTGCTTTTCATATTTTTTTCGTCTACTGCAAATTCTTCTTTGTTCATTATGATCTATGTATTATATTATGTTGTAATTCATATTCAAGACAATCTAATTCTAATTCTAACCTTAATATATCTTTTCTCTGTGCTAGTATTGATTTATTACATACTCCTGCTAATATATTTTCTTCTAACCTTCTTTTTCTATGTTGTAACTCTTGTTCTTTTTCAGTTATTTGTTCCATTATTTTTTCTATTAATTGTTGTTTATATTTTTCTTCGTTCATATTGTTTCTTCAAATAGCAAACATATTTGTATTCTGTTTTTGAAATTATATTTATCAAATGATCTTTTTTATCATTATCTGCTTTGACTACTTGTGATAATTGATATTCTATATATAAGGATTTTAATTTTTTCCATATTTTTCGTACTTTTTTGTCTATCTTAGTTTTTGTTATTTTAGTATTTTTATTTTTATTTATCATAACCTTTTATATAATATTTTAAAAAGCTTGCTTGATTTTTCTGGATATTTAATCTTTTTTAACCTGTAATTTTTACCATATCGCCTTAGCCAATGTTCAGTCATATTTAGTCTCCAATGTCTAAATCATCATATAAATCATATATGTCAAAGTGAAGTTCATCTTCTATACTTTGTATAGTTAACTCAGTCCAACCTTGGGTTGTTATTTCTATTATTTCATACGTTAATAATTTGTTATAAATTTCTCTTTTATATCAAGATAAGACTTTTTAATATATAGAATAATAATATCTTATAATCAACATCATCGTTTAATAGGTATGTTTCCATTTTTATTACATTCATTTTTCACTAAAATTTTATTCCTTCCAACCTCTTAATAAATTATACTTGCTTATTATGCATAAATAATGATTTAATAATCATCTCGTCTGGTCACTACTACAGCTTTCTTCTTTGATTAGTTACCCTAACAGCGCCTCAACTTTGTCTACTCCCCTAAACGGCCTCCTCTGCCTACCGGTTTCAACCTTAGGATGGCATAGTCTGGGCATACTTATTCGAAAAATATTTCTGTAGCAAACTTGCTAAAGATGGTTATTAGAACATTATTCAAACATGATAAACAATTATAATTAACAAGAGATTTTCAGGAATAAATTAATTTAGCTACTCATGAATATAAAATGATATACCTGTTCTGTAACGACCTGTTTAGTCGTTTTGAGCAGCAGAATTAATTCTGGAAAAACGGGCTGGGACAACGGGTGTCACGACGTACCGTCGTGGTCACGACGGCCCGTCGAGGAGGTGTCATTCCATGACACTTAGAATTTTGAAATCGGATACTGAAAATCGACTCTCTGAACTTCGTAACGAAACGGCAGAACGGACCGTCACATCCACGACGAACCGCCGTGAGTTCCCGTTGCAAAACACTTCAACTTTTGAGAATTTGGTAGAAGAAACGAGTTTTTGACCGTCAGGACGGAGGGCAGGACGGACCGTCACTTGTGTGACGGGCCGTCACAGACCACCTGGAGTCTGGAGAGGTTGCGACGACCACCGTGACGGACCGTCGCAGGCACGACGGCCCGTCACAGGTTGCGCAAATCCCAGGCAGTTTAGGATTTCTCCACACGTTTTAAGGGTCGTTTTTGGACTATTCTTTCCTTAATTATAAAGATTGAGGGTAATATTAATAAACCTAATTACTTGGGGGTTAAAATAGGTAACCTTAAGTTAATTGGTGGGTCATTATTACCATCTTTCATCCTTAATTATATATGAATTAGGGTAAAAGAAAGAGGGTTTGAATAAAACAAAAGAGAAAGAATGTAGAGAGAGAGTATTGATCGATCAAATTGGTTGAGGAGGATATCAAAGCTTGGGAAATTGCTTGTTGATTCCAATTCTTCGGTGGAGGTAGGTTATGGTTTCTCTTACGATATTCGTAGTAAACTCTTAATAGTGAATGATATGTATTGATAGTATTGTGAACCCTTCTATATGCTTAAATTGTATGCTTGCATGAATATGATTATGAAATTGTGAATAAATAAGCATGATGAAGCTATTGAATCCCAAATCTTGATAAAAACCCTAATTCACTTGTTAATGATGATGCCTTAGTATGAAAGAAGGCTTGATGAATTAGGGGATCGGGTGCCACATTCCGGTACCAGGATAGATTTAATATGAGGATCGGGTGCCACGTTCCGGTACCAGGATAGAATGAATATGAGGATCGGGTGCCACGTTCCGGTACCAGGATAGAATGAATATGAGGATCGGGTGCCACGCGTTAGGTACCAGGATAGAATGAATATGAGGATCGGGTGCCACGTTCGGTACCAGGATAGAATGAATATGAGGATCGGGTGCCACGTTCGGTACCAGGATAGAATGAATATGAGGATCGGGTGCCACGTTCGGTACCAGGATAGAATGAATATGAGGATCGGAGTGCCACGTTCGGTACCAGGATAGAAATAGAGGAGCGAGTGTCACGTCTGCGACACAAGAGGAAGAAAGATAATGAATCTTGAAAGATAATGAATATACTCAATCTAATGAACTTAATTCCCAAATGAGTATGGTATTGAGGCTTGAGTCCTCATGTGTGAACTCGGTTATAGTTATTGATGAATTTATGTTGTTATTGCTACATGTTGAGTATTGTAGTTGATTTACATTATTATTGATATATACTGTTCCCTATTTTGAGTTGGCCGATGATATCTACTCAGTACTTGTGGTTGTACTGACCCCCTACTTTTATGTTTTCTTCTTTGTTAATTGTGCAATGCAGCAAACGTTCCGTCAACCTCAACTCAACAGTAGATCTAGCCAGTCTTCACTACCTTCGGAAATTCAGGGTGAGCTAATGCGTCTAGCTTGGACTGGGTCTTCTTCTTCAAGTCTTGATGCCTCGAACTTCCGGCATGGACTAGCTAGTATTAGTTTTAGCTTCTTAGACAGTTTTAGTTTAGCAATTTGAGATAGATGTTCTTGTGATGATGACTTCCAGATTTTGGGGATATTAATAATAGTTTTGAATTGTTCTATTAACGAGTTAAGTCTTCCGCATTACTTTCTGTTGATATATATTGAAATGATAAGGGTTAAATGGGTTGGTTCTCTCACATAGGAGGATAGATGTGGGTGCCAGTCGCGGCCCGGTTTTGGGTCGTGACAAAACTTGGTATCAGAGCATTAGGTTCGTTGGTCTCATCACACAAGAACAGGTCTAGTAGAGTCTTAAGGAACGGTAGGGGGACGCCTTTACTTTTCCTTGAGAGGCTATAAGACTTTAGGAAAATTTCACTCTTTCATTCTTTCTTTCGTGCTACTACTTGAGTCCAATTGGTATCTAGGCGATACGAATTGGTATCTGACCATCTTCACTCTATTTCGCAGATGGTCAGAACTAGAGCGACGACTGCACCAGCAGCAACAACTGCAGGACAGGGTGCGTCTGAGCCAGCCACTGGGGCTGTGGCTCGAGGAAGAGTAGTGGCAAGAGGCCGTGAAAGAGGTCGTGGGAGGACGTCCTCTAGAGGAAGAGGACGAGCACCTAGCCCATCTGATGCTAGGGCAGTGACTCCTCCACCGACTGAAGAGGTGATAAGAGAGGGTGAGGAAGGGGAGAATGAACAAGCGCAACATGAGGAATTGCCACCCCAACCTACCCCAGAGATGATCAATCAGGTTCTCGCTTATCTTAGCGGGTTATCTGATCACGGTCGAGCACCTCCAATGGTTTTCGCACCAACACCTCCGGTTTCAGAGATACGACATGCGGCTACTATGGCTCGCATGGATGCCTCGTGGAGATAGGCACATTTCCACGTCGACCTCTTTGGACCGATAATGACAAGCGATCGGCCACGAACTTTTCAAGAAGTTCTTGAAATTGAAACCTCCAGCCTTCAAAGTGCGTAATCGAAGATGCTTATGATTTTCTGGTTGATTGTCATGAGCTACTACACAAGATGGGGATAGTAGAACGGTTTGGCGTTGAGTTCGTAAGCTATCGGTTTCAAGGAACGCCAAAATGTGGTGGCGATCACATGTCGAGTGTCAACCGACAGAGGCCACACCCATGACTTGGGCATCCTTCTCTACCTGTTTATGGAGAATTATATCCCAAGGACTTTGAGGGATAAGAAACGGGATGAGTTCTTGAGCCTAGAGCAAGGTAGGATGTCGGTTAATGCTTATGAGGCTAAGTTTCGTGCACTATCCGGATATGCCACTCAACTTTGTTTCACACAAGAGAGGATTCACGGTTTGTGAAGGGTTGAGATCGAGTTGCAGATTTCGGCCTTACAGTGGCGGCAACGGCAAAATCCTTCCAAGAGGTGGTAGACTTCGTGATAGAAGTGGAAGGAGTGAAGCACGACTTCACCACAACTTCGACATCAAAAAGTTTCGAAAGGGAGGTGAGTTTAATGGTTCTTACTCTAGAGGACAGAGCTCTGAGGTTACTCAAGTCGACCAATTCGGTCTTCACTACGGTGTGGTTGGGGGTCCACCTCAGAACGGTCAACACTACTCCGAGAAACCTATGCATGAACCCCGAGAGTGTTATGGATGTGGGGAGGTTGGACACATTAAGAGGTATTGTCCAAACCAGAGTTACAGAACCCCAATAGCTAGAGGTAATGGTGGTCACCAAAACGGCCGAGGAGATGGGCAAACTGGAGCCACTACTACGCAACATGGTAGGGGCAATGGACAGACGGGTGATAGGGCCCATTGTTACGCTTTCCCTGGGAGATCTGAGCGGGCGTCGATCTTTGTCATCACAGGTAACCTTTTGATTTGTGATTGCATGGCTTCCGTATTGTTTGATCCTGGATCCACATTTTCTTATGTATCTTCCTCATTTGCTAATGGTCTAAATCTACATTGTGAATTACTTGATATGCCTATTCGTGTTTCTACTCCGGTGGGTGAGTCTGTGGTAGTTGAAAAAGTGTATAGGTCTTGTTTGGTGAATTTCGTGGGGAGCAACACTTATGTAGATTTGGTTATCTTAGAAATGAGTGATTTTGATGTAATTCTGGGTATGACTTGGCTTTCGCCGCAATTTGCGATCTTGGATTGTAATGCTAAGACGGTGACATTAGCCAAGCCTGGGACAGATCTGTTAGTGTGGGAGGGCGACTACACTTCCAATCCGGTTCGTATTGTGTCCTTTCTTTGTGCTCGGAAGATGGTTAGTAAGGGTTGTTTGGCTTTCTTAGCACATCTTAGGGATGACACTACTCAAGTACCCTCAATTGAATCGGTTTCGGTAGTTCGAGAATTTTTGGATGTGTTCCCTACAGATCTTCCTGGTATGCCACCAGATAGGGATATTGACCTGCATTGATCTTGGGCGGGTACTCGCCCCATTTCTATACCCCCTTATAGAATGGCTCATGGAGTTAAGAGAGTTAAAGGCACAACTTCAAGAGTTGTTAAACAAAGGCTTCATTAGACCAAGTGCATCTCCTTGGGGTGCTCGGTTTTGTTTGTAAAGAAGAAGGATGGGAGTTTTTCGGATGTGCATAGACTACGGCGGTTGAACAAGGTAACTATCAAGAACAAGTATCCTCTTCCTCGCATTGATGACTTGTTCGATCGATTACAAGGTGCTTGTGTCTTCTCTAAGATTGACTTGAGATCCGGTTATCATCAATTGAAAATACGGGCAACGGATGTACCAAAGACTGCTTTTCGAACTAGGTATGGACATTATGAATTTGTGGTGATGTCCTTTGGTCTTACGAATGCTCCTGCTGCGTTCATGAGTTTGATGAATGGGATTTTTAAGCCATATTTGGATCTCTTCGTGATTGTATTTATTGATGATATATTGGTATACTCAAAGAGCAAGAAGGAACATGAAGAGCATTTGAGAATGGTATTGGAGACGTTGAGGGAGAAAAAGCTCTATGCCAAATTCTCTAAGTGTGAATTTTGGCTAGATGCAGTGTCCTTCTTGGGGCACGTAGTTTCTAAGGATGGAGTGATGGTAGATCCATCTAAAATTGAGACAGTGAAGAATTGGGTAAGACCCGCTAATGTGTCAGAAATAAGAAGCTTTGTTGGGTTAGCTAGCTACTACTGCCGCTTTGTCAAGGGACTCTCTTCTATTGCTTCCCAATTAACGAACTTGACCAAGCAGAATGTTCCATTTGTATGGTCAGAGGAGTGTGAGGAAAGCTTTCAGAAGCTTAAGACTTTGTTGACTACCGCACCAATTCTTACCTTGCCCGAAGAGGGTAAGAACTTCATTGTTTATTGTGACGCATCCTATTCTGGGTTGGGTGCAGTACTAATGCAAGAGAAGAGTGTGATTGCTTATGCTTCAAGGCAATTAAAGGTGCATGAACGTAACTACCCAACTCATGACTTGGAATTGGCCGCGGTAGTGTTTGCATTAAAGCAATGGAGGCACTATTTATATGGAGTTAAGTGTGAGGTCTACACGGATCATCGTAGCCTTCAGTATGTCTTTACTCAGAAAGATTTGAACTTAAGATAGAGGAGATGGATGGAGTTACTAAAGGACTACGATATCACTATCTTGTATCATCCGGGAAAAACGAATGTTGTAGCGGATGCTTTAAGTAGAAAGGCGGGAAGCATGGGAAGTCTAGCTCACTTGCAAGTTTCTAGACGACCATTGGCTAGAGAGTTTCAGACTCTGGCTAACGACTTGATGAGGTTAGAAGTAAATGAGAAGGGAGGATTGTTGGCTAGTGTGGAGTCAAGATCTTCTTTTCTTGACAATATTAAGGGAAAACAGTTTGATGATGAGAAACTAAGAAGAATCCAAGATAAGGTATTGCGAGGAGAGGCTAAGGAAGCACAAATCGATGAGGAAGGTGTTTTGAGAATCAAAGGAAGGGTATGTGTACCCCGCGTCGATGATTTGATCAACACTATTCTGACAGAGGCTCATAGTTCACGGTATTCTATACATCCGGGTGCGACCAAGATGTACCGTGACCTAAAGCAACACTTTTGGTGGAGTAGAATGAAGCGTGATATTGTTGACTTTATTGCTAAATGTCCAAATTGTCAACAAGTAAAGTATGAACACCAAAGGCCCGGAGGAACACTTCAGAGAATGCCCATTCCTGAATGGAAGTGGGAGAGAATCGCAATGGACTTTGTGGTTGGTCTTCCAAAGACAATGGGTAAGTATGACTCCATTTGGGTGATTGTTGATAGGTTAACTAAGTCTGCTCATTTTATCCCGGTCAAGGTGACTTACAATGCAGAGAAGTTAGCCAAGATCTATATCTCAGAAATCGTTCGATTGCATGGGGTTCCACTCTCCATTATATCAGATAGAGGTACGCAGTTTACTTCTAAGTTTTGGAAAACATTGCATGCAGAATTGGGTACTAGGTTGGACCTTAGTACTGCGTTCCATCCTCAGACCGATGGTCAGTCTGAGAGGACGATTCAAGTGTTGGAGGATATGCTTCGTGCATGTGTGATAGAGTTTGGTGGCCATTGGGATAGCTTCTTACCCTTAGCAGAGTTTTCATACAATAATAGCTACCACTCAAGCATTGATATGGCCCCATTTGAAGCATTGTATGGGAGGAGGTGTAGATCTCCCATTGGGTGGTTTGATGCATTTGAGGTTAGGCCTTGGGGTACTGATCTCTTGAGGGATTCATTAGAGAAAGTGAAGTCTATTCAAGAAAAGCTTCTAGCGGCGCAAAGTAGGCAAAAAGAATATGCAGATCGAAAGGTTAGAGACTTGGAGTTCATGGAGGGTGAACAAGTCTTGTTGAAAGTTTTGCCAATGAAAGGGGTGATGCGGTTTGGTAAAAGAGGTAAGCTAAGTCCAAGGTATATTGGACCATTTGAAATACTTAAGAGAGTAGGGGAGGTGGCTTATGAGTTAGCCTTGCCTCCAGGGCTGTCCGGAGTACATCCGGTATTCCATGTGTCTATGTTGAAAAGATATCATGGGGATGGAAATTACATTATCCGTTGGGATTCAGTTTTGCTTGATGAAAACTTGTCTTATGAGGAGGAGCCTGTTGCTATCTTAGATAGAGAAGTTCGCAAGTTGAGGTCAAGAGAGATTGCATCCATCAAGGTGCAATGGAAGAATCGACCGGTTGAAGAAGCAACTTGGGAGAAGGAGGTCGACATGCAAGAAAAATACCCACATCTGTTTACAGATTCAGGTACTCCTTTTTGCCATTGTTTTCTTCTTTTGATCGTTCGGGGACGAACGATGGGTAAATTGGTATCTATTGTAACGACCTGTTTAGTCGTTTTGAGCAGCAGAATTAATTCTGGAAAAACGGGCTGGGACAACGGGTGTCACGACGGACCGTCGTGGTCACGACGGCCCGTTGAGAAGCTGTCGTTCCATGACACTTAGAATTTTGAAATCGGATACTGAAAATCGACTCTCTGAACTTCGTAACGAAACGGCAGAACGGACCGTCACATCCACGACGAACCGCCATGAGTTCCCGTTGCAAAACACTTCAACTTTTGAGAATTTGGTACAAGAAAGCGAAGTTTCGACCGTCGGGACGGAGGGCGGGGCGGACCGTCATCGTGTGACGGGCCGTCCGTCACACCGAGTCTGGGGAGGTTGCGACGACCACCGTGACGGACCATCGCAGGCACGACGGCCCGTCACAGGTTGCGCAAATCCCAGGCAGTTTAGGATTTCTCCACACGTTTTAAGGGTCGTTTTTGGACTATTCTTTCCTTAATTATAAAGATTGAGGGTAATATTAATAAACCTAATTACTTGGGGGTTAAAATAGGTAACCTTAAGTTAATTGGTGGGTCATTATTACCATCTTTCATCCTTAATTATATATGAATTAGGGTAAAAGAAAGAGGGTTTGAATAAAACAAAAGAGAAAGAACAGAGAGAGAGAGTATTGATCGATCAAATTGGTTGAGGAGGATATCAAAGCTTGGGAAATTGCTTGTTGATTCCAATTCTTCGGTGGAGGTAGGTTATGGTTTCTCTTACGATATTCGTAGTAAACTCTTAATAGTGAATGATATGTATTGATAGTATTGTGAACCCTTCTATATGCTTAAATTGTATGCTTGCATGAATATGATTATGAAATTGTGAATAAATAAGCATGATGAAGCTATTGAATCCCAAATCTTGATAAAAACCCTAATTCACTTGTTAATGATGATGCCTTAGTATGAAAGAAGGCTTGATGAATTAGGGGATCGGGTGCCACGTTCCAGTACTAGGATAGAATGAATATGAGGATCGGGTGCCACGTTCCGGTACCAGGATAGAATGAATATGAGGATCGGGTGCCACATTCCGGTACCAGGATAGAATGAATATGAGGATCGGGTGCCACGTTCCGGTACCAGGATAGAATGAATATGAGGATCGGGTGCCACGTTCCGGTACCAGGATAGAATGAATATGAGGATCGGGTGCCACGTTCCGGTACCAGGATAGAATGAATATGAGGATCGGGTGCCACGTTCCGGTACCAGGATAGAATGAATATGAGGATCGGAGTGTCACGTTCCGACACCAGGATACAATATGGATCGGGTGCCACGTTCCGGTACCAGGATAGAAATAGAGCAGCGGAGTGTCACGTACCGACACAAGAGGAAGAAAGATAATGAATCTTGAAAGATAATGAATATACTCAATCTAATGAACTTAATTCCCAAATGAGTATGGTATTGAGGCTTGAGTCCTCATGTGTGAACTCGGTTATAGTTATTGATGAATTTATGTTGTTATTGCTACATGTTGAGTATTGTAGTGGATTTACATTATTATTGATATATACTGTTCCCTATTTTGAGTTGGCCGATGATATCTACTCAGTACTTGTGGTTGTACTGACCCCCTACTTTTATGTTTTCTTCTTTGTTAATTGTGCAATGCGACAAGCGTTCCGTCAACCTCAACTCAACAAAGAGATCTAGCCGCCTTCACTACCTTCGGAAATTCGGGGTGAGCTAATGCGTCTAGCTTGGGTAGGTCTTCTTCTTCAAGTCTTGATGCCTCGAACTTCCGGCATGGACTAGCTAGTATTAGTTTTAGCTTCTTAGACAGTTTTAGTTTAGCAATTTGAGATAGATGTTCTTGTGATGATGACTTCCAGATTTTGGGGATATTAATAATAGTTTTGAATTGTTCTATTAATGAGTTAAGTCTTCCGCATTACTTTCTATTGATATATATTGAAATGATAAGGGTTAAATGGGTTGGTTCGCTCACATAGGAGGATAGATGTGGGTGCCAGTCGCGGTCCGGTTTTGGGTCGTGACATGTTCTTGTAGATCATCTGTCATAGTTGATTTGTTTTCCATAGTTATTTAATTATCTAGCTCTGATACCAATAGAGGGGGGAAGCGGATTTTTAGAGAGAGAAGAGGAAGATGGAAGATTGATATTTTATTAATGAGGGAAACCCTCTATTTATACACAATAATATTACATCTTTGGCCATTATGGCCGACACTTTACTTTACACTTGGCCTTTGCATATTTGGCCGACACAAACAAACAAAAACTTAGTGGCCTATCTTTATTATTGGCCGACACTTACTATTTACTTTCTGACTTTTATACAATTTGGCTTTTTACAAATTGATTTAACACNNNAAAAATAAAAATTAATACTTTTTACATATGGCTGATATTCAGCCGACACAAAATTTTAACAAAATTCAAAATACTCTTTTTTTTTATTCGATTTGAACGTCTGGTATGAAATTATCTTCTCCTTGACATTTTGAACATATATGGTCGGGGTATTTTTTTCCAATAATTTTGCAATATCTCGTCAATAATTCTTCTGAAATAAACCCTTTCCTTAATGCTCTTGTTGTTGGTTTTTGCTCTGGCTTGAGTAGACTAAGTATCCATTGGCGTATCTCTTCCATATCTTGTTCTCTGATTTCTTTAGAATTTGAATATATCATAACTTTTTCTCGTACATAATAGCTCCATACTGAATTTCCGTTTAAATAATTGTTAGTTAGTTCATTTAGGATAGTTGATATCCCTATAACTCTTTTGTTGGCGTAGAATTCTGGTATCTCAACCTTTTGTATTTCTTGTTGTATTCCGATATCTTCTGGAATTATCATATCTCTGGTCAAACCAATTTTTATGACTTGTATAATTGGTTTTATCTCATCAAATAATATCTCTGCTTGGTCTTTGAATAAAACTTTATATAAAACAATGTTCCTTTAGTAATTCTTTTATAGTTCATAAAGGCTTTGTATAGCTCTGGTATGGTAGATATTTCATCTCCTGTTTGGGTATAAACTGTACTAAGTAATCCATAACTATAACATGTTTTTACTAGATTTGCATTGGTACCTGGTTGTGCTATTAACTTATTATATCCTTGTAGCTTTTGGGTTATAAAATCAGTATTAGGGTCTTTGGTAGTTGGAGATCTAGGTGTTGAGTTCAAATAATTTTGGATTTTATAAAGGTTTTCAATATATGAAGCGGGTTATGTGGTTGTAGGCTTTTTTTATCTTGGTTCAAACTTTACGAGTAAGTATGTATTTGTGGTGGTATAAATAATGAGTCTTTTGGTTCTTTGGAATAAATGGTTTATCGAAGATTTTGTTCATATTTAAATTTGTATATCTTATTCCACTGGCTCCTTTTGTTGTAGAGGTGCTTGCTGTAGCTGCATTTAAACAAACATTGTCATGGGTTTTATGGAGTTTCCCAACGTCTCCTTCTAGTTCTGGTTTTTTACCGTCCACCGAATGACGTAGCTCCGCATTTTTAGAGTCATGCTGCTGACTGTTAGCTTTCAGATTTTGTAACTCTTTTCCCATACTGTCCACCTTCGTAGAAAGTGTAGTAATTGCTTTGAGTTTTTCTTCTATTGTATCTTGTTCAGTTTGAGTTCCTTTTTCTTGATAGGTAGTCTGCAACAATGTTCTTGTCAGTCTTAATTATTTCAATTGTAAATGTAAAATTTAATATATTCAATACGAATCTCCTTATTTCCTTTGTTGTAACTGAATCATCTAACTTTTTTGTTATCCACCATTTTACTTGTGTGTTATCTGTTCTTACAATAAATTTATTGTAAACAATATATGGTTCAAATTCTAATAAACACTTATATAATGCGAATAATTCTTTTCTATTTATTTCCCATTTTATTTGTGCTTCTGTATAAGATCCTGAATAATATCTACAATGGTGTTCTATTTTTTCTTTTTCATATTTGTATTTTAAAACTCATCCGTAACTATGATCACTCGAATCTGTTTCGACAATATAAGTAAATGTTTTATTTTCATCAGGAAAATATAGTTTTGGTAATTTTTTACATAAATTCTTAATATTTCTTATATGTTTTTTATCTTTATCGTCAAAATGATATTCTACATCTTTTTTAAGATTTTTATGTAATGGTTTTAGATGTTCTGCTAATTTTGGTATATATTCTCTTACCTGATTTACTAATCCTAGAAAGGATTGTAATTTCTTTTTTGTATCTATATTTTCATCAATAGTAATTATTTTTTGTACTATATGAATTTGCATTTTTATTCCATTTTTATCTATTTGTATTCCTAGAAATTCTATCTGTGATTTCATAATTTCTGCATTACTTTTGCTTAAGCTTATACCTGCATTTTTTACTATATGTATAAATTTTTCCAATAATCTTATATGTTCATCTTGTGTCTTAGAATATAACAATATGTCATCTATATATACAATACAGTTTTCTAGCTGGTTAAAACAGTTGTCCATAAAATGTTGGAATCTACCTGGTGCATTTTTATATCCAAAAGGTAAAACATTCCATTCATAGAAACCTTGCGGTACTGTGAATGTTGTTAATTGTTTAGATTCTTCTTCTAGTTTTAGGTGGTAAAATCCTGATTTACAGTCAAATTTGCTAAAATAATTATATCCTTGTATTTGTCTTATTTTTAGTATTTTGTTTGGTATTGGATAATTGTATGTTTTAGTTTTAGTATTTAGATTACGATAATCTATGACCATTCTGCTTTTACCTCTTTTTTGTTCACTATGTTTTATAACTATAAATGCTGGACTTGTATGTTTACTATTGCTTTTTTGTATGTAATTATTTGCTAATAATTCATCTATATGTATTTTAAATTCTTTTAAATCATCAAAGTAATATTTTAATGGTTTCTGTGTTATTATGCTATTTTCATCTATTAATTCAATTTTTACTTTTGTCTTATGTTTTTCCCATCCTCGTAATGGATCTTCACTATATAATTGTTCTAGTTGTTCATTAATTAATTTGACTTTGTCTATAGAAAATATAATAATTTCTAATTGCGTTATTTGTTTATTATTTATATTTTCCATTTCTTGGTTTATCTTTTCACTTCCTTTTATCCATTCCATAGGTTTTCCATTTCTTGTTTATTATTATTTATGCATAATAAGCAAATATAATTTATTAAGAAGTTGGAAGGAATAAAATTTTAGTGAAAAATGAAAGTAATAAAAATGGAAACATACCTATTAAACGATGATGTTGATTATAAGATATTATTATTCTATATATTAAAAAGTCTTAATACTGATATAAAAAGAGAAATTTATAACAAATTATTAACGTATGAAATAATAGAAATAACAACCAAGGTTGGACTGAGTTAACTATACAAAGTATAGAAGATGAACTTCACTTTGACATATATGATTTATATGATGATTTAGATATTGGAGACTAAATATGACTGAACATTGGCTAAGGCGATATGGTAAAAATTACAGGTTAAAAAAGATTAAATATCCAGAAAAATTAAGAAAGCTTTTTAAAATATTATATAAAAGGTTATGATAAATAAAAATAAAAATACTAAAATAGCAAAAACTAAGATAGACAAAAAAGTACGAAAAATATGGAAAAAATTAAAATCCTTATATATAGAATATCAATTATCACAACTAGTCAAAACAGATAATGATAAAAAAAGATCATTTGATAAATATAATTTCAAAAACAGAATACAAAAATGTTTGCTATTTGAAGAAACAATATGAACGAAGAAAAATATAAACAACAATTAATAGAAAAAATAATGGAACAAATAATAAAAGAACAAGAGTTACCACATAGAAAAAGAAGGTTAGAAGAAAATATATTAGCGAGGAGTATGTAATAAATCAATACTAGCACAAAGAAAAGATATATTAAGGTTAGAATTAGAATTAGATTGTCTTGAATATGAATTACAACATAATATAATACATAGATCATAATGAACAAAGAAGAGTTTGCAGAGACGAAAAAACATATGAAAACCAAGATGGAATGATAATAAAAATAGTATTTTCAAATTTAGGAAGAAGATATAAGAAAATAGGAAATAACTTATACTTAATGCTAGAAAAAGAAACAGAAAATTAGAAGATAGTTTAACTTGACTATGGTAAGAATAACAAAGAAAATGAAGAAATAGATAAATCAAAAGAAATTGAAAAAATAAAAACACAAGCAAAACAAGAAGTACAAAATTTAGAAGAAATAAAAAATACAAGAATAAGTGAATTAGAAAAGGAATTAGCTAGGTTAAAATTATTATATGAAAATAAACAAAAACAAAAAGAAAAAGATAAAGAGCTAGAATTAACAAATGAAATAAAACAAATGGAACAAAAACTAAATGAAGATCAAAATGAAGATATTGAGGTAAATGAAATAGATGGAAATGAAAATGACCAACAATCAGAAATAAGCGATATAAGTGAAACATGTACAGAAATTCTAGAACAGGATAAATAAACCAAAAAATTAGAAATAAACACAGGAGATATGAATAGGCCTAGTACGTCAAGAGTTAAAACCCAGGATAATAGTCCCAAATAGTCCTAGAGTTAGTCCTAGGAGGACACCACCAACTTATTATACAAGCTATCAACAATCGATAGAAATAATGCAATATGGAACAGTAGACTAAATAAAAATTGGACACCTAAACCAGCAAATGAACAATACAATTTCTTAGATTTAGATTGTGTCACAGATATAAATAAAGCAATATTATTATGGATAGGAAATATGTCTAAACAGTTAATAGATAACAAAATAGAAACAGCGAAAACACCAAGATACATAGAAAGAACATTCGTAGGAACAACAAAATTATGGATAGAAAATCTACCCTCGGAAAGTTTAGAAGTACTTAGGAATGATATGAAATTGGATGGATCCAAGATCAAAGAACAAATATAGATATACTAGATAAATATGAATCAAAGAATAAGAAATGAATTTGGAGGTATGACTACAGATATAAGAGAACAAAATAGAGAAAAAATAATAAATAGACAACTTATGACAAAATTAGCTATATGTAAAATGTGTTACTTAGAAGAATATACTTAGCATTTAAAGAATATTATTACAAAGCTAAATACAATTTAGATGAAGCAAAAGAAATAAGAAAACAATATTATACGAAATTACCAGAACCATTTAGTACAAACGTAATAAAGGATTGGAATAATGAAGGAATGGTAGATACTTTAGGATCTAGAATAAAATTTTTAAATCAATGGTTCATACAACTATGTGAAAACCAAAAAGAAAGATTAAAAATGGAAAAAGTATTAAATAAAAATTTATCATGTTGCAAAATAAAATGGCACCACAATTTGGATGCACAACTAAAAACAAAAATCTAAAAGATATAAAAATTATAGAAAAAACAAAACTATATATAAATATAAACAACCAAGACGAAGGTATTATGTAAAAACCATAAAATAAAAAGACCATACAGGACCAAAAGAAAAATATCCCAATGTACTTGTTATAATTGTGGAAAGATAGGACACATAGCTAAAGATTGTAAATTACCCAAAAATCCAAAAAGAAAACAAATAGCGTAATTAATTATAGACAATGAAAAATATATGCAAATAGAGTACATAGATTATGAATTAAGTGAAAATGATAGTATATATGAAGTATCGATATAGAAAGCGAGAATGAAGAAGAAAATATTAACATAGATAATAACGAAATGTATGAAGAAATATAATGTCTGAAAATGAAATAAAAATAATATCTAAGAAAGAATATCAAGATGAAGAATCATCAGGCAGAAAATTATATTTGATAATACGATATTTGAACAAATAAAAGGAAAAGAATTAGATTTAAGTGTTGAAAAAGTACTAGAAATACCTATTTTAAGAAATTTGTTTAAAAGACAAAAAGAAGAATATTATGTAGTTAGTCAAAAAGAACATATCATAGATTGTAAATACACAAGAGGAAAAGCATATATACCTATAATAAATAAAAGAATGATAAACAAAGAAATACAAGATATAAAAGCTAAAACACCAATAAAATATGTACATTTAGGAGGAAATGAAATATTAATAAAAGCCTGGTTTAGAGAAGGAATAGATACACCTATAGAAATATACTTAGCAGATGATAGAATTGTACACCCTATAGAAAAAAGCGTAATTAGTGCAGTAAAAGGAAACTTGATATATCAAAAAATTAAGTTTACAATAAGTGCTAATTATACAGTATCATTAACAGATAAAAATATAGATAGATCATTAGTTCTATATTGGAAAATATCTGGAATAGAACTAGCACCAGGAAGCAAATTATTTACAGCAAGATGTAAAAATCTATATATATTAACAACGAAGCATAAAATAACAAAGAAAAATAAAATTAACAAAATAAAAATAGAAAATCCTTTTGAAAAAATAATTACTGTAATAGACAATAATGACTATAGCTATAAAGAAATTGATATAGAAGAAGATTTAGAGATAGTAAAAGAAAGATTAAGCACTTCAAGCGTACCAAATACATTGACAAGACCTACCTCATCAAGGATGAGTACATCTAAAAGAAAATATGAAATTCCAAAAAACTTATTGGATAAAGAAGAAATAACACCATATCATTATTTCATAACAGGAATAATAGACCAAAGAAAATATAAAATATTAATAAATACAGGACAAGAAGAAAATTATATAACAAGAGAGTTAGTATTAGAAGAAGAAATTATAAGAACAGGATATACATGCCCTGGACTACCTAGTGAGATAGTAAACACGAATGAAGAAACAATAGAAAAAGAAATAATTATAGGAGGAATACCCTTAGTAATACAATTCAAAATATACCAAGGAGATCATAATATTACATTAGGAATAAAATGGTTAGAAAAAGTTAGACCATACAACATAGAAAATGAACAATTAACAATAACTTGCCAAAATAAGAAAATAATTATAAAAAGGACAAAATGATTAATGAAAATATTTATACTTGCAAAAATTATAGTAGAAGGATATCACAAATGTATATTATACCCCTATGATAGATACAGAGCAGCGTTTAATATATGTAAATATAATTGCTTACCAGAAGATAAAAGGGAAAAATTAAAAACACCTATGGTAGTAACGGGATTTAACAATGAAGGAAGTATGATTAAATACAAAGCAAAAAATATAAAAATACAAATATGTGATAAAATACTAACAATAGAAGAAATGTATAATTTTGAATTTACTACAAAAGATATGTTATTAGGAATGCCATTTCTAGATAAATTTTATCCACACATAATAACAAAAACACATTGGTGGCTTACTACACCATGCGGAAATAAGATAGGAGCAAAAAGGGTAAATAATAAACAACGAAAACCTATGGAATGGATAAAAGGAAGTGAAAAGATAAACCAAGAAATGGAAAATATAAATAATAAACAAATAACGCAATTAGAAATTATTATATTTGCTATAGACAAAGTCAAATTAATTAATGAACAACTAGAACAATTATATACTGAAGATCCATTACGAGGATGGGAA
Organism: Solanum arcanum; assembly: GCA_027789145.1. Lineage (NCBI taxonomy): Eukaryota > Viridiplantae > Streptophyta > Magnoliopsida > Solanales > Solanaceae > Solanum > Solanum arcanum. Next base: position 52,154,750 of record CM050937.1, read on the forward strand.
AAACATAAGACAAAAGTAAAAATTGAATTAATAGATGAAAATAGCATAATAAAACAGAAACCATTAAAATATAACTTTGATGATTTAAAAGAATTTAAAATACATATAGATGAATTATTAGCAAATAATTACATACAAAAAAGCAATAGTAAACATACAAGTCCAGCATTTATAGTTATAAAACATAGTGAACAAAAAAGAGGTAAAAGAAAAATGGTCATAGATTATCGTAATCTAAATGCTAAAACTAAAACATACAATTATCCAATACCAAACAAAATACTAAAAATAAGACAAATACAAGGATATAATTATTTTAGCAAATTTTACTGTAAATCAAGATTTTACCACCTAAAACGAGAAGAAGAATCTAAACAATTAACAACATTCACAGTACCGCAAGGTTTCTATGAATGGAATGGTTTACCTTTTGGATATAAAAATGCACCAGGTAGATTCCAACATTTTATGGACAACTGTTTTAACCAGCTAGAAAACTGTATTGTATATATAGATGACATATTGTTATATTCTAAGACACAAGATGAACATATAAGATTATTGGAAAAATTTATACATATAGTAAAAAATGCAGGTATAAGCTTAAGCAAAAGTAAAGCAGAAATTATGAAATCACAGATAGAATTTCTAGGAATACAAATAGATAAAAATGGAATAAAAATGCAAATTCATATAGTACAAAAATAATTACTATTTATGAAAATATAGATACAAAAAGAAATTACAATCCTTTCTAGGATTAGTAAATCAGGTAAGAGAATATATACCAAAATTAGCAGAACATCTAAAACCATTACATAAAAAACTTAAAAAAGATGTAGAATATCATTTTGACGATAAAGATAAAAAACATATAAGAAATATTAAGAATTTATGTAAAAAATTACCAAAACTATATTTTCCTGATGAAAATAAAACATTTACTTATATTGTCGAAACAGATTCGAGTGATCATAGTTACGGAGGAGTTTTAAAATACAAATATGAAAAAGAAAAAATAGAACACCATTGTAGATATTATTCAGGATCTTATACAGAAGCACAAATAAAATGGGAAATAAATAGAAAAGAATTATTCGCATTATATAAGTGTTTATTAGCATTTGAACCATATATTGTTTACAATAAATTTATTGTAAGAACAGATAACACACAAGTAAAATGGTGGATAACAAAAAAGTTAGATGATTCAGTTACAACAAAGGAAATAAGGAGATTAGTATTGAATATATTAAATTTTACATTTACAATTGAAATAATTAAGACTGACAAGAACATTGTTGCAGACTACCTATCAAGAAAAAGGAACTCAAACTGAACAAGATACAATAGAAGAAATACTCAAAGCAATTACTACAATTTCTACGAAGGTGGACAGTATGGGAAAAGAGTTACAAAATCTGAAAGCTAACAACAAGAAGATGACTCTAAAAATGCGGAGCTACGTCATTCGGCGGACGGTAAAAAGCCAGAACTAGAAGGAGACGTTGGGAAACTCCATAAAACCCATGACAATGTTTGTTTAAATGCAGCTACAACAAGCACATCTACAACAAAAGGAGCCAGTGGAATAAGATATACAAATTTAAATATGAACAAAATCTTCGATAAACCATTTATTCCAAAGAACCAAAAAGACTCATTATTTATACCACCACAAATACATACTTACTCAGAAAGTTTGAACCAAGATAAAAAGCCTACAACCACATAACCCGCTCATATATTGAAAACCTTTATAAAATCCAAAATTATTTGAACTCAACACCTAGATCTCCAACTACCAAAGACCCTAATACTGATTTTATAACCCAAAAGCTACAAGGATATAATAAGTTAATAGCACAACCAGGTACCAATGCAAATCTAGTAAAAACATGTTATAGTTATGGATTACTTAGTACAGTTTATACCCAACAGAGATGAAATATCTACCATACCAGCTATACAAAGCCTTTATGAACTATAAAAGAATTACTAAAGGAACATTGTTTTATATAAAGTTTTATTCAAAGACCACAGAGATATTATTTGATGAGATAAAACCAATTATACAAGTCATAAAAATTGGTTTGACCAGAGATATGATAATTCCGTAAGATATCGAAATACAACAAGAAATACAAAAGGTTGAGATACCGTAATTCTACGCCAACAAAAGAGTTATAGGGATAGCAACTATCCTAAATGAACTAACTAACAATTATTTAAACGGAAATTCAGTATGGAGCTATTATGTACGAGAACAAGTTATGATATATTCAAATTCTAAAGAAATCAGAGAACAAGATATGGAAGAGATACGCCAATGGATACTTAGTCTACTCAAGCCAGAGCAAAAACCAACAACAAGAGCATTAAGGAAAGGGTTTATTTCAGAAGAATTATTGACGAGATATTGCAAAATTATTGGACAAAAATACCCCGACCATATATGTTCAAAATGTCAAGGAGAAGATAATTTCATACCAGACGTTCAAATCGAATAAAAAAAAAAGAGTATTTTGAATTTTGTTAAAATTTTGTGTCGGCTGAATATCAGCCATATGTAAAAAGTAATAATTTTTATTTTTGTCATGTTGCGTCGGCTGTAAAAAGCCAAATTGTATAAAAGTTGTAAAGTAAATAGTAAGTGTCGGCCAATAATAAAGATAGGCCACTAAGTTTTTGTTTGTTTGTGTCGGCCAAATATGCAAAGGCCAAGTGTAAAGTAAAGTGTCGGCCATAATGGCCAAAGATGTAATATTATTGTGTATAAATAGAGGGTTTCCCTCATTAATAAAATATCAATCTTCCATCTTCCTCTTCTCTCTCTAAAAATCCGCTTCCCCCCTCCATTGGTATCAGAGCTAGATAATTAAATAACTATGGAAAACAAATCAACTATGACAGATGATCTACAAGAATGTATACCATTTTATTTTCATGAGTAGCTAAATTAATTTATTCCTGAAAATCTCTTGTTAATTATAATTGTTTATCATGTTTGAATAATGTTCTAATAACCATCTTTAGCAAGTTTGCTACAGAAATATTCTTCGAATAAGTATGCCTAGACTATGCCATCCTAAGGTTGAAACCGGTAGGCAGAGGAGGCNGTTTAGGGAGTAAACAAAGTTGAGGCGTCATTAGGGTAACTAATCAAAGAAGAAAGTCAGTAGTAGTGACCAGACGAGATGATTATTAAATCATTATTTATGCATAATAAGCAAGTATAATTTATTAAGAGGTTGGAAGGAATAAAATTTTAGTGAAAAATGAAAGTAATAAAAATGGAAACATACCTATTAAACGATGATGTTGATTATAAGATATTATTATTCTATATATTAAAAAGTCTTAATCTTGATATAAAAAGAGAAATTTATAACAAATTATTAACGTATGAAATAATAGAAATAACAACCCAAGGTTGGATCGAGTTAACTATACAAAGTATAGAAGATGAACTTCACTTTGACATATATGATTTATATGATGATTTAGATATTGGAGACTAAATATGACTGAACATTGGCTAAGGCGATATGGTAAAAATTACAGTTAAAAAGATTAAATATCCAGAAAAATTAAGCAAGCTTTTTAAAATATTATATAAAAGGTTATGATAAATAAAAATAAAAATACTAAAATAACAAAAACTAAGATAGACAAAAAGTACTAAAAATATGGAAAAAATTAAAATCCTTATATATAGAATATCAATTATCACAACTAGTCAAAGCAGATAATGATAAAAAGATCATTTGATAAATATAATTTCAAACACAGAATCCAAATATGGTTGCTATTTGAAAAAACAATATGAACAAAGAAAAATATAAACAACAATTAATAGAAAAAATAATGGAACAAATAACTGAAAAAGAACAAGAGTTACAACATAGAAAAAGAAGGTTAGAAGAAAATATATTAGCAGGAGTATGTAATAAATCAATACTAGCACAAAGAAAAGATATATTAAGGTTAGAATTAGAATTAGATTGTCTTGATTATGAATTACAACATAATATAATACATAGATCATAATGAACAAAGAAGAGTTTGCGATGAGACTAAAAACATATGAAAACCAAGATGGAATGATAATAAAAATAGTATTTTCAAATTTAGGAAGAAGATATAAGAAAATAGGAAATAACTTATACTTAATGCTAGAAAAAGAAACAAAGAAATTAGAAGATAGTTTAACTATGGTAAGAATAAAAAAAGAAAATGAAGAAATAGATAAAACAAAAGAAATTGAAAAAATAAAAACAGAAGCCAAACAAGAAGTACAAAATTTAGAAGAAATAAAAATACAAGAATAAGTGAATTAGAAAATGAATTAGCTAGGTTAAAATTATTATATGAAAATAAAAAAAAAAAGAAAAAGATAAAGAGACAGAATTAACAAATGAAATAAAACAAATGGAACAAAAACTAAATGAAGATCAAAATGAAGATATTGAAGTAAATGAAATAGATGGAAATGAAAATGACCAACAATCAGAAATAAGCCATATAAGTGAAACATATACAGAAATTCTAGAACAGATAAATAAACCAAAAAAATTAGAAATAAACACAGGAGATATGAATAGGCCTAGTACGTTGTAACGACCTGTTTAGTCGTTTGGAGCAGCAGATGTTAATTCTGGAAAACTGGCTGAAACGATGGACCGTCACAGGCACGACGGTCCGTCACATGATGTTTCGTTCCATGACACTTAGAATTCTGAAATTTGGTACTGAAAATCGACTCTCTGAACTCCGTAATGAACTGGCAGGACGGACCGTCACAGGGGTGACGGACTGTCACAGTCCACTTGAGAATTAATGACTGCGACGACCTGCGTGACGGACCATCGCAGGAACGACGGCCCGTCACAGGTCGCGTAATCCCAGTGGGAATCGGATTTCTGGTTTAGTTTTAAGGGACGTTTTGGACTATTCTTTCCTTAATTATAAAGTTTGAGGCTTAATATTAATAAATCTAATTACTTGGGTGTCACGACCCAAAACGGGGCCGCGACTGGCACCCACATTTACCCTCCTATGTGAGCGAACCAACCCATATAGACCTTAACATTTCAATTTATAACAACAGAAAATAATGCGGAAGACTTAACTCATTAATAAAACAATTCAAAACTATTATTATTATCCCCAAAATCTGGAAGTCATCATCACAAGAACATCTATCTCAAATTGCTAAACTAAAACTGTCTAAGAAGCTAAAACTAATACTAGCTAGTCCATGCCGGAAGTTCAAGGCATCAAGACTTGAAGAAGAAGACCGAGTCCAAGCTAGACGCATTAGCTCACCCTGAATTTCCGAAGGTAGTGAAGACTGGCTAGATCTACTGTTGAGTTGAAGTTGACGGAACGTTTGCTGCATTGCACAAATAACAAAGAAGAAAACATAAAAGTAGGGGGTCAGTACAACCACAAGTACTGAGTAGATATCATCGCCAANTCANANNTAGGGAACAGTATATATCAATAATAATGTAAATCAACTACAATACTCAACATGTAGCAATAACAACATAAATTCATCAATAACTACAACCGAGTTCACACATGAGGACTCAAGCCTCAATACCATACTTATTTGAGAATTAAGTTCATTAGATTGAGTATATTCATTATCTTTCAAGATTCATTATCTTTCTTCCTCTTGTGTCGATGCGTGACACTCCGCCTCCTCTATTTCTATCCTGGTGCCTAACGCATTGGCACTCCGATCCTCATATACTATCCTGGTACCGAACGCGTGGCACCCGATCCTCATATTCATTCTATCCTGGTACCGGAACGTGGCACCCGATCCTCATATTCATTTTATCCTGGTACCGGAACGTGGCACCCGATCCTCATATTCATTCTATCCTGGTACCGGAACGTGGCACCCGATCCTCATATTCATTCTATCCTGGTACCGGAACGTGGCACCCGATCCTCATATTCATTCTATCCTGGTACCGAACGTGGCACCCGATCCCCTAATTCATCAAGCCTTCTTTCATACTAAGGCATCATCATTAACAAGTGAATTAGGGTTTCTATCAAGATTTGGGATTCAATAGCTTCATCATGCTTATTTATTCACAATTTCATAATCATATTCATGCAAGCATACAATTTAAGCATATAGAAGGGTTCACAATACTATCAATACGTATCATTCACTATTAAGAGTTTACTACGGATATCGTAGTTTAAACCATAACCTACCTCCACCGAAGAATTGAATCAACAAGCAATTTCCCAAGCTTTGATATTCTTCTTCCTTGTTCGACTCTCTCAATCGATCAATCTATCTCTCTCTTTTCTTTTCTCTTTTTCTTATTCCAACCCTCTTTCTTTTACCCTAATTCATATATAATTAAGAATGAAAGATGGTAATAATGACCCACTAATTAACTTAAGGTTACCTATTTTAACCCCCAAGTAATTAGATTTAATAATAATAACCCTCAAACTTTATAATTAAGGAAAGAATAGTCCAAAACGTCCCTTAAAACGAGGAAAGAAATCCTATTTTGCCTGGGACTGTGCAACCTGTGACGGGCCATCGTGGGTGCGACGGTCCGTCACCCAGGTCGTCGCGACCTCCCTCGACCCAGTGGTGTGACGCCCGTCACCCTGTGGACGGTCCGTCACGCCCTCCGTCTGACGGTCAGAGACTCGTTTCTTGTACCAAATTCTCAAAAGTTGAAGTGTTTTGCAACGGAAACTCACGACCGTCCGTCGTGGATGTGACGGTCCGTTCTGCCATTTCGTTACGAAGTTCAGAGAGTCGATTTTCAGTACCCGAATTAAGAATTATAAGTGTCATGGGACGGAACACCCACGACGGTCCGTCGAGCCTGCGACGGTCCGTCGTTGGCTCCGTGGTTTCAGCCAGTTTTTCCAGAATTTGTTCTGCAACTCTAAAACGACTAAACAGGTCGTTACAATAGATACCAATTTACCCATCGTTCGTCCCCGAACGATCAAAAGAAGAAAAACAATGGCGAAAAGGAGTACCTGAATCTGTAAACAGATGTGGGTATTTCTCTTGCATATCTGCCTCCTTCTCCCAAGTAGCCTCTTCAACCGGTCGATTCTTCCATTGAACTTTGATGGATGCAATCTCCCTTGACCTCAACTTGCGAACTTCTCTATCTAGAATAGCAACAGGCTCCTCCTCATATGACAAGTTCTCATCAAGTAAAACTGAATCCCAACGGATGATGTAGTTTCCATCCCCATGGTATCTTTTCAAAATGGACACAGGGAATACCGGATGTACTCCGGACAGCCCCGGGGGCAAGGCTAAATCATAAACCACCTCCCCTATTCGCTTAAGCACCTCAAATGGTCCAATATACCTTGGACTTAACTTACCTCTTTTACCAAACCGCATCACCCCTTTCATGGGTGAAACCTTCAACAAGACTTGTTCACCTTCCATGAACTCCAAGTCTCTAACCTTTCGGTCTGCATACTCCTTTTGTCTACTTTGCGCCGCTAGAAGCTTTTCTTGAATGCTCTTCACCTTATCTAACGAATCCCTCAAGAGATCAGTACCCCAAGGTCTAACCTCGAATGCATCAAACCAACCAATGGGAGATCTACACCTCCTCCCATACAATGCTTCAAATGGGGCCATATCAATGCTTAAGTGATAGCTATTGTTGTATGAAAACTCTGCCAAAGGTAAGAAGCTATCCCAATGGCCACCAAACTCTATCACACATGCACGAAGCATATCTTGCAACACTTGAATCGCCCTCTCAGATCGACCATCGGTCCGAGGATGGAACGCAGCATTTCAAGGTCCAACCTAGTACCCAATTCCGCATGCAATGTTTTCCAAAACTTAGAAGTAAACTGCGTACCTCTATCTGATATGATGGATAATGGAACCCCATGCAATCGAACAATCTCTGAGATATAGATCTTGGCTAACTTCTCTGCGTTGTAAGTCACCTATACCGGAATGAAATGAGCAGATTTAGTCAACCTATCAACAATCACCCAAATGGAGTCATACTTACCCATTGTCTTTGGAAGACCAACCACAAAATCCATTGCAATTCTCTCCCATTTCCATTCAGGAATGGGCATTCTCTCAAGTGTTCCTCCGGCCTTTGGTGTTCATATTTTACTTGTTGACAGTTTGGACACTTTGCAATAAAGTCAACAATATCACGCTCATTCTACTCCACCAAAAGTGTTGCTTTAGGTCACGGTACATCTTGGTCGCACCGGATGTATAGAATACCGTGAACTATGAGCCTCTGTCGAATAGTGTTGATCAAATCATCAACTCGGGTACACATACCCTTCCCTTGATTCTCAAAACACCTTCCTCATCGATTTGTGCTTCCTTAGCCTCTCCTCGCAATACCTTATCTTGGATTCTTCTTAGTTTCTCATCACAAACTGTTTTCCTTAATCTTGTCAAGAAAAGAAGATCTTGACTCCACACTAGCCAACAATCCTCCCTTCTCATTTACTTCTAACCTCATCAAGTCATTAGCTAGAGTCTGGACCTCTCTAGCCAATGGGCGTCTAGAAGCTTGCAAATGAGCTAGACTTCCCATGCTTCCCGCCTTTCTACTTAAAGCATCCGCTACAACATTCGCTTTTCCCAGATGATACAAGATAGTGATATCGTAGTCCTTTAGTAACTCCATCCATCTCCTCTGTCTTAATTTCAAATCTTTCTGAGTAAAGACATACTGTAGGCTACGATGATCCGTATAGACTTCACACTTAACCCCATATAAATAGTGCCTCCATTGCTTTAATGCAAACACTACCGCGGCCAATTCCAAGTCATGAGTTGGGTAGTTACGTTCATGCACCTTTAATTGCCTTGAAGCATAAGCAATCACACTCTTCTCTTGCATTAGTACTGCACTCCAACCCGAGAATAGGATGCGCTACAATAAACAATGAAGTTCTTACCCTCTTCGGGCAAGGTGAGAATGGGTGCGGTAGTCAACAAAGTCTTGAGCTTCAAAGCTTTCCTCACACTCATCCGACCATACAAATGGAACATTCGCTTAGTCAAGTTCGTCAATTGGGAAGCAATAGAAGAGAATCCCTTGACAAATCGGCGGTAGNAGCTAGCTAACCCAACAAAGCTTCTTATTTGTGACACATTAGCGGGTCTTACCCAATTCTTCACTGTCTCAATCTTAGATGGATCTACCATCACTCCATCCTTAGAAACTACGTGCCCCAAGAAGGACATCGCATCTAGCCAAAATTCACACTTAGAGAATTTGGCATAGAGCTTTTTCTCCTCAACGTCTCCAATACCATTCTCAAATGCTCTTCATGTTCCTTCTTGCTCTTTGAGTATACCAATATATCATCAATAAATACAATCACGAAGAGATCCAAATATGGCTTAAAAATCCCATTCATCAAACTCATGAACGCAGCAGGGCATTCGTAAGACCAAAGGACATCACCACAAATTCATAATGTCCATACCTAGTTCAAAAGCAGTCTTTGGTACATCCGCGTCTGTATTTTCAATTGATGATAACCGGATCTCAAGTCAATCTTAGAGAAGACACAAGCACCTTAGAATCGATCGAACAAGTCATCAATTCGAGGAAGAGGATACTTGTTCTTGATAGTTACCTTGTTCAACCGCCGGTAGTCTATGCACATCCGAAAACTCCCATCCTTCTTCTTCACAAACAAAACCGAGCACCAAGGAGATGCACTTGGTCTAATGAAGCCCTTGTTTAACAACTCTTGAAGTTGTGCCTTTAACTCTCTTAACTCATGAGCCATTCTATAAGGGGTATAGAAATGGGGCGAGTACCCGCTTCAAGATCAATGCAGAAGTCAATATCCCTATCCGTGGCATACCAGAAGATCTGTGGAACACATCCAAAAATTCTCGAACTACCAAAACCGATTCAATTGAGGGTACTTGAGTAGTGTCATCCCTAAGATGTGCTAAGAAAGCCAAACAACCCTTACTAACCATCTTCCGAGCACAAAGAAAGGACACAATACGAACCGGATTGGAAGTGTAGTCGCCCTCCCACACTAACGGATCTGTCCCAGGCTTGGCTAATGTCACCGCCTTAGCATTACAATCCAAGATCGCAAATTGCGGTAAAGCCAAGTCATACCTGCATTACATCAAAATCACTCATTTCTAAGATAACCAAATCTACATAAGTGTTGCTCCCATAAAATTCACCAAACAAGACCTATACACTTTTTCAACTACCACAGACTCACCCACCAGTAGAAACACGAATAGGCATATCAAGTAATTCACAATGTAGATTTAGACCATTAGCAAATGAGGAAGATACATAAGAAAATGTGGATCCAGGATCAAACAATACGGAAGCCATGCAATCACAAATCAAAAGGTTACCTGTGATGACAAAGATCAGACGCCTCCGCCTGCATCTCCCAGGAAAGCGTAACAATGGGCCCTATCACCCGTCTGGTCCATTGCCCCTACCATGTTGCGTAGTAGTGGCTCCGGTTGCCCATCTCCTCGGCCGTTTTGGTGACCACCATTACCTCGACCACCACGTCCTCCAAAAAAACGGCCTCTACCATGACCACCTCTACCTCTAGCCATTGGGGTTCTGTAACTCTGGTTTGGACAATACCTCTTAATGTGTCCAACCTCCCCACATCCATAACACTCTCGGGGTTCATGCATAGGTCTCTCGGAGTAGTGTTGACCGTTCTGAGGTGGACCCCCAACTACAGATCAGAGTGAAGACCAGATTGGTCGACTTGAGTAACCTCCGGAGCTCTGTCCTCTGGAGTGAGAACCATTAAACTCACCTCCCTTTTGAAACCTTTTTGATGTCGAAGTTGTGGTGAAGTCATCTGGCTTCACTCCTTCCACTTCTATCACAAAGTCTACCACCTCTTGGAAAGATTTTGCCGCTGCCGCTACCTGTAAGGCCGAAATCCGCAACTCTGATCTCAACCCCTTCACAAAATCATGGATCCGTTCTTGTGGATCAAAGCGAGTTGAGTGGCATACCTTGATAAAGCACGAAACTTAGCCTCATATGCGTTAACCGTCATCCTACCTTGCTCGAGACTCAAGAACTCATCCCTTTTTCTATCTCTCAAAGTCCTTGGGATATACTTCTCCATAAACAGTAGAGAAGGATGCCCAAGTCATGGGTGTGGCCTCTGTCGGTTGACACTCGACATGTGATCGCCACCACATTTTGGCGTTCCCTTGAAACTGATAGCTTACGAACTCAACGCCAAACCGTTCTACTATCCCCATCTTGTGTAGTAGCTCATGACAATCAACCAGAAAATCATAAGCATCTTCAGATTCTCCACCCTTAAAGACTGGAGGTTTCAATTTCAAGAACTTACTGAAAAGTTCGTGCTGATCGTTTGTCATTATCGGTCCAGTAGTCAGACGTGGAAATGTGCCTATCTCCAATGAGGCATCCATGCGGGGAGCCATAGTAGCCGCATGTCGTATCTCTGAAACCGGAGGTGTTGGTGCAGAAACCATTGGAGGTGCCTGACCGTGATCAGATAACCCGCTAAGATAAGCGAGAACCTGATTGATCATCTCTGGGGTAGGTTGGGGTGGCAATTCCTCATGTTGCGCTTGTTCATTCTCCCCTTCCTCACCCTCTCTTATCACCTCTTCAGTCGGTGGAGGAGTCACCGCCCTAGTATCAGATGGGCTAGGTGCTCGTCCTCTTCCTCTAGAGGACGTCCTCCCACGACCTCTTCCACGGCCTCTTGCCGCTACTCTTCCTCGAGCCACAGCCCCAGTGGCTGGCTCAGTCGTTTCCTGTCTTGCAGTTGTTGCTGCTGGTGCAGTCGTCGCTCTAGTTCTAACCATCTGCGAAATAGAGTGAAGATGGTCAGATACCAACCAGACGCCTAGATACCAATTGGACTCAAGTAGTAGCACGAAAGAAAGAATGAAAGAGTGGAATTTTCCTAAAGTCTTATAGCCTCTCAAGGAAAAGTAAAGGCGTCCCCCTACCGTTCCTTAAGACTCTACTAGACCTGTTCTTGTGTGATGAGACCAACGAACCTAATGCTCTGATACCAAGTTTGTCACGACCCAAAACGGGCCGCTGACCGCACCCACATTTACCCTCCTATGTGAGCGAACCAACCCATATAGACCTTAACATTTCAATTTATAACAACAGAAAATAGTGCGGAAGACTTAACTCATTAATAAAACAATTCAAAACTATTATTATTATCCCCAAAATCTGGAAGTCATCATCACAAGAACATCTATCTCAAATTGCTAAACTAAAACTGTCTAAGAAGCTAAAACTAATACTAGCTAGTCCATGCCGGAAGTTCAAGGCATCAAGACTTGAAGAAGAAGACCACCCAAGCTAGACGCATTAGCTCACCCTGAATTTCGAAGGTAGTGAAGACTGCTAGATCTCTTGTTGAGTTGAAGTTGACGGAACGCTTGTCGCATTGCACAAATAACAAAGAAGAAAACATAAAAGTAGGGGTCAAGACAACCACAAGTACCGAGTAGATATCATCGGCCAACTCAAAAATAGGGAACAGTATATATCAATAATAATGTAAATCAACTATAATACTCAACATGTAGCAATAACAACATAAATTCATCAATAACTACAACCGAGTTCACACATGAGGACTCAAGCCTCAATACCATACTTATTTGAGAATTAAGTTCATTAGATTGAGTATATTCATTATCTTTCAAGATTCATTATCTTTCTTCCTCTTGTGTCGGTACGTGACACTCCGCTCCTCTATTTCTATCCTGGTGCCGGAACGTGGCACTCCGATCCTCATATACTATCCTGGTACCGGAACGTGGCACCCGATCCTCATATTCATTCTATCCTGGTACCGAAACGTGGCACCCGATCCTCATATTCATTCTATCCTGGTACCGGAACGTGGCACCCGATCCTCATATTCATTCTATCCTGGTACCGGAACGTGGCACCCGATCCTCATATTCATTCTATCCTGGTACCGGAACGTGGCACCCGATCCTCATATTCATTCTATCCTGGTACCGGAACGTGGCACCCGATCCCCTAATTCATCAAGCCTTCTTTCATACTAAGGCATCATCATTAACAAGTGAATTAGGGTTTCTATCAAGATTTGGGATTCAATAGCTTCATCATGCTTATTTATTCACAATTTCATAATCATATTCATGCAAGCATACAATTTAAGCATATAGAAGGGTTCACAATACTATCAATACGTATCATTCACTATTAAGAGTTTACTACGGATATCGTAAGCGAAACCATAACCTACCTCCACCGAAGAATTGAATCAACAAGCAATTTCCCAAGCTTTGATATTCTTCTTCCTTGTTCGACTCTCTCAATCGATCAATCTATCTCTCTCTTTTCTTTTCTCTTTTTCTTATTCCAACCCTCTTTCTTTTACCCTAATTCATATATAATTAAGAATGAAAGATGGTAATAATGACCCACTAATTAACTTAAGGTTACCTATTTTAACCCCCAAGTAATTAGATTTAATAATAATAACCCTCAAACTTTATAATTAAGGAAAGAATAGTCCAAAACGTCCCTTAAAACGAGGAAAGAAATCCTAAACTGCCTGGGACTGCGCAACCCGTGACGGGCCGTCATGCCTGCGACGGTCCGTCACCCAGGTCGTCGCAGCTCCCTCGACTCACGTGGCCTGTGACGGCCCGTCACAGTGGTGACGGTCCGTCTTGTTCCTCCGTCATGGCGGTCAGGAACTCGTTTCTCGTACCAAATTCTCAAAAGTTGAAGTGTTTTGCAACGGGTACTCATGACGGTTCATCGTGAATGTGACAGTCCGTTCTGCCATTTTGTTACGAAGTTCAGAGAGTCGATTTTTAGTACCCAATTTCAGAACTCTAAGTGTCATGGAACGAAACACCCACGACGGTCCGTCGGGCCTGTGACGGTCCGTCGTTGGGTCCGTGGTTTCAGCCAGTTTTTCCAGAATTAATTCTGCTGCTCAAAACGACTAAACAGGTCGTTACATTGGGGGTTAAAATAGGTAACCTTAAGTTAATTAGTGGGTCATTATTACCATCTTTCATTCTTAATTATATATGAATTAGGGTAAAAGAAAGAGGGTTTTAATAAGAAAAAGAAAAGAACCGAAAGAGAGGAGAAACGAACGAGTAGAGAGAGAGAACGAAGAGGATAGCAAGGATTTTGAGAAGATAGCTTGTTGATTCAATTCTTCGGTGGAGGTAGGTTATGGTTTTCATGCTATTCGTAGTAAACTCTTAATAGCGAATGATATATGTTTGTAGTATTGTAAAACCCTTCTACATGGTTAATTGTATGCTTGCATGAATGATGTGAATATGTAATTACGAATAAATAAGCATGATGAAGCTATTGAATCCCAAATCTTGAAAAGAAACCCTAATCTACTTTGTTAATGATGATGCCTTGGTATAGAAGAAGGCTTGATGAAATAAAGTAATGGGATTGATGATGCCTTGGTATAGAGAAGGCTTGATGAACGGATAGAATGAGATTAGTGGATCGGAGTGTCACGTTCCGACACATAGTATTAGTGGATCGGAGTGTCACGTTCCGACACATAGTATTAGTGGATCGGAGTGTCACGTTCCGACACATAGTATTAGGGGATCGGAGTGTCACGTACCGACACATATAGGGGATCGGAGTGTCACGTTCCGACATATATAGGGGATCGGAGTTTCACGTTCCGACACATATAGGGGATCGGAGTGTCACGTTCCGACACATATAGGGGATCGGAGTGTCACGTTCCGACACATATAGGGGATCGGAGTGTCACGTACCGACACATAGTGGTAGGGGATCGGAGTGTCACGTACCGACACAAGAGGAAGAAAGATAATGAATCGTGAAAGATGAGAATATACTCAACATAATGAACTTAATTTCCAAATGAGCATGGTATTGAGGCTTTAGCCCTCATGGATGAACTTAATGGTACTTATTGATGATTTTAGTACTTGTTGTTGTTACATGTTGAGTATTGTAGTTGATTTTATGATATTATCTGATATATACTATTTTCTATTTTGAGTTGGCCGATGATATCTACTCAGTACTTGTGGTTGTACTGACCCCCTACTTTTATGTTTTTGTCACGACCCAAAACGGGGCCGCGACTTGCACCCACATTTACCCTCCTATGTGAGCGAACCAACCCATATAGACCTTAACATTTCAATACATAACAACAGAAAATAATGCGGAAGACTTAACTCATTAATAAAACAATTCAAAACTATTATTATTATCCCCAAAATCTGGAAGTCATCATCACAAGAACATCTACCTCAAATTACTAAACTAGGAATGTCTAAGAACAAATAACTAAAAAGCTAGTCCATGCCGGAAGTTCAAGGCATCAAGACTTGAAGAAGAAGACCCAGTCCAAGCTAGACGCATTAGCTCACCCCGACTTCCGATGAAGTGAAGACTGGCTAGATCTGCTGTAGAGTTGAAGTTGACGGAACGTTTGCTGCATTACACAAATAACAAGAAGAAAAACATAAAAGTAGGGGGTCAGTACAACCACACGTACTGAGTAGATATCATCGGCTAACTCAAAATAGGGAACAGTATATATCAATAATAATGTAAATCAACTACAATACTCAACATGTAGCAATAACAACATAAATTCATCAATAACTACAACCGAGTTCACACATGAGGACTCAAGCCTCAATACCATACTCATTTGGGAATTAAGTTCATTAGATTGAGTATATTCATTATCTTTCAAGATTCATTTTCTTTCTTCCTCTTGTGTCGGTACGTGACACTCCGCTCCTCTATTTCTATCCTGGTGCCGGAACGTGGCACTCCGATCCTCATATACTATCCTGGTACCGGAACGTGGCACCCGATCCATATTCTATCCTGGTGTCGGAACGTGACACTCCGATCCTCATATTCATTCTATCCTGGTACCGGAACGTGGCACCCGATCCTCATATTCATTCTATCCTGGTACCGAATCGTGGCACCCGATCCTCATATTCATTCTATCCTGGTACCGAACGTGGCACCCGATCCTCATATTCATTCTATCCTGGTACCGAACGTGGCACCCGATCCTCATATTCATTCTATCCTGGTACCGAACGTGGCACCCGATCCCCTAATTCATCAAGCCTTCTTTCATACTAAGGCATCATCATTAACAAGTGAATTAGGGTTTCTATCAAGATTTGGGATTCAATAGCTTTATCATGCTTATTTATTCACAATTTCATAATCATATTCATGCAAGCATACAATTTAAGCATATAGAAGGGTTCACAATACTATCAATACATATCATTCACTATTAAGAGTTTACTACGAATATCGAAGCATAAACCATAACCTACCTCCAATCAAGAATTGGAATCAACAAGAATTCTCCCAAGCTTTGATATTCTCCTCAGCCAATTCGATCGATCAATCCTCTCTCTCTCTCTCTGTTCTTTCTCTTTTGTTTTATTCAAACCCTCTTTCTTTTACCCTAATTATTCTATAATTAAGAATGAAAGATGGTAATAATGACCCACAAATTAACTTAAGGTTACCTATTTTAACCCCCAAGTAATTAGATTTATTAATAATAACCCTCAAACTTTATAATTAAGGAAAGAATAGTCCAAAACGTCCCTTAAAACGAGGAAAGAAATCCTATTTTGCCTGGGACTGCGCAACCTGTGACGGGCCGTCGTGGGTGCGACGGTCCGTCACCCAGGTCGTCGCGACCTCCCTCGACCCCAGGTGGCTGTGACGGCCCGTCACCCCTGTGACGGTCCGTCACGCCTCCGGCCCCGACGGTCGAGACTCGTTTCTTGTACCAAATTCTCAAAAGTTGAAGTGTTTTGCAACGGAAACTCACGACCGTCCGTCGTGGATGTGACGGTCCGTTCTGCCATTTCGTTCACGGTTCGTAGAGTCGATTTTCAGTACCGAATTAAGAATTATAAGTGTCATGGGACGGAACACCCACGACGGTCCGCCGAGCCTGCGACGGTCCGTCGTTGGCTCCGTGGTTTCAAACGCTTTTTCCGTAATTTGTTCTCGCAACTCTAAAACGACTAAACAGGTCGTTACAATAGATACCAATTTACCCATCGTTCGTCCCCGAACGATCAAAAGAAGAAAAACAATGGCGAAAAGGAGTACCTGAATCTGTAAACAGATGTGGGTATTTTTCTTGCATATCTGCCTCCTTCTCCCAAGTAGCTTCTTCAACCGGTCGATTCATCCATTGCACCTTGATGGATGCAATCTCTCTTGACCTCAACTTGCGAACTTCTCTATCTAAGATAGCAACAGGCTCCTCCTCATAGGACAAGTTCTCATCAAACAAAACTGAATCCCAACGGATGATGTAGTTTCCATCTCCATGGTATCTTTTCAACATGGACACATGAAATACCGGATGTACTCCGGACAGCCCTGGAGGCAAGGCTAATTCATAAGCCACCTCTCCTATTCGCTTTAGTACCTCAAATGGCCCAATGTACCTCGGGCTTAACTTACCTCTTTTACCAAACCGCATCACCCCTTTCATGGGTGAAACCTTCAACAAGACTTGTTCACCTTCCATGAACTCCAAGTCTCTAACCTTTCGGTCTGCATACTCCTTTTGTCTACTTTGCGCCGCTAGAAGCTTTTCTTGAATAGCTTTCACCTTCTCCATAGAATCTCTCAACAGATCAGTTCCCCAAGGTCTAACTTCAAAGGCATCAAACCAACCAATGGGAGACCTACATCTCCTCCCATACAATGCTTCAAATGGAGCCATGTCGATACTAGAGTGATAGCTATTATTGTATGAAAACTCTGCCAAAGGTAAAAAGCTATCCCAATGGCCACCAAACTCTATCACACATGCACGAAGCATATCTTCCAACACTTGAATCGTTCTCTCAGACTGACCATCGGTCTGAGGGTGAAATGCCGTGCTAAGGTCCAACCTAGTACCCGGCAAAGATGCAATGTTTTCCAAAACTTAGAAGTAAATCAAGCTGCACTTATCTGATATGATGGATAGTGGAACCCCATGCAATCGAACGATTTCTGAGATATAGATCTTGGCTAACTTCTCTGCATTGTAAGTCACCTTGACCGGGATAAAATGAGCAGACTTAGTTAACCTATCAACAATCACCCAAATGGAGTCATACTTACCCATTGTCTTTGGAAGACCAACCACAAAGTCCATTGCGATTCTCTCCCACTTCCATTCAGGAATGGGCATTCTCTGAAGTGTTCCTCCGGGCCTTTGGTGTTCATACTTTACTTGTTGACAATTTGGACATTTAGTGATAAAGTCAACAATATCACGCTTCATTCTACTCCACCAAAAGTGTTGCTTGAGGTCACGGTACATCTTGGTCGCACCCGGATGTATAGAATACCGTGAACTATGAGCCTCTGTCAGAATAGTGTTGATCAAATCATCGACGTGGGGTACACATACCCTTCCCTTGATTCTCAAAACACCTTCTTCATCGATTGTCGCTTCTTTGGCCTCTCCTCGTAATACTTTATCTTGAATTCGTCTTAGTTTCTCATCATCAAACTGTTTTCCCTTAATCTTGTCAAGAAAAGAAGATCTTGACTCCACACTAGCCAACAATCCTCCCTTCTCATTTACTTCCAACCTCATCAAGTCGTTGGCCGTAGTCTGAACCTCTCTAGCCAATGGTCGTCTAGAAACTTGCAAGTGAGCTAGACTTCCCATGCTTCCCGCCTTTCTACTTAAAGCATCCGCTACAACATTCACTTTTCCCGGATGATACAAGATAGTAATGTCGTAGTCCTTTAGTAGTTCCATCCATCTCCTCTGTCTCAAGTTCAAATCTTTCTGAGTAAAAACATACTGAAGGCTACGATGATCCGTGTAGACCTCACACTTAACCCCATATAAATAGTGTCTCCATTGCTTTAGTGCGAACACTACCGCGGCCAATTCCAAATCGTGGGTCGGATAGTTACGTTCATGCACCTTTAATTGCCTTGAAGCATAAGCAATCACACTCTTCTCTTGCATTAGTACTGCACCCAAACCGGAATAGGATGCATCACAATAGACGATGAAATTTATACCCTCTACTGGCAAGGTAAGAATTGGTGCGGTAGTCAACAAAGTCTTAAGCTTCTGAAAGCTTTCCTCACACTCATCCGACCATACAAATGGAACATTCTGCTTAGTCAAGTTCGTCAATTGGGAAGCAATAGAAGAGAATCCCTTGACAAATCGGCGGTAGTAGCTAGCTAACCCAACAAAGCTTCTTATTTCTGACACATTAGTGGGTCTTACCCAATTCTTCACTGTCTCAATCTTAGATGGATCTACCATCACTCCATCCTTAGAAACTACGTGCCCCAAGAAGGACACTGCATCTAGCCAAAATTCACACTTAGAGAACTTGGCATAAAGCTTTTTCTCCCTCAACGTTTCCAATACCGTTCTCAAATGCTCTTCATGTTCCTTCTTGCTCTTTGAGTATACCAATATATCATCAATAAATACAATCACGAAGAGATCCAAATATGGCTTAAAAATCCCATTCATCAAACTCATGAACGCAGCAGGGGCATTCGTAAGACCAAAGGACATCACCACAAATTCATAATGTCCATACCTAGTTCGAAAAGCAGTCTTTGGTACATCCGTTGCCCGTATTTTCAATTGATGATAATCGGATCTCAAGTCAATCTTAGAGAAGACACAAGCACCTTGTAACTGATCGAACAAGTCATCAATGCGAGGAAGAGGATACTTGTTCTTAATAGTTACCTTATTCAGTTGTCTGTAGTCTATGCACATCCGAAAGCTCCCATCCTTCTTCTTTACAAACAAAACCGGAGCACCCCAAGGAGATGCACTTGGTCTAATGAAGCCTTTGTTTAACAACTCTTGAAGTTGTGCCTTTAACTCTCTTAACTCCGCGGGAGCCATTCTATAAGGGGGTATAGAAATGGGGTGTGTTCCCGGTTCGAGATCGATACAGAAGTCAATATCCCTATCTGGTGGCATACCAGGAAGATCTGCAGGGAACACATCCAGAAATTCTCGAACTACCGAAACCGATTCAATTGAGGGTACTTGAGTAGTGTCATCCCTAAGATGTGCTAAGAAAGCTAAACAACCCTTACTAACCATCTTCCGAGCACAAATAAAGGACACGATACGAACCGGATTGGAAGTGTAGTCGCCCTCCCACACTAACGGATCTGCCCCAGGCTTGGCTAAAGTCACCGTTTTAGCATTACAATCCAAAATTGCAAAATTCGGAGAGAGCCAAGTCATACCTGCATTACATCAAAATCACCCATTTCTAAGATAACCAAATCTACATAAGTGTTGCTCCCCACAAAATTCACCAAACAAGACCTATACACTTTTTCAACTACCACAGACTCACCCACCGGAGTAGAAACACGAATAGGCATATCATGTAATTCACAATGTAGATTTAGACCATTAGCAAATGAGGAAGATACATAAGAAAACGTGGATCCAGGATCAAACAACACGGAAGCCATGCAATCACAAATTAAAAGGTTACCTGTGATGACAAAGATCGACGCCTCGCCTGCATCTCCCAGGGAAAGCGTAACAATGGGCCCTATCACCCGTCGTCCATTGCCCCTACCATGTTGCGTAGTAGTGGCTCCAGCTTGCCCATCTCCTCGGCCGCTTTGGTGACCACCATTACCTCGACCACCACGCCCTCCGTAAAAACGGCCTCTACCATGACCACCTCTACCTCTAGCCATTGGGGTTCTCAGAACTCTGGTTTGGACAATACCTCTTAATGTGTCCAACCTCCCCACATCCATAACACTCTCGGGGTTCATGCATAGGTCTCTCGGAGTAGTGTTGACCGCTCGAGGTGGACCCCAACTACACCAGAGTGAAGACTGAATTGGTCGACTTGAGTAACCTCCGGAGCTCTGTCCTCTAGAGTAAGAGCCATTAAACTCACCTCCCATTCGAAACTTTTTTGATGTCGAAGTTGTGGTGAAGTCGTGTGTCTTCACTCCTTCCACTTCTATCACGAAGTCTACCACCTCTTGGAAGGATTTTGCCGTTGCCGCTACCTGTAAGGCCGAAATCCGCAATTCTGACCTCAACCCCTTTACAAAACGGCGGATCCGTTCTTGTGGACTGAAACAGAGTTGAGTGGCATACCTTGATAAAGCACGAAACTTAGCCTCATATGCGTTAACCGACATCCTACCTTGCTCTAGGCTCAAGAACTCATCCCGTTTCCTATCCCTCAAAGTCCTTGGGATATACTTCTCCATAAACAGGGTAGAGAAGGACGCCCAAGTCATGGGTGTGGCCTCTGTCGGTTGACACTCGACATGTGATCGCCACCACATTTTGGCGTTCCCTTGAAACTGATAGCTTACGAACTCAACGCCAAACCGTTCTACTATCCCCATCTTGTGTAGTAGCTCATGACAATCAACCAGGAAATCATAAGCATCTTCGGATTCTGCACCCTTGAAGACTGGAGGTTTCAATTTCAAGAACTTACTGAAAAGTTCATGTTGATCGTTTGTCATTATCGGTCCAGTAGTCAGACGTGGAAATGTGCCTATCTCCAATGAGGCATCCATGCGGGGAGCCATAGTAGCCGCATGTCGTATCTCTGAAACCGGAGGTGTTGGTGCAGAAACCATTGGAGGTGCCTGACCGTGATCAGATAACCCACTAAGATAAGCAAGAACCTGATTGATCACCTCTGGGGTAGGTTGGAGTGGCAATTCCTCATGTTGCGCTTGTTCATTCTCCCCTTCCTCACCCTCTCTTATCACCTCTTCAGTCGGTGGAGGAGTCACCGCCCTAGTATCGGAGTGTCACGTTCCGACACATAGTATTAGGGGATCGGAGTGTCACGTACCGACACATATAGGGGATCGGAGTGTCACGTTCCGACACATATAGGGGATCGGAGTTTCACGTTCCGACACATATAGGGGATCGGAGTGTCACGTTCCGACACATATAGGGGATCGGAGTGTCACGTTCCGACACATATAGGGGATCGGAGTGTCACGTACCGACACATAGTGGTAGGGGATTGGAGTGTCACGTACCGACACAAGAGGAAGAAAGATAATGAATCGTGAAAGATGAGAATATACTCAACATAATGAACTTAATTTCCAAATGAGCATGGTATTGAGGCTTGAGCCCTCATTGATGAACTTAATGGTACTTATTGATGATTTTAGTACATGTTGTTGTTACATGTTGAGTATTGTAGTTGATTTTATGATATTATCTGATATATACTGTTTTCTATTTTGAGTTGGCCGATGATATCTACTCAGTACTTGTGGTTGTACTGACCCCCTGCTTTTATGTTTTTGTCACGACCCAAAACGGGGCCGCGACTGGCACCCACATTTACCCTCCTATGTGAGCGAACCAACCCATATAGACCTTAACATTTCAATACATAACAACAGAAAATAATGCGGAAGACTTAACTCATTAATAAAACAATTCAAAACTATTATTATTATCCCCAAAATCTGGAAGTCATCATCACAAGAACATCTACCTCAAATTACTAAACTAGGAATGTCTAAGAACAAATAACTAAAAAGCTAGTCCATGCCGGAAGTTCAAGGCATCAAGACTTGAAGAAGAAGACCCAGTCCAAGCTAGACGCATTAGCTCACCCTGAATTTCCGATGAAGTGAAGACTGGCTAGATCTGCTGTAGAGTTGAAGTTGACGGAACGTTTGCTGCATTACACAAATAACAAGAAGAAAAACATAAAAGTAGGGGGTCAGTACAACCACACGTACTGAGTAGATATCATCGGCTAACTCAAAATAGGGAACAGTATATATCAATAATAATGTAAATCAACTACAATACTCAACATGTAGCAATAACAACATAAATTCATCAATAACTACAACCGAGTTCACACATGAGGACTCAAGCCTCAATACCATACTCATTTGGGAATTAAGTTCATTAGATTGAGTATATTCATTATCTTTCAAGATTCATTATCTTTCTTCCTCTTGTGTCGGTACGTGACACTCCGCTCCTCTATTTCTATCCTGGTGCCGGAACGTGGCACTCCGATCCTCATATACTATCCTGGTACCGGAACGTGGCACCCGATCCATATTCTATCCTGGTGTCGGAACGTGACACTCCGATCCTCATATTCATTCTATCCTGGTACCAAACGTGGCACCCGATCCTCATATTCATTCTATCCTGGTACCGGAACGTGGCACCCGATCCTCATATTCATTCTATCCTGGTACCGGAACGTGGCACCCGATCCTCATATTCATTCTATCCTGGTACCGGAACGTGGCACCCGATCCTCATATTCATTCTATCCTGGTACCGGAACGTGGCACCCGATCCCCTAATTCATCAAGCCTTCTTTCATACTAAGGCATCACCATTAATAAGTGAATTAGGGTTTCTATCAAGATTTGGGATTCAATAGCTTTATCATGCTTATTTATTCACAATTTCATAATCATATTCATGCAAGCATACAATTTAAGCATATAGAAGGGTTCACAATACTATCAATACATATCATTCACTATTAAGAGTTTACTACGAATATCGTAAGCGAAACCATAACCTACCTCCACCGAAGAATTGGAATCAACAAGAATTCTCCCAAGCTTTGATATTCTCCTCAGCCAATTCGATCGATCAATCCTCTCTCTCTCTCTCTGTTCTTTCTCTTTTGTTTTATTCAAACCCTCTTTCTTTTACCCTAATTATTCTATAATTAAGAATGAAAGATGGTAATAATGACCCACTAATTAACTTAAGGTTACCTATTTTAACCCCCAAGTAATTAGATTTATTAATAATAACCCTCAAACTTTATAATTAAGGAAAGAATAGTCCAAAACGTCCCTTAAAACGAGGAAAGAAATCCTATTTTGCCTGGATCACAGAACTCGTGACGGGCCGTCGCGGGTGCGACGACGGTCCGTCACCCAGGTCGTCGCGACCTCCCTCGACCCAGTGGTCAGCGACGGCCCGTCACCCCTGTGACGGTCCGTCCTGCCCTCCGTCCTGACGGTCATAGACTCGTTTCTTGTACCAAATTCTCAAAAGTTGAAGTGTTTTGCAACGGAAACTCACGACCGTCCGTCGTGGATATGACGGTCCGTTCTGCCATTTCGTTACGAAGTTCAGAGATTCGATTTTCAGTACCCGAATTAAGAATTCTAAGTGTCATGGGACGGAACACCCACGACGGTCCGTCGAGCCTGCGACGGTCCGTCGTTGGCTCCGTGGTTTCAGCCAGTTTTTCCAGAATTTGTTCTGCAACTCTAAAACGACTAAACAGGTCGTTACAGTTTTCTTCTTTGTTATTTGTGGAATGCAGCAAACGTTCCGTCAACTTCAACTCAATAGTAGATCTAGCCAGTCTTCACTACCTTCGGAAATTCAGGGTGAGCTAATGCGTCTAGCTTGGACTGGATCTTTATCTTCAAGTCTTGATGCCTTGAACTTCCGGCATGGACTAGCTCTTATGTATTTTTAGCTTTTAGAATACTCTTAGTTTAGTCATTTGATCGTAGATGTTCTTGTGGTGATGACTTCCAGATTTTGGGGAATAATAGTTATTGATTTGGTTTTTATTAATGAGTTATGTCTTCCGCATTATTTTCTGTTGATATTATATTGAAAATGTTAAGGTTTAGATTGGTTGGTTCGCTCACATTGGAGGGTAAATGTGGGTGCCAGTCGCGACATCGGTTTTGGGTCGTGACATACGTCAAGAGTTAAAACCCCAGATAATAGTCCCAGAAATAGTCCTAGAGTTAGTCCTACGAGGACACCACCAACTTATTATACAGAAAGCTATCAACAATCAGATAGAAATAATGCAATATGGAACAGTAGACTAAATAAAAATTGGACACCTAAACCAGCAAATGAACAATACAATTTCTTAGATTTAGATTGTGTCGCAGATATAAATAAAGCAATATTATTATGGATAGGAAATATGTCTAAACAGTTAATAGATAACAAAATAGAAACAGCGAAAACACCAAGATACATAGGAAGAACATTCGTAGGAACAACAAAATTATGGATAGAAAATCTACCCTCGGAAAGTTTAGAAGTACTTAGGAATGATAAGAAAATGGATGGATCCGCATCAGCAACAAATATAGATATACTAGATAAATATGAATCAAAGAATAAGAAATGAATTTGGAGGTATGACTACAGGATATAAGAGAACAAAATAGAGAAAAAATAATAAATAGACAACTTATGACAAAATTAGCTATATGTAAAATGTGTTACTTAGAAGAATATACTTGCGCATTTAAAGAATATTATTACAAAGCTAAATACAATTTAGATGAAGCAAAAGAAATAAGAAAACAATATTATACGAAATTACCAGAACCATTTAGTACAAACGTAATAAAGGATTGGAATAATGAAGGAATGGTAAATACTTTAGGATCTAGAATAAAATTTTTAAATCAATGGTTCATACAACTATGTGAAAACCAAAAAGAAAGATTAAAAATGGAAAAAGTATTAAATAAAAATTTATCATGTTGCAAAAATAAAATGGCACCACAATTTGGATGCACAACTAAAAAACAAAAATCTAAAAGATATAAAAATTATAGAAAAAACAAAACTATATATAAATATAAACAACCAAGACGAAGGTATTATGTAAAAAACCATAAAATAAAAAGACCATACAGACCAAAAAGAAAAATATCCCAATGTACTTGTTATAATTGAGGAAAGATAGGACACATAGCTAAAGATTGTAAATTACCCAAAAATCCAAAAAGAAAACAAATAGCAGAATTAATTATAGACAATGAAAAATATATGCAAATAGAGTACATAGATTATGAATTAAGTGAAAATGATAGTATATATGAAGTATCAGATATAGAAACTGAGAATGAAGAAGAAAATATTAACATAGATAATAACGAAACAGATGAAGAAATATAATGTCTGAAAATGAAATAAAAATAATATCTAAGAAAGAATATCAAGATGAAGAATCATCAGAACAGAAAATTATATTTGATAATACGATATTTGAACAAATAAAAGGAAAAGAATTAGATTTAAGTGTTGAAAAAGTACTAGAAATACCTATTTTAAGAAATTTGTTTAAAAGACAAAAAGAAGAATATTATGTAGTTAGTCAAAAAGAACATATCATAGATTGTAAATACACAAGAGGAAAAGCATATATACCTATAATAAATAAAAGAATGATAAACAAAGAAATACATGATATAAAAGCTAAAACACCAATAAAATATGTACATTTAGGAGGAACAGAAATATTAATAAAAGCCTGATTTAGAGAAGGAATAGATACACCTATAGAAATATACTTAGCAGATGATAGAATTGTACACCCTATAGAAAAAAGCGTAATTAGTGCAGTAAAAGGAAACTTGATATATCAAAAATTTAAGTTTACAATAAGTGCTAATTATACAAGATCATTAATGTATAAAAATATAGATAGATCATTAGTTCTATATTGGAAAATATCTGGAATAGAACTAGCACTGTGAAGCAAATTATTTACAAAGAAGATGTAAAAATCTATATATATTAACAACGAAGCATAAAATAACAAAGCAAAAATAAAATTAACAAAATAAAAATAGAAAATCCTTTTGAAAAAATAATTACTGTAATAGACAATAATGACTATAGCTATAAAGAAATTGATATAGAAGAAGATTTAGAGATAGTAAAAGAAAGATTAAGCACTTCAAGCGTACCAAATACATTGACAAGAGCTACCTCATCAAGGATGAGTACATCTAAAAGAAAATATGAAATTCCACAAAACTTATTGGATAAAGAAGAAATAACACCATATCATTATTTCATAACTTGAGGAATAATAGACCAAAGAAAATATAAAATATTAATAAATACAAGAAGAAAATTATATAACAAGAGAGTTAGTATTAGAAGAAGAAATTATAAGAACAGGATATACATGCCTGGACTACCTAGTGAGATAGTAAACACTAATGAAGAAACAACGAGAAAAGAAATAATTATAGGAGGAATACCCTTAGTAATACAATTCAAAATATACCAAGGAGATCATAATATTACATTAGGAATAAAATGGTTAGAAAAAGTTAGACCATACAACATAGAAAATGAACAATTAACAATAACTTGCCAAAATAAGAAAATAATTATAAAAAGGACAAAATGATTAATGAAAATATTTATACTTGTAAAAATTATAGTAGAAGGATATCACAACAGATATTATACCCCTATGATAGATACAGAGCGAAGCGAATATATGTAAATATAATTGCTTACCGTAAGATAAATGGGAAAAATTAAAAACACCTATGGTAGTAACTGATTTAACAATGAAGGAAGTATGATTAAATACAAAGCAAAAAATATAAAAATACAAATATGGGATAAAATACTAACAATAGAAGAAATGTATAATTTTGAATTTACTACAAAAGATATGTTATTAGGAATGCCATTTATAGATAAATTTTATCCACACATAATAACAAAAACACATTGGTGGCTTACTACACCATGCGGAAATAAGATAGGAGCAAAAAGGGTAAATAATAAACAACGAAAACCTATGGAATGGATAAAAGGAAGTGAAAAGATAAACCAAGAAATGGAAAATATAAATAATAAACAAATAACGCAATTAGAAATTATTATATTTGCTATAGACAAAGTCAAATTAATTAATGAACAACTGTAACGATCCTCTTAGTCGTTTTAGAAATTCCAACTATTATTTTCTATATTAACGTTTTAGTAGATTTTATAAATAATTTATATGACTTGTAACAATGAGTGACATGAT
Organism: Solanum arcanum; assembly: GCA_027789145.1. Classification (NCBI taxonomy): domain Eukaryota; kingdom Viridiplantae; phylum Streptophyta; class Magnoliopsida; order Solanales; family Solanaceae; genus Solanum; species Solanum arcanum. The sequence goes on from CM050937.1 coordinate 52,182,687, forward strand.
TTTAGATTTAATAAAAGATTATTTTATTGCAAAAAAAAATAATTAAAAGAAAAATAGAAAAAAAAATAGAAAAGGAATTAATTAAATAATGAATAAAATAATAATAAAAAAAGGGGAGAAGTGCCCTAAATTGGTGAAAAGCCGCACGGCTTATGAAAAAAAAAAAGAAGAAGAACGCTGGAAAAAAAAAAAGCGCAGAGAAGAAAAGAAAAGAAAGGGAGAAGAGAAAAGGGAAAAGGGGAGAAAAATCAATATTTTCATCTCAAGGCGTCAAGGTAATTATTTTCATCCTTTCTATTAAGTTTTTATGTAATTAGAAGTAGATTTTTAGATTAAAACGTGTATAATTTACACTAATATGTGAAACTAATTTTTAATTTTATGTACATGTATGCATATGTTATTTAGCATAAATTTCACCTTAGTCATTAAGTAACTATGACCAATTGTTGATGATCATGAAACAATTATTGGGAAGGGAGGTAATTAGACACGCAAGAAGCCTTCCGTATAAAGTATTTCATGAAATATCTTTATTTTGGTGTTCAAATACGGGTGATATAAATTGGGATCAATTTGAGATCCTTTTAATAGTTTCCATATTATCATTTAAGTTTTGATATATTAATATATATAATTAAGTATTAGGTATATGGTATTAAGTGAATGTCTTAAGATTTATGATATTGAAAAGAAATAAAAAATTTAATCCTAATCTTGAAACTTAAGAACTTAATTATAAATTTGCGTGAGTTTTTTTGGTTTAGTCTAGACACGTGCAATATGTGTGTTGTTAACTTCGAAACCTTATAGTGTTTAATTATTTGAATAGACTGAATTTTATTTGGAAGTGCAACAAAGGAGGAAGGCTAAAGTTCCGAAGTGATTGTTCGATAAATTGAGGCAAGTGGATTTCTAAACTCTTGTTAAGTGTATGGAATGCGTGTATTTCCTTGTGATATATGTTTAGCAAGAATGGGATTGGTGATGGGTTGACTTGTCCACATTGATTAATTCTAATGATGAAATAAAAGGGATAACAAAAGGCGATGTGATTAATTATTTATGTGTGATGTGTTGAGAAAAGTTTGATGGCTTGTTGAATCATTGTTGATGTGATTTCATGTTTGTGTGGTTGTGAACTGTGCAATGTTATGAAAATGGTCATCTTCTCATTATTTGTGTGAACATGTCATTGCATTATTCTGAGACATGGTTGTGGAAGTGTTATGTGCATTGAGAAAGAATGATAACTTAAAGAGGATGTACCATTTCGAGGGACGTATCGCGCGCCGCGATGGTTACTATATTTCGAGGGACGTATCGCGCGCCGCGATGGATACTATATTTCGAGGGACGTATCGCGCGCCGTGATGGTTACTGTTATCGAGGGTCGTGTCGTGCGCCGCGACAGATGCATGGACAGATATGTCCCCCATGGGTCCCGGACTGAGAGACAGCGGGTGTGTATCACTAGGTCAGACATGCATCATTATACTTGACATTGCATTCCATTACATTGCACATACTTATCATTAGTGAACTTGATATTGTGATTTGCTGATCTAATGATTGCCTTTTTGCGGAACTTGTGATTGTTGAATACTGAGCTTGTTATTGAGGATATATAATTTGTTGAAGTGTTGTTGTTGAGGATATGTAAATTTGTGGAAGTGTTGCTATTGAGGATATCTAATTTGTTTAAGTGTTGATGTTGAGGATATATAATTTGTTAAAGTGTTGTTGTGGAGGATATGTAATTTGTTAAAGTGTTGTTGTGGGGGATATGTAATTTGTCTAAATGTTTTTGTTGAGTTACGCTTATGTAAACCGTGAGTTGTTAGGTTGGGCTGATGTTTATGCAGGTTGTAGTTGTGGAGGTTCGGTTGGGGGTGGTAGGAGTACCCGTATTTCATCCCCTTAGCTTGTGTTTAGCCGTTTACTTGCTGAGTACCGTGTGGTTTGGTACTCACCCCTTGATTCTACAAATTTTTGTAGGTTATGAGCCTGGATTTTTGTTGTACTTGTCATTCTCTTCTTTTCCGAGGCTTCTTGAGATTGGTCGTAGTCGTTTCCATCGCAGCAGACTTTCTTCTCCTTAATTATGATCTTGTTCTATTCTAGAAACAAGTTCATTAGAGACTTGAGTTTTTCTTTTGAATCAATTGTAATACTTTAGAGGCTTGTACACGTGACTACCGTGTTTGGGGGTTTTATTAAGTTACTTATATTTTGTTTCCGCACTTTATTGTAATGGTTGAGTTTAAGGCTGACTTGTCTTGGTGGGATAAGACGAGTGCCATCACACCCATTTTTGGGTCGTGACAAAATGGTATCAGAGCCCCAGGTTCATAGGTCTCACGTGTGTACAAGTCGAGTCTAAATAGAGTCTCGATGATCGGTACGGAGACGTCTGTACCTATCTTCGAGAGGCTGTAGAGACTTCTAGGAAATATCTTCACTTCTTGGATTCTATTGTGCGTACTTGGTCCCGTTTTGATTCTTATCGCTTCACTCCATTCGCTCTCATTTATGTGATGACTCGTGCGTAGTTCCTTTTGTGAATCATGGGCAAGTCGTGTATTGATTTGATGGTAGATCTGGTATTAATGTGGAAATGATATACTTATGAAACGAATGCATGATCATATTTGAAAGAGTTGAGTAAGGTTAGTTATCATTGTAAAATAATAATAATAAATATAGTACTTATCTCGTATAAGCAAAATATAGAGTGGTTCGATAATTAGAAGTTAAATATTTGAAGAATTGACTAGATAATAAATAGTGTAATGCAATTGATATAGTTGTCATACTATTAATGGGTTGCTTAGCAAATGATGTTGCACCAATTCAGGTCAGAATCCCTTCTGTGATTTCACGGATTGAGTGTGTACCAAAGAAGGTCATGATATGATTATTACAATGGTACTGATGGGTACTTGGTTAGAATTATGGAGTGTGCTACTTTTGATATTGACCTGAACTATGAAAGAATACATATAGCTTGGGTTAGATACAAAACTAATCTGGTAATATTTTACAGCTATTTGATGGATAAAGTGTGTGACCTATTTGGAAATGATCTTCTCAATAGATATGATATGTTTTAGTGGTGGATGTAATAAATTTTCACGATGTGTTACTAGTGGTTCATGAAAACGGACATGTTGATTGTTAAGTGCAAATATTAACTACTTAAGGAGTTATCTATGGTATGCATGCTCATATGATAAGATTTGGTGTTGAACTCATATTTGAGAAACCAACTAGCTTGTTAATACGGATGGATATGTTAAGCATTATTTATAAGGAAGCTTTTAGTGGTGGATCTTTGGTATGATATTGATATGTTCAGATTGTGAAATGTATTTGTGGATTGTAAATGAGTGTTGATTTCATCGTAAACTCCATGGAAGTGGACATATGGATGATAAACTTATAAGTAAAGGAAGTCTCAAAAAGTATACTTGTGTGAAGGTAATTGAGAATTTTAGTGCATATAAATTGAGCAAGTACCTTGGATGGTTGGCATAGCTAGGTTTGGCGAGGCTAAATTCGTAGTGAGGGAAATGACGAACTAAGCATGATGATATAAGATTTTATGACGCATTATGATTGAAATGCAACTATATGATACGGGTGCTGGTTGAAACGATTTTTTTTGGTAATGATTAATTTTGAGTATCTAAGGCTATGGTTGTTTCTATTTCATAAGTAGTGGGGTTTTATGGTAATTTTTATAAGGAGTGGGGATGTCATCGAATAAAATTGAAAGGAGCTAGAGCCATAACGGAAAGATATAGTAGTATATAGTTTAACTTTCAGAGCAAGGATAAAACTAGGCTATTTTACTTTGTTTGCAAGGGTTAAGGATGTATCTTCAGAGGAATTTGGAGAATTGGGTTCAGAGACAAGTGATTTTACCTGTTTCTTCCAGATTACGATATAATATAGTGTCGCAAGATCAATAGATTGATTTTTTTTTAAAAAATTATTGGATAAAACTTGAGAAAGGAGTGTACGGACGTTCAATTCGAGTATGATGATTAGTTCTTTTGTGGTTTTGAGTTGGTAAGGAGTATGATAAGATTTTTAGAAAAAGATATGATAGGGTCAATGAAGAGGCGATCAATGATAAGCTAAAATACGTTAAGTAATTTTATTTTTTTTTTTGGTATGAGCTAATGTTGTAAGATAATGGGATTGTGTTACATGGTTGGGATCAAAATTTCAAGTTTACATGGTGAGTTTAGATTTGTGATAGTGTATTTTGTCAAGGTATGAATTTGTAAGGTAAGAAATAATCGATCACATTGAGTATGGAGCATTTAAAAAGACTTATAATTTGAGTAGTACATTTGGTTACTTTTGATTGTTATACCTAAGGTTTCCCATATTGTTGGCCAAAAATATATATATATATATATATAAGACTGGTAAGTGAGTTAGCAAAAAGGAGAAAAATTATGGTGTATTGAAAAGTTAAAGTTATTTGAAATTTCCGTCGTGGAAAGAAGAAAGGCAAAGGAACAATAAGATCTCTCGTACAAACATTGGATTCGGAGGTGATGGTTGTAGTGATTTCGCCTTTGAGTTTATATATGACTATGAGATGCAACTGTATGATAAGAATGGTTATGTCGAGATAGATTGTTCAGAATGTGATTAAGTAACAAATGGATGTTAAACAGTGTGGACCTACAATTTTATATGATTAATGAGGATTTCAAGGAGATTAAAAGTACTTTGTTGATGAGACAAAATAGATTGTTATAATGTGTTACATAGGCATTTTATGGTGAGTAGAGGTTATGAGATTATAGTATACATAAATATTGGAGTGATCAAGGGTTTATTCGAGTTATCGCATGAGGTAAATGATGGTACAAATGGTGGTTGAAAATGGTATGTGAAAGTTTAGGTGAAGTTGACATTAAGTGTGACTTAATTATTTTACCCTGAAGGAGAAATATAGATTTGAAATTAGTGTTATCGGTCTTGGGTGTGACTTATATCTATTATGGGACGCTTAAATGGAAAGATAGAAACCATGGTTCAAAGTCTTGGAGACTACAATGTGCTTGCTAAGGAGAATGTGATACTAATGACGGTGTGAAAGTAAGGTAAATGGTTGGTGTGGTTATGATATTTGTTAATATTAATAGTGTTGGCTTTGATGGAGTACTGTGAGAAGTATGCAGGGTTTGGCAAATCCAACATGTGTAAAATTGTAATGGAGATCAGACTGGTTGATTTTGGGTGGAAAAAAAATTAAATAAAAAAAATAAATAAATTGAGGGATGTAGTCAGATGAATGAAAATATTGATATGCGAATTATGGAGAAAGTATCTAGTCTTATTCGACTCTGATTTTATAAATTCTTATATGACCATCTACTTCGTATTGGATATGGTTTAGAGTGTGATTTGCTACCTATACAAATACATGTTTTCATATTTACGGGTGAATTTCTAGTGGTGGATCGGGTGTACCGATCTTGTGATTGTTCTCATGGTAGAGTGACATCCTTGGGCAGACTTGAATATTTCAGTCATGGCATATTTGGTGTTGTTTGAGAAAGTAGAAGAATACTATTGGTTCTACATGCACGCCATTGCGTATGAAAAAAAAAAATTATGGAGGAGCTTACATGAAAAGTTACAGTTATCTGACAGTGTTGTTAATGGTTTTGCATCCTAGAGTGTACCACTTGTTGGGTGCTTACTTTATCTGGTTCTTATTTGATGGATACCCGAAGTCTAAAGATCAGATTTTTATAACTTAAACTTGTAAAAAGATTGTGTTCTGAAAAGCGAATCGTTATAAGATGTGTGATGGTTTGTGCACTATGAGTATGTGATGATTGGTTCAGGTTCACTTCTGGTTGTAGCTAGTATCAATAGAACGTTATCTTTGCTATGTGAGAAAGGATTTGTCATGATTATTGTGTTATGGTCCAAGGGGTTTCAATTTAGATTCGGTTCATGGGTTAGTATGTAGCTTGACAATCACTTCTGATATGTAGATCTGTCAAATTCTCTATAGTTCAGTTCTTGGTAGTTAGTCTTGATAGAATGGTGTTAAAGATAAGCTTTCATGGAGATATGAACAACGACTCTGGAAGATCATGCATTAGATTTTTGATAACGTCAATAATTCTTCCTTCTCCTATTTTATGTTCGAGGACGAACATGATTTTTAGTGGTGGATAATGTAACGATCCTCTTAGTCGTTTTAGAAATTCCAACTTTTATTTTCTATATTAACGTTTTAGTAGATTTTATAAATAATTTATATGACTTGTAACAATGAGTGACATGATTTTAGATTTAATAAAAGATTATTTTATTGCAAAAAAAAAATTAAAAGAAAAATAGAAAAAAAAAATAGAAAAGGAATTAATTAAATAATGAATAAAATATTAATAAAAAAAGGGGAGAGGTGCCCTAAATTGGTGAAAAGCCGCACGGCTTATGAAAAAAAAAAGAAGAAGAACGCTGGAAAAAAAAAACGCAGAGAAGAAAAGAAAAGAAAGGGAGAAAAGAAAAGGGAAAAGGGAGAAAAATCAATATTTTCATCTCAAGGCGTCAAGGTAATTATTTTCATCCTTTCTATTAAGTTTTTATGTAATTAGAAGTAGATTTTTAGATTAAAACGTGTATAATTTACACTAATATGTGAAACTAATTTTTAATTTTATGTACATGTATGCATATGTTATTTAGCATAAATTTCACCTTAGTCATTAAGTAATTATGACCAATTGTTGATGATCATGAAACAATTATTGGGAAGGGAGGTAATTAGACACGCAGAAGCCTTCCGTGATAAAGTATTTCGTGAAATATCTTTATTTTGGTGTTCAAATACGGGTGATATAAATTGGGATCAATTTGAGATCCTTTTAATAGTTTCCATATTATCATTTAAGTTTTGATATATTAATATATATAATTAAGTATTAGGTATATGGTATTAAGTGAATGTCTTAAGATTTATGATATTGAAAAGAAATAAAAAATTTAATCCTAATCTTGAAACTTAAGAACTTAATTATAAATTTGCGTGAGTTTTTTTGGTTTAGTCTAGACACGTGCAATATGTGTGTTGTTAACTTCGAAACCTTATAGTGTTTAATTATTTGAATAGACTGAATTTTATTTGGAAGTGCAACAAAGGAGGAAGGCTAAAGTTCCAAAGTGATTGTTCGATAAATTGAGGCAAGTGGATTTCTAAACTCTTGTTAAGTGTATGGAATGCGTGTATTTCCTTGTGATATATGTTTAGGAGTAACGGGATTGGTGATGGGTTGACTTGTCCACATTGATTAATTCTAATGATGAAATAAAAGGGATAACAAAAAGGCGATGTGATTAATTATTTATGTGTGAAGTGTTGAGAAAAGTTTGATGGCTTGTTGAATCATTGTTGATGTGATTTCATGTTTGTGTGGTTGTGAATCGTGCAATGTTATGAAAATGGTCATCTTCTCATTATTTGTGTGAACATGTCATTGCATTATTCTCGAGACATGGTTGTGGAAGTGTTATGTGCATTGAGAAAGAATGATAACTTAAAGAGGATGTACCATTTCGAGGACGTATCGCGCTACCGCGATGGTTACTATATTTCGAGGGCGTATCGCGCGCCGCGGTGGATACTATATTTCGAGGACGATCGCGCGCCGCGATGGTTACTGTTATCGAGGGTCGTGGTCGCGGCGCGCGATGATGCATGGGATGATATGTCCCCATGGGTCCCTGACCGAGAGACAATGGTGTGTATCACTAGGTCAGACATGCATCATTATACTTGACATTGCATTCCATTACATTGCACATACTTATCATTAGTGAACTTGATATTGTGTTTTGCTGATCTAATGATTGCCTTTTTGCGGAACTTGTGATTGTTGAATACTGAGCTTGTTATTGAGGATATATATTTGTTGAAGTGTTGTTGTTGAGGATATGTAAATTTGTGGAAGTGTTGCTATTGAGGATATCTAATTTGTTTAAATGTTGATGTTGAGGATATATAATTTGTTAAAGTGTTGTTGTGGAGGATATGTAATTTGTTAAAGTGTTGTAGTGGGGGATATGTAATTTGTCTAAATGTTTTTGTTGAGTTACGTTTTATGTAAACTGTGAGTTGTTAGGTTGGGCTGATGTTTATGCAGGTTGTAGTTGTGGAGGTTCGGTTGGGGGTGGTAGGAGTACCCGTATTTCATCCCCTTAGCTTGTGTTTAGCCGTTTACTTGCTGAGTACCGTGTGGTTTGGTACTCACCCCTTGATTCTACAAATTTTTGTAGGTTATGAGCCTGGATTTTTGTTGTACTTGTCATTCTCTTCTTTTCCGAGGCTTCTTGGAGATTGGTCAGGTAGCTGTTTTGCATCGCAGCAGACTTTCTTCTCCTTAATTATGATCTTGTTCTATTCTGGAAACAAGTTCATTAGAGACTTGAGTTTTTCTTTTGAATCAATTGTAATACTTTAGAGGCTTGTACACGTGACTACCAGGTTTTGGGGGTTTTATTAAGTTACTTATATTTTGTTTCCGCACTTTATTGTAATGGTTGAGTTTAAGGCTGACTTGTCTTGGTGGGATAAGACGAGTGCCATCACACCCATTTTTGGGTCGTGACAACAACTAGAACAATTATATAGTGAAGATCCATTACGAGGATGGGAAAAACATAAGACAAAAGTAAAAATTGAATTAATAGATGAAAATAGCATAATAACACAGAAACCATTAAAATATAACTTTGATGATTTAAAAGAATTTAAAATACATATAGATGAATTATTAGCAAATAATTACATACAAAAAAGCAATAGTAAACATACAAGTCCAGATTTATAGTTATAAAACATAGTGAACAAAAAAGAGGTAAAAGCGTAATGGTCATAGATTATCGTAATCTAAATGCTAAAACTAAAACATACAATTATCCAATACCAAACAAAATACTAAAAATAAGACAAATACAAGGATATAATTATTTTAGCAAATTTGATCAGAATCAGATTTTACCACCTAAAACTAGAAGAAGAATCTAAACAATTAACAAAGATTCACAAGATCATGCAAGGTTTCTATGAATGGAATGTTTTACCTTTTGGATATAAAAATGCACCAGGTAGATTCCAACATTTTATGGACAACTGTTTTAACCAGCTAGAAAACTGTATTGTATATATAGATGACATATTGTTATATTCTAAGACACAAGATGAACATATAAGATTATTGGAAAAATTTATACATATAGTAAAAAATGCAGGTATAAGCTTAAGCAAAAGTAAAGCAGAAATTATGAAATCACAGATAGAATTTCTAGGAATACAAATAGATAAAAATGGAATAAAAATGCAAATTCATATAGTACAAAAAATAATTACTATTGATGAAAATATAGATACAAAAAAGAAATTACAATCCTTTCTAGGATTAGTAAATCAGGTAAGAGAATATATACCAAAATTAGCAGAACATCTAAAACCATTACATAAAAAACATAAAAAAGATGTAGAATATCATTTTGACGATAAAGATAAAAAACATATAAGAAATATTAAGAATTTATGTAAAAAATTACAAAAACTATATTTTCCTGATGAAAATAAAACATTTACTTATATTGTCGAAACAGATTCGAGTGATCATAGTTACGGAGGAGTTTTAAAATACAAATATGAAAAAGAAAAAATAGAACACCATTGTAGATATTATTCAGGATCTTATACAGAAGCACAAATAAAATGGGAAATAAATAGAAAAGAATTATTCGCATTATATAAGTGTTTATTAGCATTTGAACCATATATTGTTTACAATAAATTTATTGTAAGAACAGATAACACACAAGTAAAATGGTGGATAACAAAAAAGTTAGATGATTCAGTTACAACAAAGGAAATAAGGAGATTAGCATTGAATATATTAAATTTTACATTTACAATTGAAATAATTAAGACTGACAAGAACATTGTTGCAGACTACCTATCAAGAAAAAGGAACTCAAAGCCACAAGATACAATAGAAGAAATACTCAAAGCAATTACTACACTTTCTACGAAGGTGGACAAGATGGGAAAAGAGTTACAAAATCAAAGCTAACAACAAGACATGACTCTAAAAATGCGAGCTACGTCATTCAAGGACGGTAAAAGCCGTAACTAGAAGGAGACGTTGGGAAACTCCATAAAACCCATGACAATGTTTGTTTAAATGCAGCTACAGCAAGCACATCTACAACAAAAGGGGCCAGTGGAATAAGATATACAAATTTAAATATGAACAAAATCTTCGATAAACCATTTATTCCAAAGAACCAAAAAGACTCATTATTTATACCACCACAAATACATACTTACTCAGAAAGTTTGAACCAAGATAAAAAAGCCTACAACCACATAACCCGCTCATATATTGAAAACCTTTATAAAATCCAAAATTATTTGAACTCAACACCTAGATCTCCAACTACCAAAGACCCTAATACTGATTTTATAACCCAAAAGCTACAAGGATATAATAAGTTAATAGCACAACCAGTACCAATGCAAATCTAGTAAAAACATGTTATAGTTATGGATTACTTAGTACGCTTTATACCCAAACAGAGATGAAATATCTACCATACCGAGCTATACAAAGCCTTTATGAACTATAAAAGAATTACTAAAGGAACATTGTTTTATATAAAGTTTTATTCAGACCAAAGAGAGATATTATTTGATGAGATAAAACCAATTATACAAGTCATAAAAATTGGTTTGACCAGAGATATGATAATTCCGTAAGATATCGGAATACAACAAGAAATACAAAAGGTTGAGATACCAGAATTCTACGCCAACAAAAGAGTTATAGGGATAGCAACTATCCTAAATGAACTAACTAACAATTATTTAAACGGAAATTCAATATGGAGCTATTATGTACGAGAACAAGTTATGATATATTCAAATTCTAAAGAAATCAGAGAACAAGATATGGAAGAGATACGCCAATGGATACTTAGTCTACTCAAGCCAGAGCAAAAACCAACAACAAGAGCATTAAGGAAAGGGTTTATTTCAGAAGAATTATTGACGAGATATTGCAAAATTATTGGACAAAAATACCCCGACCATATATGTTCAAAATGTCAAGGAGAAGATAATTTCATACCAGACGTTCAAATCGAATAAAAAAAAATAGTATTTTGAATTTTGTTAAAATTTTGTGTCGGCTGAATATTAGCCATATGTAAAAAGTAATAATTTTTATTTTTNNNGTGTTGCGTCGGCTGTAAAAAGCCAAATTGTATAAAAGTTGTAAAGTAAATAGTAAGTGTCGGCCAATAATAAAGATAGGCCACTAAGTTTTTGTTTGTTTGTGTCGGCCAAATATGCAAAGGCCAAGTGTAAAGTAAAGTGTCGGCCATAATGGCCAAAGATGTAATATTATTGTGTATAAATAGAGGTTTCCCTCATTAAAAAATATCAATCTTCCATCTTCCTCTTCTCTCTCTAAAAATCCGCTTCCCCCTCCATTGGTATCGTAGCTAGATAATTAAATAACTATGGAAAACAAATCAACTTTGACAGATGATCTACAAGAACAGGTATACCATTTTATATTCATGAGTAGCTAAATTAATTTATTCCTGAAAATCTCTTGTTAATTATAATTGTTTATCATGTTTGAATAATGTTCTAATAACCATCTTTAGCAAGTTTGCTACAGAAATATTCTTCGAATAAGTATGCCCAGACTATGCCATCCTAAGGTTGAAACCGGTAGGCAGAGGAGGCCGTTTAGGGGAGTAAACAAAGTTGAGGCGCTGTTAGGGTAACTAATCAAAGAAGAAAGCTGTAGTAGTGACCAGACGAGATGATTATTAAATCATTATTTATGCATAATAAGCAAGTATAATTTATTAAGAGGTTGGAAGGAATAAAATTTTAGTGAAAAATGAAAGTAATAAAAATGGAAACATACCTATTAAACGATGATGTTGATTATAAGATATTATTATTCTATATATTAAAAAGTCTTAATACTGATATAAAAAGAGAAATTTATAACAAATTATTAACGTATGAAATAATAGAAATAACAACCCAAGGTTGGACTGAGTTAACTATACAAAGTATAGAAGATGAACTTCACTTTGACATATATGATTTATATGATGATTTAGATATTGGAGACTAAATATGACTGAACATTGGCTAAGGCGATATAGTAAAAATTACAGGTTAAAAAAGATTAAATATCCAGAAAAATTAAGCAAGCTTTTTAAAATATTATATAAAAGGTTATGATAAATAAAAATAAAAATACTAAAATAACAAAAACTAAGATAGACAAAAAAGTACGAAAAATATGGAAAAAATTAAAATCCTTATATATAGAATATCAATTATCACAACTAGTCAAAACAGATAATGACAAAAAAGATCATTTGATAAATATAATTTCAAAAACAGAATACAAATATGTTTGCTATTTGAAGAAACAATATGAACGAAGAAAAATATAAACAACAATTAATAGAAAAAATAATGGAACAAATAATCAAAAAGAACAAGAGTTACAACATAGAAAAAGAAGGTTAGAAGAAAATATATTAGCGAGAGTATGTAATAAATCAATACTAGCACAAAGAAAAGATATATTAAGGTTAGAATTAGAATTAGATTGTCTTGAATATGAATTACAACATAATATAATACATAGATCATAATGAACAAAGAAGAGTTTGCAAGAGACTAAAAACATATGAAAACCAAGATGGAATGATAATAAAAATAGTATTTTCAAATTTAGGAAGAAGATATAAGAAAATAGGAAATAACTTATACTTAATGCTAGAAAAAGAAACAGCAAAATTAGAAGATAGTTTAACAGCTATGGTAAGAATAACAAAAGAAAATGAAGAAATAGATAAATCAAAAGAAATTGAAAAAATAAAAACACAAGCAAAACAAGAAGTACAAAATTTAGAAGAAATAAAAAATACAAGAATAAGTGAATTAGAAAAGGAATTAGCTAGGTTAAAATTATTATATGAAAATAAACAAAAAAAAAAAAGAAAAAGATAAAGAGCTAGAATTAACAAATGAAATTAAACAAATGGAACAAAAACTAAATGAAGATCAAAATGAAGATATTGAAGTAAATGAAATAGATGGAAATGAAAATGACCAACAATCAGAAATAAGCCATATAAGTGAAACATATACAGAAATTCTAGAACAGATAAATAAACCAAAAAATTAGAAATAAACACAGGAGATATGAATAGGCCTAGTACGTTGTAACGACCTGTTTAGTCGTTTGGAGCAGCAGATGTTAATTCTGGAAAACTGGCTGAAACGATGGACCGTCACAGGCACGACGGTCCGTCACATGATGTTTCGTTCCATGACACTTAGAATTCTGAAATTTGCACGAAAATCGACTCAACTCCGTGAACGAATCGGCGGGACGGACCGTCACAGGGTGACGGACTGTCACCCACTTGAGAATTAATGATCACGACTGCGTGACGGACCGTCGCGAGAACGACGGCGTCACGCAGTCGCGTAATCCTAGTGGGAATCGGATTTACGGTTAAGTTTTAAGGACGTTTTGGACTATTCTTTCCTTAATTATAAAGTTTGAGGCTTAATATTAATAAATCTAATTACTTGGGTGTCACGACCCAAAACGGGGCCGCGACTGGCACCCACATTTACCCTCCTATGTGAGCGAACCAACCCATATAGACCTTAACATTTCAATTTATAACAACAGAAAATAATGCGGAAGACTTAACTCATTAATAAAACAATTCAAAACTATTATTATTATCCCCAAAATCTGGAAGTCATCATCACAAGAACATCTATCTCAAATTGCTAAACTAAACTGTCTAGGAAGCTAAAACTAATACTAGCTAGTCCATGCCGGAAGTTCAAGGCATCAAGACTTGAAGAAGAAGACCCAGTCAAGCTAGACGCATTAGCTCACCCCGACTTCCGAAGGTAGTGAAGACTCGCTAGATCTCTTGTTGAGTTGAAGTTGACGGAACGCTTGTCGCATTGCACAAATAACAAAGAAGAAAACATAAAAGTAGGGTCGATTACAACCACAAGTCTTGAGTAGATATCATCGGCCAACTCAAAAATAGGGAACAGTATATATCAATAATAATGTAAATCAACTACAATACTCAACATGTAGCAATAACAACATAAATTCATCAATAACTATAACCGAGTTCACACATGAGGACTCAAGCCTCAATACCATACTTATTTGAGAATTAAGTTCATTAGATTGAGTATATTCATTATCTTTCAAGATTCATTATCTTTCTTCCTCTTGTGTCGGTACGTGACACTCCGCTCCTCTATTTCTATCCTGGTGCCTAACGTGGCACTCCGATCCTCATATACTATCCTGGTACCGAACGTGGCACCCGATCCTCATATTCATTCTATCCTGGTACCGAACGTGGCACCCGATCCTCATATCCATTCTATCCTGGTACCGGAACACGGCACCCAATCCTCATATTCATTCTATCCTGGTACCCTAACGTGGCACCCGATCCTCATATTCATTCTATCCTGGTACCGGAACGTGGCACCCGATCCTCATATTCATTCTATCCTGGTACCGGAACGTGGCACCCGATCCCCTAATTCATCAAGCCTTCTTTCATACTAAGGCATCATCATTAACAAGTGAATTAGGGTTTCTATCAAGATTTGGGATTCAATAGCTTCATCATGCTTATTTATTCACAATTTCATAATCATATTCATGCAAGCATACAATTTAAGCATATAGAAGGGTTCACAATACTATCAATACGTATCATTCACTATTAAGAGTTTACTACGGATATCGTAAGCGAAACCATAACCTACCTCCACCGAAGAATTGAATCAACAAGCAATTTCCCAAGCTTTGATATTCTTCTTCCTTGTTCGACTCTCTCAATCGATCAATCTATCTCTCTCTTTTCTTTTCTCTTTTTCTTATTCCAACCCTCTTTCTTTTACCCTAATTCATATATAATTAAGAATGAAAGATGGTAATAATGACCCACTAATTAACTTAAGGTTACCTATTTTAACCCCCAAGTAATTAGATTTAATAATAATAACCCTCAAACTTTATAATTAAGGAAAGAATAGTCCAAAACGTCCCTTAAAACGAGGAAAGAAATCCTAAACTGCCTGGGACTGTGCAACCCGTGACGGGCCGTCATGCCTGCGATGGTCCGTCACCCAGGTCGTCGCAGCTCCCTCGACTCACGTGGCCTGTGACGGCCCGTCACAGTGGTGACGGTCCGTCCTGTTCCTCCGTCATGGCGGTCGTGAACTCGTTTCTCGTACCAAATTCTCAAAAGTTGAAGTGTTTTTGCAGCGGGTACTCACGGCGGTTAAATGCGTGAATGTAACGATCCGTTACGCCCATTTAGTTCTGAAGTTGAAGAGTCGATTTTTAGTACCCAATTTCAGAACTCTAAGTGTCATGGAACGAAACACCCACGACGGTCCGTCGCGCCTGTGACGGTCCGTCGTTGGGTCCGTGGTTTCAGCCAGTTTTTCCAGAATTAATTCTGCTGCTCAAAACGACTAAACAGGTCGTTACAATAGATACCAATTTACCCATCGTTCGTCCCCGAACGATCAAAAGAAGAAAAACAATGGCGAAAAGGAGTACCTGAATCTGTAAACAGATGTGGGTATTTCTCTTGCATATCTGCCTCCTTCTCCCAAGTAGCCTCTTCAACCGGTCGATTCTTCCATGAACTTTGATGGATGCAATCTCCCTTGACCTCAACTTGCGAACTTCTCTATCTAGAATAGCAACAGGCTCCTCCTCATATGACAAGTTCTCATCAAGTAAAACTGAATCCCAACGGATGATGTAGTTTCCATCCCCATGGTATCTTTTCAAAATGGACACATGGAATACCGGATGTACTCCGGACAGCCCCGGGGGCAAGGCTAACTCATAAGACACCTCCCCTATTCGCTTAAGCACCTCAAATGGTCCAATATACCTTGGACTTAACTTACCTCTTTTACCAAACCGCATCACCCCTTTCATGGGTGAAACCTTCAACAAGACTTGTTCACCTTCCATGAACTCCAAGTCTCTAACCTTTCGGTCTGCATACTCCTTTTGTCTACTTTGCGCCGCTAGAAGCTTTTCTTGAATGCTCTTCACCTTATCTAACGAATCCCTCAAGAGATCAGTACCCCAAGGTCTAACCTCGAATGCATCAAACCAACCAATGGGAGATCTACACCTCCTCCCATACAATGCTTCAAATGGGGCCATATCAATGCTTGAGTGATAGCTATTGTTGTATGAAAACTCTGCCAAAGGTAAGAAGCTATCCCAATGGCCACCAAACTCTATCACACATGCACGAAGCATATCTTCCAACACTTGAATCGTCCTCTCAGACTGACCATCGGTCTGAGGATGGAACGCAGTACTAAGGTCCAACCTAGTACCCAATTCCGCATGCAATGTTTTCCAAAACTTAGAAGTAAACTGCGTACCTCTATCTGATATGATGGATAATGGAACCCCATGCAATCGAACAATCTCTGAGATATAGATCTTGGCTAACTTCTCTGCGTTGTAAGTCACCTTTACCGGAATGAAATGAGCAGATTTAGTCAACCTATCAACAATCACCCAAATGGAGTCATACTTACCCATTGTCTTTGGAAGACCAACCACAAAATCCATTGCAATTCTCTCCCATTTCCATTCAGGAATGGGCATTCTCTGAAGTGTTCCTCCGGGCCTTTGGTGTTCATATTTTACTTGTTGACAGTTTGGACACTTTGCAATAAAGTCAACAATATCACGCTTCATTCTACTCCACCAAAAGTGTTGCTTTAGGTCACGGTACATCTTGGTCGCACCCGGATGTATAGAATACCGTGAACTATGAGCCTCTGTCAGAATAGTGTTGATCAAATCATCAACTCGGGGTACACATACCCTTCCCTTGATTCTCAAAACACCTTCCTCATCGATTTGTGCTTCCTTAGCCTCTCCTCGCAATACCTTATCTTGGATTCTTCTTAGTTTCTCATCGTCAAACTATTTTCCCTTAATCTTGTCAAGAAAAGAAGATCTTGACTCCACACTAGCCAACAATCCTCCCTTCTCATTTACTTCTAACCTCATCAAGTCATTAGCTAGAGTCTGGACCTCTCTAGCCAATGGGCGTCTAGAAGCTTGCAAATGAGCTAGACTTCCCATGCTTCCCGCCTTTCTACTTAAAGCATCCGCTACAACATTCGCTTTTCCCGGATGATACAAGATAGTGATATCGTAGTCCTTTAGTAACTCCATCCATCTCCTCTGTCTTAAGTTCAAATCTTTCTGAGTAAAGACATACTGTAGGCTACGATGATCCTTATAGACTTCACACTTAACCCCATATAAATAGTGCCTCCATTGCTTTAATGCAAACACTACCGCGGCCAATTCCAAGTCATGAGTTGGGTAGTTACGTTCATGCACCTTTAATTGCCTTGAAGCATAAGCAATCACACTCTTCTCTTGCATTAGTACTGCACCCAACCCAGAATAGGATGCGTCACAATAAACAATGAAGTTCTTACCCTCTTCGGGCAAGGTGAGAATGGGTGCGGTAGTCAACAAAGTCTTGAGCTTCTGAAAGCTTTCCTCACACTCATCCGACCATACAAATGGAACATTCTGCTTAGTCAAGTTCGTCAATTGGGAAGCAATAGAAGAGAATCCCTTGACAAATCGGCGGTAGTAGCTAGCTAACCCAACAAAGCTTCTTATTTCTGACACATTAGCGGGTCTTACCCAATTCTTCACTGTCTCAATCTTAGATGGATCTACCATCACTCCATCCTTAGAAACTACGTGCCCCAAGAAGGACACTGCATCTAGCCAAAATTCACACTTAGAGAATTTGGCATAGAGCTTTTTCTCCCTCAACGTCTCTAATACCATTCTCAAATGCTCTTCATGTTCCTTCTTGCTCTTTGAGTATACCAATATATCATCAATAAATACAATCACGAAGAGATCCAAATATGGCTTAAAAATCCCATTCATCAAACTCATGAACGCAGCAGGGGCATTCGTAAGACCAAAGGACATCACCACAAATTCATAATGTCCATATCTAGTTCGAAAAGCAGTCTTTGGTACATCTGTTGCCCGTATTTTCAATTGATGATAACCGGATCTCAAGTCAATCTTAGAGAAGACACAAGCACCTTGTAACTGATCGAACAAGTCATCAATTCGAGGAAGAGGATACTTGTTCTTGATAGTTACCTTGTTCAACTGCCGGTAGTCTATGCACATCCGAAAACTCCCATCCTTCTTCTTCACAAACAAAACCGGAGCACCCAAGGAGATGCACTTGGTCTAATGAAGCCCTTGTTTAACAACTCTTGAAGTTGTGCCTTTAACTCTCTTAACTCGCGGAGCCATTCTATAAGGGGGTATAGAAATGGGCGAGTACCCGCCTGCATCAATGCAGTCAATATCCCTATCCGGTGGCATACCAGAAGATCATGTAGGAACACATCCAAAAATTCTCGAACTACCGAAACCGATTCAATTGAGGGTACTTGAGTAGTGTCATCCCTAAGATGTGCTAAGAAAGCCAAACAACCCTTACTAACCATCTTCCGAGCACAAAGAAAGGACACAATACGAACCGGATTGGAAGTGTAGTCCGCCTCCCACACTAACGGATCTGTCCCAGGCTTGGCTAATGTCACCGTCTTAGCATTACAATCCAAGATCGCAAATTGCGGCGAAAGCCAAGTCATACCCAGAATTACATCAAAATCACTCATTTCTAAGATAACCAAATCTACATAAGTGTTGCTCCCCACAAAATTCACCAAACAAGACCTATACACTTTTTCAACTACCACACTACCCACCTGAGTAGAAACACGAATAGGCATATCAAGTAATTCACAATGTAGATTTAGACCATTAGCAAATGAGGAAGATACATAAGAAAATGTGGATCCAGGATCAAAGCGATGCGGAAGCCATGCAATCACAAATCAAAAGGTTACCCGTGATGACAAAGATCGCACGCCTCGCTTCATCTCCCAGGCAAAGCGTAACAATGGGCCCTATCACCCGTCTGTCCATTGCCCCTACCATGTTGCGTAGTAGTGGCTCCAGTTTGCCCATCTCCTCGGCCGTTTTGGTGACCACCATTACCTCGACCACCACGTCCTCCAGAAAAACGGCCTCTACCATGACCACCTCTACCTCTAGCCATTGGGGTTCTGTAACTCTGGTTTGGACAATACCTCTTAATGTGTCCAACCTCCCCACATCCATAACACTCTCGGGGTTCATGCATAGGTCTCTCGGAGTAGTGTTGACCGTTCTGAGGTGGACCCCCAACTACAGTCTGTAGTGAAGACTGAATTGGTCGACTTGAGTAACCTCCGGAGCTCTGTCCTCTGGAGTGAGAACCATTAAACTCACCTCCCTTTCGAAACCTTTTTGATGTCGAAGTTGTGGTGAAGTCATCTGGCTTCACTCCTTCCACTTCTATCACAAAGTCTACCACCTCTTGGAAAGATTTTGCCGCTGCCGCTACCTGTAAGGCCGAAATCCGCAACTCTGATCTCAACCCCTTCACAAAACGGCGGATCCGTTCTTGTGGACTGAAACAGAGTTGAGTGGCATACCTTGATAAAGCACGAAACTTAGCCTCATATGCGTTAACCGTCATCCTACCTTGCTCGAGACTCAAGAACTCATCCCTTTTTCTATCTCTCAAAGTCCTTGGGATATACTTCTCCATAAACAGAGTAGAGAAGGATGCCCAAGTCATGGGTGTGGCCTCTGTCGGTTGACACTCGACATGTGATCGCCACCACATTTTGGCGTTCCCTTGAAACTGATAGCTTACGAACTCAACGCCAAACCGTTCTACTATCCCCATCTTGTGTAGTAGCTCATGACAATCAACCAGAAAATCATAAGCATCTTCAGATTCTGCACCCTTGAAGACTGGAGGTTTCAATTTCAAGAACTTACTGAAAAGTTCGTGCTGATCGTTTGTCATTATCGGTCCAGTAGTCAGACGTGGAAATGTGCCTATCTCCAATGAGGCATCCATGCGGGGAGCCATAGTAGCCGCATGTCGTATCTCTGAAACCGGAGGTGTTGGTGCAGAAACCATTGGAGGTGCCTGACCGTGATCAGATAACCCGCTAAGATAAGCGAGAACCTGATTGATCATCTCTGGGGTAGGTTGGGGTGGCAATTCCTCATGTTGCGCTTGTTCATTCTCCCCTTCCTCACCCTCTCTTATCACCTCTTCAGTCGGTGGAGGAGTCACCGCCCTAGTATCAGATGGGCTAGGTGCTTGTCCTCTTCCTCTAGAGGACGTCCTCCCACGACCTCTTCCACGGCCTCTTGCCGCTACTCTTCCTCGAGCCACAGCCCCAGTGGCTGGCTCAGTCATTTCCTGTCTTGCAGTTGTTTCTGGTGCAGTCGTCGCTCTAGTTCTAACCATCTGTGAAATAGAGTGAAGATGGTCAGATACCACCAGATCGCCTAGATACCAATTGGACTCAAGTAGTAGCACGAAAGAAAGAATGAATGAGTGGAATTTTCCTAAAGTCTTATAGCCTCTCAAGGAAAAGTAAAGGCGTCCCCCTACCGTTCCTTAAGACTCTACTAGACCTGTTCTTGTGTGATGAGACCAATGAACCTAATGCTCTGATACCAAGTTTGTCACGACCCAAAACGGGGCCGCGACTGGCACCCACATTTACCCTCCTATGTGAGCGAACCAACCCATATAGACCTTAACATTTCAATTTATAACAACAGAAAATAATGCGGAAGACTTAACTCATTAATAAAACAATTCAAAACTGTTATTATTATCCCCAAAATCTGGAAGTCATCATCACAAGAACATCTATCTCAAATTGCTAAACTAAAACTGTCTAAGAAGCTAAAACTAATACTAGCTAGTCCATGCCGGAAGTTCAAGGCATCAAGACTTGAAGAAGAAGACCCAGTCCAAGCTAGACGCATTAGCTCACCCTGAATTTCCGAAGGTAGTGAAGACTGGCTAGATCTACTGTTGAGTTGAAGTTGACGGAACGTTTGCTGCATTGCACAAATAACAAAGAAGAAAACATAAAAGTAGGGGGGGTCAGTACAACCACAAGTACTGAGTAGATATCATCGGCCAACTCAAAAATAGGGAACAGTATATATCAATAATAATGTAAATCAACTACAATACTCAACATGTAGCAATAACAACATAAATTCATCAATAACTACAACCGAGTTCACACATGAGGACTCAAGCCTCAATACCATACTTATTTGAGAATTAAGTTCATTAGATTGAGTATATTCATTATCTTTCAAGATTCATTATCTTTCTTCCTCTTGTGTCGGTACGTGACACTCCGCTCCTCTATTTCTATCCTGGTGCCGAGCGTGGCACTCCGATCCTCATATACTATCCTGGTGCGGAACGTGGCACCCGATCCTCATATTCATTCTATCCTGGTATCAAACATGGCACCCGATCCTCATATTCATTCTATCCTGGTACCGAACGTGGCACCCGATCCTCATATTCATTCTATCCTGGTACCGAACGTGGCACCCGATCCTCATATTCATTCTATCCTGGTACCGAACGTGGCACCCGATCCTCATATTCATTCTATCCTGGTAGCGGGCGTGGCACCCGATCCCCTAATTCATCAAGCCTTCTTTCATACTAAGGCATCATCATTAACAAGTGAATTAGGGTTTCTATCAAGATTTGGGATTCAATAGCTTCATCATGCTTATTTATTCACAATTTCATAATCATATTCATGCAAGCATACAATTTAAGCATATAGAAGGGTTCACAATACTATCAATACGTATCATTCACTATTAAGAGTTTACTACGGATATCGTAAGCGAAACCATAACCTACCTCCACCGAAGAATTGAATCAACAAGCAATTTCCCAAGCTTTGATATTCTTCTTCCTTGTTCGACTCTCTCAATCGATCAATCTATCTCTCTCTTTTCTTTTCTCTTTTTCTTATTCCAACCCTCTTTCTTTTACCCTAATTCATATATAATTAAGAATGAAAGATGGTAATAATGACCCACTAATTAACTTAAGGTTACCTATTTTAACCCCCAAGTAATTAGATTTAATAATAATAACCCTCAAACTTTATAATTAAGGAAAGAATAGTCCAAAACGTCCCTTAAAGCGAGGAAAGAAATCCTAAACCGCCTGGGATCACAAGAACCCGCGGACGGGTCAGTCATGCCTGCGACGGTCCGTCCCCCAGGCCGTCGCAGCCCCCTCGACTCACGTGGCCTGTGACAGCCCGTCACAGTGGTGACGGTCCGTCCTGTTCCTCCGTCATGGCGGTCAGGAACTCGTTTCTCGTACCAAATTCTCAAAAGTTGAAGTGTTTTGCAACGGGTACTCACGACGGTTCGTCGTGAATGTGACGGTCCGTTCTGCCATTTTGTTACGAAGTTCAGAGAGTCGATTTTTAGTACCCAATTTCAGAACTCTAAGTGTCATGGAACGAAACACCCACGACGGTCCGTCGGGCCTGTGACGGTCCGTCGTTGGGTCCGTGGTTTCAGCCAGTTTTTCCAGAATTAATTCTGCTGCTCAAAACGACTAAACAGGTCGTTACATTGGGGGTTAAAATAGGTAACCTTAAGTTAATTAGTGGGTCATTATTACCATCTTTCATTCTTAATTATATATGAATTAGGGTAAAAGAAAGAGGGTTTTAATAAGAAAAAGAAAAGAACCGAAAGAGAGGAGAAACGAACGAGTAGAGAGAGAGAACGAAGAGGATAGCAAGGATTTTGAGAAGATAGCTTGTTGATTCAATTCTTCGGTGGAGGTAGGTTATGGTTTTCATGCTATTCGTAGTAAACTCTTAATAGCGAATGATATATGTTAGTAGTATTGTAAAACCCTTCTACATGGTTAATTGTATGCTTGCATGAATGATGTGAATATGTAATTACAAATAAATAAGCATGATGAAGCTATTGAATCCTAAATCTTGAAAAGAAACCCTAATCTACTTTGTTAATGATGATACCTTGGTATAGAAGAAGGCTTGATGAAATAAAGTAATGGGATTGATGATGCCTTGGTATAGAGAAGGCTTGATGAACGGATAGAATGAGATTAGTGGATCGGAGTGTCACGTTCCGACACATAGTATTAGTGGATCGGAGTGTCACGTTCCGACACATAGTATTAGTGGATCGGAGTGTCACGTTCCGACACATAGTATTAGGGGATCGGAGTGTCACGTACCGACACATATAGGGGATCAGAGTGTCACGTTCTGACACATATAGGGGATCGGAGTTTCACGTTCCGACACATATAGGGGATCGGAGTGTCACGTTCCGACACATATAGGGGATCGGAGTGTCACGTTCCGACACATATAGGGGATCGGAGTGTCACGTACCGACACATAGTGGTAGGGGATCGGAGTGTCACGCATCGACACAAGAGGAAGAAAGATAATGAATCGTGAAAGATGAGAATATACTCAACATAATGAACTTAATTTCCAAATGAGCATGGTATTGAGGCTTGAGCCCTCATGGATGAACTTAATGGTACTTATTGATGATTTTAGTACTTGTTGTTGTTACATGTTGAGTATTGTAGTTGATTTTATGATATTATCTGATATATACTGTTTTCTATTTTGAGTTGGCCGATGATATCTACTCAGTACTTGTGGTTGTACTGACCCCCTACTTTTATGTTTTTGTCACGACCCAAAACGGGGCCGCGACTGGCACCCACATTTACCCTCCTATGTGAGCGAACCAACCCATATAGACCTTAACATTTCAATACATAACAACAGAAAATAATGCGGAAGACTTAACTCATTAATAAAACAATTCAAAACTATTATTATTATCCCCAAAATCTGGAAGTCATCATCACAAGAACATCTACCTCAAATTACTAAACTAGGAATGTCTAAGAACAAATAACTAAAAAGCTAGTCCATGCCGGAAGTTCAAGGCATCAAGACTTGAAGAAGAAGACCCAGTCCAAGCTAGACGCATTAGCTCACCCTGAATTTCCGATGAAGTGAAGACTGGCTAGATCTGCTGTAGAGTTGAAGTTGACGGAACGTTTGCTGCATTACACAAATAACAAGAAGAAAAACATAAAAGTAGGGGGTCAGTACAACCACACGTACTGAGTAGATATCATCGGCAAACTCAAAATAGGGAACAGTATATATCAATAATAATGTAAATCAACTACAATACTCAACATGTAGCAATAACAACATAAATTCATCAATAACTACAACCGAGTTCACACATGAGGACTCAAGCCTCAATACCATACTCATTTGGGAATTAAGTTCATTAGATTGAGTATATTCATTATCTTTCAAGATTCATTGTCTTTCTTCCTCTTGTGTCGGTACGTGACACTCCGCTCCTCTATTTCTATCCTGGTGCCGAACGTGGCACTCCGATCCTCATATACTATCCTGGTACCGAACGTGGCACCCGATCCATATTCTATCCTGGTGTCGAGCGTGACACTCCGATCCTCATATTCATTCTATCCTGGTACCGAAACGTGGCACCCGATCCTCATATTCATTCTATCCTGGTACCGGAACGTGGCACCCGATCCTCATATTCATTCTATCCTGGTACCGGAACGTGGCACCCGATCCTCATATTCATTCTATCCTGGTACCGGAACGTGGCACCCGATCCCCTAATTCATGAAGCCTTCTTTCATACTAAGGCATCATCATTAACAAGTGAATTAGGGTTTCTATCAAGATTTGGGATTCAATAGCTTTATCATGCTTATTTATTCACAATTTCCTAATCATATTCATGCAAGCATACAATTTAAGCATATAGAAGGGTTCACAATACTATCAATACATATCATTCACTATTAAGAGTTTACTACGAATATCGTAAGCGAAACCATAACCTACCTCCACCGAAGAATTGAATCAACAAGAATTCTCCCAAGCTTTGATATTCTCCTCAGCCAATTCGATCGATCAATCCTCTCTCTCTCTCTCTGTTCTTTCTCTTTTGTTTTATTCAAACCCTCTTTCTTTTACCCTAATTATTCTATAATTAAGAATGAAAGATGGTAATAATGACCCACTAATTAACTTAAGGTTACCTATTTTAACCCCCAAGTAATTAGATTTATTAATAATAACCCTCAAACTTTATAATTAAGGAAAGAATAGTCCAAAACGTCCCTTAAAACGAGGAAAGAAATCCTATTTTGCCTGGGACTGCGCAACCTGTGACGGGCCGTCGTGCCTGCGACGGTCCGTCACCCAGGTCGTCGCGACCTCCCTCGACCCCAGGTGGGCTGTGACGGCCCGTCACCCCTGTGACGGTCCGTCCTGCCCTCCGTCCTGACGGTCAGAGACTCGTTTCTTGTACCAAATTCTCAAAAGTTGAAGTGTTTTGCAACGGAAACTCACGACCGTCCGTCGTGGATGTGACGGTCCGTTCTGCCATTTCGTTACGAAGTTCAGAGAGTCGATTTTCAGTACACGAATTAAGAATTCTAAGTGTCATGGGACGGAACACCCACGACGGTCCGTCGAGCCTGCGACGGTCCGTCGTTGGCTCCGTGGTTTCAGCCAGTTTTTCCAGAATTTGTTCTGCAACTCTAAAACGACTAAACAGGTCGTTACAATAGATACCAATTTACCCATCGTTCGTCCCCGAACGATCAAAAGAAGAAAAACAATGGCGAAAAGGAGTACCTGAATCTGTAAACAGATGTGGGTATTTTTCTTGCATATCTGCCTCCTTCTCCCAAGTAGCTTCTTCAACCGGTCGATTCTTCCATTGCACCTTGATGGATGCAATCTCTCTTGACCTCAACTTGTGAACTTCTCTATCTAAGATAGCAACAGGCTCCTCCTCATAGGACAAGTTCTCATCAAACAAAACTGAATCCCAACGGATGATGTAGTTTCCATCTCCATGGTATCTTTTCAACATGGACACATGAAATACCGGATGTACTCCGGACAGCCCTGGAGGCAAGGCTAATTCATAAGCCACCTCTCCTATTCGCTTTAGTACCTCAAATGGCCCAATGTACCTCGGGCTTAACTTACCTCTTTTACCAAACCGCATCACCCCTTTCATGGGTGAAACCTTCAACAAGACTTGTTCACCTTCCATGAACTCCAAGTCTCTAACCTTTCGGTCTGCATACTCCTTTTGTCTACTTTGCGCCGCTAGAAGCTTTTCTTGAATAGCTTTCACCTTCTCCATAGAATCTCTCAATGCATCAGTTCCCAAGGTCTAACTTCAAAGGCATCAAACCAACCAATGGGAGACCTACATCTCCTCCCATACAATGCTTCAAATGGAGCCATGTCGATACTAGAGTGATAGCTATTATTGTATGAAAACTCTGCCAAAGGTAAAAAGCTATCCCAATGGCCACCAAACTCTATCACACATGCACGAAGCATATCTTCCAACACTTGAATCGTTCGCTCAGACTGACCATCGGTCTGAGGGTGAAATGCCGTGCTAAGGTCCAACCTAGTACCCAGTTCAGCATGCAATGTTTTCCAAAACTTAGAAGTAAACTGCGTACCTCTATCTGATATGATGGATAATGGAACCCCATGCAATCGAACGATTTCTGAGATATAGATCTTGGCTAACTTCTCTGCATTGTAAGTCACCTTGACCGGGATAAAATGAGCAGACTTAGTTAACCTATCAACAATCACCCAAATGGAGTCATACTTACCCATTGTCTTTGGAAGACCAACCACAAAGTCCATTGCGATCCTCTCCCACTTCCATTCAGGAATGGGCATTCTCTGAAGTGTTCCTCCGGGACTTTGGTGTTCATACTTTACTTGTTGACAATTTGGAGATTTAGCGATAAAGTCAACAATATCACGCTTCATTCTACTCCACCAAAAGTGTTGCTTGAGGTCACGGTACATCTTGGTCGCACCCGGATGTATAGAATACCGTGAACTATGAGCCTCTGTCAGAATAGTGTTGATCAAATCATCGACGTGGGGTACACATACCCTTCCCTTGATTCTCAAACCACCTTCTTCATCGATTGTCGCTTCTTTGGCCTCTCCTCGTAATACTTTATCTTGAATTCGTCTTAGTTTCTCATCATCAAACTGTTTTCCCTTAATCTTGTCAAGAAAAGAAGATCTTGACTCCACACTAGCCAACAATCCTCCCTTCTCATTTACTTCCAACCTCATCAAGTCGTTAGCCAGAGTCTGAACCTCTCTAGCCAATGGTCGTCTAGAAACTTGCAAGTGAGCTAGACTTCCCATGCTTCCCGCCTTTCTACTTAAAGCATCCGCTACAACATTCGCTTTTCCCGGATGATACAAGATAGTAATGTCGTAGTCCTTTAGTAGTTCCATCCATCTCCTCTGTCTCAAGTTCAAATCTTTCTGAGTAAAAACATACTGAAGGCTACGATGATCCGTGTAGACCTCACACTTAACCCCATATAAATAGTGTCTCCATTGCTTTAGTGCGAACACTACCGCGGCCAATTCCAAATCGTGGGTCGGATAGTTACATTCATGCACCTTTAATTGCCTTGAAGCATAAGCAATCACACTCTTCTCTTGCATTAGTACTGCACCCAAACCGGAATAGGATGCATCACAATAGACGATGAAATTTTTACCCTCTACTGGCAAGGTAAGAATTGGTGCGGTAGTCAACAAAGTCTTAAGCTTCTGAAAGCTTTCCTCACACTCATCCGACCATACAAATGGAACATTCTGCTTAGTCAAGTTCGTCAATTGGGAAGCAATAGAAGAGAATCCCTTGACAAATCGGTGTAGTAGCTAGCTAACCCAACAAAGCTTCTTATTTCTGACACATTAGCGGGTCTTACCCAATTCTTCACTGTCTCAATCTTAGATGGATCTACCATCACTCCATCCTTAGAAACTACGTGCCCCAAGAAGGACACTGCATCTAGCCAAAATTCACACTTAGAGAACTTGGCATAAAGCTTTTTCTCCCTCAACGTTTCCAATACCGTTCTCAAATGCTCTTCATGTTCCTTCTTGCTCTTTGAGTATACCAATATATCATCAATAAATACAATCACGAAGAGATCCAAATATGGCTTAAAAATCCCATTCATCAAACTCATGAACGCAGCAGGGGCATTCGTAAGACCAAAGGACATCACCACAAATTCATAATGTCCATACCTAGTTCGAAAAGCAGTCTTTGGTACATCCGTTGCCCGTATTTTCAATTGATGATAACCGGATCTCAAGTCAATCTTAGAGAAGACACAAGCACCTTGTAACTGATCGAACAAGTCATCAATGCGAGGAAGAGGATACTTGTTCTTAATAGTTACCTTATTCAGTTGTCTGTAGTCTATGCACATCCGAAAGCTCCCATCCTTCTTCTTTACAAACAAAACCGGAGCACCCCAAGGAGATGCACTTGGTCTAATGAAGCCTTTTTTTAACAACTCTTGAAGTTGTGCCTTTAACTCTCTTAACTCCGCGGGAGCCATTCTATAAGGGGGTATAGAAATGGGGCGTGTGCCCGGTTCGAGATCGATACAGAAGTCAATATCCCTATCTGGTGGCATACCAAGAAGATCTGCAGGGAACACATCCAGAAATTCTCGAACTACCGAAACCGATTCAATTGAGGGTACTTGAGTAGTGTCATCCCTAAGATGTGCTAAGAAAGCTAAACAACCCTTACTAACCATCTTCCGAGCACAAAGAAAGGACACGATACGAACCGGATTGGAAGTGTAGTCGCCCTCCCACACTAACGGATCTGCCCCAGGCTTGGCTAAAGTCACCGTTTTAGCATTACAATCCAAAATTGCAAAATTCGGAGAGAGCCAAGTCATACCCAGAATTACATCAAAATCACCCATTTCTAAGATAACCAAATCTACATAAGTGTTGCTCCCCACAAAATTCACCAAACAAGACCTATACACTTTTTCAACTACCACAGACTCACCCACCGGAGTAGAAACACGAATAGGCATATCAAGTAATTCACAATGTAGATTTAGACCATTAGCAAATGAGGAAGATACATAAGAAAACGTGGATCCAGGATCAAACAACACGGAAGCCATGCAATCACAAATTAAAAGGTTACCCTGTGATGACAAAGATCGACGCCTCCGCTTCAGATCTCCCAGGGAAAGCGTAACAATGGGCCCTATCACCCGTCTATCCATTGCCCCTACTATGTTGCGTAGTAGTGGCTCCAGTTTGCCCATCTCCTCGGCCGTTTTGGTGACCACCATTACCTCGACCACCACGTCCTCCAGAAAAACGGCCTCTACCATGACCACCTCTACCTCTAGCCATTGGGGTTCTGTAACTCTGGTTTGGACAATACCTCTTAATGTGTCCAACCTCCCCACATCCATAACACTCTCGGGGTTCATGCATAGGTCTCTCGGAGTAGTGTTTACCGTTCTGAGGTGGACCCCCAACTACAGTCTGTAGTGAAGACTGAATTGGTCGACTTGAGTAACCTCCGGAGCTCTGTCCTCTAGAGTAAGAGCCATTAAACTCACCTCCCTTTCGAAACTTTTTTGATGTCGAAGTTGTGGTGAAGTCGTCTGGCTTCACTCCTTCCACTTCTATCACGAAGTCTACCACCTCTTGGAAGGATTTTGCCGTTGCCGCTACCTGTAAGGCCGAAATCCGCAATTCTGACCTCAACCCCTTTACAAAACGGCGGATCCGTTCTTGTGGACTGAAACAGAGTTGAGTGGCATACCTTGATAAAGCACGAAACTTAGCCTCATATGCGTTAACCGACATCCTACCTTGCTCTAGGCTCAAGAACTCATCCCGTTTCCTATCCCTCAAAGTCCTTGGGATATACTTCTCCATAAACAGGGTAGAGAAGGACGCCCAAGTCATGGGTGTGGCCTCTGTCGGTTGACACTCGACATGTGATCGCCACCACATTTTGGCGTTCCCTTGAAACTGATAGCTTACGAACTCAACGCCAAACCGTTCTACTATCCCCATCTTGTGTAGTAGCTCATGACAATCAACCAGGAAATCATAAGCATCTTCGGATTCTGCACCCTTGAAGACTGGAGGTTTCAATTTCAAGAACTTACTGAAAAGTTCATGTTGATCGTTTGTCATTATCGGTCCAAAGAGTCGACGTGGAAATGTGCCTATCTCCACGAGGCATCCATGCGGGAGCCATAGTAGCCGCATGTCGTATCTCTCAAACCGGAGGTGTTGGTGCGTAAACCATTGGAGGTGCCTGACCGTGATCGATAACCCACTAAGATAAGCAAGAACTCGATTGATCACCTCCGGGGTAGGTTGGGGTGGCAATTCCTCATGTTGCGCTTGTTCATTCTCCCTTCCTCACCCTCTCTTATCACCTCTTCAGCCGGTGGAGGAGTCACCGCCTAGTATCGGATGGGCTAGGTGCTCGCCCTCTTCCTCTAGAGGACGCCCTCCCACGACCTCTACCACGGCCTCTTGCCGTTTCTTCCTCGAGCCACACGGCCGTGGCTGGCTCAAACGCACTCGTCCGCCAAAGGTCTTTGGTGTTGGTGTTGGCGTAGTCGTTGCTCTAGTTCTAACCATCTTCGAAAGAGAGTGAAGATGGTCAGATACCAATTCGTATCGCCTAGATACCAATTGGACTCAAGTAGTAGCACGAAAGGAAGAATGAAAGAGTGAAATTTTCCTAAAGTCTTATAGCTTCTCAAGGAAAAGTAAAGGCGTCCCCCTACCGTTCCTTAAGACTCTACTAGACCTGTTGTTGTGTGATGAGACCAACGAACCTAATGCTCTGATACCAAGTTTGTCACGACCCAAAACGGGGCCGCGACTGGCACCCACATTTACCCTCCTATGTGAGCGAACCAACCCATATAGACCTTAACATTTCAATACATAACAACAGAAAATAATGCGGAAGACTTAACTCATTAATAAAACAATTCAAAACTATTATTATTATCCCCAAAATCTGGAAGTCATCATCACAAGAACATCTACCTCAAATTACTAAACTAGGAATGTCTAAGAACAAATAACTAAAAAGCTAGTCCATGCCGGAAGTTCAAGGCATCAAGACTTGAAGAAGAAGACCCAGTCCAAGCTAGACGCATTAGCTCACCCTGAATTTCCGATGAAGTGAAGACTGGCTAGATCTCAGTAGAGTTGAAGTTGACGGAACGTTTGCTGCATTACACAAATAACAAGAAGAAAAACATAAAAGTAGGGGGTCAGTACAACCACACGTACTGAGTAGATATCATCGGCTAACTCAAAATAGGGAACAGTATATATCAATAATAATGTAAATCAACTACAATACTCAACATGTAGCAATAACAACATAAATTCATCAATAACTACAACCGAGTTCACACATGAGGACTCAAGCCTCAATACCATACTCATTTGGGAATTAAGTTCATTAGATTGAGTATATTCATTATCTTTCAAGATTCATTTTCTTTCTTCCTCTTGTGTCGGTACGTGACACTCCGCCTCTATTTCTATCCTGGTGCCTAACGTGGCACTCCGATCCTCATATACTATCCTGGTACCGGAACGTGGCACCCGATCCATATTCTATCCTGGTGTCGGAACGTGACACTCCGATCCTCATATTCATTCTATCCTGGTACCGGAACGTGGCACCCGATCCTCATATTCATTCTATCCTGGTACCGGAACGTGGCACCCGATCCTCATATTCATTCTATCCTGGTACCGGAACGTGGCACCCGATCCTCATATTCATTCTATCCTGGTACCGAAACGTGGCACCCGATCCTCATATTCATTCTATCCTGGTACCGGAACGTGGCACACGATCCCCTAATTCATCAAGCCTTCTTTCATACTAAGGTATCATCATTAACAAGTGAATTAGGGTTTCTATCAAGATTTGGGATTCAATAGCTTTATCATGCTTATTTATTCACAATTTCATAATCATATTCATGCAAGCATACAATTTAAGCATATAGAAGGGTTCACAATACTATCAATACATATCATTCACTATTAAGAGTTTACTACGAATATCGTAGTTTAAACCATAACCTACCTCCACCGAAGAATTGGAATCAACAAGAATTCTCCCAAGCTTTGATATTCTCCTCAGCCAATTCGATCGATCAATCCTCTCTCTCTCTCTCTGTTCTTTCTCTTTTGTTTTATTCAAACCCTCTTTCTTTTACCCTAATTATTCTTTAATTAAGAATGAAAGATGGTAATAATGACCCACTAATTAACTTAAGGTTACCTATTTTAACCCCCAAGTAATTAGATTTATTAATAATAACCCTCAAACTTTATAATTAAGGAAAGAATAGTCCAAAACGTCCCTTAAAACGAGGAAAGAAATCCTATTTTGCCTGGGACTGCGCAACCTGTGACGGGCCGTCGTGGGTGCGACGGTCCGTCACCCAGGTCGTCGCGACCTCCCTCGACCCCAGGTGGGCTGTGATGGCCCGTCACCCCTGTGACGGTCCGTCCTGCCCTCCGTCCTGACGGTCAGAGACTCGTTTCTTGTACCAAATTCTCAAAAGTTGAAGTGTTTTGCAACGGAAACTCACGACCGTCCGTCGTGGATGTGACGGTCCGTTCTGCCATTTCGTTACGAAGTTCAGAGAGTCGATTTTCAGTACCCGAATTAAGAATTCTAAGTGTCATGGGACGGAACACCCACGACGGTCCGTCGAGCCTGCGACGGTCCGTCGTTGGCTCCGTGGTTTCAGCCAGTTTTTCCAGAATTTGTTCTGCAACTCTAAAACGACTAAACAGGTCGTTACAGTTTTCTTCTTTGTTATTTGTGGAATGCAGCAAACGTTCCGTCAACTTCAACTCAATAGTAGATCTAGCCAGTCTTCACTACCTTCGGAAATTCAGGGTGAGCTAATGCGTCTAGCTTGGACTGGATCTTCATCTTCAAGTCTTGATGCCTTGAACTTCCGGCATGGACTAGCTCTTATGTATTTTTAGCTTTTAGAATACTCTTAGTTTAGTCATTTGATCGTAGATGTTCTTGTGGTGATGACTTCCAGATTTTGGGGAATAATAGTTATTGATTTGGTTTTTATTAATGAGTTAAGTCTTCCGCATTATTTTCTGTTGATATTATATTGAAAATGTTAAGGTTTAGATTGGTTGGTTCGCTCACATTGGAGGGTAAATGTGGGTGCCAGTCGCGACATCGGTTTTGGGTCGTGACATACGTCAAGAGTTAAAACCCCAGATAATAGTCCCAGAAATAGTCCTAGAGTTAGTCCTACGAGGACACCACCAACTTATTATACAGAAAGCTATCAACAATCAGATAGAAATAATGCAATATGGAACAGTAGACTAAATAAAAATTGGACACCTAAACCAGCAAATGAACAATACAATTTCTTAGATTTAGATTGTGACGCAGATATAAATAAAGCAATATTATTATGGATAGGAAATATGTCTAATCAGTTAATAGATAACAAAATAGAAACAATGAAAACACCAAGATACATAGAAAGAACATTCAGAGGAACAACAAAATTATGGATAGAAAATCTACCCTCGGAAAGTTTAGAAGTACTTAGGAATGATAAGAAAATGGATGGATCCGCATCAAAGAACAAATATAGATATACTAGATAAATATGAATCAGCAATAAGAAATGAATTTGGAGGTATGACTACAGGATATAAGAGAACAAAATAGAGAAAAAATAATAAATAGACAACTTATGACAAAATTAGCTATATGTAAAATGTGTTACTTAGAAGAATATACTTAGCATTTAAAGAATATTATTACAAAGCTAAATACAATTTAGATGAAGCAAAAGAAATAAGAAAACAATATTATACGAAATTACCAGAACCATTTAGTACAAACGTAATAAAGGATTGGAATAATGAAGGAATGGTAAATACTTTAGGATCTAGAATAAAATTTTTAAATCAATGGTTCATACAACTATGTGAAAACCAAAAAGAAAGATTAAAAATGGAAAAAGTATTAAATAAAAATTTATCATGTTGCAAAAATAAAATGGCACCACAATTTGGATGCACAACTAAAAACAAAAATCTAAAAGATATAAAAATTATAGAAAAACAAAACTATATATAAATATAAACAACCAAGACGAAGGTATTATGTAAAACCATAAAATAAAAAGACCATACAGACTAAAAAGAAAAATATCCCAATGTACTTGTTATAATTGAGGAAAGATAGGACACATAGCTAAAGATTGTAAATTACCCAAAAATCCAAAAAGAAAACAAATAGCGTAATTAATTATAGACAATGAAAAATATATGCAAATAGAGTACATAGATTATGAATTAAGTGAAAATGATAGTATATATGAAGTATCAGATATAGAAACTGAGAATGAAGAAGAAAATATTAACATAGATAATAACGAAACAGATGAAGAAATATAATGTCTGAAAATGAAATAAAAATAATATCTAAGAAAGAATATCAAGATGAAGAATCATCGTAATGTAAAATTATATTTGATAATACGATATTTGAACAAATAAAAGGAAAAGAATTAGATTTAAGTGTTGAAAAAGTACTAGAAATACCTATTTTAAGAAATTTGTTTAAAAGACAAAAAGAAGAATATTATGTAGTTAGTCAAAAAGAACATATCATAGATTGTAAATACACAAGAGGAAAAGCATATATACCTATAATAAATAAAAGAATGATAAACAAAGAAATACATGATATAAAAGCTAAAACACCAATAAAATATGTACATTTAGGAGGAAATGTAAATATTAATAAAAGCCTGATTTAGAGAAGGAATAGATACACCTATAGAAATATACTTAGCAGATGATAGAATTGTACACCCTACGAGAAAAAGCGTAATTAGTGCAGAAAAGGAAACTTGATATATCAAAAATTTAAGTTTACAATAAGTGCTAATTATACAAGATCATTAATGTATAAAAATATAGATAGATCATTAGTTCTATATTGGAAAATATCCTGAATAGAACTAGCACTGTGAAGCAAATTATTTACAAAGAAGATGTAAAAATCTATATATATTAACAACGAAGCATAAAATAACAGCAAAAAATAAAATTAACAAAATAAAAATAGAAAATCCTTTTGAAAAAATAATTACTGTAATAGACAATAATGACTATAGCTATAAAGAAATTGATATAGAAGAAGATTTAGAGATAGTAAAAGAAAGATTAAGCACTTCAAGCGTACCAAATACATTGACAAGAGCTACCTCATCAAGGATGAGTACATCTAAAAGAAAATATGAAATTCCACAAAACTTATTGGATAAAGAAGAAATAACACCATATCATTATTTCATAACAGGAATAATAGACCAAAGAAAATATAAAATATTAATAAATACAAGAAGAAAATTATATAACAAGAGAGTTAGTATTAGAAGAAGAAATTATAAGAACAGGATATACATGCCCTGGACTACCTAGTGAGATAGTAAACACTAATGAAGAAACAACAGAAAAAGAAATAATTATAGGAGGAATACCCTTAGTAATACAATTCAAAATATACCAAGGAGATCATAATATTACATTAGGAATAAAATGGTTAGAAAAAGTTAGACCATACAACATAGAAAATGAACAATTAACAATAACTTGCCAAAATAAGAAAATAATTATAAAAAGGACAAAATGATTAATGAAAATATTTATACTTGCAAAAATTATAGTAGAAGGATATCACAAATGTATATTATACCCTATGATAGATACAGAGCGAGTTTAATATATGTAAATATAATTGCTTACTGTAAGATAAATGGGAAAAATTAAAAACACCTATGGTAGTAATGGATTTAACAATGAAGGAAGTATGATTAAATACAAAGCAAAAATATAAAAATACAAATATGGGATAAAATACTAACAATAGAAGAAATGTATAATTTTGAATTTACTACAAAAGATATGTTATTAGGAATGCCATTTATAGATAAATTTTATCCACACATAATAACAAAAACACATTGGTGGCTTACTACACCATGGAAATAAGATAGGAGCAAAAAGGGTAAATAATAAACAACGAAAACCTATGGAATGGATAAAAGGAAGTGAAAAGATAAACCAAGAAATGGAAAATATAAATAATAAACAAATAACGCAATTAGAAATTATTATATTTGCTATAGACAAAGTCAAATTAATTAATGAACAACTGTAACGATCCTCTTAGTCGTTTTAGAAATTCCAACTATTATTTTCTATATTAACGTTTTAGTAGATTTTATAAATAATTTATATGACTTGTAACAATGAGTGACATGATTTTAGATTTAATAAAAGATTATTTTATTGCAAAAAAAAATAATTAAAAGAAAAATAGAAAAAAAAAATAGAAAAGGAATTAATTAAATAATGAATAAAATAATAATAAAAAAAGGGGAGAAGTGCCCTAAATTGGTGAAAAGCCGCACGGCTTATGAAAAAAAAAAAGAAGAAGAACGCTGGAAAAAAAAAAAGCGCAGAGAAGAAAAGAAAAGAAAGGGAGAAGAGAAAAGGGAAAAGGGGGAGAAAAATCAATATTTTCATCTCAAGGCGTCAAGGTAATTATTTTCATCCTTTCTATTAAGTTTTTATGTAATTAGAAGTAGATTTTTAGATTAAAACGTGTATAATTTACACTAATATGTGAAACTAATTTTTAATTTTATGTACATGTATGCATATGTTATTTAGCATAAATTTCACCTTAGTCATTAAGTAATTATGACCAATTGTTGATGATCATGAAACAATTATTGGGAAGGGAGGTAATTAGACACGCAAGAAGCCTTCCGTATAAAGTATTTCATGAAATATCTTTATTTTGGTGTTCAAATACGGGTGATATAAATTGGGATCAATTTGAGATCCTTTTAATAGTTTCCATATTATCATTTAAGTTTTGATATATTAATATATATAATTAAGTATTAGGTATATGGTATTAAGTGAATGTCTTAAGATTTATGATATTGAAAAGAAATAAAAAATTTAATCCTAATCTTGAAACTTAAGAACTTAATTATAAATTTAGTGAGTTTTTTGGTTTAGTCTAGACACGTGCAATATGTGTGTTGTTAACTTCGAAACCTTATAGTGTTTAATTATTTGAATAGACTGAATTTTATTTGGAAGTGCAACAAAGGAGGAAGGCTAAAGTTCCAAAGTGATTGTTCGATAAATTGAGGCAAGTGGATTTCTAAACTCTTGTTAAGTGTATGGAATGCGTGTATTTCCTTGTGATATATGTTTAGCAAGAATCGGATTGGTGATGGGTTGACTTGTCCACATTGATTAATTCTAATGATGAAATAAAAGGGATAACAAAAGGCGATGTGATTAATTATTTATGTGTGATGTGTTGAGAAAAGTTTGATGGCTTGTTGAATCATTGTTGATGTGATTTCATGTTTGTGTGGTTGTGAACTGTGCAATGTTATGAAAATGGTCATCTTCTCATTATTTGTGTGAACATGTCATTGCATTATTCTGAGACATGGTTGTGGAAGTGTTATGTGCATTGAGAGAGAATGATAACTTAAAGAGGATGTACCATTTCGAGGGATGTATCGCGCGCCGCGATGGTTACTATATTTCGAGGGACGTATCGCGCGGCCGCGATGGATACTATATTTCGAGGGACGTATCGCGCGCGCGATGGTTATCAAGTATCGAGGGTCGTGGTCGTGCGCCGCGACAGATGCATGGGATGATATGTCCCCATGGGTCCCTGATCGAGAGACAGCGGGTGTGTATCACTAGGTCAGACATGCATCATTATACTTGACATTGCATTCCATTACATTGCACATACTTATCATTAGTGAACTTGATATTGTGTTTTGCTGATCTAATGATTGCCTTTTTGCGGAACTTGTGATTGTTGAATACTGAGCTTGTTATTGAGGATATATAATTTGTTGAAGTGTTGTTGTTGAGGATATGTAAATTTGTGGAAGTGTTGCTATTGAGGATATCTAATTTGTTTAAGTGTTGATGTTGAGGATATATAATTTGTTAAAGTGTTGTTGTGGAGGATATGTAATTTGTTAAAGTGTTGTTGTGCGGGATATGTAATTTGTCTAAATGTTTTTGTTGAGTTACGCTTATGTAAACTGTGAGTTGTTAGGTTGGGCTGATGTTTATGCAGGTTGTAGTTGTGGAGGTTCGGTTGGGGTGGTAGGAGTACCCGTATTTCATCCCCTTAGCTTGTGTTTAGCCGTTTACTTGCTGAGTACCGTGTGGTTTGGTACTCACCCCTTGATTCTACAAATTTTTGTAGGTTATGAGCCTGGATTTTTGTTGTACTTGTCATTCTCTTCTTTTCCGAGGCTTCTTGGAGATTGGTCAGGTAGCTGTTTCCATCGCAGCAGACTTTCTTCTCCTTAATTATGATCTTGTTCTATTCTAGAAACAAGTTCATTAGAGACTTGAGTTTTTCTTTTGAATCAATTGTAATACTTTAGAGGCTTGTACACGTGACTACCAGGTTTTGGGGGTTTTATTAAGTTACTTATATTTTGTTTCCGCACTTTATTGTAATGGTTGAGTTTAAGGCTGACTTGTCTTGGTGGGATAAGACGAGTGCCATCACACCCATTTTTGGGTCGTGATAAAATGGTATCAGAGCCCCAGGTTCATAGGTCTCACGTGTGTACAAGTCGAGTCTAAATAGAGTCTCGATGATCGGTACGGAGACGTCTGTACCTATCTTCGAGAGGATGTAGAGACTTCTAGGAAATATCATCACTTCTTGGATTCTATTGTGCGTACTTGGTCCCATTTTGATTCTTATCGCTTCACTCCATTCGCTCTCATTTATGTGATGACTCGTGCGTAGTTCCTTTTGTGAATCATGGGCAAGTCGTGTATTGATTTGATGGTAGATCTGGTATTAAGGTGGAAATGATATACTTATGAAACGAATGCATGATCATATTTGAAAGAGTTGAGTAAGGTTAGTTATCATTGTAAAATAATAATAATAAATATAGTACTTATCTCGTATAAGCAAAATATAGAGTGGTTCGATAATTAGAAGTTAAATATTTGAAGAATTGACTAGATAATAAATAGTGTAATGCAATTGATATAGTTGTCATACTATTAATGGGTTGCTTAGCAAATGATGTTGCACCAATTCAGGTCAGAATCCCTTCTGTGATTTCACGGATTGAGTGTGTACCAAAGAAGGTCATGATATGATTATTACAATGGTACTGATGGGTACTTGGTTAGAATTATGGAGTGTGCTACTTTTGATATTGACCTGAACTATGAAAGAATACATATAGCTTGGGTTAGATACAAAACTAATCTGGTAATATTTTACAGCTATTTGATGGATAAAGTGTGTGACCTATTTGGAAATGATCTTCTCAATAGATATGATATGTTTTAGTGGTGGATGTAATAAATTTTCACGATGTGTTACTAGTGGTTCATGAAAACGGACATGTTGATTGTTAAGTGCAAATATTAACTACTTAAGGAGTTATCTATGGTATGCATGCTCATATGATAAGATTTGGTGTTGAACTCATATTTGAGAAACCAACTAGCTTGTTAATACGGATGGATATGTTAAGCATTATTTATAAGGAAGCTTTTAGTGGTGGATCTTTGGTATGATATTGATATGTTCAGATTGTGAAATGTATTTGTGGATTGTAAATGAGTGTTGAT
Source organism: Solanum arcanum (assembly GCA_027789145.1). Classification (NCBI taxonomy): domain Eukaryota; kingdom Viridiplantae; phylum Streptophyta; class Magnoliopsida; order Solanales; family Solanaceae; genus Solanum; species Solanum arcanum. The sequence goes on from CM050937.1 coordinate 52,222,546, forward strand.
TTCATCGTAAACTCCATGGAAGTGGACATATGGATGATAAGCTTATAAGTAAAGGAAGTCTCAAAAAGTATACTTGTGTGAAGGTAATTGAGAATTTTAGTGCATATAAATTGAGCAAGTACCTTGGATGGTTGGCATAGCTAGGTTTGGCGAGGCTAAATTCGTAGTGAGGGAAATGACGAACTAAGCATGATGATATAAGATTTTATGACGCATTATGATTGAAATGCAACTATATGATACGGGTGCTGGTTGAAACGATTTTTTTTGGTAATGATTAATTTTGAGTATCTAAGGCTATGGTTGTTTCTATTTCATAAGTAGTGGGGTTTTATGGTAATTTTTATAAGGAGTGGGGATGTCATCGAATAAAATTGAAAGGAGCTAGAGCCATAACGGAAAGATATAGTAGTATATAGTTTAACTTTCAGAGCAAGGATAAAACTAGGCTATTTTACTTTGTTTGCAAGGGTTAAGGATGTATCTTCAGAGGAATTTGGAGAATTGGGTTCAGAGACAAGTGATTTTACCTGTTTCTTCCAGATTACGATATAATATAGTGTCGCAAGATCAATAGATTGATTTTTTTAAAAAAAATTATTGGATAAAACTTGAGAAAGGAGTGTACGGACGTTCAATTCGAGTATGATGATTAGTTCTTTTGTGGTTTTGAGTTGGTAAGGAGTATGATAAGATTTTTAGAAAAAGATATGATAGGGTCAATGAAGAGGCGATCAATGATAAGCTAAAATACGTTAAGTAATTTTTTTTTTTTGGTATGAGCTAATGTTGTAAGATAATGGGATTGTGTTACATGGTTGGGATCAAAATTTCAAGTTTACATGGTGAGTTTAGATTTGTGATAGTGTATTTTGTCAAGGTATGAATTTGTAAGGTAAGAAATAATCGATCACATTAAGTATGGAGCATTTAAAAAGACTTATAATTTGAGTAGTACATTTGGTTACTTTTGATTGTTATACCTAAGGTTTCCCATATTGTTGGCCAAAAATATATATATATATATATAAGACTGGTAAGTGAGTTAGCAAAAAGGAGAAAAATTATGGTGTATTGAAAAGTTAAAGTTATTTGAAATTTCCGTCGTGGAAAGAAGAAAGGCAAAGGAACAATAAGATCTCTCGTACAAACATTGGATTCGGAGGTGATGGTTGTAGTGATTTCGCCTTTGAGTTTATATATGACTATGAGATGCAACTGTATGATAAGAATGGTTATGTCGAGATAGATTGTTCAGAATGTGATTAAGTAACAAATGGATGTTAAACAGTGTGGACCTACAATTTTATATGATTAATGAGGATTTCAAGGAGATTAAAAGTACTTTGTTGATGAGACAAAATAGATTGTTATAATGTGTTACATAGGCATTTTATGGTGAGTAGAGGTTATGAGATTATAGTATACATAAATATTGGAGTGATCAAGGGTTTATTCGAGTTATCGCATGAGGTAAATGATGGTACAAATGGTGGTTGAAAATGGTATGTGAAAGTTTAGGTGAAGTTGACATTAAGTGTGACTTAATTATTTTACCCTGAAGGAGAAATATAGATTTGAAATTAGTGTTATCGGTCTTGGGTGTGACTTATATCTATTATGGGACGCTTAAATGGAAAGATAGAAACCATGGTTCAAAGTCTTGGAGACTACAATGTGCTTGCTAAGGAGAATGTGATACTAATGACGGTGTGAAAGTAAGGTAAATGGTTGGTGTGGTTATGATATTTGTTAATATTAATAGTGTTAGCTTTGATGGAGTACTGTGAGAAGTATGCAGGGTTTGGCAAATCCAACATGTGTAAAATTGTAATGGAGATCAGACTGGTTGATTTTGGGTGGAAAAAAAAACTAAATAAAAAAAAATAAAAATAAATTGAGGGATGTAGTCAGATGAATGAAAATATTGATATGCGAATTATGGAGAAAGTATCTAGTCTTATTCGACTCTGATTTTATAAATTCTTATATGACCATCTACTTCGTATTGGATATGGTTTAGAGTGTGATTTGCTACCTATACAAATACATGTTTTCATATTTACGGGTGAATTTGTAGTGGTGGATCGGGTGTACCGATCTTGTGATTGTTCTCATGGTAGAGTGACATCCTTGGGCAGACTTGAATATTTCAGTCATGGCATATTTGGTGTTGTTTGAGAAAGTAGAAGAATACTATTGGTTCTACATGCACGCCATTGCGTATGAAAAAAAAAAATTATGGAGGAGCTTACATGAAAAGTTACAGTTATCTGACAGTGTTGTTAATGGTTTTGCATCCTAGAGTGTACCACTTGTTGGGTGCTTACTTTATCTGGTTCTTATTTGATGGATACCCGAAGTCTAAAGATCAGATTTTTATAACTTAAACTTGTAAAAAGATTGTGTTCTGAAAAGCGAATCGTTATAAGATGTGTGATGGTTTGTGCACTATGAGTATGTGATGATTGGTTGTCACGACCCAAATCGGGGCCGCGACTGGCACCCACATTTACCCTCCTATGTGAGCGAACCAACCAATTTAACCCTTATCATTTCAATATATAACAACAGAAAGTAATGCGGAAGACTTAAACTCATTAATAAAACAATTCAAAACTATTATTAATATCCCCAAAATCTGGAAGTCATCATCACAAGAACATCTATCTCAAATTACTAAACTAGGAATGTCTAAGAAGCTAAAACAAATACTAGCTAGTCCATGCCGGAAGTTCAAGGCATCAAGACTTGAAGAAGAAGACCCAGTCCAAGCTAGACGCATTAGCTCACCCTGAATTTCCGATGAAGTGAAGACTGGCTAGATCTCATGTTGAGTTGAAGTTGACGGAACGCTTGTCGCATTACACAAATAACAAAGAAGAAAAACATAAAAGTAGGGTCAAGACAACCACAAGTACCGAGTAGATATCATCGGCCAACTCAAAATAGAAAACAAGATATATCGCTAATATCATAAATCAACTATAAAACTCAACATGTAGCAACAACAAGTACTATAATCATCAAAAAGTACCATTAAGTTCATCCATGAGGGCTCAAGCCTCAATACCATGCTCATTTGGGAATTAAGTTCATTATGTTGAGTATATTCTCATCTTTCACGATTCATTATTCATATTCCTCTTGTGTCGGTACGTGACACTCCGCCCCCTCATATTCATTAATCCTCTTGTGTCGGTACGTGACACTCCGATCCCCTAAATCTACGTGTCGGTTCGTGACACCCGATCCCCTACATCTACGTGTCGGTTCGTGACACCCGATCCCCTAAATCTACGTGTCGGTTCGTGACACCCAATCCCCTAAATCTACGTGTCGGTTCGTGACACCCGATCCCCTATATGTGTCGGTACGTGACACTCCGATCCCCTAATTCTACGTGTCGGTTCGTGACACCCGTCCCACTAATACTCATTATATCCGTTCATCAAGCCTTCTCTATACCAAGGCATCATCAATCCCATTACTTTAATTCATCAAGCCTTCTTTTATACCAAGGCCTTATCATTAACAAGTAGATTAAAGTTTCTTTCAAGATTTGGGATTCAATAGCTTCGTCATGCTTATTTATTCATAATTACATAATAACATCATCCATGCAAGCATACAATTAGGCATATAGAAGGGTTTTACAATACTACTAACATATATCATTCGCTATTAAGAGTTTACTACGAATAGCATGAAAACCATAACCTACCTCCAATCAAGAATTGGAATCAACAAGCAATTTCCTGTGCTTTGATATTCTCCTCACCAATTCGATCGATCAATACTTTCTCTCTCTGTTTCTTTCTCTTTTGTTTTATCCAAACCCTCTTTCCTTTACCCTAATTGATATGTAATTAAGAATGAAAGATGGTAATAATGACCCACTAATTAACTTAAGGTTACCTCATTTAACCCCCAAGTAATTAGATTTATTAATAATAACCCTCAAACTTTATAATTAACGAAAGAATAGTCCAAAACGACTTTAAAACGTGGGACGAAATCCTAAACCGCCTGGGATTGTGCAGCCCGTGACGGGCCGTCGTGAGTGCGATGGTCCGTCACACAGCCGCCGTGTCCTCCCAGATTTCAGGGAACTGCGACGCCCGTCACCCTGCGTGACGGTCCGCCCCGCCCTCCGGTCATGACGGTCGAGACTCGTTCTTGTACCAAATTCTCAAAAGTTGAAGTGTTTTGCAACGGTACTCACGACGGTTCGTCGTGGATGTGACGGTCCGTTACGCCATTTCGTTCTACGGTTCGGAGAGTCGATTTTCAGTACCCAATTTCAGAATTCTAAGTGTCGTGGAACGGAACCTCCTCGACGGGCCGACGTGCCTGAGACGGTCCGTCGCAGTGTCCGTGGTTTTGGCCAGTTTTTCCAGAATTTGTTCTGCTGCTCTAAAACGACTAAACAGGTCGTTACAATAGATACCAATTTACCCATCGTTCGTCCCCGAACGATCAAAAGAAGAAAAACAGTGGCGAAGAGGAGTACCTGAATCTGTAAACAGATGTGGGTATTTCTCTTGCATATCCGCCTCCTTCTCCCAGGTAGCCTCTTCAACCGGTCGATTCTTCCATTGCACCTTGATGGATGCAATCTCTCTTGACCTCAACTTGCGAACCTCTCTATCTAATATAGCAACCGGTTCCTCTTCATAAGTCAAGTTCTCATCCAACAAAATCAATCCCAACGGATGATGTAATCTCCATCTCCATGGTATCTCTTCAACATGGACACATGGAATACCGGATGTACTCGGACAGCCCCGGGCAAGGCTAACTCATACGCCACCTCCCCTATTCGCTTAAGCACTTCAAATGGTCCAATATACCTTGGGCTTAGCTTACCTCTTTTTCCAAACCGCATCACCCCTTTCATTGGTGAAACTTTCAACAAGACTTGTTCACCCTCCATGAACTCTAAGTCTCTAACCTTTCGATCTGCATATTCTTTTTGTCTACTTTGCCGCTAGAAGCTTTTCTTGAATAGACTTCACTTTCTCTATTGACTCCTCAAGAGATCAAGACCCCAAGGTCTAACCTCGAATGCATCAAACCAACCAATGGGAGACCTACATCTCCTACCATACAATGCTTCAAATGGAGCCATGTCAATGCTTGAGTGATAGCTATTATTGTATGAAAACTCCGCTAAGGGTAAGAAGCTATCCCAATGGCCACCAAACTCTATCACACATGCACGAAGCATATCCTCCAACACTTGAATCGATCGCTCAGACTCGACCATCGGTCCGAGGATGGAACGCAGATTAAGGTCCAACCTAGTACCCAATTCCGCATGCAATGTTTTCCAAAACTTAGAAGTAAATCAAGGCACTCTATCCGATATGATGGATAGTGGAACTCCATGCAATCGAACGATTTCGAGATATAGATTTTGGCTAACTTCTCCTGCATTGTAAGTCACCTTGACCGAATAAAATGAGCTGACTTAGTTAACCTATCAACAATCACCCAAATGGAGTCATACTTACCCAATGTCTTTGGAAGACCAACCACGAAGTCCATTGCGATTCGCTCCCACTTCCATTCAGGAATGGGCATTCTCTCAAGTGTTCCTCCGGCCTTTGGTGTTCATACTTTACTTGTTGACGCTTTGGACACTTGGCAATAAAGTCAACAATATCACGCTTCATTCTACTCCACCAAAAGTGTTGCTTTAGGTCACGGTACATCTTGGTCGCACCGGATGTATAGAATACTTTGAACTATGAGCCTCTGTCGAATAGTGTTGATCAAATCATCAACTCGGGTACACATACCCTTCCTTGATTCTCAAAACACCTTCCTCATCGATTTGTGCTTCCTTAGCCTCTCCTTGCAACACTTTGTCTCGGATTCGCCTTAGTTTCTCATCATCAAACTGTTTTCCTTAATCTTGTCAAGAAAAGAAGATCTCGACTCCACACTAGCTAACAATCCTCCCTTCTCATTTACTTCTAACCTCATCAAATCGTTAGCCAAAATCTGCACTTCTCTAGCCAATGGGCGCTAGAAGCTTGCAAATGAGCTAGACTTCCCATGCTTCCCGCCTTTCTACTCAAAGCATCCGCTACAACATTCGCCTTCCCGGATGATACAAGATAGTGATATCGTAGTCCTTTAGTAGTTCCATCCATCTCCTTTGTCTCAAGTTCAAATCTTTCGAGTAAAGACGCATTTAAGGCTACGATGATCCGTGTAGACTTCACACTTAACCCCATACAAATAGTGTCTCCATTGTTTTAGTGCAAATACTACCGCGCCAACTCCAAATCATGGGTCGGATAGTTACGTTCATGCACCTTTAATTGCCTCAAGCATAAGCAATTACACTCTTCTCTTGCATTAGCACCGCACTCCAACCTGCAATAGGATGCATCACAATACACAATGAAGTCCTTACCTTCCACCGGCAAGGTGAGAATGGGTGCGGTAGTCAATAAAGTCTTGAGCTTTTGAAAGCTTTCCTCACACTCATCCGACCATACAAATGGAACATTTTGCTTAGTCAAGTTCACAATTGGGAAGCAATAGAAGAGAATCCTTGACAAATCTGCGGTAGTAGCTAGCTAACCCAACAAAGCTCCTTATTTCGATACATTAGTGGGTCTTACCCAATTCTTCACTGTCTCAATCTTAGATGGATCTACCATCACTCCTTCCTTAGAAACCACGTGCCCCAAGAAGGACACTCGCATCTAGCCAAAATTCACACTTAGAGAACTTGGCATAAAGCTTTTTCTCCTCAACATTTCCAATACTATTCTCAAATGTTCCTCATGTTCCCTCTTGCTCTTCGAGTATACCAATATATCATCAATAAATACGATTACGAAGAGGTCCAAATATGGCTTAAAACCCCCCCTCATCAAGCTCATGAACGCAGCAGGGGCATTCGTAAGACCAAAAGACATCCCCACAAATTCGTAATGCCCATACCTCGTTCGGAAAGCGGTCTTTGGCACATCCGCTGCTCGTATTTTCAATTGATGATAACCGGATCTCAAATCAATCTTAGAGAAGACACAAGCACCTTGTAACTGATCGAACAAGTCATCAATGCGAGGAAGAGGATACTTGTTCTTTATGGTTACCTTGTTTAGTTGTCTGTAGTCTATGCACATCCGAAAACTCCCATCCTTCTTCTTCACAAACAAAACCGGAGCACCCCAAGGGGATGCACTTGGTCTAATGAAGCCTTTGTTCAATAACTCTTGAAGTTGTGCCTTTAACTCTCTTAACTCATAGAGCCATTCTATAAGGGGGTATAGAAATGGGGCGAAAATTCGGTTCAAGATCGATGCAAGTCAATATCCCTATCCGTGGCATACCAGGAAGATCTGCAGGGAACACATCCAAAAATTCTCGAGCTACCAAAACCGATTCAATTGAGGGTACTTGAGTAGTGTCATCCCTAAGATGTGCTAAGAAAGCTAAACACCCTTTACTAACCATTTTCTTAGCACGAAGAAAGGATATGATACGCACCGGATTGGAAGTGTAGTCACCCTCCCACACTAACGGATCTGTCCCAGGCTTGGCTAACGTCACCGTTTTAGCATTACAATCCAAGATCGCAAAATTCGGAGAAAGCCAAGTCATACCTGCATTACATCAAAGTCACCCATTTCTAAGATAACCAAATCTACATAAGTGTTGCTCCCACAAAATTCACCAAACAAGACCTATACACTTTTTCAACTACCACAGACTCAAGAACTCATCCCTCTTCCTATCCCTCAAGGTCCGGGATATACTTTTCCATGAACAAATTCGAGAATGATTCCCCACCATAGGTGGTGCCTCTGTTGGTTGACACTCAACATGTGAACGCCACCACATTTTGGCGTTCCTTGAAACCGATAGCTCACGAACTCGACACCAAACCTCTCTACTATACCCATCTTGTGTAGTAGCTCATGACAATCAACCAGAAAATCGTAGGCATCCTCTCGATTCTCGCACCCTTAAAGACCTGGAGGTTTCAATTTCAAGAACTTACCGAAAAGTTCATGTTGATCGCTTGTCATAATAGGCCCGATGGTCGACGTGGAAATGTGCCCATTCCCAATTAGTGCATCCATGCGAGGAGCCATAGTAGCCGCATGTCGTACCTCTCAAACCGGAGGTGTTGGTGCAGAAACCCTGGAGGTGCTCGACCGTGATCGGATAACCCGCTAAGATAAGCGAGAACCCGATTGATCATCTCTGGGTAGGTTGAGGTGGCATTTCCTCATTCTGCACTTGCTCATTCACCCCATCCTCCCCTACTCTTATCACCTCTTCAGTCGGTGGCGGCGTCACCGCCCTAGTATCAGATGGGCTAGGTGCTCGTCCTCTTCCTCTAGAGGACGCCCTCCCACGACCTCTACCACGGCTTCTTGCCGCTACTCTTCCTCGAGCTACAGCCCCAGTGGCTGGCTCAGACGCTTCTTGTCTTACCGATGTTGGTGTTGGCGCAATCGTTGCTCTAGTTCTAACCATCCGCGAAATAGAGTGACGATGGTCAGATACCACCAGATCGCCTAGATACCAATTGGACTCAAGTAGTAGCACGAAAGAAAGAATGAAAGAGTGGAATTTTCCTAAAGTCTTATAGCCTCTCAAGGAAAAGTAAAGGCGTCCCCCTACCGTTCCTTAAGACTCTACTAGACCTGTTCTTGTGTGATGAGACCAACGAACCTAATGCTCTGATACCAAGTTTGTCACGACCCAAATCGGGACCGCGACTGGCACCCACATTTACCCTCCTATGTGAGCGAACCAACCAATTTAACCCTTATCATTTCAATATATAACAACAGAAAGTAATGCGGAAGACTTAAACTCATTAATAAAACAATTCAAAACTATTATTAATATCCCCAAAATCTGGAAGTCATCATCACAAGAACATCTATCTCAAATTACTAAACTAGGAATGTCTAAGAAGCTAAAACAAATACTAGCTAGTCCATGCCGGAAGTTCAAGGCATCAAGACTTGAAGAAGAAGACCCAGTCCAAGCTAGACGCATTAGCTCACCCTTAATTTCCGATGAAGTGAAGACTGGCTAGATCTACTGTTGAGTTGAAGTTGACGGAACGTTTGCTGCATTACACAAATAACAAAGAAGAAAAACATAAAAGTAGGGGGTCAGTACAACCACAAGTACTGAGTAGATATCATCGGCCAACTCAAAATAGAAAACAGTATATATCAGTTAATATCATAAATCAACTATAAAACTCAACATGTAGCAACAACAAGTACTATAATCATCAAAAAGTACCATTAAGTTCATCCATGAGGGCTCAAGCCTCAATACCATGCTCATTTGGGAATTAAGTTCATTATGTTGAGTATATTCTCATCTTTCACGATTCATTATTCATATTCCTCTTGTGTCGGTCCGTGACACTCCGCTCCCTCATATTCATTAATCCTCTTGTGTCAGTACGTGACACTCCGATCCCCTAAATCTACGTGTCGGTTCGTGACACCCGATCCCCTACATCTACGTGTCGGTTCGTGACACCCGATCCCCTAAATCTACGTGTCGGTTCGTGACACCCGATCCCCTAAATCTACGTGTCGGTTCGTGACACCCGATCCCCTATATGTGTCGGTACGTGACACTCCGATCCCCTAATTCTACGTGTCGGTTCGTGACCCCCGTCCCACTAATACTCATTATATCCGTTCATCAAGCCTTCTCTATACCAAGGCATCATCAATCCCATTACTTTAATTCATCAAGCCTTCTTTTATACCAAGGCCTTATCATTAACAAGTAGATTAAAGTTTCTTTCAAGATTTGGGATTCAATAGCTTCGTCATGCTTATTTATTCATAATTACATAATAACATCATCCATGCAAGCATACAATTAAGCATATAGAAGGGTTTTACAATACTACTAACATATATCATTCGCTATTAAGAGTTTACTACGAATAGCATGAAAACCATAACCTACCTCCAATCAAGAATTGGAATCAACAAGCAATTTCCTGTGCTTTGATATTCTCTCACCAATTCGATCGATCAATACTTTCTCTCTCTCGTTTCTTTCTCTTTTGTTTTATTCAAACCCTCTTTCCTTTACCCTAATTCATATATAATTAAGAATGAAAGATGGTAATAATGACCCACTAATTAACTTAAGGTTACCTAATTTAACCCCAAGTAATTAGATTTATTAATAATAACCCTCAAACTTTATAATTAAGGAAAGAATAGTCCAAAACGACTTTAAAACGTGGGACTAAATCCTAAACCGCCTCGATTGTGCAGCTCGTGACGGGTCAGCCGCGAGTGCGACGGTCCGTCACACAGCCGCCGTGGTCCTCCCCGCATTTCAGTGGATCACGACGGCCCGCCACCCCCTGGGACGGTCCTGGCCCTGCCCTCCGCCATGACGGTCGAGACTCGTTCTTGTACCAAATTCTCAAAAGTTGAAGTGTTTTGCACGGTACTCACGACGGTTCGTCGTGGATGTGACGGTCCGCTCGCCATTTCGTTCACGGTTCGCAGAGTCGATTTTCAGTACCCAATTTCAGAATTCTAAGTGTCGTGGAACGGAACCTCCTCGACGGGCCGTCGTGCCTGTGACGGTCCGTCGCAGTGTCCGTGGTTTTGGCCAGTTTTTCCAGAATTTGTTCTGCTGCTCTAAAACGACTAAACAGGTCGTTACATTGGTTCAGGTTCACTTCTGGTTGTAGCTAGTATCAATAGAACGTTATCTTTGCTATGTGAGAAAGGATTTGTCATGATTATTGTGTTATGGTCCAAGGGGTTTCAATTTAGATTCGGTTCATGGGTTAGTATGTAGCTTGACAATCACTTCTGATATGTAGATCTGTCAAATTCTCTATAGTTCAGTTCTTGGTAGTTAGTCTTGATAGAATGGTGTTAAAGATAAGCTTTCATGGAGATATGAACAACGACTCTGGAAGATCATGCATTAGATTTTTGATAACGTCAATAATTCTTCCTTCTCCTATTTTATGTTCGAGGACGAACATGATTTTTAGTGGTGGATAATGTAACGATCCTCTTAGTCGTTTTAGAAATTCCAACTATTATTTTCTATATTAACGTTTTAGTAGATTTTATAAATAATTTATATGACTTGTAACAATGAGTGACATGATTTTAGATTTAATAAAAGATTATTTTATTGCAAAAAAAAAAATTAAAAGAAAAATAGAAAAAAAAAATAGAAAAGGAATTAATTAAATAATGAATAAAATAATAATAAAAAAAGGGGAGAGGTGCCCTAAATTGGTGAAAAGCCGCACGGCTTATGAAAAAAAAAAGAAGAAGAACGCTGGAAAAAAAAAACGCAGAGAAGAAAAGAAAAGAAAGGGAGAAAAGAAAAGGGAAAAGGGGAGAAAAATCAATATTTTCATCTCAAGGCGTCAAGGTAATTATTTTCATCCTTTCTATTAAGTTTTTATGTAATTAGAAGTAGATTTTTAGATTAAAACGTGTATAATTTACACTAATATGTGAAACTAATTTTTAATTTTATGTACATGTATGCATATGTTATTTAGCATAAATTTCACCTTAGTCATTAAGTAATTATGACCAATTGTTGATGATCATGAAACAATTATTGGGAAGGGAGGTAATTAGACACGCAAGAAGCCTTCCGTATAAAGTATTTCATGAAATATCTTTATTTTGGTGTTCAAATACGGGTGATATAAATTGGGATCAATTTGAGATCCTTTTAATAGTTTCCATATTATCATTTAAGTTTTGATATATTAATATATATAATTAAGTATTAGGTATATGGTATTAAGTGAATGTCTTAAGATTTATGATATTGAAAAGAAATAAAAAATTTAATCCTAATCTTGAAACTTAAGAACTTAATTATAAATTTGCGNGTGTTTTTTTGGTTTAGTCTAGACACGTGCAATATGTGTGTTGTTAACTTCGAAACCTTATAGTGTTTAATTATTTGAATAGACTGAATTTTATTTGGAAGTGCAACAAAGGAGGAAGGCTAAAGTTCCAAAGTGATTGTTCGATAAATTGAGGCAAGTGGATTTCTAAACTCTTGTTAAGTGTATGGAATGCGTGTATTTCCTTGTGATATATGTTTAGGAGTAACGGGATTGGTGATGGGTTGACTTGTCCACATTGATTAATTCTAATGATGAAATAAAAGGGATAACAAAAGGCGATGTGATTAATTATTTATGTGTGATGTGTTGAGAAAAGTTTGATGGCTTGTTGAATCATTGTTGATGTGATTTCATGTTTGTGTGGTTGTGAATCGTGCAATGTTATGAAAATGGTCATCTTCTCATTATTTGTGTGAACATGTCATTGCATTATTCTGAGACATGGTTGTGGAAGTGTTATGTGCATTGAGAAAGAATGATAACTTAAAGAGGATGTACCATTTCGAGGACGTATCGCGCGCCGCGATGGTTACTATATTTCGAGGGACGTATCGCGCGCGGTGGATACTATATTTCGAGGGGCGTATCGCGCTACCGCGATGGTTATCAAGTATCGAGGGTCGTGGTCGTGCGCCGCGACGGATGCATGGGGATGATATGTCCCCATGGGTCCCTGACCGAGAGACAATGGTGTGTATCACTAGGTCAGACATGCATCATTATACTTGACATTGCATTCCATTACATTGCACATACTTATCATTAGTGAACTTGATATTGTGTTTTTCTGATCTAATGATTGCCTTTTTGCGGAACTTGTGATTGTTGAATACTGAGCTTGTTATTGAGGATATATAATTTGTTGAAGTGTTGTTGTTGAGGATATGTAAATTTGTGGAAGTGTTGCTATTGAGGATATCTAATTTGTTTAAGTGTTGATGTTGAGGATATATAATTTGTTAAAGTGTTGTTGTGGAGGATATGTAATTTGTTAAAGTGTTGTAGTGGGGGATATGTAATTTGTCTAAATGTTTTTGTTGAGTTACGTTTTATGTAAACTGTGAGTTGTTAGGTTGGGCTGATGTTTATGCAGGTTGTAGTTGTGGAGGTTCGGTTGGGGGTGGTAGGAGTACCCGTATTTCATCCCCTTAGCTTGTGTTTAGCCGTTTACTTGCTGAGTACCGTGTGGTTTGGTACTCACCCCTTGATTCTACAAATTTTTGTAGGTTATGAGCCTGGATTTTTGTTGTACTTGTCATTCTCTTCTTTTCCGAGGCTTCTTGGAGATTGGTCGTAGTCAAGCTTTCCATCGCAGCAGACTTTCTTCTCCTTAATTATGATCTTGTTCTATTCTAGAAACAAGTTCATTAGAGACTTGAGTTTTTCTTTTGAATCAATTGTAATACTTTAGAGGCTTGTACACGTGACTACCAGGTTTTGGGGGTTTTATTAAGTTACTTATATTTTGTTTCCGCACTTTATTGTAATAGTTGAGTTTAAGGCTGACTTGTCTTGGTGGGATAAGACGAGTGCCATCACACCCATTTTTGGGTCGTGACAACAACTAGAACAATTATATAGTGAAGATCCATTACGAGGATGGGAAAAACATAAGACAAAAGTAAAAATTGAATTAATAGATGAAAATAGCATAATAACACAGAAACCATTAAAATATAACTTTGATGATTTAAAAGAATTTAAAATACATATAGATGAATTATTAGCAAATAATTACATACAAAAAAGCAATAGTAAACATACAAGTCCAGCATTTATAGTTATAAAACATAGTGAACAAAAAAGAGGTAAAAGCAGAATGGTCATAGATTATCGTAATCTAAATGCTAAAACTAAAACATACAATTATCCAATACCAAACAAAATACTAAAAATAAGACAAATACAAGGATATAATTATTTTAGCAAATTTGATCAGAATCAGGATTTTACCACCTAAAACTAGAAGAAGAATCTAAACAATTAACAAAGATTCACAAGATCATAAGGTTTCTATGAATGGAATGTTTTACCTTTTGGATATAAAAATGCACCAGGTAGATTCCAACATTTTATGGACAACTGTTTTAACCAGCTAGAAAACTGTATTGTATATATAGATGACATATTGTTATATTGTAAGACACAAGATGAACATATAAGATTATTGAAAAAATTTATACATATAGTAAAAAATGCAGGTATAAGCTTAAGCAAAAGTAAAGCAGAAATTATGAAATCACAGATAGAATTTCTAGGAATACAAATAGATAAAAATGGAATAAAAATGCAAATTCATATAGTACAAAAAATAATTACTATTGATGAAAATATAGATACAAAAAAGAAATTACAATCCTTTCTAGGATTAGTAAATCGTAAGAGAATATATACCAAAATTAGCGAACATCTAAAACCATTACATAAAAACTTAAAAAGATGTAGAATATCATTTTGACGATAAAGATAAAAACATATAAGAAATATTAAGAATTTATGTAAAAATTACAAAAACTATATTTTCCTGATGAAAATAAAACATTTACTTATATTGTCTAAACAGATTCGAGTGATCATAGTTACGGAGGAGTTTTAAAATACAAATATGAAAAAGAAAAATAGAACACCATTGTAGATATTATTCAGGATCTTATACAGAAGCACAAATAAAATGGGAAATAAATAGAAAAGAATTATTCGCATTATATAAGTGTTTATTAGCATTTGAACCATATATTGTTTACAATAAATTTATTGTAAGAACAGATAACACACAAGTAAAATGGTGGATAACAAAAAAGTTAGATGATTCAGTTACAACAAAGGAAATAAGGAGATTAGCATTGAATATATTAAATTTTACATTTACAATTGAAATAATTAAGACTGACAAGAACATTGTTGCAGACTACCTATCAAGAAAAAGGAACTCAAACTGAACAAGATACAATAGAAGAAATACTCAAAGCAATTACTACACTTTCTACGAAGGTGGACAGTATGGGAAAAGAGTTACAAAATCCAAGCTAACAACAAGAAGATGACTCTAAAAATGCGAGCTACGTCATTCAATGACGGTAAAAGCCAGAACTAGAAGGAGACGTTGGGAAACTCCATAAAACCCATGACAATGTTTGTTTAAATGCAGCTACAAANAAGCACATCTACAACAAAAGGAGCCAGTGGAATAAGATATACAAATTTAAATATGAACAAAATCTTCGATAAACCATTTATTCCAAAGAACCAAAAAGACTCATTATTTATACCACCACAAATACATACTTACTCGTAAAGTTTGAACCAAGATAAAAAAGCCTACAACCACATAACCCGCTCATATATTGAAAACCTTTATAAAATCCAAAATTATTTGAACTCAACACCTAGATCTCCAACTACCAAAGACCCTAATACTGATTTTATAACCAAAAAGCTACAAGGATATAATAAGTTAATAGCACAACCAGGTACCAATGCAAATCTAGTAAAAACATGTTATAGTTATGGATTACTTAGTACAGTTTATACCCAAACAGGAGATGAAATATCTACCATACCAGAGCTATACAAAGCCTTTATGAACTATAAAAGAATTACTAAAGGAACATTGTTTTATATAAAGTTTTATTCAGCACCAGCAGAGATATTATTTGATGAGATAAAACCAATTATACAAGTCATAAAAATTGGTTTGACCAGAGATATGATAATTCCAGAAGATATCGGAATACAACAAGAAATACAAAAGGTTGAGATACCAGAATTCTACGCCAACAAAAGAGTTATAGGGATAGCAACTATCCTAAATGAACTAACTAACAATTATTTAAACGGAAATTCAGTATGGAGCTATTATGTACGAGAACAAGTTATGATATATTCAAATTCTAAAGAAATCAGAGAACAAGATATGGAAGAGATACGCCAATGGATACTTAGTCTACTCAAGCCAGAGCAAAAACCAACAACAAGAGCATTAAGGAAAGGGTTTATTTCAGAAGAATTATTGACGAGATATTGCAAAATTATTGGAAAAAATTACCCCGACCATATATGTTCAAAATGTCAAGGAGAAGATAATTTCATACCAGACGTTCAAATCGAATAAAAAAAAAAGAGTATTTTGAATTTTGTTAAAATTTTGTGTCGGCTGAATATCAGCCATATGTAAAAAGTAATAATTTTTCTTTTTGTCGTGTTGCGTCGGCTGTAAAAAGCCAAATTGTATAAAAGTCGTAAAGTAAATAGTAAGTGTCGGCCAATAATAAAGATAGGCCACTAAGTTTTTGTTTGTTTGTGTCGGCCAAATATGCAAAGGCCAAGTGTAAAGTAAAGTGTCGGCCATAATGGCCAAAGATGTAATATTATTGTGTATAAATAGAGGGTTTCCCTCATTAATAAAATATCAATCTTCCATCTTCCTCTTCTCTCTCTAAAAATCCGCTTCCCCCCTCCATTGGTATCAGAGCTAGATAATTAAATAACTATGGAAAACAAATCAACTATGACAGATGATCTACAAGAACAGGTATACCATTTATATTCATGAGTAGCTAAATTAATTTATTCCTGAAAATCTCTTGTTAATTATAATTGTTTATCATGTTTGAATAATGTTCTAATAACCATCTTTAGCAAGTTTGCTACAGAAATATTCTTCGAATAAGTATGCCCAGACTATGCCATCCTAAGGTTGAAACCGGTAGGCAGAGGAGGCCGTTTAGGGGAGTAAACAAAGTTGAGGCGCTGTTAGGGTAACTAATCAAAGAAGAAAGCTGTAGTAGTGACCAGACGAGATGATTATTAAATCATTATTTATGCATAATAAGCAAGTATAATTTATTAAGAGGTTGGAAGGAATAAAATTTTAATGAAAAATGAAAGTAATAAAAATGGAAACATACCTATTAAACGATGATGTTGATTATAAGATATTATTATTCTATATATTAAAAAGTCTTAATACTGATATAAAAGAGAAATTTATAACAAATTATTAACGTATGAAATAATAGAAATAACAACCCAAGGTTGGACTGAGTTAACTATACAAAGTATAGAAGATGAACTTCACTTTGACATATATGATTTATATGATGATTTAGATATTGGAGACTAAATATGACTGAACATTGGCTAAGGCGATATGGTAAAAATTACAGGTTAAAAAAGATTAAATATCCGTAAAAATTAAGCAAGCTTTTTAAAATATTATATAAAAGGTTATGAAAAATAAAAATAAAAATACTAAAATAACAAAAACTAAGATAGACAAAAAAGTAAGAAAAATATGGAAAAAATTAAAATCCTTATATATAGAATATCAATTATCACAACTAGTCAAAACAGATAATGATAAAAAAAAACATTTGATAAATATAATTTCAAAAATGTAATACAAATATGTTTGCTATTTGAAGAAACAATATGAACGAAGAAAAATATAAACAACAATTAATAGAAAAAATAATGGAACAAATAATCTAAAAGAACAAGAGTTACAACATAGAAAAAGAAGGTTAGAAGAAAATATATTAGCAGGAGTATGTAATAAATCAATACTAGCACAAAGAAAAGATATATTAAGGTTAGAATTAGAATTAGATTGTCTTGAATATGAATTACAACATAATATAATACATAGATCATAATGAACAAAGAAGAGTTTGCGATGAGACTTAAAACATATGAAAACCAAGATGGAATGATACTAAAAATAGTATTTTCAAATTTAGGAAGAAGATATAAGAAAATAGGAAATAACTTATACTTAATGCTAGAAAAAGAAACAAAGAAATTAGAAGATAGTTTAACAAATATGGTAAGAATAACAAAAGAAAATGAAGAAATAGATAAATCAAAAGAAATTGAAAAAATAAAAACACAAGCAAAACAAGAAGTACAAAATTTAGAAGAAATAAAAATACAAGAATAAGTGAATTAGAAAAGGAATTAGCTAGGTTAAAATTATTATATGAAAATAAACAAAAACAAAAAGAAAAAGATAAAGAGCTAGAATTAACAAATGAAATAAAACAAATGGAACAAAAACTAAATGAAGATCAAAATGAAGATATTGAAGTAAATGAAATAGATGGAAATGAAAATGACCAACAATCGTAAATAAGCGATATAAGTGAAACATATACAGTAAATTCTAGAACAGATAAATAAACCAAAAAATTAGAAATAAACACAGAGATATGAATAGGCCTAGTACGTCAAGAGTTAAAACCCAGGATAATAGTCCCAGAAATAGTCCTAGAGTTAGTCCTAGGAGGACACCACCAACTTATTATACAGAAAGCTATCAACAATCGATAGAAATAATGCAATATGGAACAAGAGACTAAATAAAAATTGGACACCTAAACCAAAGAAATGAACAATACAATTTCTTAGATTTAGATTGTGTCATGAGATATAAATAAAGCAATATTATTATGGATAGGAAATATGTCTAAACAAGAAATAGATAACAAAATAGAAACAAATGAAAACACCAAGATACATAGAAAGAACATTCGTAGGAACAACAAAATTATGGATAGAAAATCTACCCTCGGAAAGTTTAGAAGTACTTAGGAATGATAAGAAAATGGATGGATCCGCATCAAAGAACAAATATAGATATACTAGATAAATATGAATCGCAATAACAAATGAATTTGGAGGTATGACTACAGATATAAGAGAACAAAATAGAGAAAAAATAATAAATAGAAAACTTATGACAAAATTAGCTATATGTAAAATGTGTTACTTAGAAGAATATACTTATGCATTTAAAGAATATTATTACAAAGCTAAATACAATTTAGATGAAGCATAAGAAATAAGAAAACAATATTATACTGAAATTACCGTAAACATTTAGTACAAACGTAATAAAGGATTGGAATAATGAAGGAATGGTAGATACTTTAGGATCTAGAATAAAATTTTTAAATCAATGGTTCATACAACTATGTGAAAACCAAAAAGAAAGATTAAAAATGGAAAAAGTATTAAATAAAAATTTATCATGTTGCAAAATAAAATGGCACCACAATTTGGATGCACAACTAAAAACAAAAATCTAAAAGATATAAAAATTATAGAAAAAACAAAACTATATATAAATATAAACAACCAAGACGAAGGTATTATGTAAAAAACCATAAAATAAAAAGACCATACAGACCAAAAAGAAAGATATCCCAAAGTACCTGTAAGAAGTGTGGAAAGAAAGTACACATAGCTAAAGATTGTAAATTACCCAAAAATCAAAAAAGAAAACAAATAGCAGAATTAATTATAGACAATGAAAAATATATGCAAATAGAGTACATAGATTATGAATTAAGTGAAAATGATAGTATATATGAAGTATCAGATATAGAAACTGAGAATGAAGAAGAAAATATTAACATAGATAATAACGAAACAGATGAAGAAATATAATGTCTGAAAATGAAATAAAAATAATATCTAAGAAAGAATATCAAGATGAAGAATCATCAGAACAGAAAATTATATTTGATAATACGATATTTGAACAAATAAAAAAAAAAGAATTAGATTTAAGTGTTAAAAAAGTACAAGAAATACCTATTTTAAGAAATTTGTTTAAAAGACAAAAAGAAGAATATTATGTAGTTAGTCAAAAAGAACATATCATAGATTGTAAATACACAAGAGGACAAGCATATATACCTATAATAAATAAAAGAATGATAAACAAAGAAATACAAGATATAAAAGCTAAAACACCAATAAAATATGTACATTTAGAAGGAACAGAAATATTAATAAAAGCCTGCTTTAGAGAAGGAATAGATACACCTATAGAAATATACTTAGCAGATGATAGAATTGTACACCCTATAGAAAAAAGCGTAATTAGTGCAGTAAAAGGAAACTTGATATATCAAGAATTTAAGTTTACAATAAGTGCTAATTATACAAGATCATTAATGTATAAAAATATAGATAGATCATTAGTTCTATATTGGAAAATATCCTGAATAGAA
This sequence comes from Solanum arcanum, assembly GCA_027789145.1. Lineage (NCBI taxonomy): Eukaryota > Viridiplantae > Streptophyta > Magnoliopsida > Solanales > Solanaceae > Solanum > Solanum arcanum. The sequence goes on from CM050937.1 coordinate 52,242,487, forward strand.
CGAGCACTGTGAAGCAAATTATTTACAGAAGATGTAAAAATCTATATATATTAACAACGAAGCATAAAATAACAAAGCAAAAATAAAATTAACAAAATAAAAATAGAAAATCCTTTTGAAAAAATAATTACTGTAATAGACAATAATGACTATAGCTATAAAGAAATTGATATAGAAGAAGATTTAGAGATAGTAAAAGAAAGATTAAGCACTTCAAGCGTACCAAATACATTGACAAGAGCTACCTCATCAAGGATGAGTACATCTAAAAGAAAATATGAAATTCCACAAAACTTATTGGATAAAGAAGAAATAACACCATATCATTATTTCATAACAGAATAATAGACCAAAGAAAATATAAAATATTAATAAATACAGGACAAGAAGAAAATTATATAACAAGAGAGTTAGTATTAGAAGAAGAAATTATAAGAACAGGATATACATGCCCTGGACTACCTAGTGAGATAGTAAACACGAATGAAGAAACAACAGAAAAAGAAATAATTATAGGAGGAATACCCTTAGTAATACAATTCAAAATATACCAAGGAGATCATAATATTACATTAGGAATAAAATGGTTAGAAAAAGTTAGACCATACAACATAGAAAATGAACAATTAACAATAACTTGCCAAAATAAGAAAATAATTATAAAAAGGACAAAATGATTAATGAAAATATTTATACTTGCAAAAATTATAGTAGAAGGATATCACAATGTATATTATACCCCTATGATAGATACAGAGCGAGTTTAATATATGTAAATATAATTGCTTACGAAGATAAATGGGAAAAATTAAAAACACCTATGGTAGTAACGGATTTAACAATGAAGGAAGTATGATTAAATACAAAGCAAAAATATAAAAATACAAATATGGGATAAAATACTAACAATAGAAGAAATGTATAATTTTGAATTTACTACAAAAGATATGTTATTAGGAATGCCATTTATAGATAAATTTTATCCACACATAATAACAAAAACACATTGGTGGCTTACTACACCATGCGGAAATAAGATAGGAGCAAAAAGGGTAAATAATAAACAACGAAAACCTATGGAATGGATAAAAGGAAGTGAAAAGATAAACCAAGAAATGGAAAATATAAATAATAAACAAATAACGCAATTAGAAATTATTATATTTGCTATAGACAAAGTCAAATTAATTAATGAACAACTAGAACAATTATATAGTGAAGATCCATTACGAGGATGGGAAAAACATAAGACAAAAGTAAAAATTGAATTAATAGATGAAAATAGCATAATTACACATCAAACATTAAAATATAACTTTGATGATTTAAAAGAATTTAAAATACATATAGATGAATTATTAGCAAATAATTACATACAAAAAAGCAATAGTAAACATACAAGTCCAGCATTTATAGTTATAAAACATAGTGAACAAAAAAGAGGTAAAAGCAGAATGGTCATAGATTATCGTAATCTAAATGCTAAAACTAAAACATACAATTATCCAATACCAAACAAAATACTAAAAATAAGACAAATACAAGGAGCCGACGCAACACGACAAAAATAAAAATTATTACTTTTTACATATGGCTGATATTTAGCCGACACAAAATTTTAACAAAATTCAAAATACTCTTTTTTTTTTTATTCGATTTGAACGTCTGGTATGAAATTATCTTCTCCTTGACATTTTGAACATATATGGTCGGGGTATTTTTGTCCAATAATTTTGCAATATCTCGTCAATAATTCTTCTGAAATAAACCCTTTCCTTAATGCTCTTGTTGTTGGTTTTTGCTCTGGCTTGAGTAGACTAAGTATCCATTGGCGTATCTCTTCCATATCTTGTTCTCTGATTTCTTTAGAATTTGAATATATCATAACTTGTTCTCGTACATAATAGCTCCATACTGAATTTCCGTTTAAATAATTGTTAGTTAGTTCATTTAGGATAGTTGCTATCCCTATAACTCTTTTGTTGGCGTAGAATTCTGGTATCTCAACCTTTTGTATTTCTTGTTGTATTCCGATATCTTCTGGAATTATCATATCTCTGGTCAAACCAATTTTTATGACTTGTATAATTGGTTTTATCTCATCAAATAATATCTCTGCTGGTGCTGAATAAAACTTTATATAAAACAATGTTCCTTTAGTAATTCTTTTATAGTTCATAAAGGCTTTGTATAGCTCTGGTATGGTAGATATTTCATCTCCTGTTTGGGTATAAACTGTACTAAGTAATCCATAACTATAACATGTTTTTACTAGATTTGCATTGGTACCTGGTTGTGCTATTAACTTATTATATCCTTGTAGCTTTTGGGTTATAAAATCAGTATTAGGGTCTTTGGTAGTTGGAGATCTAGGTGTTGAGTTCAAATAATTTTGGATTTTATAAAGGTTTTCAATATATGAGCGGGTTATGTGGTTGTAGGCTTTTTTATCTTGGTTCAAACTTTCTGAGTAAGTATGTATTTGTGGTGGTATAAATAATGAGTCTTGTTGGTTCTTTGGAATAAATGGTTTATCGAAGATTTTGTTGTCACGACCCAAAACGGGGCCGCGACTGGCACCCACATTTACCCTCCTATGTGAGCGAACCAACCCATATAGACCTTAACATTTCAATTTATAACAACGGAAAATAATGCGGAAGACTTAACTCATTAATAAAACAATTTCAAAAGTATTATTATTATCCCCAAAATCTGGAAGTCATCATCACAAGAACATCTATCTCAAATTGCTAAACTAAAACTGTCTAAGAAGCTAAAACTAATACTAGCTAGTCCATGCCGGAAGTTCAAGGCATCAAGACTTGAAGAAGAAGACCCACCCAAGCTAGACGCATTAGCTCACCCCGAATTTCCGAAGGTGGTGAAGACTGCTAGATCTCTTTGTTGAGTTGAAGTTGACGGAACGCTTGTCGCATTGCACAAATAACAAAGAAGAAAACATAAAAGTAGGGGGTCAGTACAACCACAAGTACTGAGTAGATATCATCGGCCAACTCAAAATAGGGAACAGTATATATCAATAATAATGTAAATCAACTACAATACTCAACATGTAGCAATAACAACATAAATTCATCAATAACGGCAACCGAGTTCACACATGAGGACTCAAGCCTCAATACCATACTCATTTGGGAATTAAGTTCATTAGATTGAGTATATTAATTATCTTCCAAGATTCATTATCTTTCTTCCTCTTGTGTCGGTACGTGACACTCCGCTCCTCTATTTCTATCCTGGTGCCGGAACGTGGCACTCCGATCCTCATATACTATCCTGGTACCGGAACGTGGCACCCGATCCATATTCTATCCTGGTGTCGGAACGTGACACTCCGATCCTCATATTCATTCTATCCTGGTACCGGAACGTGGCACCCGATCCTCATATTCTATCCTGGTGTCTAACGTGACACTCCGATCCTCATATTCATTCTATCCTGGTACCGGAACGTGGCACCCGATCCCCTAATTCATCAAGCCTTCTTTCATACTAAGGCATCATCATTAACAAGTGAATTAGGGTTTTTATCAAGATTTGGGATTCAATAGCTTCATCATGCTTATTTATTCACAATTTCATAATCATATTCATGCAAGCATACAATTTAAGCATATAGAAGGGTTCACAATACTACCAATACATATCATTCACTATTAAGAGTTTACTACGAATATCGTAAGAGAAACCATAACCTACCTCCACCGAAGATTAGTGATCAAGTAAGTAAATTTTCTCCAAAGCTTTGTGTTTCCCCTTCTCGATTGATCCTCTCTCTCGTTCAACTTTCTCCCTCTTTCTCTTGTTCTTTCTCTTTTGTTTTATTCAAAACCCTCTTTCTTTTACCCTAATTCATATATAATTAAGAATAAAAGATGGTAATAATGACCCACTAATTAACTTAAGGATACCTATTTTAACCCTCAAGTAATTAGATTTATTAATAATAACCCTCAAACTTTATAATTAAGGAAAGAATAGTCCAAAACGTCCCTTAAAACGAGGAAAGAAATCCTAAATCGCTCGGGATCACAGAACCTGCGGACGGTCAGCCGTGCTCGCGACGGTCCGTCACGGTGGCCGCTGCAACCTCCCAGGCTCCAGGATCGCGACGGCCCGTCACACCGCTGACGGTCCGCCCCGCCTCCGTTACGATGTTCGTGAGAGTCGATTTTCTGTACCCAATTTCAGAATTTCTAAGTGTTTTGAAGCGAAACCTCTGTGACGGACCGTCGTGCCTGTGACGGTCCGTCGGGGTGTCTGTAGTCTAGGCCAGTTTTTCCAGAAATAAAATCTGCTGCTCAAAACGACTAAACGGGTCGTTACAATAGATACCAATTTACCCATCGTTCGTCCCCGAACGATCAAAAGAAGACAAACAAGGGCGGAAGGAAGTACCTGAATCTGTAAACAGATGTGGGTATTTTTCTTGCATATCTGCCTCCTTCTCCCAAGTAGCCTCTTCAACGGGTCGATTCTTCCATTGAACATTGATGGATGCAATCTCCCTTGACCTCAACTTGCGAACTTCTCTATCTAGAATAGCAACAGGCTCCTCCTCATATGACAAGTTCTCATCAAGTAAAACTGAATCCTAACGGATAATGTAATTTCCATCTCCATGGTATCTTTTCAACATGGACACATGAAATACCGGATGTACTCCGGACAGCCCTGGAGGCAAGGCTAACTCATAAGCCACCTCCCCTACTCTCTTTAGTACCTCAAATGGTCCAATATACCTTGGACTTAGCTTACCTCTTTTACCAAACCGCATCACCCCTTTCATAGGTGAAACCTTCAACAAGACTTGTTCACCCTCCATGAACTCCAAGTCTCTAACCTTTCGATCTGCATATTCTTTTTGCCTACTTTGCGCCGCTAGAAGCTTTTCTTGAATGCCCTTCACCTTATCTAACGAATCCCTCAAGAGATCAAGACCCCAAGGTCTAACCTCGAATGCATCAAACCAACCAATGGGAGATCTACATCTCCTCCCATACAATGCTTCAAATGGGGCCATATCAATGCTTGAGTGATAGCTATTGTTGTATGAAAACTGCCAAAGGTAAGAAGCTATCCCAATGGCCACCAAACTCTATCACGCATGCGCAAGCATATCCTCCAGCACTTGAATCGTTCGCTCAGACTGGCCATCGGTCTGAGGATGGAACACAGTATTAAGGTCCAACCTAGTACCCAATTCCGCATGCAATGTTTTCCAAAACATAGAAGTAAACCGCTGCACTTATCTGATATGATGGATAGTGGAACCCCATGCAATCGAACGATTTTTGAGATATAGATCTTGGCTAACTTCTCTGCATTGTAAGTCACCTTGACCGGGATAAAATGAGCAGACTTAGTTAACCTATCAACAATCACCCAAATGGAGTCATACTTACCCATTGTCTTTGGAAGACCAACCACAAAGTCCATTGCGATTCTCTCCCACTTCCATTCAGGAATGGGCATTTTCTGAAGTGTTCCTCCGGGCCTTTGGTGTTCATACTTTACTTGTTGACAATTTGGACATTTAGCGATAAAGTCAACAATATCACGCTTCATTCTATTCCACCAAAAGTGTTGCTTGAGGTCACGGTACATCTTGGTCGCACCCGGATGTATCGAATACCTTGAATTATGAGCCTCTGCCAGAATAGTGTTGATCAAATCATCAACTCGGGGTACACATACCCTTCCCTTGATTCTCAAAACACCTTCTTCATCGATTGTCGCTTCTTTGGCCTCTCCTCGTAATACTTTATCTCGAATTCGTCTTAGTTTCTCATCATCAAACTGTTTTCCCTTAATCTTGTCAAGAAAAGAAGATCTTGACTCCACACTAGCCAACAATCCTCCCTTCTCATTTACTTCTAACCTCATCAAGTCGTTGCCGTAGTCCGAACCTCTCTAGCCAATGGTCGTCTAGAAACTTGCAAGTGAGCTAGACTTCCCATGCTTCCCGCCTTTCTACTTAAAGCATCCGCTACAACATTCGCTTTTCCCGGATGATACAAGATAGTGATATCGTAGTCCTTTAGTAACTCCATCCATCTCCTCTGTCTTAAGTTCAAATCTTTCTGAGTAAAGACATACTGTAGGCTACGATGATCCGTATAGACTTCACACTTAACCCCATATAAATAGTGTCTCCATTGCTTTAATGCGAACACTACCGCGGCCAATTCCAAATCGTGGGTCGGATAGTTACGTTCATGCACCTTTAATTGCCTTGAAGCATAAGCAATCACACTCTTCTCTTGCATTAGTACTGCACCCAACCCAGAATAGGATGCATCACAATAAACAATGATGTTTTTACCCTCTACTGGCAAAGTAAGAATTGGTGCGGTAGTCAACAAAGTCTTAAGCTTCTGAAAGCTTTCCTCACATTCATCTGACCATACAAAGGGAACATTCTGCTTAGTCAAGTTCGTCAATTGAGAAGCAATAGAAGAGAATCCCTTGACGAATCGGCTGTAGTAACTAGCTAACCCCACGAAACTTCTTATTTCTGACACATTAGTGGGTCTCACCCAATTCTTCACTGTCTCAATCTTAGATGGATCTACCATCACTCCATCCTTAGAAACTACGTGCCCCAAGAAGGACACCGCATCTAGCCAAAACTCACACTTAGAGAACTTGGCGTAAAGCTTTTTCTCCCTCAACGTCTCCAATACCATTCTCAAATGCTCCTCATGTTCCTTCTTGCTCTTTGAGTATACCAATATATCATCAATAAATACAATCACGAAGAGATCCAAATATGGCTTAAAAATCCCATTCATCAAACTCATGAACGCAGCAGGGGCATTCGTAAGACCAAAGGACATCACCACAAATTCATAATGTCCATACCTAGTTCGAAAAGCAGTCTTTGGTACATCCGTTGCCCGTATTTTCAATTGATGATAACCGGATCTCAAGTCAATCTTAGAGAAGACACAAGCACCTTGTAACTGATCGAACAAGTCATCAATGCGAGGAAGAGGATACTTGTTCTTAATAGTTACCTTATTTAGTTGTCTGTAGTCTATGCACATCCGAAAACTCCCATCCTTCTTCTTCACAAACAAAACCGGAGCACCCCAAGGAGAGGCACTTGGTCTAATGAAGCCCTTGCTCAACAACTCTTGAAGTTGAGCCTTTAACTCTCTTAATTCGGCGGGAGCCATTCTATACGGGGGTATAGAAATGGGGCGTGTGCCCGGTTCAAGATCGATACAGAAGTCAATATCCCTATCTGGTGGCATACCAGGAAGATCTGCAGGGAACACATCCAAAAATTCTCGAGCTACCAAAACCGATTCAATTGAGGGTACTTGAGTAGTGTCATCCTTAAGATGTGCCAAGAAAGCTAAACACCCTTTACTAACCATTTTCTTAGCACGAAGAAAGGACACAATACGAACCGGATTGGAAGTATAGTCGCCCTCCCACACTAACGGATCTGTCCCAGGCTTGGCTAATGTCACCGTCTTAGCATTACAATCCAAGATCGCAAATTGCGGCGAAAGCCAAGTCATACCTGCGATTACATCAAAATCACTCATTTCTAAGATAACCAAATCTACATAAGTGTTGCTCCTCACAAAATTCACCAAACAAGACCTATACACTTTTTCAACTACCACAGACTCACCCACCGGAGTAGAAACACGAATAGGCATATCAAGTAATTCACAATGTAGATTTAGACCATTAGCAAATGAGGAAGATACATAAGAAAACGTGGATCCAGGATCAAACAATACGGAAGCCATGCAATCACAAATCAAAAGGGTACCCGTGATGACAAAGATCGACGCCTCCGCTTCATCTCCCAGTGAAAGCGTAACAATGGGCCCTATCACCCGTCTCCCATTGCCCCTACCATGTTGCGTAGTAGTGGCTCCAGTTTGCCCATCTCCTCGGCCGTTTTGGTGACCACCATTACCTCGACCACCACGTCCTCCAGAAAAACGGCCTCTACCATGACCACCTCTACCTCTAGTCATTGGGGTTCTGTAACTCTGGTTTGGACAATACCTCTTAATGTGTCCAACCTCCCCACATCCATAACACTCTCGGGGTTCATGCATAGGTCTCTCGGAGTAGTGTTGACCGTTCTGAGGTGGACCCCCAACTACAGTCTGTAGTGAAGACTGAATTGGTCGACTTGAGTAACCTCCGGAGCTCTGTCCTCTAGAGTAAGAACCATTAAACTCACCTCCCTTCCGAAACTTTTTTGATGTCAAAGTTGTGGTGAAGTCGTCTGGCTTCACTCCTTCCACTTCTATCATGAAGTCTACCACCTCTTGGAAGGATTTTGCCGTTGCCGCTACCTGTAAGGCCGAAATCCGCAACTCTGATCTCAACCCCTTCACAAACCGGCGAATCCGTTCTTGTGGACTGAAACAGAGTTGAGTGGCATACCTTGATAAAGCACGAAACTTAGCCTCATATGCGTTAACCGTCATCCTACCTTGCTCGAGACTCAAGAACTCATCCCTTTTTCTATCTCTTAAGGTCCTTGGGATATACTTCTCCATAAACAGAGTAGAGAAGGATGCCCAAGTCATGGGTGTGGCCTCTGTCGGTTGACACTCGACATGTGATCGCCACCACATTTTGGCGTTCCCTTGAAACTGATAGCTTATGAACTCAACGCCAAACCGTTCTACTATCCCCATCTTGTGTAGTAGCTCATGACAATCAACCACGAAATCATAAGCATCTTCAGATTCTGCACCCTTGAAGACTGGAGGTTTCAATTTCAAGAACTTACTGAAAAGTTCGTGCTGATCGTTTGTCATTATCGGTCCAGTAGTCAGACGTGGAAATGTGCCTATCTCCAATGGGGCATCCATGCGGGGAGCCATAGTAGCCGCATGTCGTACCTCTGAAACCGGAGGTGTTGGTGCAGAAACTACTGGAGGTGCCTGACCCTGATCAGATAATCCGCTAAGATAAGCAAGTACTTGGTTGATCATCTCTGGGGTAGGTTGGGGTGGCAATTCCTCATTCTGCTCTTGTTCATTCTCCCCTTCCTCACCCTCTCTTATCACCTCTTCAGTCGGTGGAGGAGTCACCGCCCTAGTATCAGATGGGCTGGGTGCTCGTCCTCTTCCTCTAGAGGACGTCCTCCCACGACCTCTACCACGGCCTCTTGCCGCTACTCTTCCTCGAGCCACAGCCCCAGTGGCTGGCTCAGACGCACCCTGTCCTGCCGGTGCTGGTGTTGGTGTTGGCGTAGTCGTTGCTCTAGTTCTAACCATCTGCGAAAGAGAGTGAAGATGGTCAGATACCAATTCGTATCGCCTAGATACCAATTGGACTCAAGTAGTAGCACGAAAGGAAGAATGAAAGAGTGAAATTTTCCTAAAGTCTTATAGCCTCTCAAGGAAAAGTAAAGGCGTCCCCCTACCGTTCCTTAAGACTCTACTAGACCTGTTCTTGTGTGATGAGACCAACGAACCTAATGCTTTGATACCAAGTTTTGTCACGACCCAAAACGGGGCCGCGACTGGCACCCACATTTACCCTCCTATGTGAGCGAACCAACCCATATAGACCTTAACATTTAAATTTATAACAACGGAAAATAATGCGGAAGACTTAACTCATTAATAAAACAATTTCAAAACTATTATTATTATCCCCAAAATCTGGAAGTCATCATCACAAGAACATCTATCTCAAATTGCTAAACTAAAACTGTCTAAGAAGCTAAAACTAATACTAGCTAGTCCATGCCGGAAGTTCAAGGCATCAAGACTTGAAGAAGAAGACCCACCCAAGCTAGACGCATTAGCTCACCCCGAATTTCGAAGGTGGTGAAGACTGCTAGATCTACTGTTGAGTTGAAGTTGACGGAACGCTTCTTTGCATTGCACAAATAACAAAGAAGAAAACATAAAAGTAGGGGTCAAGACAACCACAAGTCTTGAGTAGATATCATCGGCCAACTCAAAATAGGGAACAGTATATATCAATAATAATGTAAATCAACTACAATACTCAACATGTAGCAATAACAACATAAATTCATCAATAACGGCAACCGAGTTCACACATGAGGACTCAAGCCTCAATACCATACTCATTTGGGAATTAAGTTCATTAGATTGAGTATATTCATTATCTTCCAAGATTCATTATCTTTCTTCCGCTTGTGTCGGTACGTGACACTCCGCTCCTCTATTTCTATCCTGGTGCCGGAACGTGGCACTCCGATCCTCATATACTATCCTGGTACCGGAACGTGGCACCCGATCCATATTCTATCCTGGTGTCGGAACGTGACACTCCGATCCTCATATTCATTCTATCCTAGTACCGGAACGTGGCACCCGATCCTCATATTCTATCCTGGTGTCGGAACGTGACACTCCGATCCTCATATTCATTCTATCCTGGTACCGGAACGTGGCACCCGATCCCCTAATTCATCAAGCCTTCTTTCATACTAAGGCATCATCATTAACAAGTGAATTAGGGTTTTTATCAAGATTTGGGATTCAATAGCTTCATCATGCTTATTTATTCACAATTTCATAATCATATTCATGCAAGCATACAATTTAAGTATATAGAAGGGTTCACAATACTACCAATACATATCATTCACTATTAAGAGTTTACTACGAATATCGTAAGAGAAACCATAACCTACCTCCACCGAAGATTAGTGATCAAGTAAGTAAATTTTCTCCAAAGCTTTGTGTTTCCCCTTCTCGATTGATCCTCTCTCTCGTTCAACTTTCTCCCTCTTTCTCTTGTTCTTTCTCTTTTGTTTTATTCAAAACCCTCTTTCTTTTACCCTAATTCATATATAATTAAGAATAAAAGATGGTAATAATGACCCACTAATTAACTTAAGGTTACCTATTTTAACCCTCAAGTAATTAGATTTATTAATAATAACCCTCAAACTTTATAATTAAGGAAAGAATAGTCCAAAACGTCCCTTAAAACGAGGAAAGAAATCCTAAATCGCTCGGGATCAAGCGCAACCCGTGATTTGGCCGCCCCGCCTCCGTTACGATGTTCAGAGAGTCGATTTTCTGTACCCAATTTTATAAATTCTAAGTGTTTTGAAGCGAAACCTCTGTGACGGACCGTCGTGCCTGTGACGGTCCGTCGGGATGTCTGTAGTCTAGGCCAGTTTTTCCAGAAATAAAATCTGCTGCTCAAAACGACTAAACGGGTCGTTACATTTGTTCATATTTAAATTTGTATATCTTATTCCACTGGCTCCTTTTGTTGTAGATGTGCTTGCTGTAGCTGCATTTAAACAAACATTGTCATGGGTTTTATGGAGTTTCCCAACGTCTCCTTCTAGTTCTGGCTTTTTACCGTCCGCCGAATGACGTAGCTCCGCATTTTTAGAGTCATGCTGCTGACTGTTAGCTTTCAGATTTTGTAACTCTTTTCCCATACTGTCCACCTTCGTAGAAAGTGTAGTAATTGCTTTGAGTATTTCTTCTATTGTATCTTGTTCAGTTTGAGTTCCTTTTTCTTGATAGGTAGTCTGCAACAATGTTCTTGTCAGTCTTAATTATTTCAATTGTAAATGTAAAATTTAATATATTCAATACTAATCTCCTTATTTCCTTTGTTGTAACTTAATCATCTAACTTTTTTGTTATCCACCATTTTACTTGTGTGTTATCTGTTCTTACAATAAATTTATTGTAAACAATATATGGTTCAAATGCTAATAAACACTTATATAATGCGAATAATTCTTTTCTATTTATTTCCCATTTTATTTGTGCTTCTGTATAAGATCCTGAATAATATCTACAACGGTGTTCTATTTTTTCTTTTTCATATTTGTATTTTAAAACTCCTCCGTAACTATGATCACTCGAATCTGTTTCGACAATATAAGTAAATGTTTTATTTTCATCAGGAAAATATAGTTTTGGTAATTTTTTACATAAATTCTTAATATTTCTTATATGTTTTTTATCTTTAACGTCAAAATGATATTCTACATCTTTTTTAAGTTTTTTATGTAATGGTTTTAGATGTTCTGCTAATTTTGGTATATATTCTCTTGCCTGATTTACTAATCCTAGAAAGGATTGTAATTTCTTTTTTGTATCTATATTTTCATCAATAGTAATTATTTTTTGTACTATATGAATTTGCATTTTTATTCCATTTTTATCTATTTGTATTCCTAGAAATTCTATCTGTGATTTCATAATTTCTGCTTTACTTTTGCTTAAGCTTATACCTGCATTTTTTACTATATGTATAAATTTTTCCAATAATCTTATATGTTCATCTTGTATCTTAGAATATAACAATATGTCATCTATATATACAATACAGCTTTTCTAGTTAAAACAAGTTGTCCATAAAATGTTGGAATCTACAGTGCATTTTTAAATCCAAAAGGTAAAACATTCCATTCATAGAAACCTTATGATCTTGTGAATCTTTGTTAATTGTTTAGATTCTTCTTCTAGTTTTAGGTGGTAAAATCCTGATTTACAGTCAAATTTGCTAAAATAATTATATCCTTGTATTTGTCTTATTTTTAGTATTTTGTTTGGTATTGGATAATTGTATGTTTTAGTTTTAGCATTTAGATTACGATAATCTATGACAATTCTGCTTTTACCTCTTTTTTGTTCACTATGTTTTATAACTATAAATGCTGGACTTGTATGTTTACTATTGCTTTTTTGTATGTAATTATTTGCTAATAATTCATCTACATGTATTTTAAATTCTTTTAAATCATCAAAGTTATATTTTAATGGTTTCTGTGTTATTATGCTATTTTCATCTATTAATTCAATTTTTACTTTTGTCTTATGTTTTTCCCATCCTCGTAATGGATCTTCACTATATAATTGTTCTAGTTGTTCATTAATTAATTTGACTTTGTCTATAGCAAATATAATAATTTCTAATTGCGTTATTTGTTTATTATTTATATTTTCCATTTCTTGGTTTATCTTATCACTTCCTTTTATCCATTCCATAGGTTTTCGTTGTTTATTATTTACCCTTTTTGCTCCTATCTTATTTCCGCATGGTGTAGTAATGTAACGACCTGTTTAGTCGTTTTAGAGCAGCAGAATAAATACGGGGAAAACTGGCTGAAACTACGGAGCCAACGACGGACCGTCGCAGGCTCGACGGACCGTCGTGGGTGTTCCGTCCCATGACACTTAGAATTCTTAATTTGGGTACTGAAAATCGACTCTCTGAACTTCGTAACGAAATGGCAGAACGGACCGTCACATACACGACGAACCGTCGTGAGTACCCGTTGCAAAACACTTCAACTTTTGAGAATTTGGTACGAGAAACGAGTTCCTGACCGCCAGGACGGAGGTGCAGGACGGACCGTCACACGGGTGACGGGCCGTCACAGCCCACCTGGGGTCGAGGGAGGTCGCGACGACCTGGGTGACGGACCGTCGCAGGCACGACGGCCCGTCACAGGTCGCGCAGTCCCAGTCAAAATCGGATTTCTTTCCTCGTTTTAAGGGTCGTTTTTGACTATTCTTTCCTTAATTATAAAGATTGAGGGTTTATATTAATAAGTCTAATTACTTAGGGGTTAAAAGAGGTAACCTTAAGTTAATTAGGGGGTTTTATTGTCCTCTTTTATTCTTAATTGTACAATAATTAGGGTAAAGGAAAGAGGGTTTGAATAAAACAAAGAGAAAGAACAAGAGAGAAAAGGGAGAAACGAATTGAGAGAGTATTGATCGATCGAAGAGGGAAGAGGAATAACAAAGCTTGGGAGATTTCTTGTTGATTCCAATTCTTCGGTGGAGGTAGGTTATGGTTACGTTACGATATTCGTATTGAACTCTTAATAGTGAATATTATGTGTTGATATTATTGTAAACCCTACTATGTGCTTAAGTTGTATGCTTGCATGAATATGAATGTGAAATTGAGATGAATTAACAAAGCATGATGAAGCTATTGAATCCCAAATCTTGAAAGAACCCTAATTCGCTTGATATATTATATAATGATAATGATGATGCCTTAGTATGAAAGAAGGCTTGATAAATTATATAATGTTAATGATGATGCCTTAGTATAAAAGGAGGCTTGATGAATTAGGGGATCGGGTGCCACGTTCCGGTACCAGGATAGAATGAATATGAGGATCGGGTGCCACGTTCCGGTACCAGGATAGAATGAATATGAGGATCGGGTGCCACGTTCCGGTTCCAGGATAGAATGAATATGAGGATCGGGTGCCACGTTCCGGTACCAGGATAGAATGAATATGAGGATCGGGTTCCACGTTCCGGTACCAGGATAGAATGAATATGAGGATCGGAGTGTCACGTTCCGACACCAGGATAGTAAATGGATCGGGTGCCACGTTCCGGTACCAGGATAGAATGAATATGAGGATCGGAGTGCCACGTTCCGGCACCAGGATAGAAATAGAGGATCGGAGTGTCACGTACCGACACAAGAGGAAGAAAGATAATGAATCTTGAAAGATAATGAATATACTCAATCTAAATGAACGTAATTCCCAAACGAGTATGGTATTGAGGCTTGAGTCATCATGAATGAACTTGGTAGTATTTATTGATGATTTACTACTTGTTGTTGCTACATGTTGAGTATTGTAGTTGATTTACATTATTATTGATATATACTGTTCCCTATTTTGAGTTAGCCGATGATATCTACTCAGTACGTGTGGTTGTACTGACTCTTTATTTCTATGTTTTCTTCTTTGTTATTTGTGTAATGCAGTAAACGTTCCGTCAACTTCAACTCAACAAGAGATCTAGCCAGTCTTCACTTCATCGGAAATTCAGGGTGAGCTAATGCGTCTAGCTTGGACTGGGTCTTCTTCTTCTTCAAGTCTTGATGCCTTGAACTTCCGGCATGGACTAGCTAGTATTTGTTTTAGCTTCTTAGACATTCCTAGTTTTAGTAATTTGAGATAGATGTTCTTGTGATGATGACTTCCAGATTTTGGGGGATAATAATAATAGTTTTGAATTGTTTTTATTAATGAGTTTAAGTCTTCCGCATTACTTTCTGTTGTTATATATTGAAATGATAAGGGTTAAATTGGTTGGTTCGCTCACATAGGAGGGTAAATGTGGGTGCCAGTCGCGGCCCCGTTTTGGGTCGTGACAAACTTGGTATCAGAGCATTAGGTTCGTTGGTCTCATCACACAAGAACAGGTCTAGTAGAGTCTTAAGGAACGGTAGGGGGACACCTTTACTTTTCCTTGAGAGGCTATAAGACTTTAGGAAAATATCACTCTTTCATTCTTCCTTTCGTGCTACTACTTGAGTCCAATTGGTATCTAGGCGATACGAATTGGTATCTGACCATCTTCACTCTCTTTCGCAGATGGTTAGAACTAGAGCAACGACAACGCCAACACCAGCACCGGCAGGACAGGGTGCGTCTGAGCCAGCCACCGGGGCTGTGGCTCGAGGAAGAGTAGCGGCAAGAGGCCGTGGAAGAGGTCGTGGGAGGACGTCCTCTAGAGGAAGAGGACGAGCACCTAGCCCATCTGATACTAGGGCAGTGACTCCTCCACCGACCGAAGAGGTAGTGAGAGAGGGTGAGGAAGGGGAAACTGAACAAGTACAGAATGAGGGATTGCCTCCCCAACCCACCCCAGACATGATCAATCAGGTTCTTGCTTATCTTAGTGGGTTATCTGATCAAGGTCAAGCACCTCCAGTGGTTTCTGCACCAGCACCTCTGGTTTCAGAGGTACGACATGCGGCTACTATGGCTCCCCGCATGGATGCCCCATTGGAGATAGGCACATTTCCACGACTGACTACTGGACCGGTAATGACAAACGATCAACATGAACTTTTCAGTAAGTTCTTGAAATTGAAACCTCCAGTCTTTAAGGGTGCAGAATCAGAGGATGCCTATGATTTTCTGGTTGATTGTCATGAGCTACTACACAAGATGGGTATAGTAGAGAGGTTTGGTGTCGAGTTCGTGAGCTATCGCTTCAAGGAACGCCAAAATGTGGTGGCGTTCACATGTTGAGTGTCAACCAACAGAGGCACCACCTATGACTTGGGAATCATTCTCGAGTTTGTTCATGGAAAAGTATATCCCCCGGACCTTGAGGGATAGGAAGAGGGATGAGTTCTTGAGTCTGGAGCAAGGTAGAATGACGGTTAATGCATACGAGGCTAAATTTCGCGCACTATCCAGACACGCCACCCAACTCGCTTTCACCACAAGAACGGATCCGCCGCTTTGTGAAGGGATTGAGGGCGAGTGCGGATTTCACCTTGCAGATAAGCGGCAACAAAGAACATCCTTCCAAGAGGTGGTAGACTTTGTGATAGAGGTGGACGGAGTGAAACCGGATGACTTCACCACCACGTCTACATCGAAGAGGTTTCGAAGGGGAGGTGAGTTTAATGGTTCTTATTCTAGAGGACAGAACTCCGGAGGTCACTCCAATCGACCAATACAGTCTTCACTACAGACTGTAGTTGGGGGTCCACCTCAGAACGGTCAACACTACTCCGAGAGACCTATGCATGAACCCCGAGAGTGTTATGGATGTGGGGAGGTTGGACACATTAAGAGGTATTGTCCAAACCAGAGTTACAGAACCCCAATGGCTAGAGGTAGAGGTGGTCATGGTAGAGGCCGTTTTTCTGGAGGACGTGGTGGTCGAGGTAATGGTGGTCACCAAAACGGCCGAGGAGATGGGCAAACTGGAGCCACTACTACGCAACATGGTAGGGGCAATGGACAGACGGGTGATAGGGCCCATTGTTACGCTTTCCCTGGGAGATCTGAAGCGGAGGCATCAGATGCTGTCATCACAGGTAACCTTTTGATTTGTGATTGCATGGCTTCCGTATTGTTTGATCCTGGATCTACATTTTCTTATGTATCTTCATCATTTGCTAATGGTCTAAATCTACATTGTGAATTACTTGATATGCCTATTCGTGTTTCTACTCCGGTGGGTGAGTCTGTGATAGTTGAAAAAGTGTATAGGTCTTGTTTGGTGACTTTTGTAGGGAGCAACACTTATGTAGATTTGGTTATTTTAGAAATGGGAGATTTTGATGTAATTCTGGGTATGACTTGGCTTTCTCCGAATTTTGCGATTTTGGATTGTAACTCTAAAACTGTGACGTTAGCCAAGCCTGGGGCAGATCCGTTAGTGTGGAAGGGTGACTACACTTCCAATCCGGTGCGTATCATATCCTTTCTTTGTGCTCGAAAGATGGTTAGTAAGGGTTGTTTGGCTTTCTTAGCACATCTTAGGGATGACACTACTCAAGTACCCTCAATTGAATCGGTTTCGGTAGTTCAAGAATTTTTGGATGTGTTCCCTACAGATCTTCCTGGTATGCCACCAGATAGGGATATTGACTTCTGCATTGATCTTGAAGCGGGTACTCGCCCCATTTCTATACCCCCTTATAGGATGGCTCCCGCCGAATTAAGAGAGTTAAAGGCACAACTTCAAGAGTTGTTAAACAAAGGCTTCATTAGACCAAGTGCATCTCCTTGGGGTGCTCCGGTTTTGTTTGTAAAGAAGAAGGATGGGAGTTTTCGGATGTGCATAGACTACCGGCAGTTGAACAAGGTAACTATCAAGAACAAGTATCCTCTTCCTCGAATTGATGACTTGTTCGATCAGTTACAAGGTGCTTGCGTCTTCTCTAAGATTGACTTGAGATCCGGTTACCATCAATTGAAAATACGGGCAACGGATGTACCAAAGACTGCTTTTCGAACTAGGTATGGACATTATGAATTTGTGGTGATGTCCTTTGGTCTTACGAATGCCCCTGCTGCGTTCATGAGTTTGATGAATGGGATTTTTAAGCCATATTTGGATCTCTTTGTGATTGTATTTATTGATGATATATTGGTATACTCAAAGAGCAAGAAGGAACATGAAGAGCATTTGAGAATGGTATTGGAAACGTTGAGGGAGAAAAAGCTTTACGCCAAGTTCTCTAAGTGTGAGTTTTGGCTAGATTCAGTGTCCTTCTTAGGGCACGTGGTTTCGAAGGATGGGGTGATGGTAGATCCTTCTAAGATTGAGACAGTGAAGAATTGGGTAAGACCCACTAATGTGTCAGAAATAAGAAGTTTTGTGGGGTTAGCTAGCTACTACCGCCGATTCGTCAAGGGATTCTCTTCTATTGCTTCCCAATTGACGAACTTGACTAAGCAGAATGTTCCATTTGTATGGTCGGACGAGTGTGAGGAAAGCTTTCAGAAGCTTAAGACCTTGTTGACCACCGCACCAATTCTTACCTTGCCAATAGAGGGTAAAGACTTCATTGTTTACTGTGATGCATCCTATTCGGGTTTGGGTGCAGTACTAATGCAAGAGAAGAGTGTGATTGCTTATGCTTCAAGGCAATTAAAGGTGCATGAACGTAACTACCCAACTCATGACTTGGAATTGGTCATGTAGTATTTGCACTAAAGCAATGGAGACACTATTTGTATGGAGTTAAGTGTGAGGTCTACACGGATCATCGTAGCCTTCAAAGATGTCTTTACTCAGAAAGATTTGAACTTAAGGCAGAGGAGATGGATGGAGTTACTAAAGGACTACGATATCACTATCTTGTATCATCCGGGAAAAGCGAATGTTGTAGCGGATGCTTTAAGTAGAAAGGCGGGAAGCATGGGAAGTCTAGCTCATTTGCAAGCTTCTAGACGCCCATTGGCTAGAGAGGTTCAGACTCTAGCTAACGACTTGATGAGGTTAGAAATAAATGAGAAGGGAGGATTGTTGGCTAGTGTGGAGTCGAGATCGTCTTTTCTCGACAAGATTAAGGGAAAACAGTTTGATGATGAGAAACTAAGACGAATTCAAGATAAAGTATTACGAGGAGAGGCCAAAGAAGCGACAATCGATGAAGGAGGTGTTTTAAGAATCAAGGGAAGGGTATGTGTACCCCGAGTAGATGATTTGATCAACACTATTCTGACAGAGGCTCATAGTTCAAAGTATTCGATACATCCGGGTGCAACCAAGATGTACCGTGACCTAAAGCAACACTTTTGGTGGAGTAGAATGAAGCGTGATATTGTTGACTTTATCGCTAAATGTCCAAATTGTCAACAAGTGAAATATGAACACCAAAGGCCCGGAGGAACACTTCAGAGAATGCCCATTCCGGAATGGAAGTGGGAAAGAATTGCTATGGACTTTGTGGTTGGTCTTCCAAAGACAATGGGTAAGTACGACTCTATTTGGGTGATTGTTGATAGGTTGACTAAATCTGCTCATTTCATTCCGGTAAAGGTGACTTACAACGCAGAGAAGTTAGCCAAGATCTATATCTCAGAGGTTGTTCGATTGCATGGGGTTCCATTATCCATCATATCAGATAGAGGTACGCAGTTTACTTCTATGTTTTGGAAAACATTGCATGTGGAATTGGGTACTAGGTTGGACCTTAGTACTGCGTTCCATCCTCAGACCGATGGTCAGTCTGAGAGGACGATTCAAGTGTTGGAAGATATGCTTCGTGCATGTGTGATAGAGTTTGGTGGCCATTGGGATAGCTTCTTACCTTTGGCAGAGTTTTCATACAACAATAGCTATCACTCAAGCATTGATATGGCCCCATTTGAAGCATTGTATGGGAGGAGATGTAGGTCTCCCATTGGTTGGTTTGACGCTTTTGAAGTTAGACCTTGGGGGACTGATTTGTTGAGAGATTCTATGGAGAAGGTGAAAGCTATTCAAGAAAAGCTTCTAGCGGCGCAAAGTAGACAAAAGAAGTATGCAGACCGAAAGGTTAGAGACTTGGAGTTCATGGAAGGTGAACAAGTCTTGTTGAAGGTTTCACCCATGAAAGGGGTGATGCGGTTTGGCAAAAGAGGTAAGTTAAGTCCAAGGTATATTGGACCATTTGAAGTGCTTAAGCGAATATTGGAGGTGGCTTATGAGTTAGCCTTGCCCCCGGGGCTGTCCGGAGTACATCCGGTATTTCATGTGTCCATGTTGAAAAGATACCATGGAGATGGAAACTACATCATCCGTTGGGATTCAGTTTTGCTTGATGAGAACTTGTCATATGAGGAGGAGCCTGTTGCTATATTATATAGAGAGGTTCGCAAGTTGAGGTCGAGAGAAATTGCATCCATCAAAGTTCAATGGAAGAATCGACCCGTTGAAGAGGCTACTTGGGAGAAGGAGGCGGACATGCAAGAGAAATACCCACATCTGTTTACAGATTCAGGTACTCCTCTTCGCCATCGCTTTTCTTTTGATCGCTCGGGACGAACGATGGGTAAATTGGTATCTATTGTAACGACTGTTTAGTCGCTTTAGAGCAAAGCAGAATAAATACGGGAAAATCGGCTGAAACCACGGAGCCAACGACGGACCGTCGCGCAGTTCGACGGACCGTCGTGGGTGTTCCGCCCCATGACACTTAGAATTCTTAATTTGGGTACTGAAAATCGACTCTCAACTTCGTGAACGAAATGGCGTAACGGATCGTCACATACACGACGAACCGTCGTGAGTACCCGTTGCAAAACACTTCAACTTTTGAGAATTTGGTACGAGAAACGAGTTCCTGACCGCCAGGACGGAGGTGCAGGACGGACCGTCACAGGGGTGACGGGCCGTCACAGCCCACCTGGGGTCGAGGGAGGTCGCGACGCCCTGGGTGAGGGACCGTCGCGCAGCACGACGCCCGTCACAGTCGCAGTCCCACCAAAATCGGATTTCTTTCCTCGCTTTAAGGGTCGCTTTTGACTATTCTTTCCTTAATTATAAAGATTGAGGGTTTATATTAATAAGTCTAATTACTTAGGGGTTAAAAGAGGTAACCTTAAGTTAATTAGGGGGTTTTATTGTCCTCTTTTATTCTTAATTATACAATAATTAGGGTAAAGGAAAGAGGGTTTGAATAAAACAAAGAGAAAGAACAAGAGAGAAAAGGGAGAAACGAATTGAGAGAGTATTGATCGATCGAAGAGGGAAGAGGAATAACAAAGCTTGGGAGATTTCTTGTTGATTCCAATTCTTCGGTGGAGGTAGGTTATGGTTACGTTACGATATTCGTATTGAACTCTTAATAGTGAATATTATGTGTTGATATTATTGTAAACCCTACTATGTGCTTAAGTTGTATGCTTGCATGAATATGAATGTGAAATTGAGATGAATTAACAAAGCATGATGAAGCTATTGAATCCCAAATCATGAAAGAACCCTAATTCGCTTTATATATTATATAATGAGAATGATGATGCCTTAGTATGAAAGAAGGCTTGATAAATTATATAATGTTAATGATGATGCCTTAGTATAAAAGGAGGCTTGATGAATTAGGGGATCGGGTGCCACGTTCCGCATCAGGATAGAATGAATATGAGGATCGGGTGCCACGTTCCTACCAGGATAGAATGAATATGAGGATCGGGTGCCACGTTCCGGTACCAGGATAGAATGAATATGAGGATCGGGTGCCACGTTAGCACCAGGATAGAATGAATATGAGGATCGGGTGCCACGTTCCGGTACCAGGATAGAATGAATATGAGGATCGGAGTGTCACGTTCCGACACCAGGATAGTAAATGGATCGGGTGCCACGTTCCGGTACTAGGATAGAATGAATATGAGGATCGGAGTGCCACGTTCCGGCACCAGGATAGAAATAGAGGATCGGAGTGTCACGTACCGACACAAGAGGAAGAAAGATAATGAATCTTGAAAGATAATGAATATACTCAATCTAAATGAACGTAATTCCCAAACGAGTATGGTATTGAGGCTTGAGTCCTCATGAATGAACTTGGTAGTATTTATTGATGATTTACTACTTGTTGTTGCTACATGTTGAGTATTGTAGTTGATTTACATTATTATTGATATATACTGTTCCCTATTTTGAGTTAGCCGATGATATCTACTCAGTACGTGTGGTTGTACTGACCCCCTACTTTTATGTTTTCTTCTTTGTTATTTGTGTAATGCAGCAAACGTTCCGTCAACTTCAACTCAACAGTAGATCTAGCCAGTCTTCACTTCATCGGAAATTCAGGGTGAGCTAATGCGTCTAGCTTGGACTGGGTCTTCTTCTTCTTCAAGTCTTGATGCCTTGAACTTCCGGCATGGACTAGCTAGTATTTGTTTTAGCTTCTTAGACATTCCTAGTTTTAGTAATTTGAGATAGATGTTCTTGTGATGATGACTTCCAGATTTTGGGGGATAATAATAATAGTTTTGAATTGTTTTTATTAATGAGTTTAAGTCTTCCGCATTACTTTCTGTTGTTATATATTGAAATGATAAGGGTTAAATTGGTTGGTTCGCTCACATAGGAGGGTAAATGTGGGTGCCAGTCGCGGCCCCGTTTTGGGTCGTGACAAGTAAGCCACCAATGTGTTTTTGTTATTATGTGTGGATAAAATTTATCTAGAAATGGCATTCCTAATAACATATCTTTTGTAGTAAATTCAAAATTATACATTTCTTCTATTGTTAGTATTTTATCCCATATTTGTATTTTTATATTTTTTGCTTTGTATTTAATCATACTTCCTTCATTGTTAAATCCCGTTACTACCATAGGTGTTTTTAATTTTTCACATTTATCTTCTGGTAAGCAATTATATTTACATATATTCGCTTCTGCTCCTGTATCTATCATAGGGGTATAATATCTGTTGTGATATCCTTCTACTATAATTTTTGCAAGTATAAATATTTTCATTAATCATTTTGTCCTTTTTATAATTATTTTCTTATTTTGGCAAGTTATTGTTAATTGTTCATTTTCTATGTTGTATGGTCTAACTTTTTCTAACCATTTTATTCCTAATGTAATATTATGATCTCCTTGGTATATTTTGAATTGTATTACTAAGGGTATTCCTCCTATAATTATTTCTTTTTCTGTTGTTTCTTCATTCGTGTTTACTATCTCACTAGGTAGTCCAGGGCATGTATATCCTGTTCTTATAATTTCTTCTTCTAATACTAACTCTCTTGTTATATAATTTTCTTCTTGTGCTGTATTTATTAATATTTTATATTTTCTTTGGTCTATTATTCCTGTTATGAAATAATGATATGGTGTTATTTCTTCTTTATCCAATAAGTTTTGTGGAATTTCATATTTTCTTTTAGATGTACTCATCCTTGATGAGGTAGCTCTTGTCAATGTATTTGGTACGCTTGAAGTGCTTAATCTTTCTTTTACTATCTCTAAATCTTCTTCTATATCAATTTCTTTATAGCTATAGTCATTATTGTCTATTACAGTAATTATTTTTTCAAAATGATTTTCTATTTTTATTTTGTTAATTTTATTTTTTGCTGTTATTTTATGCTTCGTTGTTAATATATATAGATTTTTACATCTTGCTGTAAATAATTTGCTTCCAGGTGCTAGTTCTATTCCAGATATTTTCCAATATAGAACTAATGATCTATCTATATTTTTATCTGTTAATGATACTATATAATTAGCACTTATTGTAAACTTAAATTTTTGATATATCAAGTTTCCTTTTCTTTGCACTAATTGCGCTTTTTTCTATAGGGTGTACAATTCTATCCTCTGTTAAGTATATTTCTATAGGTGTATCTATTCCTTCTCTAAAGCAGGCTTTTATTAATATTTCTGTTCCTCCTAAATGTACATATTTTATTGGTGTTTTAGCTTTTATATCTTGTATTTCTTTGTTTATCATTCTTTTATTTATTATAGGTATATATGCTTTTCCTCTAGTGTATTTACAATCTATGATATGTTCTTTTTGACTAACTACATAATATTCTTCTTTTTGTCTTTTAAACAAATTTCTTAAAATAGGTATTTCTAGTACTTTTTTAACACTTAAATCTAATTCTTTTCCTTTTATTTGTTCAAATATCGTATTATCAAATATAATTTTCTGTTCTGATGATTCTTCATCTTGATATTCTTTCTTAGATATTATTTTTATTTCATTTTCAGACATTATATTTCTTCATCTGCTTTTGCTATTATCTATGTTAATATTTTCTTCTTCATTCTCGCTTTCTATATCCTGATACTTCATATATACTATCATTTTCACTTAATTCATAATCTATGTACTCTATTTGCATATATTTTTCATTGTCTATAATTAATTCGCTATTTGTTTTCTTTTTGGATTTTTGGGTAATTTACAATCTTTAGCTATGTGTCCTATCTTTCCACAATTATAACAAGTACATTGGGATATTTTTCTTTTTGGTCCTGTATGGTCTTTTTATTTTATGGTTTTTTACATAAAACCTTCGTCTTGGTTGTTTATATTTATATATAGTTTTGTTTTTTCTATAATTTTTATATCTTTTAGATTTTTGTTTTTAGTTGTGCATCCAAATTGTGGTGCCATTTTATTTTTGCAACATGATAAATTTTTATTTAATACTTTTTCCATTTTTAATCTTTCTTTTTGGTTTTCACATAGTTGTATGAACCATTGATTTAAAAATTTTATTCTAGATCCTAAAGTATCTACCATTCCTTCATTATTCCAATCCTTTATTATGTTTGTACTAAATGGTTCTGGTAATTTCGTATAATATTGTTTTCTTATTTCTTTTGCTTCATCTAAATTGTATTTAGCTTTGTAATAATATTCTTTAAATGCGCAAGTATATTCTTCTAAGTAACACATTTTACATATAGCTAATTTTGCCATAAGTTGTCTATTTATTATTTTTTCTCTATTTTGTTCTCTTATATCTGTAGTCATACCTCCAAATTCATTTCTTATTGCTGATTCATATTTATCTAGTATATCTATATTTGTTGTTGATGGATCCATCCATTTTCTTATCATTCCTAAGTACTTCTAAACTTTCCCAGGGTAGATTTTCTATCCCTAATTTTGTTGTTCCTTCGAATGTTCTTTCTATGTATCTTGGTGTTTTCATTTGTTTCTATTTTGTTATCTATTAACTGCTTAGACATATTTCCTATCCATAATAATATTGCTTTATTTATATCTCATGACACAATCTAAATCTAAGAAATTGTATTGTTCATTTGCTGGTTTAGGTGTCCAATTTTTATTTAGTCTACTGCTCCATATTGCATTATTTCTATCGATTGTTGATAGCTTTCAGATAATAAGTTGGTGGTGTCCTCCTAGGACTAACTCTAGGACTATTTCTGAACTATTATCCTGGGGTTTTAACTCTTGACGTACTAGGCCTATTCATATCTCCTGTGTTTATTTCTAATTTTTTTGGTTTATTTATCTGTTCTAGAATTTCTGTATATGTTTCACTTATATCGCTTAAATCTGATTGTTGGTCATTTTCATTTACATCTATTTCATTTACTTCAATATCTTCATTTTGATCTTCATTTAGTTTTTGTTCCATTTGTTTTATTTCATTTGTTAATTCTAGCTCTTTATCTTTTTCTTTTTGTTTTTGTTTATTTTCATATAATAATTTTAACCTAGCTAATTCCTTTTCTAATTCACTTATTCTTGTATTTTTTATTTCTTCTAAATTTTGTACTTCTTGTTTTGCTTGTGTTTTTATTTTTTCAATTTCATTTGATTTATCTATTTCTTCATTTTCTTTTGTTATTCTTACATAGCTGTTAAACTATCTTCTAATTTTGCTGTTTCTTTTTCTAGCATTAAGTATAAGTTATTTCCTATTTTCTTATATCTTCTTCCTAAATTTGAAAATACTATTTTTATTATCATTCCATCTTGGTTTTCATATGTTTTTTCGTCATCGCAAACTCTTCTTTGTTCATTATGATCTATGTATTATATTATGTTGTAATTCATATTCAAGACAATCTAATTCTAATTCTAACCTTAATATATCTTTTCTTTGTGCTAGTATTGATTTATTACATACTCCTCGCTAATATATTTTCTTCTAACCTTCTTTTTCTATGTTGTAACTCTTGTTCTTTTTCAGTTATTTGTTCCATTATTTTTTCTATTAATTGTTGTTTATATTTTTCTTCGTTCATATTGTTTCTTCAAATAGCAAACATATTTGTATTCTGTTTTGAAATTATATTTATCAAATGATCTTTTTATCATTATCTGCTTTGACTAGTTGTGATAATTGATATTCTATATATAAGAATTTTAATTTTTTCCATATTTTTCAACCTTTTTTGTCTATCTTAGTTTTTGTTATTTTAGTATTTTTATTTTTATTTATCATAACCTTTTATATAATATTTTAAAAATCTTGCTTAATTTTTCTGGATATTTAATCTTTTTTAACCTGTAATTTTTACCATATCGCCTTAGCCAATGTTCAGTCATATTTAGTCTCCAATATCTAAATCATCATATAAATCATATATGTCAAAGTGAAGTTCATCTTCTATACTTTGTATAGTTAACTCAGTCCAACCTTGGGTTGTTATTTCTATTATTTCATACGTTAATGTCACGACCCAAAAATGGACGTGATGGCACTCGTCTTATCCCACCAAGACAAGTAAGCCTAAAACTCAACTATTACAATAAAGATGCGGAAAATTTACTATCAACTTACATTATACCCCAAAACCTGGTTGTCACGTGTACAAGCCTCTAAAGTATTACAATCGGATCAAAAGAAAATATAAGTCTCATATGATATTGTTTCTAGAGTAGAACAAAATCATAAACAAGAGTAAGGAGGGATGCTGAGATGACCAACAACTACCTCACAAAATCTCCAGGAAGCCTCGGAAAAGAAGAGAATATATCATAATGTCCGGGCTAGTAACCTACAAAAATTTGTAGAAGCAAGGGGTGAGTACCAAACCACACGGTACTCAGCAAGTAAACCTCTAAACACAAGCTAAGGGGATGAAATACGGGTACTCCTACCACCCCTAACCGAACCTCCACAACTCCAACCTGCATAAACATCAGCCCAACCTAACAGCTCACAGTTTACATAGAACGTAACTCAACAAAAGCATTTAGACAAATTACATATCCTCCACAACAACACTTTAACAAATTACATATCCTCCACAACAACACTTTAACAAATTATATATCCTCAACATCAACACTTAAACAAATTAGATATCCTCAATAGCAACACTTCCAAAAATTTACATATCCTCAATAACACACTTCAACAAATTACATATCCTCAACAACAACACTTCAACAAATTATATATCCTCAATAACAAGCTCAAGTATTCAACAATCACAAGTTCCGCAAAAAGTCAATCACTAGATCAGCAAAACACAATATCAAGTTCACTAATGATAAGTATGTGCAATGTAATGGAATGCAATGTCAAGTATAATGATGCATGTCTGACCTAGTGATACACACCCGCTGTCTCTCAGTCCGGGACCCATGGGGGACATATCTGTCCATGCATCTGTCGCGGCGCACGACACGACCCTCGATAACAGTAACCATCGCGGCGCGCGATACGTCCCTCGAAATGGTACATCCTCTTTAAGTTATCATTCTTTCTCAATGCACATAACACTTCCACAACCATGTCTCAGAATAATGCAATGACATGTTCACACAAATAATGAGAAGATGACTATTTTCATAACATTGCACAGTTCACAACCACACAAACATGAAATCACATCAACAATGATTCAACAAGCCATCAATCTTTTCTCAACACATCACACATAAATAATTAATCACATCGCCTTTTGTTATCCCTTTTATTTCATCATTAGAATTAATCAATGTGGACAAGTCAACCCATCACCAATCCCGTTACTCCTAAACATATATCACAAGGAAATACACGCATTCCATACACTTAACAAGAGTTTAGAAATCCACTTGCCTCAAATAGTCAAACAACCATTGGGACTTGAGCCTCCCCTTTTCGTTGAACTCCCAACTCAAAGCAATCTATTCAAATAAATGACTACAATAAGATTTCAAAACTAACAACACTCATATTACTATGTGTTTAGCTTTGACCCAAAAATTCACCAAAATTTATAGTCAAGTTTGTAATCTTGATGTCTATTAACATAAAAATTCTCATATTTTTCAAATTTCAAACCTAGAGTTGAGTTTCAGTTTCTCCAATATACTAGATATAATAATATTCATATAACTTTATACCTTTACATTTAATTACATATGATAATTTATCAAACTAAGATAATTATATAATATGGTGAATATAAGACATATTTGAAAATTAAAAAAAATAAGAACCATTACGTTAATCTCTATATTCCATATATACATACCTATAATCCATAAATAATTAAGAATGTCAATTGGCAAAATTGGCAATCATCGGCCAATGATTGCCATTGATGATTTAAACCTAATTTTTTCATATGTGTTTTTCTCTTTCCCACATATTAATAATAATAATAATTTACCTTATAATAATATTTATACATATTTATAATCTCAAGTTCACAAGTTCACATATTAGTATAAATTATACACGTTTTAACCTAAAAATCTATTCCTAGTTACACAAAAATTTAATAGAAAAGATAAGAATAATTACCTTGATATCTCGAGATAAAAATATTGATTTTTCTCCTCCTTTTCCCTTTTCTTTTCTCCCTTTCTTTTCTTTTCTTCTCTGTTCTTTTTTTCACATCGTTCTTTTTTTTTTCTCACCCGTCACAGGCTTTTATAATTTTAGGGCACTTTGCCCCTTTTTTTTTTATTATTTTATTCATTTATTTCATTAATTACTTTTCTATTTTTTTTTAATTATTTTTTTAGCAATAAAATAATCTTTTATTAAATCTAAAATCATGTCACTCATTGTTACAAGTCATATAAATTATTTATAAAATCTACTAAAAAGGTTATTATAAAAATAATAGTTGAAATTTCTAAAACGACTAAGAGGGTCGTTACATTATCCACCACTAAAAATCATGTTCGTCCTCGAACATAAAATAGGAGAAGGAAGAATTATTGACGTTATCAAAAATCTAATGCATGATCTTCCAGAGTCGTTGTTCATCTCTCCATGAAAGCTTATCTTTAACACCATTCTATCAAGACTAACTACTAACAACTGAACTATAGAGAATTTGACAGATCAACATATCAGAAGTGATTGTCAAGCTACATACTAACCCATGAACCGAATCTAAACTGAAACCCCTTGGACCATNCCCCAATAATAATGCAAAATCCTTTCTCACATAGCAACGATAACGTTCTATTGATACTAGCTACAACCAGAAGTGAACCTGAACCAATCATCACATACTCATAGTGCACAAACCAACACACATCTTATAACGATTCCCTTTTCACAACACAATCTTTTTACAAGTTTAAGTTATAAAAATCTGATCTTTAGACTTCGGGTATCCATCAAGGGAGAATCAAAACATATATAATCCAAATAAGAACAAGATAAAGTAAGCACCCTACAAATGGTACACGCTAGGATGCGTAACCTTTTACAACACTGCTTGATAACCATAACTATTCATGAAAGCTCTTTTGTAAGTTCCCATAAGCAAGGTTGTGCATATAAAAATAGTGATATATTTCTAATTTTTCAAACAACATCAAATATTTCATAACTGAAGTGAACAAGTCTAACCAAGGATCCTACCCTATCAAGAATACATAAGAGGATCGGTACATCCGATCCACCACTAGGAATTCACCCATAGATGTAAAAAAAAACGTGGTCATATGCAATGAATCATACTCCAAATCATGTCCGAAACGAAGTAGGTGGTTACCTAAAAATGTACAAAATCGAGGCCGGATAACATAAGATACTCTTTTCATAGTAAACATATCAAACAATTATAGTTAAATGACTCTATATCAGATTTTTTTTTTTTAGCTGCCCACATTCAACTAGCCTGATATCATTACAATCTTACACATACTCGATTGTCAAACTCCACATACTTCTCACAATATTCCATCGAAGTCAACACTCTTAATATCAACAAACATCATAACCACAACATTCATTTACCTTACTCTAAAACTATCACTAGTTTCAAAGTCTTCTTAGCAAATAAATTATAACCTCCAAAAATATTGAACTATGACTTTCTCTCTCTCTCTCTCTTTCCATTTAAGTATCACATGATAAATAAGAGTCTCATCCAAGGGTGATAACACAAATTTCAATCCCCTCAAATCCTCATTAAATTATGTAAAAGGTCCACACCGTTAAATATCAATAAGTTACCTATCATAATTTGAACAATCTAGCTCAACATAACTACATAGAATCTCTCCTACATAGTTGTTTGTCACCCAAACAAAAACTCAATCTTGAGAAAAGTCTATGATAAATTATTTTTTTTTTTAAATTATTCCCATGACACAAAGTTCTAAATATCTTGAACTCTTCAATACACCAAACTCATGTTCCTTTGGTTGACTCGCTCACCAATCTTATTCTTTGGCCAACAACGCCGGACATTTTTACCTTGTACACAAAACAAAATCTTGAAATGAAACCCTTACTTAGGTATTTTGAAAGTCAAAATAACACACTTTATGACTCAAAACATATACCAAATTTCCAAATGCTCAACATTCACTATGATCGATCATTTCTTACCTTACCAATCCACACCTTGAAAAAACATACTACCACAAACATAAAATCACCATGAAAAACTTAAATTTTTATCCCAACCATGTGACACGATTCTTTTATCAATCAACATTTGCTCATACATTGGAGATCTTTATGAATCCACGTATCTTAACCTATCATTTATTGCCTCTTCATTGATCTTACCATATCCTTCTTTAAAAATTCAACCGTACCAGTTATCAAACTCAAAATCATAAGATGTTATCTCCACACTCGAGTCAAACATGTATAGACTTCTTTCTCAAGGCTTACCAATTGTTTTTAACCAATCTGATGAACTTGTAACGCTATTATCATAAGTAGAGCAAAATAGATGAAAACAATGTGTATCATAACCCAATTATCAACCTCTCTGAAAATACCTCCTTAGCCCTTGCAATCAGAATAAAATACTTTTGTTCTCACCTCTTTCCGAAGGTTAAATTACATCTTACTAATTCTTTGCATTTATGACTTTAAATTCCTTTCTATTTTGTTCAAGCGATGCCTCAACAACTCCTATAACTTTTCATGCCATCAAGATGCTCACCAAATAGTATCAAACCACAACCTTAACTACTCGCAAGTCACCATTATAATACAAAATTCATTTAACCAATAATTTTTATTATATAGATGCATCTCAATCACAATCCATAACGAACTCTTATTACCATCATGCTCAATTAGCTCTTATCATCATCATGAAGCCAACATTTTCATTAATGTGACACCTCAAACTCGGTTATATTCATCAAATCCAAAGGACTATCCCACTTTTATATGCACTTCTTACAAAAATCTTCAATTACCTTTACATAAGTATATTCTTTGGGACTTTCTTTATCCATAAGCTCGAAATTTTGGTATCTATCTATTCCATTGGACCTTAAAAAGAAATCACCGTCCTCATTTAGGATTCTTTGAATACACTTTTAATCTTAAAGCATTAATATCGTATCAACGATCCACCACTAAATGCTTCCTTATAAATAATGCTTAACTCATTCGTGTGTATTAACAAGCTATTTGGTTTCTCAAATGTGAATACAACATTGAATCTCATTATATGAACATGTGATTCAATTGATAACTCTTTAAGTGGTTTGTAATCGCACTTGACATCAACATATCCATTTTCATGTACCATTAGTATCACCTTATGAAATCTGTTAAATCCACCACTAGGACACATCATACCTATCGAGAATATTGTACCCAAATAACCTACACATTTCTGTCTCATTAAGAAACTAACATACACTATCAAATCTTTTCGGCCTATCATCCAAAGCGATTTGCATCCCTTTGTAGATCAGGTCAATAACAAAAGTAACACACTCCATAACTCTAACAAAGTAAGCATCAATATTGTTATGGTACAAATTCTAACCTTAATTGATGCATAATTATTATCATCATTTTCTAAGCAACTCATTCATGTTATGATAACTTTACTAATTGCAGTTTACAAAATCACATGTCCATTATCGTGCCTCTCCTTTAATCATTTAACTTTCAATATTTAAACCACTCTAATTATTTTACATACCACACAAGAACTATTAACTTTACAAGGGTAACTAATCTCACACAGCCCATTGAAATTGTTGAACTTTTTAAATCTAACCACACATTTTTTTTTCATAAGTATATCATTTTCACCTTAATACCAGAGCTAACATCAAATCAATACACGACATGCCAATGATTCACAAACGGAACTACGCACGAGTCATCACATAAATGAGAGCGAATGGAGTGAAGCGATAAGAATCAAAATGGGACCAAGTACGCACAATAGAGATTCAAGAAACGAAAATGTTTCCTAAAAGTCACTACAAATTTCTCAAGATAGGTACAGACGTCTCCGTACCGATCATCGAGACTCTATTTAGACTCGACTTGTACACACGTGAGACCTATGAACCTAGGGCTCTGATACCATTTTGTCACGACCCAAAAATGGACGTGATGGCACTCGTCTTATCCCACCAAGACAAGTTGTCACGACCCAAAACCGGGGCCGCGACTGGCACCCACATTTACCCTCCTATGTGAGCGAACCAACCCAATAAACCTTAACATTTTAATACAATATCAACCAAAGAAATGCGGAAGACTGAAACTCATAATTAAAACAATTCAAACTATTATTAATATCCCCCAAAATCTGGAAGTCATCATCACAAGAACATCTATCTCAAATTACTAAACTAGGAATGTCTAAGAAGCTAAAACAAATACTAGCTAGTCCATGCCGGAAGTTCAAGGCATCAAGACTTGAAGAAGAAGACCCAGTCCAAGCTAGACGCGTTAGCTCACCCTGAATTTCCGATGAAGTGAAGACTGGCTAGATCTACTGTTGAGTTGAAGTTGACGGAACGTTTGCTGCATTACACAAATAACAAAGAAGAAAAACATAAAAGTAGGGGGTCAGTACAACCACACGTACTGAGTAGATATCATCGGCTAACTCAAAATAGGGAACATTATATACCAATAATAATGTAAATCAACTACAATACTCAACATGTAGCAGCAACAAGTATTAATCATCAATAAATATCACCAAATTCATCCTTGAGGACTCAAGCCTCAATACCATACTCGTTTTGGGAATTAAGTTCATTAGATTGAGTATATACATTATCTTTCAAGATTCATTATCTTTCTTCCTCTTGTGTCGGTACGTGACACTCCGCTCCTCTATTTCTATCCTGGTGCCGGAACGTGGCACTCCGATCCTCATATACTATCCTGGTACCGGAACGTGGCACCCGATCCATATTCTATCCTGGTGTCGGAACGTGACACTCCGATCCTCATATTCATTCTATCCTGGTACCGGAACGTGGCACCCGATCCTCATATTCATTCTATCCTGGTACCGGAACGTGGCACCCGATCCCCTAATTCATCAAGCCTTCTTTCATACTAAGGCATCATCATTAACAAGTGAATTAGGGTTTTTATCAAGATTTGGGATTCAATAGCTTCATCATGCTTAGTTATTCACAATTTCATAATCATAGTCATGCAAGCATACAATTTAAGCATATAGAAAGGTTCACAATACTATCAATACATATCATTCACTATTAAGAGTTTACTACGAATATCGTAAGAGAAACCATAACCTACCTCCACCGAAGAATTGGAATCAAGCAAGAAATTCCCAAGACTTGTTTTCTTCTTCTCGTTTATTCTCTCTCTCAATTCGTCCCTCTCTTCCTCTTTTCTTGTGTTTTGTTTTATTCAAACCCTCTTTCTTTTACCCTAATTATTCTATAATTAAGAATGAAAGATGGTAATAATGACCCACTAATTAACTTAGGGTTCCCTATTTTAACCCCCAAGTAATTAGATTTAATAATAATAACCCTCAAACTTTATAATTAAGGAAAGAATAGTCCAAAACGTCCCTTAAAACGAGGAAAGAAATCCTATTTTGCCTGGGACTGCGCAACCTGTGACGGGCCGTCGTGGGTGCGACGGTCCGTCACCCAGGTCGTCGCGACCTCCCTCGACCCCAGGTGGGCTGTGACGGCCCGTCACCCCTGTGACGGTCCGTCCTGCCCTCCGTCCTGACGGTCAGAGACTCGTTTCTTGTACCAAATTCTCAAAAGTTGAAGTGTTTTGCAACGGAAACTCACGACCGTCCGTCGTGGATGTGACGGTCCGTTCTGCCATTTCGTTACGAAGTTCAGAGAGTCGATTTTCAGTACCCGAATTAAGAATTCTAAGTGTCATGGGACGGAACACCCACGACGGTCCGTCGAGCCTGCGACGGTCCGTCGTTGGCTCCGTGGTTTCAGCCAGTTTTCCCAGAATTTGTTCTGCAGCTCCAAAACCACTAAACCCGTCGTTACAATAGATACCAATTTACCCATCGTTCGTCTCCCTAACGATCAAAAGAAGAAAAACAAAGGGCGAAGAGGAGTACCGAATCAGAAACAGATGTGGGTATTTCTCTTGCATATCTGCCTCCTTCTCCCAAGTAGCTTCTTCAACCGGTCGATTCTTCCATTGCACCTTGATGGATGCAATCTCTCTTGACCTCAACTTGCGAACTTCTCTATCTAAGATAGCAACAGGCTCCTCCTCATAGGACAAGTTCTCATCAAACAAAACTGAATCCCAACGGATGATGTAGTTTCCATCTCCATGGTATCTTTTCAACATGGACACATGAAATACCGGATGTACTCCGGACAGCCCTGGAGGCAAGGCTAATTCATAAGCCACCTCTCCTATTCGCTTTAGTACCTCAAATGGTCCAATATACCTTGGACTTAGCTTACCTCTTTTGCCAAACCGCATCACCCCTTTCATGGGTGAAACCTTCAACAAGACTTGTTCACCCTCCATGAACTCCAAGTCTCTAACCTTTCGATCTGCATATTCCTTTTGTCTACTTTGCGCCGCTAGAAGCTTTTCTTGAATAGACTTCACTTTCTCTATCGAATCCCTCAAAAGGTCAAGACCCAAGGTCTAACCTCGAATGCATCAAACCAACCAATGGGAGACCTACATCTCCTCCCATACAATGCTTCAAATGGGGCCATATCAATGCTTGAGTGATAGCTATTATTGTATGAAAACTCCGCTAAGGGTAAGAAGCTATCCCAATGGCCACCAAACTCTATCACACATGCACGAAGCATATCCTCCAACACTTGAATCGCCCTCTCGCATCGACCACCATCGGTCCGAGGATGGAACGCAGCATACTAAGGTCCAACCTAGTACCCACCTCGCATGCAATGTTTTCCAAAACTTAGAAGTAAATCAAGGCACTCTATCTGATATAATGGAGAGTGGAACCCCATGCAATCGAACGATTTCTGAGATATAGATCTTGGCTAACTTCTCTGCGTTGTAAGTCACCTTGACCGGGATAAAATGAGCAGATTTAGTTAACCTATCAACAATCACCCAAATAGAGTCGTACTTCCCCATTGTCTTTGGAAGACCAACCACAAAGTCCATAGCAATTCTTTCCCACTTCCATTCCGGAATGGGCATTCTCTGAAGTGTTCCTCCGGGCCTTTGGTGTTCATACTTTACTTGTTGACAGTTTGGACACTTGGCAATAAAGTCAACAATATCACGCTTCATTCTACTCCACCAAAAGTGTTGCTTTAGGTCACGGTACATCTTGGTCGCACCCGGATGTATAGAATACCATGAACTATGAGCCTCTGTCTGAATAGTGTTGATCAAATCATCAACTCGGGGTACACATACCCTTCCCTTGATTCTCAAAACACCTTCCTCATCGATTGTCGCTTCTTTGGCCTCTCTTCATAATACTTTATCTTGAATTCGTCTTAGTTTCTCATCATCAAACTGTTTTCCCTTAATCTTGTCAAGAAAAGAAGATCTTGACTCCACACTAGCCAACAATCCTCCCTTCTCATTTACTTCTAACCTCATCAAGTCATTAGCTAGAGTCTGGACCTCTCTAGCCAATGGGCGTCTAGAAGCTTGCAAATGAGCTAGACTTCCCATGCTTCCCGCCTTTCTACTTAAAGCATCCGCTACAACATTCGCTTTTCCCGGATGATACAAGATAGTGATATCGTAGTCCTTTAGTAACTCCATCCATCTCCTCTGTCTTAAGTTCAAATCTTTCTGAGTAAAGACATACTGTAGGCTACGATGATCCGTATAGACTTCACACTTAACCCCATATAAATAGTGCCTCCATTGCTTTAATGCAAACACTACCGCTGCCAATTCCAAGTCATGAGTTGGGTAGTTACGTTCATGCACCTTTAATTGCCTTGAAGCATAAGCAATCACACTCTTCTCTTGCATTAGCACTGCACCCAACCCGGAATAGGATGCATCACAATAAACAATGAAGTTCTTACCCTCTTCGGGCAAGGTGAGAATGGGTGCGGTAGTCAACAAAGTCTTGAGCTTCTGAAAGCTTTCCTCACACTCATCCGACCATACAAATGGAACATTCTGCTTAGTCAAGTTCGTCAATTGGGAAGCAATAGAAGAGAATCCCTTGACAAATCGGCGGTAGTAGCTAGCTAACCCAACAAAGCTTCTTATTTCTGACACATTAGTGGGTCTTACCCAATTCTTCACTGTCTCAATCTTAGATGGATCTACCATCACTCCATCCTTAGAAACTACGTGCCCCAAGAAGGACACTGCATCTAGCCAAAACTCACACTTGGAGAACTTGGCATAAAGCTTTTTCTCCCTCAACGTTTCCAATACCATTCTCAAATGCTCTTCATGTTCCTTCTTGCTCTTTGAGTATACCAATATATCATCAATAAATACAATCATGAAGAGATCCAAATATGGCTTAAAAATCCCATTCATCAAACTCATGAACGCAGCAGGGGCATTCGTAAGACCAAAGGACATCACTACAAATTCATAATGCCCATACCTAGTTCGGAAAGCAGTCTTTGGTACATCTGTTGCCCGTATTTTCAATTGGTGATAACCGGATCTCAAGTCGATCTTCGAGAAGACACAAGCACCTTGTAGTTGATTGAACAAGTCATCAATGCGAGGAAGAGGATACTTGTTCTTGATAGTTACCTTATTCAGTTGTCTGTAGTCTATGCACATCCGAAAACTCCCATCCTTCTTCTTTACAAACAAAACCGGAGCACCCCAAGGAGATGCACTTGGTCTAATGAAGCCTTTGTTTAACAACTCTTGAAGTTGTGCCTTTAACTCTCTTAACTCCAAGGAGCCATTCTATAAGGGGTATAGAAATGGGGCGAGTACCCGCTTCAAGATCAATGCAGAGTCAATATCCCTATCCGTGGCATACCAGAAGATCTGTAGGAACACATCCAAAAATTCTCAAACTACCAAACCGATTCAATTGAGGGTACTTGAGTAGTGTCATCCCTAAGATGTGCTAAGAAAGCCAAACAACCCTTACTAACCATCTTCCGAGCACAAAGAAAGGACACAATACGAACCGGATTGGAAGTGTAGTCGCCTCCCACACTAACGGATCTGTCCCAGCTTGGCTAATGTCACCGCCTTAGCATTACAATCCAAGATCGCAAATTGCGCGAAGCCAAGTCATACCTGCATTACATCAAAATCACTCATTTCTAAGATAACCAAATCTACATAAGTGTTGCTCCCCACAAAATTCACCAAACAAGACCTATACACTTTTTCAACTACCACAGACTCACCCACCGGAGTAGAAACACGAATAGGCATATCAAGTAATTCACAATGTAGATTTAGACCATTAGCAAATGAGGAAGATACATAAGAAAATGTGGATCCAGGATCAAACAATACGGAAGCTATGCAATCACAAATCAAAAGGTTACCTGTGATGACACCATCAGACGCCTCCGCTTCAGATCTCCCAGGGAAAGCGTAACAATGGGCCCTATCACCCGTCTGTCCATTGCCCCTACCATGTTGCGTAGTAGTGGCTCCAGTTTGCCCATCTCCTCGGCCGTTTTGGTGACCACCATTACCTCGACCACCACGTCCTCCAGAAAAACGGCCTCTACCATGACCACCTCTACCTCTAGCCATTGGGGTTCTCAGAACTCTGGTTTGGACAATACCTCTTAATGTGTCCAACCTCCCCACATCCATAACAGTCTCGGGGTTCATGCATAGGTCTCTCGGAGTAGTGTTGACTGTTCTGAGGTGGACCCCCAACTACAGTCTGTAGTGAAGACTGAATTGGTCGACTTGAGTAACCTCCGGAGCTCTATCCTCTGGAGTGAGAACCATTAAACTCACCTCCCTTTCGAAACCTCTTTGATGTCGAAGTTGTGGTGAAGTCATCTGGCTTCACTCCTTCCACTTCTATCACAAAGTCTACCACCTCTTGGAAAGATTTTGCCGCTGCCGCTACCTGTAAGGCCGAAATCCGCAACTCTGATCTCAACCCCTTCACAAAACGGCGGATCCGTTCTTGTGGACTGAAACAGAGTTGAGTGGCATACCTTGATAAAGCACGAAACTTAGCCTCATATGCGTTAACCGTCATCCTACCTTGCTCGAGACTCAAGAACTCATCCCTTTTTCTATCTCTCAAAGTCCTTGGGATATACTTCTCCATAAACAGAGTAGAGAAGGATGCCCAAGTCATGGGTGTGGCCTCTGCCGGGTGACACTCCACATGTGATCGCCACCACATTTTGGCGCTCCTTGAAACCGATAGCTTACGAACTCAACGCCAAACCGTTTCTACTATCCCCATCTTCTGTAGTAGCTCGCGACAATCAACCAGGAAATCATAAGCATCTTCAGATTCTCGCACTTTGAAGACTGGAGGTTTCAATTTCAAGAACTTATCAAAAGTTCGTGGCCGATCATTTGTCATTATCGGTCCAAAGAGTCGACGTGGAAATGTGCCTATCTCCACGAGGCATCCATGCGGGAGCCATAGTAGCCGCATGTCGTATCTCAAACCGGAGGTGTTGGTGCAGAAACCATTGGAGGTGCTCGACCGTGATCGATAACCCGCTAAGATAAGCGAGGACCCGATTGATCATCTCTGGGGTAGGTCAGTGGCAATTCCTCATGTTGCGCTTGTTCATTCTCCCCTTCCTCACCCTCTCTTATCACCTCTTCCCCGGTGGAGGAGTCACCGCCCTAGTATCGATGGGCTAGGTGCTCGCCCTCTTCCTCTAGAGGACGCCCTCCCACGACTCTACCACGGCCTCTTGCCGTTGTTCTCCTCGAGCCACGGCCCAGTGGCTGGCTCGGATGTTTCTTGTTGTGCCGTTGTTGCTCGGGTGCGGTCGTTGCTCTAGTTCTAACCATCCGCGAAATAGAGTGAAGATGGTCGATACCACCAGATCGCCTAGATACCAATCGACTCAAGTAGTAGCACGAAAGAAAGAATGAAAGAGTGGAATTTTCCTAAAGTCTTATAGCCTCTCAAGGAAAAGTAAAGGAGTCCCCTACCGCTCCTTAAGACTCTACTAGACCTGTTCTTGTGTGATGAGACCAACGAACCTAATGCTCTGATACCAAGTTTGTCACGACCCAAAACCGGGCCGCGACTGGCACCCACACTTACCCTCCTATGTGAGCGAACCAACCCAATAAACCTTAACATTTTAATACAATATCAACCAAAGAAATGCGGAAGACCAAACTCATAATTAAAACAATTCAAACTATTATTAATATCCCCAAAATCTGGAAGTCATCATCACAAGAACATCTATCTCAAATTACTAAACTAGGAATGTCTAAGAAGCTAAAACAAATACTAGCTAGTCCATGCCGGAAGTTCAAGGCATCAAGACTTGAAGAAGAAGACCCACCCAAGCTAGACGCGTTAGCTCACCCCGAATTTCCGATGAAGTGAAGACTGCTAGATCTACCGTTGAGTTGAAGTTGACGGAACGCTTGTCGCATTACACAAATAACAAAGAAGAAAAACATAAAAGTAGGGGGTCAGTACAACCACACGTACTGAGTAGATATCATCGGCTAACTCAAAATAGGGAACATTATATACCAATAATAATGTAAATCAACTACAATACTCAACATGTAGCAGCAACAAGTATTAATCATCAATAAATATCACCAAATTCATCCTTGAGGACTCAAGCCTCAATACCATACTCGTTTTGGGAATTAAGTTCATTAGATTGAGTATATTCATTATCTTTCTTCCTCTTGTGTCGGTACGTGACACTCCGCTCCTCTATTTCTATCCTGGTGCCGGAACGTGGCACTCCGATCCTCATATACTATCCTGGTACCGGAACGTGGCACCCGATCCATATTCTATCCTGGTGTCGGAACGTGACACTCCGATCCTCATATTCATTCTATCCTGGTACCGGAACGTGGCACCCGATCCTCATATTCATTCTATCCTGGTACCGGAACGTGGCACCCGATCCTCATATTCATTCTATCCTGGTACCGGAACGTGGCACCCGATCCCCTAATTCATCAAGCCTTCTTTCATACTAAGGCATCATCATTAACAAGTGAATTAGGGTTTTTATCAAGATTTGGGATTCAATAGCTTCATCATGCTTAGTTATTCACAATTTCATAATCATAGTCATGCAAGCATACAATTTAAGCATATAGAAAGGTTCACAATACTATCAATACATATCATTCACTATTAAGAGTTTACTACGAATATCGTAAGAGAAACCATAACCTACCTCCACCGAAGAATTGGAATCAAGCAAGAAATTCCCAAGACTTGTTTTCTTCTTCTCGTTTATTCTCTCTCTCAATTCGTCCCTCTCTTCCTCTTTTCTTGTGTTTTGTTTTATTCAAACCCTCTTTCTTTTACCCTAATTATTCTATAATTAAGAATGAAAGATGGTAATAATGACCCACTAATTAACTTAGGGTTCCCTATTTTAACCCCCAAGTAATTAGATTTAATAATAATAACCCTCAAACTTTATAATTAAGGAAAGAATAGTCCCACACGCCCCTTAAAACGAGGAAAGAAATCCTATTTTGCCTGGGATCACAGAACCTCGTGACGGGCCGTCGTGGGTGCGACGGTCCGTCACACCCAGGTCGCCGCGACCTCCTCGACCCTAGGTGGTGGATGGCCCGTCACCCCTGTGACGGTCCGTCCTGCCCTCCGTCCTTTCGGTCAGAAACTCGTTTCTTGTACCAAATTCTCAAATGTTGAAGTGTTTTGCAACGGTAACTCACGACCGTCCGTCGTCGATGGGTCGGTCCGTTCTGCCATTTCGCTACGGTTCAGAGAGTCGATTTTCAAGATCTGAATTAAGAATTCTAAGTGTCATGGGACGGAACACCCACGACGGTCCGTCGAGCCTGCGACGGTCCGTCGTTGGCTCCGTGGTTTCAGCCAGTTTTCCCAGAATTTGTTCTGCAACTCTAAAACGACTAAACAGGTCGTTACACAAGTAAGCCTAAAACTCAACTATTACAATAAAAATGCGGAAAATTTACTATCAACTTACATTATACCCCAAAACCTGGTTGTCACGTGTACAAGCCTCTAAAGTATTACAATCGGATCAAAAGAAAATATAAGTCTCATATGATATTGTTTCTAGAGTAGAACAAAATCATAAACAAGAGTAAGGAGGGATGCTGAGATGACCAACAACTACCTCACAAAATCTCCAGGAAGCCTCGGAAAAGAAGAGAATATATCATAAAGTCCGGGCTAGTAACCTACAAAAATTTGTAGAAGCAAGGGGTGAGTACCAAACCACACGGTACTCAGCAAGTAAACCTCTAAACACAAGCTAAGGGGATGAAATACGGGTACTCCTACCACCCCTAACCGAACCTCCACAACTCCAACCTGCATAAACATCATCCCAACCTAACAGCTCACAGTTTACATAGAACGTAACTCAACAAAAGCATTTAGACAAATTACATATCCTCCACAACAACACTTTAACAAATTACATATCCTCCACAACAACACTTTAACAAATTATATATCCTCAACATCAACACTTAAACAAATTAGATATCCTCAATAGCAACACTTCCAAAAATTTACATATCCTCAATAACACACTTCAACAAATTACATATCCCCAACAACAACAATTCAACAAACTATATATCCTCAATAACAAGCTCAAGATTCAACAATCACAAGTTCCGCAAAGTCAATCACTAGATCAACAAAACACAATATCAAGTTCACTAATGATAAGTATGTGCAACGTAATGGAATGCAATGTCAAGTATAATGATGCATGTCTGACCTAGTGATACACACCGCCGCCTCTCACCTGGACCCATGGGGACATATCCGTCCATGCATCCGTCGCGCGCACGACACGACTCCTCGATATCATGAACTATCGCGCGCGCGATACGCCCTCGAAATATAGTATCCATCGCGCGCCGCGATACGCCCTCGAAATATAGTAACCATCGCGCGCGCGATACGCCCTCGAAATGGTACATCCTCTTTAAGTTATCATTCTTTCTCAATGCACATAACACTTCCACAACCATGTCTCAGAATAATGCAATGACATGTTCACACAAATAATGAGAAGATGACCATTTTCATAACATTGCACAGTTCACAACCACACAAACATGAAATCACATCAACAATGATTCAACAAGCCATCAATCTCTTCTCAACACATCACACATAAATAATTAATCACATCGCCTTTTGTTATCCCTTTTATTTCATCATTAGAATTAATCGATGTGGACAAGTCAACCCATCACCAATCCCGTTACTCCTAAACATATATCACAAGGAAATACACGCATTCCATACACTTAACAAGAGTTTAGAAATCCACTTGCCTCAAATAGTCAAACAACCATTGGGACTTGAGCCTCCCCTTTTCGTTGAACTCCCAACTCAAAGCAATCTATTCAAATAAATGACTACAATAAGATTTCAAAACTAACAACACTCATATTACTATGTGTTTAGCTTTGACCCAAAAATTCACCAAAATTTATAGTCAAGTTTGTAATCTTGATGTCTATTAACATAAAAATTCTCATATTTTTCAAATTTCAAACCTAGAGTTGAGTTTCAGTTTCTCCAATATACTAGATATAATAATATTCATATAACTTTATACCTTTACATTTAATTACATATGATAATTTATCAAACTAAGATAATTATATAATATGGTGAATATAAGACATATTTGAAAATTAAAAAAAATAAGAACCATTACGTTAATCTCTATATTCCATATATACATACCTATAATCCATAAATAATTAAGAATGTCAATTGGCAAAATTGGCAATCATCGGCCAATGATTGCCATTGATGATTTAAACCTAATTTTTTCATATGTGTTTTTCTCTTTCCCACATATTAATAATAATAATAATTTACCTTATAATAATATTTATACATATTTATAATCTCAAGTTCACAAGTTCACATATTAGTATAAATTATACACGTTTTAACCTAAAAATCTATTCCTAGTTACACAAAAATTTAATAGAAAAGATA
The DNA here is from genome assembly GCA_027789145.1 of Solanum arcanum. Taxonomy (NCBI): domain Eukaryota; kingdom Viridiplantae; phylum Streptophyta; class Magnoliopsida; order Solanales; family Solanaceae; genus Solanum; species Solanum arcanum. Next base: position 52,286,019 of record CM050937.1, read on the forward strand.
AGAATAATTACCTTGATATCTCGAGATAAAAATATTGATTTTTCTCCTCCTTTTCCCTTTTCTTTTCTCCCTTTCTTTTCTTTTCTTCTCTGTTCTTTTTTTCACATCGTTCTTTTTTTTTTTTCTCAGCCGTCACAAGCTTTTATAATTTTAGGGCACTTTGCCCCTTTTTTTTATTATTTTATTCATTTATTTCATTAATTACTTTTCTATTTTTTTTTTAATTATTTTTTTAGCAATAAAATAATCTTTTATTAAATCTAAAATCATTTCACTCATTGTTACAAGTCATATAAATTATTTATAAAATCTACTAAAAAGGTTATTATAAAAATAATAGTTGAAATTTCTAAAACGACTAAGAGGGTCGTTACAGTTAATAATTTGTTATAAATTTCTCTTTTTATATCAGTAATAAGACTTTTTAATATATAGAATAATAATATCTTATAATCAACATCATCGTTTAATAGGTATGTTTCCATTTTTATTACTTTCATTTTTCACTAAAATTTTATTCCTTCCAACCTCTTAATAAATTATACTTGCTTATTATGCATAAATAATGATTTAATAATCATCTCGTCTGGTCGCTACTACAGCTTTATTCTTTGATTAGTTACCCTAACAGCGCCTCAACTTTGTTTACTCCCCTAAACGGCCTCCTCTCGCCAATTGCTTTCAACCTTAGGATGGCATAGTCTGGGCATACTTATTCGAAGAATATTTCTGTAGCAAACTTGCTAAAAATGGTTATTAGAACATTATTCAAACATGATAAACAATTATAATTAACAAGAGATTTTCAGGAATAAATTAATTTAGCTACTCATGAATATAAAATGGTATACCTGTTCTTGTAGATCATCTGTCAAAGTTGATTTGTTTTCCATAGTTATTTAATTATCTAGCTCTGATACCAATGGAAGGGGGAAGCGGATTTTTAGAGAGAGAAGAGGAAGATGGAAGATTGATATTTTATCAATGAGGGAAACCCTCTATTTATACACAATAATATTACATCTTTGGCCATTATGGCCGACACTTTACTTTACACTTGGCCTTTGCAAATTTGGCCGACAAAAACAAACAAAAACTTAGTGGCCTATCTTTATTATTGGCCGACACTTACTATTTACTTTACGACTTTTATACAATTTGGCTTTTTACAGCCGACGCAACACGACAAAAATAAAAATTATTACTTTTTACATATGGCTGATATTCAGCCGACACAAAATTTTAACAAAATTCAAAAGCTATCAACAATCAGATAGAAATAATGCAATATGGAACAGTAGACTAAATAAAAATTGGACACCTAAACCAGCAAATGAACAATACAATTTCTTAGATTTAGATTGTGTCGCAGATATAAATAAAGCAATATTATTATGGATAGGAAATATGTCTAAACAGTTAATAGATAACAAAATAGAAACAGCGAAAACACCAAGATACATAGAAAGAACATTCGTAGGAACAACAAAATTATGGATAGAAAATCTACCCTCGGAAAGTTTAGAAGTACTGAGGAATGATAAGAAAATGGATGGATCCGCATCAGCAACAAATATAGATGTACTAGATAAATATGAATCAGCAATGTCACAACCCAAATCGGGGCCGCGACTGGCACCCACATTTACCCTCCTATGTGAGCGAACCAACCAATCTAAACCTTAACATTTCAATATATAACAACAGAAAGTAATGCGGAAGACTTAAACTCATTAATAAAATCAATAACTATTATTAATATCCCCAAAATCTGGAAGTCATCATCACAAGAACATCTACAATCAAATGACTAAACTAAGAATGTCTAAGAACTAAAAATACATAAAAGCTAGTCCATGCCGGAGTTCAAGGCATCAAGACTTGAAGAAGAAGATCCACCAAGCTAGACGTATTAGCTCACCCCGAATTTCCTGTAGTAAGACCGCTTGAATCACTGCTGAGTTGAAGATGACGGAACGTTCGCTGTATTACACCAATAACAAAGAAGAAAAACATAAAAGTAGGGGGGGTCAGTACAACCACAAGTACTGAGTAGATATCATCGGCCAACTCAAAATAGAAAACAGTATATATCAGTTAATATCATAAATCAACTATAAAACTCAACATGTAGCAACAACAAGTACTATAATCATCAATAAGTACCATTAAGTTCATCCATGAGGGCTCAAGCCTCAATACCATGCTCATTTGGGAATTAAGTTCATTATGTTGAGTATATTCTCATCTTTCACAATTCATTAATCATATTCCTCTTGTGTCGGTACGTGACACTCCGCTCCCTCATATTCATTAATCCTCTTGTGTCGGTACGTGACACTCCGATCCCCTAAATCTACGTGTCGGTTCGGGACACCCGATCGCCTACATCTACCAGTCGGTTCGTGACACCCGATCCCCTAAATCTACGTGTCGGTTCGTGACACCCGATCCCCTAAATCTACGTGTCGGTTCGTGACACCCGATCCCCTATATGTGTCGGTACGTGACACTCCGATCCCCTAATTCTACGTGTCGGTTCGTGACACCCGCCCCACTAATACTATGTGTCGGACGGTGCCACTCCGCTCCACTACTTCTCATTATACCCGTTCACCAAGTCTTCTCTATACCAAGGCATCATCAATCCCATTACTTTAATTCATCAAGCCTTCTTTTATACCAAGGCCTTATCATTAACAAGTAGATTAAAGTTTCTTTCAAGATTTGGGATTCAATAGCTTCACATGCTTATTTATTCATAATTACATAATAACATCATTCATGCAAGCATACAATTAAGCATATAGAAGGGTTTTACAATACTACTAACATATATCATTCGCTATTAAGAGTTTACTACGAATAGCATGAAAACCATAACCTACCTCCAATCAAGAATTGGAATCAACAAGCAATTTCCCAAGCTTTGATATTCTTCTTCCTCGCTCGACTCTCTCTCTCCCAATCGATTCAATCTGCCTCTTCTCGTTTCTTTTCTTTTTCTTATTCAAACCCTCTTCCTTTTACCCTAATTCTATATAATTAGGAATGAAAGATGGTAATAATGACCACTAATTAACTTAAGGTTACCTAATTTAACCCCAAGTAATTAGATTTATTAATAATAACCCTCAAACTTTATAATTAAGGAAAGAATAGTCCAAAACGCCCCTTAAAACGAGGAAAGAAATCCTAAACCGCCTGGGATCACAAGAACCCGCGGACGGGTCGTGCGTGGTGCGACGGTCCGTCGCGGTGGTCGCCGCGCCTCCCAGGTTTCGGTGGTCGCGGCGTCACCCTGGCGGACGGCCCGTCCTCGCCCTCCGCTACGACGGCCGAGACCCGCTTCTTGTACCAAATTCTCAAAAGTTGAAGTGTTTTGCATCGGTACTCACGACGGTTAAATCGTCGTGGATGTGACGGTCCGCTCGCCATTTCGTTCGAAGTTCGTAGAGTCGATTTTCAGTACCCAAATTAAAAATTCTAAGTGTCATGGGATGAACACCCACGACGGTCCGTCGAGCCTGCGACGGTCCGTCGTTGGCTCCGTGGTTTCAGCCGCTTTTTCTCAATTTGTTCTCAACTCTAAAACGACTAAACAGTCGTTACAATAGATACCAATTTACCCATCGCTTGTCCCCGAACGATCAAAAGAAGAAAACAATGGCGAAAAGGAGTACCTGAATCAGAAACAGATGTGGGTATTTCTCTTGCATATCCGCCTCCTTCTCCCAAGTAGCCTCTTCAACCGGTCGATTCTTCCATTGAACTTTGATGGATGCAATTTCTCTCGACCTCAACTTGCGAACCTCTCTATCTAATATAGCAACCGGTTCCTCTTCATAAGTCAAGTTCTCATCCAACAAAACTGAATCCCAACGGATGATGTAGTTTCCATCTCCATGGTATCTTTTCAACATGGACACATGGAATACCGGATGTACTCCTGACAGCCCGAGGGCAAGGCTAACTCATAAGCCACCTCCCTATTCGCTAAGCACTTCAAATGGTCCAATATACCTTGGACTTAACTTACCTCTTTTACCAAACCCCCTCACCCCTTTCATCGCTGAAACCTTCAACAAGACTTGTTCACCCTCCATGAACTCCAAGTCTCTAACCTTTCGGTCCTGCATACTCCTTTTGTCTACTTTGCGCCGCTAGAAGCTTTTCTTGAATAGACTTCACTTTCTCTATCGATTCCTCAAAAGATCAAGACCCCAAGGTCTAACCTCGAATGCATCAAACCAACCAATGGGAGATCTACATCTCCTCCCATACAATGCTTCAAATGGAGCCATGTCAATGCTTGAGTGATAGCTATTATTGTATGAGAACTCCGCTAAGGGTAAGAAGCTATCCCAATGGCCACCAAACTCTATCACACATGCACGAAGCATATCCTCCAAGACTTGAATCGTTCGCTCAGACTGACCATCGGTCTGAGGATGGAACGCAGTACTAAGGTCCAACCTAGTACCCAATTCCGCATGCAATGTTTTCCAAAACTTAGAAGTAAATCACAGACTCTATCCGATATGATGGAGAGTGGAACTCCATGCAATCGAACAATCTCGAGATATAGATCTTGGCTAACTTCTGCGTTGTAAGTTACCTTGACCGAATAAAATGAGCGGACTTAGTTAACCTATCAACAATCACCCAAATGGAGTCATACTTACCCAATGTCTTTGGAAGACCAACCACGAAGTCCATTGCGATTCTCTCCACTTCCATTCAGGAATGGGCATTCTCTCAAGTGTTCCTCCGGCCTTTGGTGTTCATATTTCACTTGTTGACAGCTTGGACACTTGGCAATAAAGTCAACAATATCACGCTTCATTCTACTCCACCAAAAGTGTTGCTTTAGGTCACGGTACATCTTGGTTGCACCGGATGTATAGAATACCTTGAGCTATGAGCTCGCTGAATAGTGTTGATCAAATCATCAACTCGGGTACACATACCCTTCCCTTAATCCTCAAAACACCTTCCTCATCAATTGTTGCTTCTTTAGCCTCTCCTTGCAACACTTTGTCTCGGATTCGCCTTAGTTTCTCATCATCAAACTGCTTTCCCTTAATCTTGTCAAGAAAAGAAGATCTCGACTCCACACTAGCTAACAATCCTCCCTTCTCATTTACTTCTAACCTCATCAAATCGTTAGCCAAAATCTGCACTTCTCTAGCCAATGGGCGCCTAGAAGCTTGCAAATGAGCTAGACTTCCCATGCTTCCCGCCTTTCTACTCAAAGCATCCGCTACAACATTCGCTTTCCCTGATGATACAAGATAGTGATATCGTAGTCCTTTAGTAGTTCCATCCATCTCCTTTGTCTCAAGTTCAAATCTTTCGAGTAAAGACGCATCAAGGCTACGATGATCCATGTAGACTTCACACTTAACCCCATACAAATAGTGTCTCCATTGTTTTAGTGCAAATACTACCGCGGCCAACTCCAAATCATGGGTCGGATAGTTACGCTCATGCACCTTTAATTGCCTCAAGCATAAGCAATCACATTTTTCTCTTGCATTAACACTGCACTCCAACCTGCATAGGATGCATCACAAGAAACAATGAAGTCTTTACCCTCTATTGGCAAGGTAAGAATTGGTGCGGTAGTTAACAAAGTCTTAAGCTTCAAAGCTTTCCTCACATTCATCCTGACCATACAAATGGAACATTCTCGCTTAGTCAAGTTCACAATTGGGAAGCAATAGAAGAGAATCCCTTGACAAATCAAGTGTAGTAGCTAGCTAACCCAACAAAACTTCTTATTTCTGACACATTAGTGGGTCTCACCCAATTCTTCACTGTCTCAATCTTAGATGGATCTACCATCACTCCATCCTTAGAAACTACGTGCCCCAAGAAGGACACCGCATCTAGCCAAAACTCACACTTAGAGAATTTGGCATAAAGCTTTTCCTCCCTCAACATTTCCAATACCATTCTCAAATGCTCTTCATGTTCCTTCTTGCTCTTCGAGTATACCAATATATCATCAATAAATACGATCACGAAAAGGTCCAAATATGGCTTAAAGATCCCGTTCATCAAGCTCATGAACGCAGCAGGGGCATTCGTAAGACCAAAAGACATCACTACAAATTCGTAATGCCCATACCTCGCTCAAAAGCGGTCTTTGGCACATCCGCTGATCGTATTTTCAATTGATGATAACCGGATCTCAAGTCAATCTTAGAGAAGACACATGCACCTTGTAGTTGATCGAACAAGTCATCAATTCGAGGAAGAGGATACTTGTTCTTGATAGTTACCTTGTTCAACCGCCGTAGTCTATACACATTCGAAAACTCCCATCCTTCTTCTTTACAAACAAAACCGAGCACCCTGGGGATGCACTTGGTCTAATGAAGCCTTTATTCAATAACTCTTGAAGTTGTGCCTTTAACTCTCTTAACTCCGGGAGCCATTCTATAAGGGTATAGAAATGGGCGAGTACCGGTTCAAGATCAATGCAAAAGTCAATATCCCTATCCGTGGCATACCAGAAGATCTACGGAACACATCCAAAAACTCACGGACTACCAAACCGACTCAATTGAGGGTACTTGGATAGTGTCATCCTTAAGATGTGCCAAGAAAGCTAAACACCCTTTACTAACCATTTTCTTAGCACGAAGAAAGGATATGATACGCACCGGATTAGAAGTGTAGTCGCCTCCCACACTAACGGATTCGCCTGTGCTTGGCTAACGCCACCGCTTTAGCATTACAATCCAAAATTGCAAAATTCGGAGAAAGCCAAGTCATACCTGCATTACATCAAAATCACCCATTTCTAAGATAACCAAATCTACGTAAGTGTTGCTCCCCACAAAATTCACCAAACAAGACCTATACACTTTTTCAACTACCACAGACTACCCACCGGAGTAGAAACACGAATAGGCATATCAAGTAATTCACAATGTAGATTTAGACCATTAGCAAATGATGAAGATACATAGGAAAACGTGGAGCTGTGGTCAAATAATATAGATGCCATGCAATCACAAACCAAAAGATTACCCGTGATAACAAAGATCAGACGCCTCCGCTTCAGATCTCCCAGGAAAGCGTAACAATGGGCCCTATCGCTTGTCCGTCCATTGCCCCTACCATGTTGCGTAGTAGTGGCTCCGCTTTGCCCTTCACCTCTGCCGCTTTGGTGACCACCATTACCTCGGCCACCACGCCTCCGTAATAACGACCTCTACCATTACCACCTCTACCTCTAGCTATTGGGGTCTATAACTTTGTTTGGGACAATTCCTCCTAATATGTCCAGCCTCCCCACATCCATAACACTCTCTAGAGTCAAGCATAGGTCTCTCGCAGAAGTGTTGACCGGTCCGAGGTGGTCCCCAACTACACCTGTAGTGAAGACTCAATATGTCGAACCGAGTAGCCTCCGTAAGTCTGTCCTCTAGTATACTAACTATTAAACTCACCTCCCTTTCGAAACCTTTTTGATGTCGAAGTTGTGGTGAAGTCATCTGGCTTCACTCCTTCCACCTCTATCACAAAGTCTACCACCTCTTGGAAGGATTTTGCCGTTGCCGCTACCTGTAAGGCCGAAATCCGCAACTCTGATCTCAACCCCTTCACAAAACGGCGGATCCGTTCTTGTGGACTGAAACAGAGTTGAGTGGCATACCTTGATAAAGCACGAAACTTAGCCTCATAAGCGTTAACCGTCATCCTACCTTGCTCGAGACTCAAGAACTCATCCCTTTTTCTATCTCTCAAAGTCCTTGGGATATACTTCTCCATAAACAGAGTAGAGAAGGATGCCCAAGTCATAGGTGGTGCCTCTGTTGGTTGACACTCAACATGTGAACGCCACCACATTTTGGCGTTCCCTTGAAACTGATAGCTCACGAACTCGACACCAAACCTCTCTACTATACCCATCTTGTGTAGTAGCTCATGACAATCAACCAGAAAATCGTAGGCATCCTCTCGATTACGCACCTTAAAGACCTGGAGGTTTCAATTTCAAGAACTTACCAAAAGTTCATGTTGATCGCTTGTCATAATAGGCCCGGAGTCGACGTGGAAATGTGCCCATTCCCAATGGTGCATCCATGCGGGAGCCATAGTAGCCGCGCATGTCGTACCTCAAACCGGAGGTGTTGGTGCGTAAACCCCTGGAGGTGCTCGACCGCGGATCGATAACCCGCTAAGATAAGCGAGAACCTCGATTGATCATATCCGGGGTAGGTTGAGGTGGCATTTCCTCATTCTCAGACTTGCTCATTCACCCCATCCTCCCCTTCTCTTATCACCTCTTCCGTCGGTGGAGGAGTCACCGCCCTAGCATCACATGGGCTAGGTGCTCGTCCTCTTCCTCTAGAGGACGTCCTCCCACGACCTCTACCACGGCCTCCTGCCGTTGTTCTCCCTCGAGCCACACCCCCAAAGGGCTGGCTCAGACGCTTCTTGTCTCACGGTGTTGTTGTTGGCGCTGGTCGTGGCTCTAGTTCTAACCATCCGCGAAATAGAGTGAAGATGGTCGATACCACCAGATCGCCTAGATACCAATTGGACTCAAGTAGTAGCACGAAAGAAAGAATGAAAGAGTGAAATTTTCCTAAAGTCTTATAGCCTCTCAAGGAATAGTAAAGGCGCCCCCTACCGCTCCTTAAGACTCTACTAGACCTGTTCTTGTGTGATGAGACCAACGAACCTAATGCTCGATACCAAGTTTGTCACGACCCAAATCGGGCCGCGACCGCACCCACATTTACCCTCCTATGTGAGCGAACCAACCAATCTAAACCTTAACATTTCAATATATAACAACAGTAAAGTAATGCGGAAGACTTAAACTCATTAATAAAATCAATAACTATTATTAATATCCCCAAAATCTGGAAGTCATCATCACAAGAACATCTACAATCAAATGACTAAACTAAGAATGTCTAAGAACTAAAAATACATAAAAGCTAGTCCATGCCGGAGTTCAAGGCATCAAGACTTGAAGAAAAAGATCCACCCAAGCTAGACGTATTAGCTCACCCCAATTTCCTGTAGTAAGACTGGCTTGAATCACTGCGGAGTGGAAGATGACGGATCGTTGGCAGTATTACACCAATAACAAAGAAGAAAAACATAAAAGTAGGGGGGGTCAGTACAACCACAAGTACTGAGTAGATATCATCGGCCAACTCAAAATAGAAAACAGTATATATCAGTTAATATCATAAATCAACTATAAAACTCAACATGTAGCAACAACAAGTACTATAATCATCAATAAGTACCATTAAGTTCATCCATGAGGGCTCAAGCCTCAATACCATGCTCATTTGGGAATTAAGTTCATTATGTTGAGTATATTCTCATCTTTCACAATTCATTATTCATATTCCTCTTGTGTCGGTACGTGACACTCCGCTCCCTCATATTCATTAATCCTCTTGTGTCGATCGCGACACTCCGATCCCCTAAATCTACGTGTCGGTTCGTGACACCCGATCCCCTACATCTACGTGTCGGTTCGTGACACCCGATCCCCTAAATCTACGTGTCGGTTCGTGACACCCGATCCCCTAAATCTACGTGTTGGTTCGTGACACTCGATCCCCTATATGTGTCGGTACGTGACACTCCGATCCCCTAATTCTACGTGTCGGTTCGTGACACCCGTCCCACTAATACTATGTGTCGGAACGTGACACTCCGATCCACTAATTCTCATTATATCCGTTCATCAAGCCTTCTATACCAAGGCATCATCAATCCCATTACTTTAATTCATCAAGCCTTCTTTATACCAAGGCCTTATCATTAACAAGTAGATTAAAGTTTCTTTCAAGATTTGGGATTCAATAGCTTCACATGCTTATTTATTCATAATTACATAATAACATCATTCATGCAAGCATACAATTAAGCATATAGAAGGGTTTTACAATACTACTAACATATATCATTCGCTATTAAGAGTTTACTACGAATAGCATGAAAACCATAACCTACCTCCACCGAAGAATTGGAATCAACAAGCAATTTCCCAAGCTTTGATATTCTTCTTCCTCGTTCGACTCTCTCTCTCTCCCAATCGATTCAATCTGTCTCTCTTCTCGTTTCTTTTCTTTTTCTTATTCAAACCTCTTCCTTTTACCCTAATTCTATATAATTAGGAATGAAAGATGGTAATAATGACCCACTAATTAACTTAAGGTTACCTAATTTAACCCCAAGTAATTAGATTTATTAATAATAACCTCAAACTTTATAATTAAGGAAAGAATAGTCCAAAACGTCCCTTAAAACGAGGAAAGAAATCCTAAACCGCCTGGGATCAAGAACCCGTGACGGACGTGGTCGCCGTGGTGCGACGGTCCGTCGCGGTGGTCGCCGCGCCTCCAGGTTTCAGAATCATGACGCCCGTCACCCCTGTGGACGGTCCGTCCTGCCCCTCCGTCATGACGGTCGAGACCCGTTCTTGTACCAAATTCTCAAAAGTTGAAGTGTTTTGAACGGGTACTCACGACGGTTCGTCGTGGATGTGACGGTCCGCTCGCCATTTCGTTCACGAGTTCGTAGAGTCGATTTTCAGTACCCAAATTAAAAATTCTAAGTGTCATGGGACGGAACACCCACGACGGTCCGTCGAGCCTGCGACGGTCCGTCGTTGGCTGCGTGGTTTCAGCCAGTTTTTCTCGAATTTGTTCTGCAACTCTAAAACGACTAAACAGGTCGTTACAAGCAATAAGAAATGAATTTGGAGGTATGACTACAGATATAAGAGAACAAAATAGAGAAAAAATAATAAATAGACAACTAATGACAAAATTAGCTATATGTAAAATGGAGGGGGGAAGCGGATTTTTAGAGAGAGAAGAGGAAGATGGAAGATTGATATTTTATTAATGAGGGAAACCCTCTATTTATACACAATAATATTACATCTTTGGCCATTATGGCCGACACTTTACTTTACACTTGGCCTTTGCATATTTGGCCGACACAAACAAACAAAAACTTAGTGGCCTATCTTTATTATTGGCCGACACTTACTATTTACTTTACGACTTTTATACAATTTGGCTTTTTACAATGATTTAAATACACGACAAAAATAAAAATTATTACTTTTTACATATGGCTGATATTCAGCCGACACAAAATTTTAACAAAATTCAAAATACTCTTTTTTTTTTTTTTTTCGAATGGAGGGGGGAAGCGGATTTTTTTAGGGAGAGAAGAGGAAGATGGAATATTGATATTTTATTAATGAGGGAAACCCTCTATTTATACACAATAATATTACATCTTTGGCCATTATGGCCGACACTTTACTTTACACTTGGCCTTTGCATATTTGGCCGACACAAACAAACAAAAACTTAGTGGCCTATCTTTATTATTGGCCGACACGTACTATTTACTTTACGACTTTTATACAATTTGGCTTTTTACAGCCGACGCAACACGACAAAAATAAAAATTATTACTTTTTACATATGGCTGATATTCAGCCGACACAAAATTTTAACAAAATTCAAAATACTCTTTTATTTTTTTTAAATCCCGTTACTACCATAGGTGTTTTTAATTTTTCCCATTTATCTTCTGGTAAGCAATTATATTTACATATATTCGCTTCTGCTCCTGTATCTATCATAGGGGTATAATATCTGTTGTGATATCCTTCTACTATAATTTTTGCAAGTATAAATATTTTCATTAATCATTTTGTCCTTTTTATAATTATTTTCTTATTTTGGCAAGTTATTGTTAATTGTTCATTTTCTATGTTGTATGGTCTAACTTTTTCTAACCATTTTATTCCTAATGTAATATTATGATCTCCTTGGTATCAGAGCTAGATAATTAAATAACTATGGAAAACAAATCAACTATGACTGATGATCTACAAGAATAGGTATACCATTTTATATTCATGAGTAGCTAAATTAATTTATTCCTGAAAATCTCTTGTTAATTATAATTGTTTATCATGTTTGAATAATGTTCTAATAACCATCTTTAGCAAGTTTGCTACAGAAATATTCTTCGAATAAGTATGCCCAGACTATGCCATCCTAAGGTTGAAACCGGTAGGCAGAGGAGGCCGTTTAGGGGAGTAAACAAAGTTGAGGCGCTGTTAGGGTAACTAATCAAAGAAGAAAGCTGTAGTAGTGACCAGACGAGATGATTATTAAATCATTATTGATGCATAATAAGCAAGTATAATTTATTAAGAGGTTGGAAGGAATAAAATTTTAGTGAAAAATGAAAGTAATAAAAATGGAAACATACCTATTAAACGATGATGTTGATTATAAGATATTATTATTCTATATATTAAAAAGTCTTAATACTGATATAAAAAGAGAAATTTATAACAAATTATTAACGTATGAAATAATAGAAATAACAACTCAAGGTTGGACTGAGTTAACTATACAAAGTATAGAAGATGAACTTCACTTTGACATATATGATTTATATGATGATTTAGATATTGGAGACTAAATATGACTGAACATTGGCTAAGGCGATATGGTAAAAATTACAGGTTAAAAAAGATTAAATATCAAGAAAAATTAAGCAAGCTTTTTAAAATATTATATAAAAGGTTATGATAAATAAAAATAAAAAACTAAAATAACAAAAACTAAGATAGACAAAAAAGTACGAAAAATATGGAAAAAATTAAAATACTTATATATAGAATATCAATTATCACAACTAGTCAAAACAGATAATGATAAAAAAGATCATTTGATAAATATAATTTCAAAAACAGAATACAAATATGTTTGCTATTTGAAGAAACAATATGAACGAAGAAAAATATAAACAACAATTAATAGAAAAATAATGGAACAAATAACTAAAAGAACAAGAGTTACAACATAGAAAAAGAAGGTTAGAAGAAAATATATTAGCAGGAGTATGTAATAAATCAATACTAGCACAAAGAAAAGATATATTAAGGTTAGAATTAGAATTAGATTGTCTTGAATATGAATTACAACATAATATAATACATAGATCATAATGAACAAAGAAGAGTTTGCATGAGACTAAAAACATATGAAAACCAAGATGGAATGATAATAAAAATAGTATTTTCAAATTTAGGAACAAGATATAAGAAAATAGGAAATAACTTATACTTAATGCTAGAAAAAGAAACAAAGAAAATTAGAAGATAGTTTAACAATATGGTAAGAATAACAAAAGAAAATGAAGAAATAGATAAATCAAAAGAAATTGAAAAATAAAAACACAAGCAAAACAAGAAGTAAAAATTTAGAAGAAATAAAAATACAAGAATAAGTGAATTAGAAAATGAATTAGCTAGGTTAAAATTATTATATGAAAATAAACAAAAAAAAAAGAAAAAGATAAAGAGCTAGAATTAACAAATGAAATAAAACAAATGGAACAAAAACTAAATGAAGATCAAAATGAAGATATTGAAGTAAATGAAATAGATGGAAATGAAAATGACCAACAATCGTAAATAAGCGATATAAGTGAAACATATACGTAAATTCTAGAATGTATAAATAAACCAAAAAAATTAGAAAAATAAACACAGGAGATATGAATAGGCCTAGTACGTCAAGAGTTAAAACCCAGGATAATAGTCCCGAAATAGTCCTAGAGTTAGTCCTAGGAGGACACCACCAACTTATTATACGTAAAGCTATCAACAATCGATAGAAATAATGCAATATGGAACAATAGACTAAATAAAAATTGGACACCTAAACCAGCAAATGAACAATACAATTTCTTAGATTTAGATTGTGTCGCAGATATAAATAAAGCAATATTATTATGGATAGGAAATATGTCTAAACAGTTAATAGATAACAAAATAGAAACAGCGAAAACACCAAGATACATAGAAAGAACATTCGTAGGAACAACAAAATTATGGATAGAAAATCTACCCTCGGAAAGTTTAGAAGTACTTAGGAATGATAAGAAAATGGATGGATCCGCATCAGCAACAAATATAGATTGTAACGACCTGTTTAGTCGTTTTGAGCAGCAGAATTAATTCTGGAAAAACTGGCTGAAACCACGGACCCAACGACGGACCGTCACAGGCCCGACGGACCGTCGTGGGTGTTTCGTTCCATGACACTTAGAGTTTTGAAATTGGGTATTAAAAATCGACTCTCTGAACTTCGTAACGAAATGGCAGAACGGACCGTCACATTCACGACGAACCGTCGTGAGTACCCGTTGCAAAACACTTCAACTTTTGAGAATTTGGTACGAGAAACGAGTTCCTGACCGCCATGACGGAGGAACAGGACGGACCGTCACCATCGTGACGGGCCGTCCACAGCCACGTGGTCGAGGGAGTCGCGACCTGGGTGACGGACCGTCGCAGCATGACGGCCCATCACGGGTTGCGCAAATTCCCGTGCTTTAGGATATCTTTCCTCGCTTTAAGGGACGTTTTGGACTATTCTTTCCTTAATTATAAAGTTTGAGGGTTATTATTATTAAATCTAATTACTTGGGGGTTAAAATAGGTAACCTTAAGTTAATTAGTGGGTCATTATTACCATCTTTCATTCTTAATTATATATGAATTAGGGTAAAAGAAAGAGGGTTGGAATAAGAAAAAGAGAAAAGAAAAGAGAGAGATAGATTGATCGATTGAGAGAGTCGAACAAGGAAGAAGAATATCAAAGCTTGGGAAATTGCTTGTTGATTCAATTCTTCGGTGGAGGTAGGTTATGGTTTTCATGCTATTCGTAGTAAACTCTTAATAGCGAATGATATATGTTAGTAGTATTGTAAAACCCTTCTACATGCTTAATTGTATGCTTGCATGAATGATGTGAATATGTAATTACGAATAAATAAGCATGATGAAGCTATTGAATCCCAAATCTTGAAAAGAAACCCTAATCTACTTTGTTAATGATGATGCCTTGGTATAGAAGAAGGCTTGATGAATTAAAGTAATGGGATTGATGATGCCTTGGTATAGAGAAGGCTTGATGAACGGATAGAATGAGATTAGTGGATCGGAGTGTCACGTTCCGACACATAGTATTAGTGGATCGGAGTGTCACGTTCCGACACATAGTATTAGTGGATCGGAGTGTCACGTTCCGGCACATAGTATTAGGGGATCGGAGTGTCACGTACCGACACATATAGGGGATCAGAGTGTCACGTTCCGACACATATAGGGGATCGGAGTGTCACGTTCCGACACATATAGGGGGTCGGAGGGTCACGCTCCGACACATATAGGGGATCGGAGTGTCACGTTCCGACACATATAGGGATCGAGTTTCACGTGCATCGACACATAGTGGTAGGGGATCAGAGTGTCACGTACCGACACAAGAGGAAGAAAGATAATGAATCGTGAAAGATGAGAATATACTAAACATAATGAACTTAATTTCCAAATGAGCATGGTATTGAGGCTTGAGCCCTCATGGATGAACTTAATGGTACTTATTGATGATTTTAGTACTTGTTGTAGTTACATGTTGAGTATTGTAGTTGATTTTATGATATTATCTGATATATACTGTTTTCTATTTTGAGTTGGCCGATGATATCTACTCAGTACTTGTGGTTGTACTGACCCCCTACTTTTATGTTTTCTTCTTTGTTATTTGTGGATTGCACCAAACGGTCCGTCACCTTCAACTCAATAGTAGATCTAGCCGCCTTCACTACCTTCGAAATTCAGGGTGAGCTAATGCGTCTAGCTTGGACTGGATCTTCATCTTCAAGTCTTGATGCCTTGAACTTCCGGCATGGACTAGCTCTTATGTATTTTTAGCTTTTAGAATACTCTTAGTTTAGTCATTTGATCGTAGATGTTCTTGTGGTGATGACTTCCAGATTTTGGGGAATAATAGTTATTGATTTGGTTTTTATTAATGAGTTAAGTCTTCCGCATTATTTTCTGTTGATATTATATTGAAAATGTTAAGGTTTAGATTGGTTGGTTCGCTCACATAGGAGGGTAAATGTGGGTGCCAGTCGCGACATCGGTTTTGGGTCGTGACAAACTTTGTATAAGAGCTTTAGGTTCGTTGGTCTCATCAAACAAGAACAGGTATAGTAGAGTCTTAAGGAACGGTAGGGGGACGCCTTTACTTTTCCTTGAGAGGCTATAAGACTTTAGGAAAATTTCACTCTTTCATTCTTCCTTTCGTGCTACTACTTGAGTCCAATTGGTATCTAGGCGATACGAATTTGTATCTGACCATCTTCACTCTCTTTCGCAGATGGTTAGAACTAGAGCAACGACTACGCCAACACCAACACCGGCCAGACAAGAAACAACTGAGCCAGCCACTGGGGCTGTGGCTCGAGGGAGAACAGCGGCAAGGGGCCGTGGTAGAGGTCGTGGGAGGACGTCCTCTAGAGGAAGAGGACGAGCATCTAGTCCATCTGGTGCTAGGGCGGTGACTCATCCACCGACCGAAGAGGAAGTGAGAGAGGGTGAGGAAGGGGAAACTGAATAAGTACAGAATGAGGGATTGCCTCCCCAACCTACCCCAGACATGATCAATCAGGTTCTTGCTTATCTTAGTGGGTTATCTGATCAAGGTCAAGCACCTCCAGTGGTTTCTGCACCAACACCTCCGGTTTCAGAGGTACGACATGCTGCCACTATGGCTCCCCGCATGGATGCCTCATTGGAGATAGGCACATTTCCACGTCTGACTACTGGACCGATAATGACAAATGATCAGCACGAACTTTTCAGTAAGTTCTTGAAATTGAAACCTCCAGTCTTCAAGGGTGCAGAATCTGAAGATGCTTATGATTTTCTGGTTGATTGTCATGAGCTACTACACAAGATGGGGATAGTAGAACGGTGTGGCGTTGAGTTCGTAAGCTATCAGTTTCAAGGGAACGCCAAAATGTGGTGGCGATCCCATGTTGAGTGTCAACCGACAGAGGCACCACCTATGACTTGGGCCTCATTCTCTAGTTTGTTTATGGAGAAGTATATCCCCCGGACTTTGAGGGATAGGAAAAGGGATGAGTTCTTGAGCCTAGAGCAAGGTAGGATGTCGGTTAATGCTTATGAGGTTAAGTTTCGTGCACTATCCAGATATGCCACTCAACTTTGTTTCAGTCCACAAGAGCGGATTCGCCGGTTTGTGAAGGGGTTGAGATCAGAGTTGCGGATTTCGGCCTTACAGGTAGCGGCAGCGGCAAAATCCTTCCAAGAGGTGGTAGACTTTGTGATAGAAGTGGAAGGAGTGAAGCCAGACGACTTCACCACAACTTCGACATCAAAAAGGTTTCAAAAGGGAAGTGAGTTTAATAGTTCGTATACTAGAGGAGTGCACTGAGGCTACTCGCCGACCAATTCAGTCTTCACTACAGACTGTAGTTGGGGGTCCACCTCAGAACAGTCAACACTTCTCCGAGAGACCTATGCCTGACTCCAGAGAGTGTTATGGATGTGGGGAGATTGGACATATTAGGAGGAATTGTCAAAAACAGAGTTACAGACCCCCAATAGCTAGAGGTAGAGGTGGTCATGGTAGAGGCCGTTTTTCTGGAGGACGTGGTGGTCGAGGAAATGGTGGTCACCAAAATGGCCGAGGTGATGGGCAAACTGGAGCCACTACATCACAACATGGTAGGGCAAATGCATGCATTTAACGATAGGGCCCATTGTTACGCTTTCACTGGGCGGTGCAAGCGGAGGCATCCGATCTTTGTCATCACAGTAATCTTTTGGTTTGTGATTGCATGGCTTCAGATTGTTTGATCCTGGATCCACATTTTCTTATGTATCTTCCTCATTTGCTAATGGTCTAAATTTACATTGTGAATTACTTGATATGCCTATTCGTGTTTCTACTCCGGTGGGTGAGTCTGTGATAGTTGAAAAAGTGTATAGGTCTTGTTTGGTGACTTTTGTGGGGAGCAACACTTATGTAGATTTGGTTATTCTAGAAATGGTTGACTTTGATGTAATTCTGGGTATGACTTGGCTTTCTTCGAATTTTGCGATCTTGGATTGTAATGCTAAAACTGTGACGTTAGCCAAGCCTGGGACAGATCTGTTAGTGTGGGAGGGTGACTACACTTCTAATCCGGCGCGTATCATCTCCTTTCTTCGTGCTAAGAAAATGGTTAGTAAAGGGTGTTTAGCTTTCTTGGGCCATCTCAAGGATGACACTACCCAAGTACCTTCGATTGAGTCGGTTTCGATAGTCCGTGAGTTTTTGGACGTGTTCCCTGCAGATCTTCCTGGTATGCCACCAGATAGGGATATTGACTTCTGTATCGATCTTGAACCGGGCACACGCCCCATTTCTATACCCCCGTATAGAATGGCTCCCGCGGAGTTAAGAGAGTTAAAGGCACAACTTCAAGAGTTATTGAACAAAGGCTTCATTAGACCAAGTGCATCCCCTTGGGGTGCTCCGGTTTTGTTTGTGAAGAAGAAGGATGGGAGTTTTCGAATGTGTATAGACTACAGACAACTAAACAAGGTAACCATAAAGAACAAGTATCCTCTTCCTCGCATTGATGACTTGTTCGATCAGTTACAAGGTGCTTGTGTCTTCTCTAAGATTGACTTGAGATCTGGTTATCATCAATTGAAAATACGGGCAACGGACGTGCCAAAGACTGCTTTTCGAACGAGGTATGGGCATTACGAATTTGTAGTGATGTCTTTTGGTCTTACGAATGCCCCTGCTGCGTTCATGAGCTTGATGAACGGGATCTTTAAGCCATATTTGGACCTTTTCGTGATCGTATTTATTGATGATATATTGGTATACTCAAAGAGCAAGAAGGAACATGAAGAGCATTTGAGAATGGTATTGGAAATGTTGAGGGAGAAAAAGCTTTATGCCATGTTCTCTAAGTGTGAGGTCTACACGGATCATCGTAGCCTTCAGTATGTCTTCACTCAGAAAGATTTGAACTTGAGACAGAGGAGATGGATGGAACTACTGAAGGACTACGACATCACTATTTTGTATCATCCGGGGAAGGCGAATGTTGTAGCGGATGCTTTAAGTAGGAAGGCGGGAAGCATGGGAAGTCTAGCTCACTTGAAAGCTTCTAGGCGCCCATTGGCTAGAGAGGTCCAGACTCTAGCTAATGACTTGATGAGATTAGGAGTAAATGAGAAGGGAGGATTGTTGGCTAGTGTGGAGTCAAGATCTTCTTTTCTTGACAAAATTAAGGGAAAACAGTTTGATGATGAGAAACTAAGGCGAATCCAAAATAAAGTATTGCGAGGGGAGGCTAAGGAAGCACAAATCGATGAGGAAGGTGTTTTAAGAATCAAGGGAAGGGTATGTGTACCCCGCGTCGATGATTTGATCAACACTATTCTGATAGAGGCTCATAGTTCATGGTATTCTATACATCCGGGTGCGACCAAGATGTACCGTGACCTCAAGCAACACTTTTGGTGGAGTAGAATGAAGCGTGATATTGTTGACTTTATTGCTAAATGTCCAAACTTTCAACAAGTAAAGTATGAACACCAAAGGCCCGGAGGAACACTTCAGAGAATGCCCATTCCTGAATGGAAGTGGGAGAGAATTGCAATGGAATTTGTGGTTGGTCTTCCAAAGACATTGGGTAAGTATGACTCCATTTGGGTGGTTGTTGATAGGTTAACTAAGTCTGCCCATTTTATCCCGGTCAAGGTGACTTACAATGCAGAGAAGTTAGCCAAGATCTATATCTCAGAAATCGTTCGATTGCATGGGGTTCCACTCTCCATTATATCGGATAGAGGTACGCAGTTTACTTATAAGTTTTGGAAAACATTGCATGCAGAATTGGGTACTAGGTTGGACCTTAGTACTGCGTTCCATCCTCAGACTGATGGTCAGTCTGAGCGAACGATTCAAGTGTTCGAGGGTATGCTTCGTGGATGTGTGATAGAGTTTGGTGGCCATTGGGATAACTTCTTACCCTTAGCGGAGTTTTCATACAATAATAGCTATCACTCAAGCATTGATATGGCCCCATTTGAAGCATTGTATGGGAGGAGATGTAGGTCTCCCATTGGTTGGTTTGATGCCTTTGAGGTTATACCTTGGGGTACTGATCTGTTAAGAGATTCGATGGAGAAAGTGAAGTCTATTCAAGAGAAGCTTCTAGCGGCGCAAAGTAGACAAAAAGAATATGCAGATCGAAAGGTTAGAGACTTAGAGTTCATGGAGGGTGAACAAGTCTTGTTGAAAGTTTCACCAATGAAAGGGGTGATGCGGTTTGGTAAAAGGGGTAAGCTAAGTCCGAGGTACATTGGGCCATTTGAGGTACTAAAGCGAGTAGGGGAGGTGGCTTATGAATTAGCCTTACCTCCAGGGCTGTCCGGAGTGCATCCGGTATTCCATGTGTCTATGCTAAAAAGATATCATGGGGATGGAAACTACATCATCCGTTGCGATTCAGTTTTGCTTGATGAGAATCTGTCTTACGAGGAGGAACCGATTGCTATCTTAGATAGAGAAGTTCGCAAGTTGAGGTCAAGAGAGATTGCATCCATCAAGGTGCAATGGAAGAATCGACCGGTTGAAGAGGCTACTTGGGAGAAGGAGGCAGATATGCAAGAAAAATACCCACATCTGTTTACAGATTCAGGTACTCCTTTTCGCTATTGTTTTTCTTCTTTTGATCGTTCGGGGACGAACGATGGGTAAATTGGTATCTATTGTAACGACCTGTTTAGTCGTTTTGAGCAGCAGATTTTAATTCTGGAAAAACTGGCCAAGACCACGGGCGCTGCGACGGACCGTCACAGGCACGACGGCCCGTCAAGGGTACATCGTTTAAGCATACTTAGAACTCTGAAATTGGGTACTGAAAATCGACTCTCTGAACTTCAGGACGGAGGTGCAGGACGGACCGTCACTGGTGTGACGGGCCGTCACAGTTCACCTAGATTTTGGGAGGCTGCGACGACCACCGTGACGGACCGTCACAGGCACGACGGCCCGTCACAGGTTGCGCAAATCCCAGGCGGAATGGGATTCCTCTACACGTTTTAAGAGTCGTTTTGGACTATTCTTTCCTTAATTATAAAGATTGAGGGTTAATATTAATAAATCTAATTACTTGGGGGTTAAAATAGGTAACCTTAAGTTAATTAGTGGGTCATTATTACCATCTTTCATTCTTAATTATATATGAATTAGGGTAAAAGAAAGAGGGTTTGAATAAGAAAAAGAAAAGAACAGAAAGAGAGGAGAAACGAACGAGTAGAGAGAGAGAAACGAAGAGGATAGCAAGGATTGTGAGAAGATAGCTTGTTGATTCAATTCTTCGGTGGAGGTAGGTTATGGTTTTCATGCTATTCGTAGTAAACTCTTAATAGCGAATGATATATGTTAGTAGTATTGTAAAACCCTTCTACATGCTTAATTGTATGCTTGCATGAATGATGTGAATATGTAATTACGAATAAATAAGCATGATGAAGCTATTGAATCCCAAATCTTGAAAAGAAACCCTAATCTACTTTGTTAATGATGATGCCTTGGTATAGAAGAAGGCTTGATGAATTAAAGTAATGGGATTGATGATGCCTTGGTATAGAGAAGGCTTGATGAACGGATAGAATGAGATTAGTGGATCGGAGTGTCACGTTCCGACACATAGTATTAGTGGATCGGAGTGTCACGTTCCGACACATAGTATTAGTGGATCGGAGTGTCAAGCCCGACACATAGTATTAGGGGATCGGAGTGTCACGCATCGACACATATAGGGGATCGGAGTGTCACGTTCCGACACATATAGGGATCGGAGTGTCACGTTCCGACACATATAGGGATCGGAGTGTCACGTCCCGACACATATAGGGGATCGGAGTGTCACGTTCCGACACATATAGGGGATCGGAGTGTCACGTACCGACACATAGTGGTAGGGGATCGGAGTGTCACGTACCGACACAAGAGGAAGAAAGATAATGAATCGTGAAAGATGAGAATATACTAAACATAATGAACTTAATTTCCAAATGAGCATGGTATTGAGGCTTGAGCCCTCATGGATGAACTTAATGGTACTTATTGATGATTTTAGTACTTGTTGTAGTTACATGTTGAGTATTGTAGTTGATTTTATGATATTATCTGATATATACTGTTTTCTATTTTGAGTTGGCCGATGATATCTACTCAGTACTTGTGGTTGTAATCGACCCCTACTTTTATGTTTTCTTCTTTGTTATTTGTGGAATGCAGCAAACGCCCGTCAACTTCAACTCAATAGTAGATCTAGCCGCCTTCACTACCTTCGAAATTCAGGTGAGCTAATGCGTCTAGCTTGGACTGGATCTTCATCTTCAAGTCTTGATGCCTTGAACTTCCGGCATGGACTAGCTCTTATGTATTTTTAGCTTTTAGAATACTCTTAGTTTAGTCATTTGATCGTAGATGTTCTTGTGGTGATGACTTCCAGATTTTGGGGAATAATAGTTATTGATTTGGTTTTTATTAATGAGTTAAGTCTTCCGCATTATTTTCTGTTGATATTATATTGAAAATGTTAAGGTTTAGATTGGTTGGTTCGCTCACATAGGAGGGTAAATGTGGGTGCCAGTCGCGAAATCGGTTTTGGGTCGTGACACAATAATGACTATAGCTATAAAGAAATTGATATAGAAGAAGATTTAGAGATAGTAAAAGAAAGATTAAGCACTTCAAGCGTACCAAATACATTGACAAGAGCTACCTCATCAAGGATGAGTACATCTAAAAGAAAATATGAAATTCCACAAAACTTATTGGATAAAGAAGAAATAACACCATATCATTATTTCATAACAGGAATAATAGACCAAAGAAAATATAAAATATTAATAAATACAGGACAAGAAGAAAATTATATAACAAGAGAGTTAGTATTAGAAGAAGAAATTATAAGAACAGGATATACATGCCCTGGACTACCTAGTGAGATAGTAAACACGAATGAAGAAACAACAGAAAAAGAAATAATTATAGGAGGAATACCCTTAGTAATACAATTCAAAATATACCAAGGAGATCATAATATTACATTAGGAATAAAATGGTTAGAAAAAGTTAGACCATACAACATAGAAAATGAACAATTAACAATAACTTGCCAAAATAAGAAAATAATTATAAAAAGGACAAAATGATTAATGAAAATATTTATACTTGCAAAAATTATAGTAGAAGGATATCACAACAGATATTATACCCCTATGATAGATACAGGAGCAGAAGCGAATATATGTAAATATAATTTCTTACCAGAACATAAATTGTAACGACCTGTTTAGTCGTTTCGAGCTGCAGATTTAATTCTGGAAAAACTGGCCAAGACAACGGGCACTGCGACGGACCGTCACAGGCACGACGGCCCGTCGAGGGTGCATCGTTTCAGCATACTTAGAATTCTGAAATTTGGTACAGAAAATCGACTCTCTGAACTCCATAACGAACCGGCAGGACGGACCGTCACAGGGGTGACGGACCGTCACAGTCCACTTAAGAAGTAATGGCTGCGACGACCTGCGTGACGGACCGTCGCAGGCATGACGCCCGTCACAGTCGCGTAGTCCCAAATAATCGGATTTCTTTCCACGTTTTAAGGGGCGTTTTGGACTATTCTTTCCTTAGTTATAAAGATTGAGGGTTAATATTAATAAATCTAATTACTTGGGGGTTAAAATAGGTAACCTTAAGTTAATTAGTGGGTCATTATTACCATCTTTCATTCTTAATTATATATGAATTAGGGTAAAAGAAAGAGGGTTTGAATAAGAAAAAACGAGCAGAAAGAGAGGAGAAACGAACGAGTAGAGAGAGAGAAACGAAGAGGATAGCAAGGATTTTGAGAAGATAGCTTGTTGATTCAATTCTTCGGTGGAGGTAGGTTATGGTTTTCATGCTATTCGTAGTAAACTCTTAATAGCGAATGATATATGTTAGCAGTATTATAAACCCTTCTATACGCTTAATTGTATGCTTGCATGAATGATGTGATTATGTAATTATGAATAAATAAGCATGATGAAGCTATTGAATCCCAAATCTTGAAAGAAACTTTAATCTCCTTATTAATGATAATGCCTTGGTATAAAAGAAGGCTTGATGAATTAAAGTAATGGGATTGATGATGCCTTGGTATAAAGAAGGCTTGATGAACGAATATAATGAGATTAGTGGATCGGAGTGTCACGTTCCGACACATAGAATTAGGGGATCGGAGTGTCACGTTCCGACACATATAGGGGATCGGAGTGTCACGTACCGACACATATAGGGGATCGGGTGTCACGAACCGACACGTAGAATTAGGGGATCGGAGTGTCACGTACCGACACATATAGGGGATCGGGTGTCACGAACCGACACATAGAATTAGGGGATCGGAGTGTCACGTACCGACACATAGTATTTAGTGGGACGGTTGTCACGAACCGACACGTAGAATTAGGGGATCGGGTGTCACGTACCGACACATATAGGGGATCGGAGTGTCACGTTCCGACACATATAGGGGATCAGAGTGTCACGTTCCGACACATATAGGGGATCGGAGTGTCACGTTCCAACACATATAGGGGATCGGAGTGTCACGTTCCGACACATGTAGGGGATCGGAGTGTCACGTACCGACACAAGAGGAATAAAGATAATGAATCTTGAAAGATGAGAATATATTCAACATAATGAACTTAATTCCCAAATGAGCATGGTATTGAGGCTTGCGCCCTCATGGATGATCTTAATGGTACTTATTGATGATTATAGTACTTGTTGTTGTTACATGTTGAGTTTATAGTTGATTTATGATATTAACTGATATATACTATTTTCTATTTTGAGTTGGCCGATGATATCTACTCAGTACTTGTGGTTGTACTGACCCCCTACTTTTATGTTTCTTCTTTGTTATTTGTGGAATGCAGCAAACGTTCCGTCAACTTCAACTCAACAGTAGATCAAGCCAGTCTTCACTACCTTCGGAAATTCAGGGTGAGCTAATGCGTCTAGCTTGGACTGGATCTTCTTCTTCAAGTCTTGATGCCTTGAACTTCCGGCATGGACTAGCTAGTATTTTTTTTAGCTTCTTAGACAGTTTTAGTTTAGCAATTTGAGATAGATGTTCTTGTGATGATGACTTCCAGATTTTGGGGATAATAATAATAGTTTTGAATGGTTTTATTAATGAGTTAAGTCTTCCGCATTATTTTCTGTTGTTATATATTGAAATGTTAAGGTTTATATGGGTTGGTTCGCTCACATAGGAGGGTAAATGTGGGTGCCAGTGGCGGCCCCGTTTTGGGTCGTGACATAAATGGGAAAAATTAAAAACACCTATGGTAGTAACGGGATTTAACAATGAAGGAAGTATGATTAAATACAAAGCAAAAAATATAAAAATACAAATATGGGATAAAATACTAACAATAGAAGAAATGTATAATTTTGAATTTACTACAAAAGATATGTTATTAGGAATGCCATTTCTAGATAAATTTTATCCACACATAATAACAAAAACACATTGGTGGCTTACTACACCATGCGGAAATAAGATAGGAGCAAAAAGGGTAAATAATAAACAACGAAAACCTATGGAATGGATAAAAGGATGTGAAAAGATAAACCAAGAAATGGAAAATATAAATAATAAACAAATAACGCAATTAGAAATTATTATATTTGCTATAGACAAAGTCAAATTAATTAATGAACAACTAGAACGATTATATAGTGAAGATCCATTACGAGGATGGGAAAAACATAAGACAAAAGTAAAAATTGAATTAATAGATGAAAATAGCATAATAACACAGAAACCATTAAAACTTAAAAAAGATGTAGAATATCATTTTGACGATAAAGATAAAAAACATATAAGAAATATTAAGAATTTATGTAAAAAATTACCAAAACTATATTTTCCTGATGAAAATAAAACATTTACTTATATTGTCGAAACAGATTCGAGTGATCATAGTTACCGAGGAGTTTTAAAATACAAATATGAAAAAGAAAAAATAGAACACCATTGTAGATATTATTCAGGATCTTATTCAGAAGCACAAATAAAATGGAAAATAAATAGAAAAGAATTATTCGCATTATATAAGTGTTTATTAGCATTTGAACCATATATTGTCTACAATAAATTTATTGTAAGAACAGATAACACACAAGTAAAATGGTGGATAACAAAAAAGTTAGATGATTCAGTTACAACAAAGGAAATAAGGAGATTAGTATTGAATATATTAAATTTTACATTTACAATTGAAATAATTAAGACTGACAAGAACCTTGTTGCAGACTACCTATCAAGAAAAAGGAACTCAAACTGAACAAGATACAATAGAAGAAATACTCAAAGCAATTACTACACTTTCTACGAAGGTGGACAGTATGGGAAAAGAGTTACAAAATCTGAAAGCTAACGATCAAAGACATGACTCTAAAAATGCGGAGCTACGTCGTTCGGCGGACGGTAAAAAGCCAGAACTAGAAGGAGACGTTGGGAAACTCCATAAAACCCATGACAATGTTTGTTTAAATGCAGCTACAGCAAGCACATCTACAACAAAAGGAGCCAGTGGAATAAGATATACAAATTTAAATATGAACAAAATCTTCGATAAACCATTTATTCCAAAGAACCAAAAAGACTCATTATTTATACCACCACAAATACATACTTACTCAGAAAGTTTGAACCAAGATAAAAAAGCCTACAACCACATAACCCGCTCATATATTGAAAACCTTTATAAAATCCAAAATTATTTGAACTCAACACCTAGATCTCCAACTACCAAAGACCCTAATACTGATTTTATAACCCAAAAGCTACAAGGATATAATAAGTTAATAGCACAACCAGGTACCAATGCAAATCTAGTAAAAACATGTTATAGTTATGGATTACTTAGTACAGTTTATACCCACACAGGAGATGAAATATCTACCATACCAGAGCTATATAAAGCCTTTATGAACTATAAAAGAATTACTAAAGGAACATTGTTTTATATAAAGTTTTATTCAGCACCAGCAGAGATATTATTTGATGAGATAAAACCAATTATACAAGTCATAAAAATTGGTTTGACCAGAGATATGATAATTCCAGAAGATATCGGAATACAACAAGAAATACAAAAGGTTGAGATACCAGAATTCTACGCCAACAAAAGAGTTATAGGGATAGCAACTATCCTAAATGAACTAACTAACAATTATTTAAACGGAAATTCAATATGGAGCTATTATGTACGAGAACAAGTTATGATATATTCAAATTCTAAAGAAATCAGAGAACAAGATATGGAAGAGATACGCCAATGGATACTTAGTCTACTCAAGCCAGAGCAAAAACCAACAACAAGAGCATTAAGGAAAGGGTTTATTTCAGAAGAATTATTGACGAGATATTGCAAAATTATTGGAAAAAAATACCCCGACCATATATGTTCAAAATGTCAAGGAGAAGATAATTTCATACCAGACGTTCAAATCGAATAAAAAAAAAGAGTATTTTGAATTTTGTTAAAATTTTGTGTCGGCTGAATATCAGCCATATGTAAAAAGTAATAATTTTTATTTTTGTCGTGTTGCGTCGGCTGTAAAAAGCCAAATTGTATAAAAGTCGTAAAGTAAATAGTAAGTGTCGGCCAATAATAAAGATAGGCCACTAAGTTTTTGTTTGTTTGTGTCGGCCAAATATGCAAAGGCCAAGTGTAAAGTAAAGTGTCGGCCATAATGGCCAAAGATGTAATATTATTGTGTATAAATAGAGGGTTTCCCTCATTAATAAAATATCAATCTTCCATCTTCCTCTTCTCTCTCTAAAAATCCGCTTCCCCCCTCCATTGGTATCAGCGCTAGATAATTAAATAACTATGGAAAACAAATCAACTATGACAGATGATCTACAAGAACAGGTATACCATTTTATATTCATGAGTAGCTAAATTAATTTATTCCTGAAAATCTCTTGTTAATTATAATTGTTTATCATGTTTGAATAATGTTCTAATAACCATCTTTAGCAAGTTTGCTACAGAAATATTCTTCGAATAAGTATGCCCAGACTATGCCATCCTAAGGTTGAAACCGGTAGGCAGAGGAGGCCGTTTAGGGGAGTAAACAAAGTTGAGGCGCTGTTAGGGTAACTAATCAAAGAAGAAAGCTGTAGTAGTGACCAGACGAGATGATTATTAAATCATTATTTATGCATAATAAGCAAGTATAATTTATTAAGAGGTTGGAAGGAATAAAATTTTAGTGAAAAATGAAAGTAATAAAAATGGAAACATACCTATTAAATGATGATGTTGATTATAAGATATTATTATTCTGTATATTAAAAAGTCTTAATACTGATATAAAAAGAGAAATTTATAACAAATTATTAACGTATGAAATAATAGAAATAACAACCCAAGGTTGGACTGAGTTAACTATACAAAGTATAGAAGATGAACTTCACTTTGACATATATGATTTATATGATGATTTAGATATTGGAGACTAAATATGACTGAACATTGGCTAAGGCGATATGGTAAAAATTACAGGTTAAAAAGATTAAATATCCAAAAAAATTAAGCAAGCTTTTTAAAATATTATATAAAAGGTTATGATAAATAAAAATAAAAATACTAAAATAACAAAAACTAAGATAGACAAAAAGTACTGAAAAATATGGAAAAAATTAAAATCCTTATATATAGAATATCAATTATCACAACTAGTCAAAGCAGATAATGATAAAAAGATCATTTGATAAATATAATTTCAAAAGCAGAATACAAATATGTTTGCTATTTGAAGAAACAATATGAACGAAGAAAAATATAAACAACAATTAATAGAAAAAATAATGGAACAAATAATCAAAAGAACAAGAGTTACAACATAGAAAAAGAAGGTTAGAAGAAAATATATTAGCAGGAGTATGTAATAAATCAATACTAGCACAAAGAAAAGATATATTAAGGTTAGAATTAGAATTAGATTGTCTTGAATATGAATTACAACATAATATAATACATAGATCATAATGAACAAAGAAGAGTTTGCGATGAGACGAAAAAACATATGAAAACCAAGATGGAATGATAATAAAAATAGTATTTTCAAATTTAGGAAGAAGATATAAGAAAATAGGAAATAACTTATACTTAATGCTAGAAAAAGAAACAACAAAATTAGAAGATAGTTTAACAGCTATGGTAAGAATAACAAAAGAAAATGAAGAAATAGATAAATCAAAAGAAATTTAAAAAATAAAAACACAAGCAAAACAAGAAGTACAAAATTTAGAAGAAATAAAAAATACAAGAATAAGTGAATTAGAAAAGGAATTAGCTAGGTTAAAATTATTATATGAAAATAAACAAAAATAAAAAGAAAAAGATAAAGAGCTAGAATTAACAAATGAAATAAAACAAATGGAACAAAAACTAAATGAAGATCAAAATGAAGATATTGAAGTAAATGAAATAGATGGAAATGAAAATGACCAACAATCAGAAATAAGCGATATAAGTGAAACATATACAGAAATTCTAGAACAGATAAATAAACCAAAAAAATTAGAAATAAACACAGGAGATATGAATAGGCCTAGTACGTCAAGAGTTAAAACCCCAGATAATAGTCCCAGAAATAGTCCTAGAGTTAGTCCTAGGAGGACACCACCAACTTATTATACAGAAAGCTATCAACAATCAGATAGAAATAATGCAATATGGAACAGTAGACTAAATAAAAATTGGACACCTAAACCAGCAAATGAACAATACACCCCGACCATATATGTTCAAAATGTCAAGGAGAAGATAATTTCATACCAGACGTTCAAATCGAAAAAAAAAAAAAAAAAAGAGTATTTTGAATTTTGTTAAAATTTTGTGTCGGCTGAATATCAGCCATATGTAAAAAGTAATAATTTTTATTTTTGTCGTGTTGCGTCGGCTGTAAAAAGCCAAATTGTATAAAAGTCGTAAAGTAAATAGTAAGTGTCGGCCAATAATAAAGATAGGCCACTAAGTTTTTGTTTGTTTGTGTCGGCCAAATATGCAAAGGTCAAGTGTAAAGTAAAGTGTCGGCCATAATGGCCAAAGATGTAATATTATTGTGTATAAATAGAGGGTTTCCCTCATTAATAAAATATCAATCTTCCATCTTCCTCTTCTCTCTCTAAAAATCCGCTTCCCCCCTCCATTGGTATCAAAGCTAGATAATTAAATAACTATGGAAAACAAATCAACTATGACAGATGATCTTGTCACGACCCAAAACCGAGCCGCGACTGGCACCCACATTCACCCTCCTATGTGAGCGAACCAACCAATCTAAACCTTAACATTTTAATACATAACAACAGAAAATAATGCGGAAGACTTAACTCATTAATAAAACAATTCAAAACTATTATTATTATCCCCAAAATCTGGAAGTCATCATCACAAGAACATCTATCTCAAATTGCTAAACTAAAACTGTCTAGGAAGCTAAAACTAATACTAGCTAATCCATGCCGGAAGTTCAAGGCATCAACACATGAAGAAGAAGACCCAGTCCAAGCTAGACGCATTAGCTCACCCTGAATTTCCGAAGGTAGTGAAGACTGGCTAGATCTACTGTTGAGTTGAAGTTGACGGGCGTTCTTTGCATTACATAAATAACAAGGAAGAAAACATGAAAGTAGGGGTCAAGACAACCACAAGTCTTGAGTAGATATCATCGGCCAACTCAAAATAGGGAACAGTATATATCAATAATAATATAAATCAACTACAATACTCAACATGTAGCAATAATACATGAATTCATCAATAACTACAACCGAGTTCACACATGAGGACTCAAGCCTCGATACCATACTCATTTGGGAATTAAGTTCATTAGATTGAGTATATTCATTATCTTTAAAGATTCATTATCTTTCTTCCTCTTGTGTCGATGCGTGACACTCCACTCTCTATTTCTATCCTGGTGCCTAACGTGGCACTCCGATCCTCATATACTATCCTGGTACCGAAACGTGGCACCCGATCCATATTCTATCCTGGTGTCGGAACGTGACACTCCGATCCTCATATTCATTCTATCCTGGTACCGGAACGTGGCACCCGATCCTCATATTCATTCATCTTACTATCCTGGTACCGGAACGTGGCACCCGATCCATATTCTATCCTGGTGTCGGAACGTGACACTCCGATCCTCATATTCATTCTATCCTGGTACCGGAACGTGGCACCCGATCCCCTAATTCATCAAGCCTTCTTTTATACTAAGGCATCATCATTAACAAGTGAATTAGGGTTCTTTCAAGATTTGGGATTCAAAACTTCATCATGCTCATATAATTACATATATATATCATATTCATACAAGCATACAATTAAGCACATAGTAGGGTTTACAATACTATCAACACATATCATTCACTATTAAGAGTTTACTACAAGTAGCATGAAATAAACCATAACCTACCTCCACCGAAGAATTGAATCAACAAGCTATCTTCTCAAAATCCTTGCTATCCTCTTCGTTTCTCTCTCTCTCTATTCGTTCGTTTCTCCCTCTCTTTCTGTTCTTTTCTTTTTCTTATTCAAACCCTCTTTCTTTTACCCTAATTCATATATAATTAAGAATGAAATATGGTAATAATGACCCACTAATTAACTTAAGGTTACCTATTTTAACCCCCAAGTAATTAGATTTATTAATATTAACCCTCAAGCTTTATAATTAAGGAAAGAATAGTCCAAAACGTCCCTTAAAACGTGGAAAGAAATCCGATTCTGACTGGGACTACGCGACCTGTGACGGGCCGTCATGCCTGCGACGGTCCGTCACTCAGGTCGTCGCAGCCTCTTAAAACTCAAGTGGACTGTGACGGTCCGTCACCCCTGTGACGGTCCGTCCTGCCAGTCGTTACGGAGTTCAGAGAGTCGATTTTCAGTACCAAATTTCAGAATTCTAAGTGTCATGGAACGAAACCTCTGTGACGGACCGTCGTGCCTATGACGGTCCGTCGTGGTGTCTGTAGTCTAGGCCAGTTTTTCCAGAAATAAAATCTGCTGCTCAAAACGACTAAACGGGTCGTTACAATAGATACCAATTTACCCATCGTTCGTCCCCGAACGATCAAAGGAAGAAAAACAAGGGCGGAAGGAAGTACCTGAATCTATAAACAGATGTGGGTATTTTTCTTGCATGTCTGCCTCCTTCTCCCAAGTAGCCTCTTCAGCCGGTCGATTCTTCCATTGAACCTTGATGGATGTAATTTCTCTCGACCTCAACTTGTGAACCTCCCTATCTAATATAGCAACCGGTTCCTCCTCATAAGTCAAATTCTCATCAAGCAAAACTGAATCCCAACGGATGATGTAGTTTCCATCTCCATGGTATCTTTTCAACATGGATACATGAAATACCGGATGTACTCCGGACAGCCCTGGAGGTAAGGCTAATTCATAAGCCACCTCCCCTACTCGCTTTAGTACCTCAAATGGTCCGATATACCTTGGACTTAGCTTACCTCTTTTGCCAAACCGCATCACCCCTTTCATGGGTGAAACCTTCAACAAGACTCGTTCACCTTCCATGAACTCTAGGTCTCTAACCTTTCGATCTGCATACTCTTTTTGTCTACTTTGCGCCGCCAGAAGATTTTCTTGAATAGATTTCACTTTCTCCATCGAATCCCTCAACAGATCGGTACCCCAAGGCCTAACCTCAAATGCATCAAACCACCCAATGGGAGATCTACACCTCCTCCCATACAATGCTTCAAATGGGGCCATATCAATGCTTGAGTGGTAGCTATTATTGTATGAAAACTCTGCTAAGGGTAAGAAGCTATCCCAATGGCCACCAAACTCTATCACACATGCACGAAGCATATCCTCCAACACTTGAATCGTTCGTTCGCATCGATCATCGGTCCGAGGATGGAACGCAAGACTAAGGTCCAACCTAGTACCCAATTCCGTATGCAATGTTTTCCAAAACTTAGAAGTAAACTGCGTACCTCTATCTGATATGATGGATAGTGGAACCCCATGCAATCGAACGATTTCTGAGATATAGATCTTGGCTAACTTCTCTGCATTGTAAGTCACCTTGACCGGGATAAAATGAGCAGACTTAGTTAACCTATCAACAATCACCCAAATGGAGTCATACTTACCCATTGTCTTTGGAAGACCAACCACAAAGTCCATAGCAATTCTTTCCCACTTCCATTCCTGAATGGGCATTCTCAAGTGTTCCTCCGGGCCTTTGGTGTTCATACTTTACTTGTTGACAGTTTGGACACTTGACAATAAAGTCAACAATATCACGCTTCATTCTACTCCACCAAAAGTGTTGCTTTAGGTCACGGTACATCTTGGTCGCACCCGGATGTATAGAATACCGTGAACTATGAGCCTCTGTCAGAATAGTGTTGATAAAATCATCGACGCGGGGTACACATACCCTTCCTTTGATTCTCAAAACACCTTCCTCATCGATTTGTGCTTCCTTAGCCTCTCCTCGCGATACTTTATCTTGAATTCGTCTTAGTTTCTCATCATCAAACTGCTTTCCCTTAATCTTGTCGAGAAAAGAAGATCTCGACTCCACACTAGCCAACAATCCTCCCTTCTCATTTATTTCTAACCTCATCAAGTCGTTAGCCAGAGTCTGAACCTCTAGCTAAGGGGCGTCTAAAAGCTTGCAAATGAGCTACACTTCCCATGCTTCCCGCCTTTCTACTTAAAGCATCCGCTACAACATTCGCTTCCCGGATGATACAAGATAGTGATATCGTAGTCCTTTAGTAACTCCATCCATCTCCTCTGTCTTAAGTTCAAATCTTTACGAGTGAAGACATCTTTGAAGGCTACGATGATCCGTGTAGACCTCACACTTAACCCCATATAAATAGTGTCTCCATTGCTTTAATGCGAACACTACCGCGGCCAATTCCAAATCGTGGGTCGGATAGTTACGTTCATGCACCTTTAATTGCCTTGAAGCATAAGCAATCACACTCTTCTCTTGCATTAGTACTGCACTCCAACCCGAATAGGATGCATCACAATAAACAATGAAGTTTTTACCTCTACCGCAAAGTAAGAATTGGTGCGGTAGTCAACAAAGTCTTAAGCTTCAAAGCTTTCCTCACATTCATCCGACCATACAAAGGGAACATTCGCTTAGTCAAGTTCACAATTGAGAAGCAATAGAAGAGAATCCCTTGACGAATCGGCGGTAGTAACTAGCTAACCCCACGAAACTTCTTATTTCTGACACATTAGTGGGTCTCACCCAATTCTTCACTGTCTCAATCTTAGATGGATCTACCATCACTCCATCCTTAGAAACTACGTGCCCCAAGAAGGACACCGCATCTAGCCAAAACTCACACTTAGAGAACTTGGCGTAAAGCTTTTTCTCCCTCAACATTTCCAATACCATTCTCAAATGCTCTTCATGTTCCTTCTTGCTCTTCGAGTATACCAATATATCATTAATAAATACGATCACGAAAAGGTCCAAATATGGCTTAAAGATCCCGTTCATCAAGCTCATGAACGCAGCAGGGGCATTCGTTAGACCAAAAGACATCACTACAAATTCGTAATGCCCATACCTCGTTCGAAAAGCTGTCTTTGGCACATCTATCGCTCGTATTTTCAATTGATGATAACCGGATCTCAAGTCGATCATAGAGAAGACACAAGCACCTTGTAACTGATCGAACAAGTCATCAATGCGAGGAAGAGGATACTTGTTCTTTATGGTTACTTTGTTTAGTTGTCTGTAGTCTATACACATTCGAAAACTCCCATCCTTCTTATTTACAAACAAAACCGGAGCACCCCAAGGAGATGCACTTGGTCTAATAAAGCCCTTGCTCAACAACTCTTGAAGTTGAGCCTTTAACTCTCTTAATTCGGCGGGAGCCATTCTATACGGGGGTATAGAAATGGGGCGTGTGCCCGGTTCAAGATCGATACAGAAGTCAATATCCCTATCCGTGGCATACCAGAAGATCTGCAGGAACACATCCAAAAACTCACGGACTACCGAAACCGACTCAATTGAGGGTACTTGAGTAGTGTCATCCTTGAGATGTGCCAAGAAAGCTAAACACCCTTTACTAACCATTTTCTTAGCACGAAGAAAGGATATGATACGTACCGGATTGGAAGTGTAGTCACCCTCCCACACTAACGGATCTGCCAGGCTTGGCTAACGCCACCGCTTTAGCATTACAATCCAAGATCGCAAAATTCGGAGAAAGCCAAGTCATACCTGCATTACATCAAAATCAACCATTTCTAGAATAACCAAATCTACATAAGTGTTGCTCCCACAAAAGTCACCAAACAAGACCTATATACCTTTTCAACTATCACGCACTACCCACCTGAGTAGAAACACGAATAGGCATGTCAAGTAATTCACACGGTAAATTTAGACCATTAGCAAATTAAGAAGATACATAAGAAAACGTGGATCCAGGATCAAACAATACATAAGCCATGCAATCACAAACCAAAAGATTACCTCGTGATGACAAAGATCGATGCCTCCGCTTGCATCGCCCAGTGAAAGCGTAACAATGGGCCCTATCGTTAAATGCGTCCGTTGCCCCTACCATGTTGTGATGTAGTGGCTCCAGCTTGCCCATCACCTCTGCCGCTTTGGTGACCACCATTACCTCGACCACCACGCCCTCCGTAAAAACGGCCTCTACCATGACCACCTCTACCTCTAGCTATTGGGGTTCTCAGAACTCTGGTTTGGACAATACCTCTTAATGTGTCCAACCTCCCCACATCCATAACACTCTCGGGGTTCATGCATAAGTCTCTCGGAGTAGTGTTGACCGTTCTGAGGTGGTCCCCCAACTACAGTCTGTAGTGAAGACTGAATTGGTCGACTTGCGTAACCTCCGGAGCTCTGTCCTCTGGAGTGAGAACCATTAAACTCACCTCCCCTTCAAAACCTTTTTGATGTCGATGTAGTGGTGAAGTCATCTGGCTTCACTCCTTCCACCTCTATCACAAAGTCTACCACCTCTTGGAAGGATGTTGCCGTAGCCGCTACCTGTAAGGCTGAAATCCGCAATTCTGACCTCAACCCCTTTACAAAACGGCGGATTCGTTCTTGTGGACTGAAACAGAGTTGAGTGGCATACCTTGATAAAGCACAAAACTTAGCCTCATATGCGTTAACCGCCATCCTACCTTGCTCGAGACTCAAGAACTCATCCCTTTTTCTGTCTCTCAAAGTCGTTGGGATATACTTCTCCATAAACAGAGTAGAGAAGGATGCCCAAGTCATGGGTGTGGCCTCTGTCGGTTGACACTCGACATGTGATCGCCACCACATTTTGGCGTTCCCTTGAAACTGATAGCTTACGAACTCAACGCCAAACCGTTCTACTATCCCCATCTTGTGTAGTAGCTCATGACAATCAACCAGGAAATCATAAGCATCTTCGATTCTCGCACTTTGAAGACCAAGGTTTCAATTTCAAGAACTTATCAAAAGTTCGTCTTGATCGCTTGTCATTATCGGTCCAAAGAGTCAGACGTGGAAATGTGCCTATCTCTAATGAGGCATCCATGCGGGGAGCCATAGTAGCCGCATGTCGATTCTCTCAAACCGGAGGTGTTGGTGCGAAACCATTGGAGGTGCTCGACCGTGATCAGATAACCCGCTAAGATAAGCGAGAACCTGATTGATCATCTCTGGGGTAGGTTGGGGTGGCAATTCCTCATGTTGCGCTTGTTCATTCTCCCCTTCCTCACCCTCTCTTATCATCTCTTCAGTCGGTGGAGGAGTCACCGCCCTAGTATCAGATGGGCTAGGTGCTCGTCCTCTTCCTCTAGAGGACGTCCTCCCACGACCTCTACCACGGCCTCTTGCCGCTGCTCTTCCTCGAGCCACAGCCCCAGTGGCTGGCTTAGACGTTTCTTGCTGTGCCGTTGTTGCTACTGGTGCGGTCATTGCTCTAGTTCTAACCATCTGCGAAATAGAGTGAAGATGGTCAGATACCACCAGACGCCTAGATACCAATTGGACTCAAGTAGTAGCACGAAAGAAAGAATGAAAGAGTGGAATTTTCCTAAAGTCTTATAGCCTCTCAAGGAAAAGTAAAGGCGTCCCCCTACCGTTCCTTAAGACTCTACTAGACCTGTTCTTGTGTGATGAGACCAACGAACCTAATGCTCTGATACCAAGTTTGTCACGACCCAAAACCGAGCCGCGACTGGCACCCACATTCACCCTCCTATGTGAGCGAACCAACCAATCTAAACCTTAACATTTTAATACATAACAACAGAAAATAATGCGGAAGACTTAACTCATTAATAAAACAATTCAAAACTATTATTATTATCCCCAAAATCTGGAAGTCATCATCACAAGAACATCTATCTCAAATTGCTAAACTAAAACTGCTCTAGGAAGCTAAAACTAATACTAGCTAATCCATGCCGGAAGTTCAAGGCATCAAGACTTGAAGAAGAAGACCACCCAAGCTAGACGCATTAGCTCACCCCGAATTTCGAAGGTAGTGAAGACTGCTAGATCTACCGTTGAGTTGAAGTTGACGGAACGCTTGCTGCATTACACAAATAACAAGGAAGAAAACATGAAAGTAGGGGTCAAGACAACCACAAGTACCGAGTAGATATCATCGGCCAACTCAAAATAGGGAACAAGTATATATCAATAATACTATAAATCAACTACAATACTCAACATGTCGCAATAATACATGAATTCATCAACAACTACAACCGAGTTCACACATGAGGACTCAAGCCTCGATACCATACTCATTTGGGAATTAAGTTCATTAGATTGAGTATATTCATTATCTTTCAAGATTCATTATCTTTCTTCCTCTTGTGTCGGTACGTGACACTCCGCTCCTCTATTTCTATCCTGGTGCCGGAACGTGGCACTCCGATCCTCATATACTATCCTGGTACCGGAACGTGGCACCCGATCCATATTCTATCCTGGTGTCGGAACGTGACACTCCGATCCTCATATTCATTCTATCCTGGTACCGGAACGTGGCACCCGATCCTCATATTCATTCATCTTACTATCCTGGTACCGGAACGTGGCACCCGATCCATATTCTATCCTGGTGTCGGAACGTGACACTCCGATCCTCATATTCATTCTATCCTGGTACCGGAACGTGGCACCCGATCCCCTAATTCATCAAGCCTTCTTTCATACTAAGGCATCATCATTAACAAGTGAATTAGGGTTCTTTCAAGATTTGGGATTCAAAACTTCATCATGCTCATATAATTACATATATATATCATATTCATACAAGCATACAATTAAGCACATAGTAGGGTTTACAATACTATCAACACAGATCATTCACTATTAAGAGTTTACTACAAGTAGCATTAAATAAACCATAACCTACCTCCACCGAAGAATTGAATCAACAAGCTATCTTCTCAAAATCCTTGCTATCCTCTTCGTTTCTCTCTCTCTATTCGTTCGTTTCTCCCTCTCTTTACATTCTTTTCTTTTTCTTATTCAAACCCTCTTTCTTTTACCCTAATTCATATATAATTAAGAATGAAAGATGGTAATAATGACCCACTAATTAACTTAAGGTTACCTATTTTAACCCCCAAGTAATTAGATTTATTAATATTAACCCTCAAACTTTATAATTAAGGAAAGAATAGTCCAAAACGTCCCTTAAAACGTGGAAAGAAATTCGATTCGACGGACTACGCGACTGTGGACGTCATGCCATGCCCGCGACGGTCCGTCACTCAGGTCGCCGCAGCCTCTTAAAACTCAAGTGGATCAGTGACGGTCCGTCACCCCCTGTGACGGTCCGTCCGCTGGCCATGAGTTCTTGAGTCGATTTTCAGTACCAAATTTCAGAATTCTAAGTGTCATGGAACGAAACCTCTGTGACGGACCGTCGTGCCTATGACGGTCCGTCGTGGTGTCTGTAGTCTAGGCCAGTTTTTCCAGAAATAAAATCTGCTGCTCAAAACGACTAAACGGGTCGTTACAGATCTACAAGAACAGGTATACCATTTTATATTCATGAGTAGCTAAATTAATTTATTCCTGAAAATCTCTTGTTAATTATAGTTGTTTATCATGTTTGAATAATGTTCTAATAACCATCTTTAGCAAGTTTGCTACAGAAATATTCTTCGAATAAGTATGCCCAGACTATGCCATCCTAAGGTTGAAACCGGTAGGCAGAGGAGGCCGTTTAGGGGAATAAACAAAGTTGAGGCGCTGTTAGGCTAACTAATCAAAGAAGAAAGCTGTAGTAGTGACCAGACGAGATGATTATTAAATCATTATTTATGCATAATAAGCAAGTATAATTTATTAAGAGGTTGGAAGGAATAAAATTTTAGTGAAAAATGAAAGTAATAAAAATGGAAACATACCTATTAAACGATGATGTTGATTATATGATAAACAAAGAAATACAAGATATAAAAGCTAAAACACCAATAAAATATGTACATTTAGGAGGAACAGAAATATTAATAAAAGCCTGCTTTAGAGAAGGAATAGATACACCTATAGAAATATACTTAGCAGATGATAGAATTGTACACCCTATAGAAAAAAGCGTAATTAGTGCAGTAAAAGGAAACTTGATATATCAAAAATTTAAGTTTACAATAAGTGCTAATTATACAAGATCATTAATGTATAAAAATATAGATAGATCATTAGTTCTATATTGGAAAATATCCTGAATAGAACTAGCACTGTGAAGCAAATTATTTACAAAGAAGATGTAAAAATCTATATATATTAACAACGAAGCATAAAATAACAAAGCAAAAATAAAATTAACAAAATAAAAATAGAAAATCCTTTTGAAAAAATAATTACTATAATAGACAATAATGACTATAGCTATAAAGAAATTGATATAGAAGAAGATTTAGAGATAGTAAAAGAAAGATTAAGCACTTCAAGCGTACCAAATACATTGACAAGAGCTACCTCATCAAGGATGAGTACATCTAAAAGAAAATATGAAATTCCACAAAACTTATTGGATAAAGAAGAAATAACACCATATCATTATTTCATAACAGGAATAATAGACCAAAGAAAATATAAAATATTAATAAATACAGGACAAGAAGAAAATTATATAACAAGAGAGTTAGTATTAGAAGAAGAAATTATAAGAACAGGATAACATGCCCTGGACTACCTAGTGAGATAGTAAACACGAATGAAGAAACAACAGAAAAGAAATAATTATNNNAGGAATACCCTTAGTAATACAATTCAAAATATACCAAGGAGATCATAATATTACATTAGGAATAAAATGGTTAGAAAAAGTTAGACCATACAACATAGAAAATGAACAATTAACAATAACTTGCCAAAATAAGAAAATAATTATAAAAAGGACAAAATGATTAATGAAAATATTTATACTTGCAAAATTATAGTAGAAGGATATCACAAATGTATATTATACCCCTATGATAGATACAGAGCAGTATTTAATATATGTAAATATAATTGCTTACGGAAGATAAATGGGAAAAATTAAAAACACCTATGGTAGTAACGGATTTAACAATGAAGCAAGTATGATTAAANNNAAAGCAANAAATATAAAAATATAAATATGGGATAAAATACTAACAATAGAAGAAATGTATAATTTTGAATTTACTACAAAAGATATGTTATTAGGAATGCCATTTCTAGATAAATTTTATCCACACATAATAACAAAAACACATTGGTGGCTTACTACACCATGCGGAAATAAGATAGGAGCAAAAAGGGTAAATAATAAACAACGAAAACCTATGGAATGGATAAAAGGAAGTGAAAAGATAAACCAAGAAATGGAAAATATAAATAATAAACAAATAACGCAATTAGAAATTATTATATTTGCTATAGACAAAGTCAAATTAATTAATGAACAACTAGAACAATTATATAGTGAAGATCCATTACGAGGATGGGAAAAACATAAGACAAAAGTAAAAATTGAATTAATAGATGAAAATAGCATAATAACACAGAAACCATTAAAATATAACTTTGATGATTTAAAAGAATTTAAAATACATATAGATGAATTATTAGCAAATAATTACATACAAAAAAGCAATAGTAAACATACAAGTCCAAAGATTTATAGTTATAAAACATAGTGAACAAAAAGAGGTAAAAGCGTAATGGTCATAGATTATCGTAATCTTAATGCTAAAACTAAAACAAACAATTATCCAATACCAAACAAAATACTAAAAATAAGACAAATACAAGGATATAATTATTTTAGCAAATTTGATCAGAATCAGGATTTTACCACCTAAAACTAGAAGAAGAATCTAAACAATTAACAAAGATTCACAAGATCATAAGGTTTCTATGAATGGAATGTTTTACCTTTTGGATATAAAAATGCACTGTAGATTTCAACATTTTATGGACAACTGTTTTAACCAGCTAGAAAACTGTATTGTATATATAGATGACATATTGTTATATTCTAAGACACAAGATGAACATATAAGATTATTGGAAAAATTTATACATATAGTAAAAAATGCAGGTATAAGCTTAAGAAAAAGTAAAGCAGAAATTATGAAATCACAGATAGAATTTCTAGGAATACAAATAGATAAAAATGGAATAAAAATGCAAATTCATATAGTACAAAAAATAATTACTATTGATGAAAATATAGATACAAAAAAGAAATTACAATCCTTTCTAGGCTTAGTAAATCAGGTAAGAGAATATATACCAAAATTAGCAGAACATCTAAAACCATTACATAAAAAACTTAAAAAAGATGTAGAATATCATTTTGACGATAAAGATAAAAAACATATAAGAAATATTAAGAATTTATGTAAAAAATTACCAAAACTATATTTTCCTGATGAAAATAAAACATTTACTTATATTGTCGAAACAGATTCGAGTGATCATAGTTACGGAGGAGTTTTAAAATACAAATATGAAAAAGAAAAAATAGAACACCATTGTAGATATTATTCAGGATCTTATACAGAAGCACAAATAAAATGGGAAATAAATAGAAAAGAATTATTCGCATTATATAAGTGTTTATTAGCATTTGAACCATATATTGTTTACAATAAATTTATTGTAAGAACAGATAACACACAAGTAAAATGGTGGATAACAAAAAAGTTAGATGATTCAGTTACAACAAAGGAAATAAGGAGATTAGTATTGAATATATTAAATTTTACATTTACAATTGAAATAATTAAGACTGACAAGAACCTTGTTGCAGACTACCTATCAAGAAAAAGGAACTCAAACTGAACAAGATACAATAGAAGAAATACTCAAAGCAATTACTACACTTTCTACGAAGGTGGACAGTATGGGAAAAGAGTTACAAAATCAAAGCTAACAACAAGAAGATGACTCTAAAAATGCGAGCTACGTCATTCATGACGGTAAAAGCCGTAACTAGAAGGAGACGTTGGGAAACTCCATAAAACCCATGACAATGTTTGTTTAAATGCAATACAAAGCAAGCACATCTACAACAAAAGGAGCCAAAGTGGAATAAGATATACAAATTTAAATATGAACAAAATCTTCGATAA
The DNA here is from genome assembly GCA_027789145.1 of Solanum arcanum. Classification (NCBI taxonomy): domain Eukaryota; kingdom Viridiplantae; phylum Streptophyta; class Magnoliopsida; order Solanales; family Solanaceae; genus Solanum; species Solanum arcanum. Next base: position 52,328,692 of record CM050937.1, read on the forward strand.
ACCATTTATTCCAAAGAACCAAAAGACTCATTATTTATACCACCACAAATACATACTTACTCGTAAAGTTTGAACCAAGATAAAAAGCCTACAACCACATAACCCGCTCATATATTGAAAACCTTTATAAAATCCAAAATTATTTGAACTCAACACCTAGATCTCCAACTACCAAAGACCCTAATACTGATTTTATAACCCAAAAGCTACAAGGATATAATAAGTTAATAGCACAACCAGGTACCAATGCAAATCTAGTAAAAACATGTTATAGTTATGGATTACTTAGTACACTTTATACCCAAACAGGAGATGAAATATCTACCATACCAGAGCTATACAAAGCCTTTATGAACTATAAAAGAATTACTAAAGGAACATTGTTTTATATAAAGTTTTATTCAGCACCAGCAGAGATATTATTTGATGAGATAAAACCAATTATACAAGTCATAAAAATTGGTTTGACAAGAAATACAAAAGGTTGAGATACCAGAATTCTACGCCAACAAAAGAGTTATAGGGATAGCAACTATCCTAAATGAACTAACTAACAATTATTTAAACGGAAATTCAGTATGGAGCTATTATGTACGAGAACAAGTTATGATATATTCAAATTCTAAAGAAATCAGAGAACAAGATATGGAAGAGATACGCCAATGGATACTTAGTCTACTCAAGCCAGAGCAAAAACCAACAACAAGAGCATTAAGGAAAGGGTTTATTTCAGAAGAATTATTGACGAGATATTGCAAAATTATTGGACAAAAATACCCCGACCATATATGTTCAAGATGTCAAGGAGAAGCTAATTTCATACCAGACGTTCAAATCGAATAAAAAAAAAAGAGTATTTTGAATTTTGTTAAAATTTTGTGTCGGCTGAATATCAGCCATATGTAAAAAATATTAATTTTTATTTTTGTCGTGTTGCGTCGGCTGTAAAAAGCCAAATTGTATAAAAGTCGTAAAGTAAATAGTAAGTGTCGGCCAATAATAAAGATAGGCCACTAAGTTTTTGTTTGTTTGTGTCGGCCAAATATGCAAAGGCCAAGTGTAAAGTAAAGTGTCGGCCATAATGGCCAAAGATGTAATATTATTGTGTATAAATAGAGGGTTTCCCTCATTAATAAAATATCAATCTTCCATCTTCCTCTCCTCTCTCTAAAAATCCGCTTCCCCCCTCCATTGGTATCAGAGCTAGATAATTAAATAACTATGGAAAACAAATCAACTATGACAGATGATCTACAAGAACAGGTATACCATTTTATATTCATGAGTAGCTAAATTAATTTATTCCTGAAAATCTCTTGTTAATTATAATTGTTTATCATGTTTGAATAATGTTCTAATAACCATCTTTAGCAAGTTTGCTACAGAAATATTCTTTGAATAAGTATGCCCAGACTATGCCATCCTAAGGTTGAAACCGTAGGCGAGAGGAGGCCGTTTAGGGAGTAAACAAAGTTGAGGCGTCATAGGGTAACTAATCAAAGAAGAAAGCTGTAGTAGTGACCAGACGAGATGATTATTAAATCATTATTTATGCATAATAAGCAAGTATAATTTATTAAGAGGTTGGAAGGAATAAAATTTTAGTGAAAAATGAAAGTAATAAAAATGGAAACATACCTATTAAACGATGATGTTGATTATAAGATATTATTATTCTATATATTAAAAAGTCTTAATACTGATATAAAAAGAGAAATTTATAACAAATTATTAACGTATGAAATAATAGAAATAACAACCCAAGGTTGGACTGAGTTAACTATACAAACTATAGAAGATGAACTTCACTTTGACATATATGATTTATATGATGATTTAGATATTGGAGACTAAATATGACTGAACATTGGCTAAGGCGATATGGTGAAAATTACAGGTTAAAAAAGATTAAATATCCAGAAAAATTAAGGAAGCTTTTTAAAATATTATATAAAAGGTTATGATAAATAAAAATAAAAATACTAAAATAACAAAAACTAAGATAGACAAAAAAGTACGAAAAATATGGAAAAAATTAAAATCCTTATATATAGAATATCAATTATCACAACTAGTCAAAACAGATAATGATAAAAAGATCATTTGATAAATATAATTTCAAAAATGTAATACAAATATGTTTGCTATTTGAAGAAACAATATGAACGAAGAAAAATATAAACAACAATTAATAGAAAAATAATGGAACAAATAACTAAAAAGAACAAGAGTTACAACATAGAAAAAGAAGGTTAGAAGAAAATATATTAGCGAGGAGTATGTAATAAATCAATACTAGCACAAAGAAAAGATATATTAAGGTTAGAATTAGAATTAGATTGTCTTGAATATGAATTACAACATAATATAATACATAGATCATAATGAACAAAGAAGAGTTTGCGAGACTAAAAACATATGAAAACCAAGATGGAATGATAATAAAAATAGTATTTTCAAATTTAGGAAGAAGATATAAGAAAATAGGAAATAACTTATACTTAATGCTAGAAAAAAAAACAACAAAATTAGAAGATAGTTTAACAGCTATGGTAAGAATAACAAAAGAAAATGAAGAAATAGATAAATCAAAAGAAATTGAAAAAATAAAAACACAAGCAAAACAAGAAGTACAAAATTTAGAAGAAATAAAAATACAAGAATAAGTGAATTAGAAAAGGAATTAGCTAGGTTAAAATTATTATATGAAAATAAACAAAAAAAAAAGAAAAAGATAAAGAGCTAGAATTAACAAATGAAATAAAACAAATGGAACAAAAACTAAATGAAGATCAAAATGAAGATATTGAAGTAAATGAAATAGATGGAAATGAAAATGACCAACAATCGTAAATAAGCGATATAAGTGAAACATATACGTAAATTCTAGAATGTATAAATAAACCAAAAAAATTAGAAATAAACACAGGAGATATGAATAAGCCTAGTACGTCAAGAGTTAAAACCCCAGATAATAGTCCCAGAAATAGTCCTAGAGTTAGTCCTAGGAGTACACCACCAACTTATTATACAGAAAGCTATCAACAATCAGATAGAAATAATGCAATATGGAACAGTAGACTAAATAAAAATTGGACACCTAAACCAGCAAATGAACAATACACCCCGACCATATATGTTCAAAATGTCAAGGAGAAGATAATTTCATACCAGACGTTCAAATCGAATAAAAAAAAAAAAGAAGAGTATTTTGAATTTTGTTGTATTTTGTGTCACTGAATATCACCATATGTAAAAAGTAATAATTTTTATTTTTGTCGTGTTAAGGCCGGCTGTAAAAAGCCAAATTGTATAAAAGTCGTAAAGTAAATAGTAAGTGTCGGCCAATAATAAAGATAGGCCACTAAGTTTTTGTTTGTTTGTGTCGCCAAATATGCAAAGGCCAAGTGTAAAGTAAAGTGTCGGCCATAATGGCCAAAGATGTAATATTATTGTGTATAAATAGAGGGTTTCCCTCATTAATAAAATATCAATCTTCCATCTTCCTCTTCTCTCTCTAAAAATCCGCTTCCCCCCTCCATTGGTATCAAAGCTAGATAATTAAATAACTATGGAAAACAAATCAACTATGACAGATGATCTACAAGAACAGGTATACCATTTTATATTCATGAGTAGCTAAATTAATTTATTCCTGAAAATCTCTTGTTAATTATAATTGTTTATCATGTTTGAATAATGTTCTAATAACCATCTTTAGCAAGTTTGCTACAGAAATATTCTTCGAATAAGTATGCCCAGACTATGCCATCCTTAGGTTGAAACCGGTAGGCAGAGGAGGCCGTTTAGGGGAGTAAACAAAGTTGAGGCGCTGTTAGGGTAACTAATCAAAGAAGAAAGCTGTAGTAGTGTCACGACCCAAATCGGGGCCGCGACTGGCACCCACATCTACCCTCCTATGTGAGCGAACCAACCAATTTAACCCTTAACATTTCAATATATAACAACAGAAAATAATGCGGAAGACTTAACTCATTAATAAAACAATTCAAAACTATTATTAATATCCCCAAAATCTGGAAGTCATCATCACAAGAACATCTATCTCAAATTACTAAACTAGGAATGTCTAAGAAGCTAAAACAAATACTAGCTAGTCCATGCCGGAAGTTCAAGGCATCAAGACTTGAAGAAGAAGACCCAGTCCAAGCTAGACGCATTAGCTCACCCTGAATTTCCGATGAAGTGAAGACTGGCTAGATCTACTGTTGAGTTGAAGTTGACGGAACGTTTGCTGCATTACACAAATAACAAAGAAGAAAAACATAAAAGTAGGGGGTCAGTACAACCACACGTACTGAGTAGATATCATCGGCTAACTCAAAATAGGGAACAGTATATATCAATAATAATGCAAATCAACTACAATACTCAACATGTAGCAATAACAACATGAGTTCATCAATGATTACAACCGAGTTCACACATGAGGACTCAAGCCTCAATACCATACTCTTTTGGGAATTAAGTTCATTAGATTGAGTATATTCATTATCTTTCAAGATTCCTTATCTTTCTTCCTCTTGTGTCGGTACGTGACACTTCGCTCCTCTATTTCTATCCTGGTGCCGGAACGTGGCACTCCGATCCTCATATTCATTCTATCCTGGTACCGGAACGTGGCACCCGATCCATATTCTATCCTGGTGTCGGAACGTGACACTCCGATCCTCATATTCATTCTATCCTGGTACCGGAACGTGGCACCCGATCCTCATATTCATTCTATCCTGGTACCGGAACGTGGCACCCGATCCTCATATTCATTCTATCCTGGTACCGGAACGTGGCACCCGATCCATATTCTATCCTGGTGTCGGAACGTGACACTCCGATCCTCATATTCATTCTATCCTGGTACCGGAACGTGGCACCCGATCCCCTAATTCATCAAGCCTTCTCTTACACTAAGGCCTCATCATTCTCATTATATAATATATCAAGCCTTCTTTCATACTAAGGCATCATCATTCTCAATATATAATATATCAAGCGAATTAGGGTTCTTTCAAGATTTGGGATTCAATAGCTTCATCATGCTTTGTTAATTCATCACAATTTCACATTCATATTCATGCAAGCATACAACTTAAGCACATAGTAGGGTTTACAATAATATCAACACATAATATTCACTATTAAGAGTTCACTACGAATATCGTAACATAAACCATAACCTACCTCCACCGAAGAATTGGATCAACAAGCTATCTCCTCAAAATCCTTGCTATCCTCTTCGCTTTCCCTCTCTCTACTCGCTCTCTTTCTCTTCTGTCTCTCTTTGTTCTTTCTTATTTTCTTTATTCAAACCCTCTTTCTTTTACCCTAATTCATATATAATTAAGAATAAAAGATGGTAATAATGACCCACTAATTAACTTAAGGTTACCTAATTTAACCCCAAGTAATTAGATTTATTAATAATAACCCTCAAACTTTATAATTAAGGAAAGAATAGTCCAAAACGACCCTTAAAACGTGGGACGAAATCCTAAACCGCTCGGGATTGTGCAGCTGTGGACGGGTCAGTCGTGAGTGCGACGGTCCGTCACACAGCCGTCGTGTCCTCCCAGATTTCAGTGGTTCATGACGGCCCGTCACCCCTGTGACGGTCCGTCCTGCCCTCCGTCCTGACGGTCAGAGACTCGTTTCTTGTACCAAATTCTCAAAAGTTGAAGTGTTTTGCAACGGGTACTCACGACGGTTCGTCGTGGATGTGACGGTCCGTTCTGCCATTTCGTTACGAAGTTCAAAGTCGATTTTCGTACCCAATTTCAGAATTCTAAGTGTCGTGGAACGGAACCTCCTCGACGGCCGTCGTGCGTGACGGTCCGTCGCAGTTGTCCGTGGTTTTGGCCGCTTTTTCCGTAATTTGTTCTGCCGCTCTAAAACGACTAAACAAAGTCGTTACAATAGATACCAATTTACCCATCGTTCGTCTCCCGAACGATCAAAAGAAGAAACCAAATGGCGAAGAGGAGTACCTGAATCTGTAAACAGATGTGGGTATTTCTCTTGCATATCCGCCTCCTTCTCCCAAGTAGCCTCTTCAACCGGTCGATTCTTCCATTGGACTTTGATGGATGCAATTTCTCTCGACCTCAACTTGCGAACCTCTCTATCTAATATAGCAACCGGTTCCTCTTCATAAGTCAAGTTCTCATCCAACAAAACTGAATCCCAACGGATGATGTAGTTTCCATCTCCATGGTATCTTTTCAACATGGACACATGGAATACCGAATGTACTCCGGACAGCCCCGGGGGCAAGGCTAACTCATAAGCCACCTCCCCTATTCGCTTAAGCACTTCAAATGGTCCAATATACCTTGGACTTAACTTACCTCTTTTGCCAAACCGCATCACCCCTTTCATAGGTGAAACCTTCAACAAGACTTGTTCACCCTCCATGAACTCCAAGTCTCTAACCTTTCGGTCTGCATACTCCTTTTGTCTACTTTGCGCCGCTAGAAGCTTTTCTTGAATAGCTTTCACCTTCTCCATAGAATCCCTCAAAAGATCGGTACCCCAAGGTCTAACCTCGAATGCATCAAACCAACCAATGGGAGACCTACATCTCCTACCATACAATGCTTCAAATGGAGCCATGTCAATGCTTGAGTGATAGCTATTATTGTATGAAAACTCCGCTAAGGGTAAGAAGCTATCCCAATGGCCACCAAACTCTATCACACATGCACGAACCATATCCTCCAGACTTGAATCGTTCGCTCAGATCGACCATCGGTCCGAGGATGGAACGCAGATACTAAGGTCCAACCTAGTACCCAATTCCGCATGCAATGTTTTCCAAAACTTAGAAGTAAATCACACACTCTATCCGATATGATGGATAGTGGAACCCCATGCAATCGAACGATTTACGAGATATAGATCTTGGCTAACTTCTGCATTGTAAGTCACCTTTACCGGAATGAAATGAGCAGACTTAGTTAACCTATCGACAATTACCCAAATGGAGTCATACTTACCCAATGTCTTTGGAAGACCAACCACGAAGTCCATTGCGATTCTCTCCCACTTCCATTCAGGAATGGGCATTCTCTCAAGTGTTCCTCCGCCTTTGGTGTTCATATTTCACTTGTTGACAGTTTGGACACTTGGCAATAAAGTCAACAATNTCACGCTTCATTCTACTCCACCAAAAGTGTTGCTTTAGGTCACGATACATCTTGGTTGCACCCGGATGTATAGAATACCTTGAGCTATGAGCTTACGCCAAAATAGTGTTGATCAAATCATCAACTCGGGTACACATACCCTTCCCTTAATCCTCAAAACACCTTCCTCATCAATTGTTGCTTCTTTAGCCTCTCCTTGCAACACTTTGTCTCGGATTCGCCTTAGTTTCTCATCATCAAACTGTTTTCCCTTAATCTTGTCAAGAAAAGAAGATCTCGACTCCACACTAGCTAACAATCCTCCCTTCTCATTTACTTCTAACCTCATCAAATCGTTAGCCAAAATCTGCACTTCTAGCCAATGGGCGTCTAGAAGCTTGCAAATGAGCTAGACTTCCCATGCTTCCCGCCTTTCTACTCAAAGCATCCGCTACAACATTCGCTTTCCGGATGATACAAGATAGTGATATCGTAGTCCTTTAGTAACTCCATCCATCTCCTCTGTCTTAAGTTCAAATCTTTCGAGTAAAGACATCTTTGAAGGCTACGATGATCCGTGTAAACCTCACACTTAACCCCATATAAATAGTGTCTCCATTGCTTTAATGCGAACACTACCGCGCCAATTCCAAATCATGGGTCGGATAGTTACGTTCATGCACCTTTAATTGCCTCGAAGCATAAGCAATTACACTCTTCTCTTGCATTAACACCGCACCCAACCTGAATAGGATGCATCACAAGAAACAATGAAGTCTTTACCCTCTATTGGCAAGGTAAGAATTGGTGCGGTAGTCAACAAAGTCTTAAGCTTCAAAGCTTTCCTCACATTCATCCGACCATACAAATGGAACATTCGCTTAGTCAAGTTCACAATTGGGAAGCAATAGAAGAGAATCCCTTGACAAATCTGCGGTAGTAGCTAGCTAACCCAACAAAACTTCTTATTTCTGACACATTAGTGGGTCTCACCCAATTCTTCACTGTCTCAATCTTAGATGGATCTACCATCACTCCATCCTTAGAAACTACGTGCCCCAAGAAGGACACCGCATCTAGCCAAAACTCACACTTAGAGAATTTGGCGTAAAGCTTTTCTCCCTCAACATTTCCAATACCATTCTCAAATGCTCTTCATGTTCCTTCTTGCTCTTCGAGTATACCAATATATCATCAATAAATACGATCACGAAAAGGTCCAAATATGGCTTAAAGATCCCCGTCATCAAGCTCATGAACGCAGCAGGGGCATTCGTAAGACCAAAAGACATCACTACAAATTCGTAATGCCCATACCTCGCTCAAAAGCAGTCTTTGGTACATCCGTTGGCCGTATTTTCAATTGATGATAACCGGATCTCAAGTCAATCTTAGAGAAGACACAAGCACCTTGTAGTTGATCGAACAAGTCATCAATGCGAGGAAGAGGATACTTGTTCTTGATAGTTACCTTATTCAGTTGTCTGTAGTCTATGCACATCCGAAAACTCCCATCCTTCTTCTTCACAAACAAAACCGGAGCACCCCAAGGGGATGCACTTGGTCTAATGAAGCCTTTGCTCAACAACTCTTGAAGTTGTGCCTTTAACTCTCTTAACTCCGCGGGAGCCATTCTATAAGGGGGTATAGAAATGGGGCGAAAATTGTTCAAGATCAATGCAGAAGTCAATATCCCTATCCGTGGCATACCAGGAAGATCTGCGGGGAACACATCCAAAAACTCACGGACTACCGAAACCGACTCAATTGAGGGTACTTGGATAGTGTCATCCTTAAGATGTGCCAAGAAAGCTAAACACCCTTTACTAACCATTTTCTTAGCACGAAGAAAGGATATGATACGCACCGGATTAGAAGTGTAGTCGCCCTCCCACACTAACGGATCTCGCCTGTGCTTGGCTAACGTCACCGTTTTAGCGTTACAATCCAAAATTGCAAAATTCGGAGAGAGCCAAGTCATACCCAGAATTACATCAAAATCACCCATTTCTAAGATAACCAAATCTACGTAAGTGTTGCTCCCCACAAAATCCACTAAACAAGACCTATACACCTTTTTAACTATCACAGACTCACCCACCGGAGTAGAAACACGAATAGGCGTGTCAAGTAATTCACAATGTAAATTTAGACCGTTAGCAAATGAGGAAGATACATAAGAAAATGTGGATCCAGGATCAAACAATACGGAAGCCATGCAATCACAAATCGAAAGGTTACCTGTGATGACAGCATCAGACGCCTCCGCTTCAGATCTCCCAGGGAAAGCGTAACAATGGGCCCCATTACTAGTTTGTCCGTTGCCCCTACCATGTTGCGTAGTAGTGGCTCCAGTTTGCCCATCTCCTCGGCCGTTTTGGTGACTACCATTACCTCGACCACCACGTCCTCCAGAAAAACGGCCTCTACCATGACCACCTCTACCTCTAGCTATTGGGGTTCTGTAACTCTGGTTTGGACAATACCTCTTAATGTGTCCAACCTCCCCACATCCGTAACACTCTCGGGGTTCATGCGTAGGTCTCTCGGAGTAGTGTTGACCGTTCTGAGGTGGACCCCCAACTACAGTCTGTAGTGAAGACTGGATTGGTCGACTTGAGTAACCTCCGGAGCTCTGTCCTCTAGTATACGAACTATTAAACTCACCTCCCTTTTTCTATCTCTCAAAGTCCTTGGGATATACTTCTCCATAAACAGAGTAGAGAAGGATGCCCAAGTCATGGGCGTGGCCTCTGTCGGTTGACACTCGACATGTGATCGCCACCACATTTTGGCGTTCCCTTGAAACTGATAGCTTACGAACTCAACGCCAAACCGTTCTACTATCCCCATCTTGTGTAGTAGCTCATGACAATCAACCAGAAAATCGTAGGCATCCTCTGATTCTGCACCCTTAAAGACTGGAGGTTTCAATTTCAAGAACTTACTGAAATGTTCGTGCTGATCGTTTGTCATTATCGGTCCAGTAGTCAGACGTGGAAATGTGCCTATCTCCAATGAGGCATCCATGCGGGGAGCCATAGTAGCCGCATGTCGTATCTGTGAAACCGGAGGTGTTGGTGCGTAAACCATCGGAGGTGCTCGACCACGATCGATAATCCACTAAGATAAGCAAGTACTTGGTTGATCATCTCTGGGGTAGGTTGGGGTGGCAATTCCTCATGTTGCGCTTGTTCATTCACCCCGTCCTCCCCCTCTCTTACTACCTCTTCAGTCGGTGGAGGAGTCACTGCCCTAGCATCAGATGGGCTAGGTGCTCGTCCTCTTCCTCTAGAGGACGTCCTCCCACGACCTCTACCACGGACTCTTGCCGTTGTTCTCCCTCGAGCCACAGCCCCGGTGGCTGGCTCAGACGCACCCTGTCCTGCCGGTGCTGGTGTTGGTGTTGGCGTAGTCGTTGCTCTAGTTCTAACCATCTGCGAAAGAGAGTGAAGATGGTCAGATACCAATTCGTATCGCCTAGATACCAATTGGACTCAAGTAGTAGCACGAAAGAAAGAATGAAAGAGTGGAATTTTCCTAAAGTCTTATAGCCTCTCAAGGAAAAGTAAAGGCGTCCCCCTACCGTTCCTTAAGACTCTACTAGACCTGTTCTTGTGTGATGAGACCAACGAACCTAATGCTCGATACCAAGTTTGTCACGACTCCAAATCGGGCCGCGACCGCACCCACATCTACCCTCCTATGTGAGCGAACCAACCAATTTAACCCTTAACATTTCAATATATAACAACAGAAAATAATGCGGAAGACTTAACTCATTAATAAAACAATTCAAAACTATTATTAATATCCCCAAAATCTGGAAGTCATCATCACAAGAACATCTATCTCAAATTACTAAACTAGGAATGTCTAAGAAGCTAAAACAAATACTAGCTAGTCCATGCCTAAGTTCAAGGCATCAAGACTTGAAGAAGAAGACCCACCCAAGCTAGACGCATTAGCTCACCCCGACTTCCGATGAAGTGAAGACTGCTAGATCTAATGTTGAGTTGAAATTGACGGAACGCTTGCTGCATTACACAAATAACAAAGAAGAAAAACATAAAAGTAGGGGTCGATACAACCACACGCATCGAGTAGATATCATCGGCTAACTCAAAATAGGGAACGGTATATATCAATAATAATGCAAATCAACTACAATACTCAACACGGAGCAATAACACCATGAGTTCATCAATGATTACAACCGAGTTCACACATGAGGACTCAAGCCTCAATACCATACTCTTTTGGGAATTAAGTTCATTAGATTGAGTATATTCATTATCTTTCAAGATTCCTTATCTTTCTTCCTCTTGTGTCAGACGCGACACTTCGCTTCCTCTATTTCTATCCTGGTGCCGGAACGTGGCACTCCGATCCTCATATTCATTCTATCCTGGTACCGGAACGTGGCACCCGATCCATATTCTATCCTGGTGTCGGAACGTGACACTCCGATCCTCATATTCATTCTATCCTGGTACCGGAACGTGGCACCCGATCCTCATATTCATTCTATCCTGGTACCCGAACGTGGCACCCGATCCTCATATTCATTCTATCCTGGTACCGGAACGTGGCACCCGATCCATATTCTATCCTGGTGTCGGAACGTGACACTCCGATCCTCATATTCATTCTATCCTGGTACCGAACGCGTGGCACCCGATCCCCTAATTCATCAAGCCTTCTCTTACACTAAGGCCTCATCATTCTCATTATATAATATATCAAGCCTTCTTTCATACTAAGGCATCATCATTCTCATTATATAATATATCAAGCGAATTAGGGTTCTTTCAAGATTTGGGATTCAATAGCTTCATCATGCTTTGTTAATTCATCACAATTTCACATTCATATTCATGCAAGCATACAACTTAAGCACATAGTAGGGTTTACAATAATATCAACACATAATATTCACTATTAAGAGTTCACTACGAATATCGTAACATAAACCATAACCTACCTCCACCGAAGAATTGGATCAACAAGCTATCTCCTCAAAATCCTTGCTATCCTCTTCGCTTTCCCTCTCTCTCTACTCGTTCTCTTTCTCTTCTGTCTCTCTTTGTTCTTTCTTATTTTCTTTATTCAAACCCTCTTTCTTTTACCCTAATTCATATATAATTAAGAATAAAAGATGGTAATAATGACCCACTAATTAACTTAAGGTTACCTAATTTCACCCCAAGTAATTAGATTTATTAATAATAACCCTCAAACTTTATAATTAAGGAAAGAATAGTCCAAAACGACCCTTAAAACGTGGGACGAAATCCTAAACTGCCTGGGATTGTGCAGCCTGGGACGGGCCGTCGTGAGTGCGACGGTCCGTCACACAGGCCGGCGTGTCCTCCCAGATTTCAGGGAATCATGACGGCGGCGTCACCTGTGACGGTCCGTCCTGCCCTCCGCCCTGACGGTCAGAAACTCGTTTCTTGTACCAAATTCTCAAAAGTTGAAGTGTTTTGCAACGGTACTCACGACGGTTCGTCGTGGATGTGACGGTCTGCTCGCCATTTCGCTACGGTTCGTAGAGTCGATTTTCAGTACCCAATTTCAGAATTCTAAGTGTCGTGGAACGGAACCTCCTCGACGGGCCGTCGTGCCTGTGACGGTCCGTCGCAGTGTCCGTGGTTTTGGCCAGTTTTTCCAGAATTTGTTCTGCTGCTCTAAAATGACTAAACAGGTCGTTACAAGTAGTGACCAGACGAGATGATTATTAAATCATTATTTATGCATAATAAGCAAGTATAATTTATTAAGAGGTTGGAAGAAATAAAATTTTAGTGAAAAATGAAAGTAATAAAAATGGAAACATACCTATTAAACGATGATGTTGATTATATGATAAACAAAGAAATACAAGATATAAAAGCTAAAACACCAATAAAATATGTACATTTAGGAGGAACAGAAATATTAATAAAAGCCTGCTTTAGAGAAGGAATAGATACACCTATAGAAATATACTTAGCAGATGATAGAATTGTACACCCTATAGAAAAAAGCGTAATTAGTGCAGTAAAAGGAAACTTGATATATCAAAAATTTAAGTTTACAATAAGTGCTAATTATACAAGATCATTAATGTATAAAAATAAAGATAGATCATTAGTTCTATATTGGAAAATATCCTGAATAGAACTAGCACTGTGAAGCAAATTATTTACAAGAAGATGTAAAAATCTATATATATTAACAACGAAGCATAAAATAACAAAGAAAAATAAAATTAACAAAATAAAAATAGAAAATCCTTTTGAAAAAATAATTACTGTAATAGACAATAATGACTATAGCTATAAAGAAATTGATATAGAAGAAGATTTAGAGATAGTAAAAGAAAGATTAAGCACTTCAAGCGTACCAAATACATTGACAAGAGCTACCTCATCAAGGATGAGTACATCTAAAAGAAAATATGAAATTCCACAAAACTTATTGGATAAAGAAGAAATAACACCATATCATTATTTCATAACAGGAATAATAGACCACAGAAAATATAAAATATTAATAAATACAGGACAAGAAGAAAATTATATAACAAGAGAGTTAGTATTAGAAGAAGAAATTATAAGAACAGGATAACATGCCCTGGACTACCTAGTGAGATAGTAAACACGAATGAAGAAACAACAGAAAAAGAAATAATTATAGGAGGAATACCCTTAGTAATACAATTCAAAATATACCAAGGAGATCATAATATTACATTAGGAATAAAATGGTTAGAAAAAGTTAGACCATACAACATAGAAAATGAACAATTAACAATAACTTGCCAAAATAAGAAAATAATTATAAAAAGGACAAAATGATTAATGAAAATATTTATACTTGCAAAAATTATAGTAGAAGGATATCACAAATGTATATTATACCCTATGATAGATACAGAGCAGCGAATATATGTAAATATAATTGCTTACTGTAAGATAAATGGGAAAAATTAAAAACACCTATGGTAGTAACGGATTTAACAATGAAGGAAGTATGATTAAATACAAAGCAAAAATATAAAAATACAAATATGGGATAAAATACTAACAATAGAAGAAATGTATAATTTTGAATTTACTACAAAAGATATGTTATTAGGAATGCCATTTCTAGATAAATTTTATCCACACATAATAACAAAAACACATTGGTGGCTTACTACACCATGCGGAAATAAGATAGGAGCAAAAAGGGTAAATAATAAACAACGAAAACCTATGGAATGGATAAAAGGAAGTGAAAAGATAAACCAAGAAATGGAAAATATAAATAATAAACAAATAACGCAATTAGAAATTATTATATTTGCTATAGACAAAGTCAAATTAATTAATGAACAACTAGAACAATTATATAGTGAAGATCCATTACGAGGATGGGAAAAACATAAGACAAAAGTAAAAATTGAATTAATAGATGAAAATAGCATACTAACACGTAAAACCATTAAAATATAACTTTGATGATTTAAAAGAATTTAAAATACATATAGATGAATTATTAGCAAATAATTACATACAAAAAAGCAACAGTAAACATACAAGTCCAAAGATTTATAGTTATAAAACATAGTGAACAAAAAAGAGGTAAAAGCGAGAATGGTCATAGATTATCGTAATCTAAATGCTAAAACTAAAACATACAATTATCCAATACCAAACAAAATACTAAAAATAAGACAAATACAAGGATATAATTATTTTAGCAAATTTGATCAGAATCAGATTTTACCACCTAAAACTAGAAGAAGAATCTAAACAATTAACAAAGATTCACAAGATCATAAGGTTTCTATGAATGGAATGTTTTACCTTTTGGATATAAAAATGCACTGTAGATTCCAACATTTTATGGACAACTGCTTTAACCAGCTAGAAAATCAGATTGTATATATAGATGACATATTGTTATATTCTAAGACACAAGATGAACATATAAGATTATTGGAAAAATTTATACATATAGTAAAAATGCAGTATAAGCTTAAGCAAAAGTAAAGGTAAATTATGAAATCACAGATAGAATTTCTAGGAATACAAATAGATAAAAATGGAATAAAAATGCAAATTCATATAGTACAAAAAATAATTACTATTGATGAAAATATAGATACAAAAAAGAAATTACAATCCTTTCTAGGATTAGTAAATCAGGTAAGAGAATATATACCAAAATTAGCAGAACATCTAAAACCATTACATAAAAAACTTAAAAAAGATGTAGAATATCATTTTGATGATAAAGATAAAAAACATATAAGAAATATTAAGAATTTATGTAAAAAATTACCAAAACTATATTTTCCTGATGAAAATAAAACATTTACTTATATTGTCGAAACAGATTCGAGTGATCATAGTTACGGAGGAGTTTTAAAATACAAATATGAAAAAGAAAAAATAGAACACCATTGTAGATATTATTCAGCATCTTATACACAAGCACAGATAAAATGGGAAATAAATAGAAAAGAATTATTCGCATTATATAAGTGTTTATTAGCATTTGAACCATATATTGTTTACAATAAATTTATTGTAAGAACAGATAACACACAAGTAAAATGGTGGATAACAAAAAAGTTAGATGATTCAGTTACAACAAAGGAAATAAGGAGATTAGTATTGAATATATTAAATTTTACATTTACAATTGAAATAATTAAGAATGACAAGAACATTGTTGCAGACTACCTATCAAGAAAAAGGAACTCAAACTGAACAAGATACAATAGAAGAAATACTCAAAGCAATTACTACACTTTCTACGAAGGTGGACAAGATGGGAAAAGAGTTACAAAATCAAAGCTAACAACAAGAAGATGACTCTAAAAATGCGGAGCTACGCTATTCTGGCGCACGGTAAAGCCGTAACTAGAAGGAGACGTTGGGAAACTCCATAAAACCCATGACAATGTTTGTTTAAATGCAGCTACAAGCAAGCACATCTACAACAAAAGGAGCCGTGGAATAAGATATACAAATTTAAATATGAACAAAATCTTCGATAAACCATTTATTCCAAAGAACCAAAAAGACTCATTATTTATACCACCACAAATACATACTTACTCGTAAAGTTTGAACCAAGATAAAAAGCCTACAACCACATAACCCGCTCATATATTGAAAACCTTTATAAAATCCAAAATTATTTGAACTCAACACCTAGATCTCCAACTACCAAAGACCCTAATACTGATTTTATAACCCAAAAGCTACAAGGATATAATAAGTTAATAGCACAACCAGTACCAATGCAAATCTAGTAAAAACATGTTATAGTTATGGATTACTTAGTACAGTTTATACCCAAACAGGAGATGAAATATCTACCATACTGTAGCTATACAAAGCCTTTATGAACTATAAAAGAATTACTAAAGGAACATTGTTTTATATAAAGTTTTATTCAGCACCAGCAGAGATATTATTTGATGAGATAAAACCAATTATACAAGTCATAAAAATTGGTTTGACCAGAGATATGATAATTCCAGAAGATATCGGAATACAACAAGAAATACAAAAGGTTGAGATACCAGAATTCTACGCCAACAAAAGAGTTATAGGGATAGCAACTTTCCTAAATGAACTAACTAACAATTATTTAAACGGAAATTCAGTATGGAGCTATTTTGCTTGTGTTTTTATTTTTTCAATTTCTTTTGATTTATCTATTTCTTCATTTTCTTTTGTTATTCTTACCATAGCTGTTAAACTATCTTCTAATTTTGCTGTTTCTTTTTCTAGCATTAAGTATAAGTTATTTCCTATTTTCTTATATCTTCTTCCTAAATTTGAAAATACTATTTTTATTATCATTTCATCTTGGTTTTCATATGTTTTTTCGCTTCATCGCAAACTCTTCTTTGTTCATTATGATCTATGTATTATATTATGTTGTAATTCATATTCAAGACAATCTAATTCTAATTCTAACCTTAATATATCTTTTCTTTGTGCTAGTATTGATTTATTACATACTCCTCGCTAATATATTTTCTTCTAACCTTCTTTTTCTATGTTGTAACTCTTGTTCTTTTTCAGTTATTTGTTCCATTATTTTTTCTATTAATTGTTGTTTATATTTTTCTTCGCTCATATTGTTTCTTCAAATACCAAACATATTTCTATTCTGTTTTTGGAGTTATATTTTTCAAATGATCTTTTTTGTCATTATCTGTTTTGACTAGTTGTGATAATTGATATTCTATATATAGGGATTTTAATTTTTTCCATATTTTTCGACTTTTTGTCTATCTTAGTTTTTGTTATTTTAGTATTTTTTTATTTATCATAACCTTTTATATAATATTTTAAAAAGCTTGCTTAATTTTTTTGGATATTTAATCTTTTTAACCTGTAATTTTTACCATATCGCCTTAGCCAATGTTCACCATATTTAGTCTCCAATATCTAAATCATCATATAAATCATATATGTCAAAGTGAAGTTCATCTTCTATACTTTGTATAGTTAACTCAGTCCAACCTTGGGTTGTTATTTCTATTATTTCATACGTTAATAATTTGTTATAAATTTCTCTTTTTATATCAGTATTAAGACTTTTTAATATATAGAATAATAATATCTTATAATCAAAATCATCGTTTAATAGGTATGTTTCCATTTTTATTACTTTCATTTTTCACTAAAATTTTATTCCTTCCAACCTCTTAATAAATTATACTTGCTTATTATGCATAAACAATGATTTAATAATCATCTCGTCTGGTCACTACTACAGCTTTCTTCTTTGATTAGTTACCCTAACAGCGCCTCAACTTTGTTTACTCCCCTAAACGGCCTCCTCTGCCTACCGGTTTCAACCTTAGTATGGCATAGTCTGGGCATACTTATTCGAAGAATATTTCTGTAGCAAACTTGCTAAAGATGGTTATTAGAACATTATTCAAACATGATAAACAATTATAATTAACAAGAGATTTTCAGGAATAAATTAATTTAGCTACTCATGAATATAAAATGGTATACCTGTTCTTGTAGTTCATCTGTCATAGTTGATTTGTTTTCCATAGTTATTTAATTATCTAGCTCTGATAACAATGGAGGGGGGAAGCGGATTTTTAGAGAGAGAAGAGGAAGATAGAAGATTGATATTTTATTAATGAGGGAAACCCTATATTTATACACAATAATATTACATCTTTGGCCATTATGGCCGACACTTTACTTTACACTTGGCCTTTGCATATTTGGCCGACACAAACAAACAAAAACTTAGTGGCCTATCTTTATTATTGGTATTTCTTCTTTATCCAATAAGTTTTGTGGAATTTCATATTTTCTTTTAGATGTACTCATCCTTGATGAGGTAGCTCTTGTCAATGTATTTGGTACGCTTGAAGTGCTTAATCTTTCTTTTACTATCTCTAAATCTTCTTCTATATCAATTTCTTTATAGCTATAGTCATTATTGTCTATTACAGTAATTATTTTTTCAAAAGGATTTTCTATTTTTATTTTGTTAATTTTATTTTTTGCTGTTATTTTATGCTTCGTTGTTAATATATATAGATTTTTACATCTTGCATGGAAAATATAAATAATAAACAAATAACGCAATTAGAAATTATTATATTTGCTATAGACAAAGTCAAATTAATTAATGAACAACTAGAACAATTATATAGTGAAGATCCATTACGAGGATGGGAAAAACATAAGACAAAAGTAAAAATTGAATTAATAGATAAAAATAGCATAATAACACAGAAACCATTAAAATATAACTTTGATAATTTAAAAGAATTTAAAATACATATAGATGAATTATTAGCAAATAATTACATACAAAAAAGCAATAGTAAACATACAAGTCCAGCATTTATAGTTATAAAACATAGTGAACAAAAAGAGGTAAAAGGTAATGGTCATAGATTATCGTAATCTAAATGCTAAAACTAAAACATACAATTATCCAATACCAAACAAAATACTAAAAATAAGACAAATACAAGGATATAATTATTTTAGCAAATTTGACTCAGAATCACGATTTTACCACCTAAAACTAGAAGAAGAATCTAAACAATTAACAAAGATTCACAAGATCATAAGGTTTCTATGAATGGAATGTTTTACCTTTTGGATATAAAAATGCACCAGTGTAGATTCCAACATTTTATGGACAACTGCTTTAACCAATAGAAAATCAGATTGTATATATAGATGACATATTGTTATATTCTAAGACACAAGATGAACATATAAGATTATTGGAAAAATTTATACATATAGTAAAAATGCAGGTATAAGCTTAAGCAAAAGTAAAGGTAAATTATGAAATCACAGATAGAATTTCTAGGAATACAAATAGATAAAAATGGAATAAAAATGCAAATTCATATAGTACAAAAAATAATTACTATTGATGAAAATATAGATACAAAAAAGAAATTACAATCCTTTCTAGGATTAGTAAATCGTAAGAGAATATATACCAAAATTAGCGTAACATCTAAAACCATTACATAAAAAGCTTAAAAAGATGTAGAATATCATTTTGACGATAAAGATAAAAAACATATAAGAAATATTAAGAATTTATGTAAAAAATTACCAAAACTATATTTTCCTGATGAAAATAAAACATTTACTTATATTGTCGAAACAGATTCGAGTGATCATAGTTACGGAGGAGTTTTAAAATACAAATATGAAAAAGAAAAAATAGAACACCATTGTAGATATTATTCAGGATCTTATACAGGAGCACAAATAAAATGGGAAATAAATAGAAAAGAATTATTCGCATTATATAAGTGTTTATTAGCATTTGAACCATATATTGTTTACAATAAATTTATTGTAAGAACAGATAACACACAAGTAAAATGGTGGATAACAAAAAAGTTAGATGATTCAGTTACAACAAAGGAAATAAGGAGATTTAATACTTTTTCCATTTTTAATCTTTCTTTTTGGTTTTCACATAGTTGTATGAACCATTGATTTAAAAATTTTATTCTAGATCCTAAAGTATCTACCATTCCTTCATTATTCCAATCCTTTATTACGTTTGTACTAAATGGTTCTGGTAATTTCGTATAATATTGTTTTCTTATTTCTTTTGCTTCATCTAAATTGTATTTAGCTTTGTAATAATATTCTTTAAATGCGCAAGTATATTCTTCTAAGTAACACATTTTACATATAGCTAATTTTGTCATAAGTTGTCTATTTATTATTTTTTCTCTATTTTGTTCTCTTATATCTGTAGTCATACCTCCAAATTCATTTCTTATTGCTGATTCATATTTATCTAGTATATCTATATTTGTTGCTGATGCGGATCCATCCATTTTCGGATTTTTAGAGAGAGAAGAGGAAGATGGAAGATTGATATTTTATTAATGAGGGAAACCCTCTATTTATACACAATAATATTACATCTTTGGCCAATATGGCCGACACTTTACTTTACACTTGGCCTTTGCATATTTGGCCGACACAAACAAACAAAAACTTAGTGGCCTATCTTTATTATTGGCCGACACTTACTATTTACTTTACGACTTTTATACAATTTGGCTTTTTACAAATGACTTAAATACGACAAAAATAAAAATTATTACTTTTTACATATGGTCGATATTCAAATTGACACAAAATTTTAACAAAATTCAAAATACTCTTTTTTTTTTTTATTCGATTTGAACGTCTGGTATGAAATTATCTTCTCCTTGACATTTTGAACATATATGGTCGGGGTATTTTTGTCCAATAATTTTGCAATATCTCGTCAATAATTCTTCTGAAATAAACCCTTTCCTTAATGCTCTTGTTGTTTGTTTTTGCTCTGGCTTGAGTAGACTAAGTATCCATTGGCGTATCTCTTCCATATCTTGTTCTCTCGATTTCTTTAGAATTTGAATATAACATAACTTGTTCTCGTACATAATAGCTCCATACTGAATTTCCGTTTAAATAATTGTTAGTTAGTTCATTTAGGATAGTTGCTATCCCTATAACTCTTTTGTTGGCGTAGAATTCTGGTATGTCAACCTTTTGTATTTCTTTTTGTATTCCGATATCTTCTGGAATTATCATATCTCTGGTCAAACCAATTTTTATGACTTGTATAATTGGTTTTATCTCATCAAATAATATCTCTGCTGGTGCTGAATAAAACTTTATTTAAAAAAATGTTCCTTTAGTAATTCTTTTATAGTTCATAAAGTCTTTGTATAGCTCTGGTATGGTAGATATTTCATCTCCTGCTTGGGTATAAACTGTACTAAGTAATCCATAACTATAACATGTTTTTACTAGATTTGCATTGGTACCTGGTTGTGCTATTAACTTATTATATCCTTGTAGCTTTTGGGTTATAAAATCAGTATTAGGGTCTTTGGTAGTTGGAGATCTAGGTGTTGAGTTCAAATAATTTTGGATTTTATAAAGGTTTTCAATATATGAGCGGGTTATGTGGTTGTAGGCTTTTTTATCTTGGTTCAAACTTTCTGAGTAAGTATGTATTTGTGGTGGTATAAATAATGAGTCTTTTTGGTTCTTTGGAATAAATGGTTTATCGAAGATTTTGTTCATATTTAAATTTGTATATCTTATTCCACTGGCTCCTTTTGTTGTAGATGTGCTTGCTGTAGCTGCATTTAAACAAACATTGTCATGGGTTTTATGGAGTTTCCCAACGTCTCCTTCTAGTTCTGGCTTTTTACCGTCCGCCGAATGACGTAGCCCGCATTTTTAGAGTCATGCTGCTGACTGTTAGCTTTCAGATTTTGTAACTCTTTTCCCATACTGTCCAACTTCGTAGAAAGTGTAGTAATTGCTTTGAGTATTTCTTCCGTTGTATCTTGTTCGGTTTGAGTTCCTTTTTCTTGATAGGTAGTCTGCAACAATGTTCTTGTCACCTTAATTATTTCAATTGTAAATGTAAAATTTAATATATTCAATACTAATCTCCTTATTTCCTTTGTTGTAATCAATCATCTAACTTTTTTTTTATCCACCATTTTACTTGTGTGTTATCTGTTCTTACAATAAATTTATTGTAAACAATATATGGTTCAAATGCTAATAAACACTTATATAATGCGAATAATTCTTTTCTATTTATTTCCCATTTTATTTGTGCTTCTGTATAAGATCCTGAATAATATCTACAATGGTGTTCTATTTTTTCTTTTTCATATTTGTATTTTAAAACTCCTCCGTAACTATGATCACTCGAATCTGTTTCGACAATATAAGTAAATGTTTTATTTTCATCAGGAAAATATAGTTTTGGTAATTTTTTACATAAATTCTTAATATTTCTTATATGTTGTTTATATTTTTCTTCGTTCATATTGTTTCTTCAAATAGCAAACATATTTGTATTCTGTTTTTGAAATTATATTTATCAAATGATCTTTTTTATCATTATCTGTTTTGACTAGTTGTGATAATTGATATTCTATATATAAGGATTTTAATTTTTTCCATATTTTTCGTACTTTTTGTCTATCTTAGTTTTTGTTATTTTAGTATTTTTATTTTTATTTATCATAACCTTTTATATAATATTTTAAAAAGCTTTCTTAATTTTTCTGGATATTTAATCTTTTTAACCTGTAATTTTTACCATATCGCCTTAGCCAATGTTCACCATATTTAGTCTCCAATATCTAAATCATCATATAAATCATATATGTCAAAGTGAAGTTCATCTTCTATACTTTGTATAGTTAACTCAGTCCAACCTTGGGTTGTTATTTCTATTATTTCATACGTTAATAATTTGTTATAAATTTCTCTTTTTATATTAGTATTAAGACTTTTTAATATATAGAATAATAATATCTTATAATCAACATCATCGTTTAATAGGTATGTTTCCATTTTTATTACTTTCATTTTTCACTAAAATTTTATTCCTTCCAACCTCTTAATAAATTATACTTGCTTATTATGCATAAATAATGATTTAATAATCATCTCGTCTGGTCACTACTACAGCTTTCTCTTTTGATTAGTTACCCTAACAGCGCCTCAACTTTGTTTACTCCCCTAAACGGCCTCCTCTGCCTACCGGTTTCAACCTTAGGATGGCATAGTCTGGGCATACTTATTCGAAGAATATTTCTGTAGCAAACTTGCTAAAGATGGTTATTAGAACATTATTCAAACATGATAAACAATTTTAATTAACAAGAGATTTTCAGGAATAAATTAATTTAGCTACTCATGAATATAAAATGGTATACCTGTTCTTGTAGATCATCTGTCATAGTTGATTTGTTTTCCATAGTTATTTAATTATCTAGCTCTGATACCAATGGAGGGGGGAAGCGGATTTTTAGAGAGAGAAGAGGAAGATGGAAGATTGATATTTTATTAATGAGGGAAACCCTCTATTTATACACAATAATATTACATCTTTGGCCATTATGGCCGACACTTTACTTTACACTTGGCCTTTGCATATTTGGCCGACACAAACAAACAAAAACTTAGTGTCCTATCTTTATTATTGGCCGACACTTACTATTTACTTTACGATTATTATTGACGAGATATTGCAAAATTATTGGACAAAAATACCCCGACCATATATGTTCAAAATGTCAAGGAGAAGATAATTTCATACCAGACGTTCAAATCGAATAAAAAAAAAAGAGTATTTTGAATTTTGTTAAAATTTTGTGTCGGCTGAATATCAGCCATATGTAAAAAGTAATAATTTTTATTTTTGTCGTGTTGCGTCGGCTGGAATATCAAGATGAAGAATCATCAGAACAGAAAATTATATTTGATAATACGATATTTGAACAAATAAAAGGAAAAGAATTAGATTTAAGTGTTGAAAAAGTACTAGAAATACCTATTTTAAGAAATTTGTTTAAAAGACAAAAAGAAGAATATTATGTAGTTAGTCAAAAAGAAATATCATAGATTGTAAATACACAAGAGGAAAAGCATATATACCTATAATAAATAAAAGAATGATAAACAAAGAAATACAAGATATAAAAGCTAAAACACCAATAAAATATGTACATTTAGGAGGAACAGAAATATTAATAAAAGTCGCTTAGAGAAGGAATAGATACACCTATAGAAATATACTTAGCAGATGATAGAATTGTACACCCTATAGAAAAAAGCGTAATTAGTGCAGTAAAAGGAAACTTGATATATCAAAAATTTAAGTTTACAATAAGTGCTAATTATACAGTATCATTAATAGATAAAAATATAGATAGATCATTAGTTCTATATTGGAAAATATCTGTTAATGATACTGTATAATTAGCACTTATTGTAAACTTAAATTTTTGATATATCAAGTTTCCTTTTACTGCACTAATTACGCTTTTTTCTATAGGGTGTACAATTCTATCATCTGCTAAGTATATTTCTATAGGTGTATCTATTCCTTCTCTAAAGCAGGCTTTTATTAATATTTCTGTTCCTCCTAAATGTACATATTTTATTGGTGTTTTAGCTTTTATATCTTGGAGGGGGGAAGCGGATTTTTAGAGAGAGAAGAGGAAGATGGAAGATTGATATTTTATTAATGAGGGAAACCCTCTATTTATGCACAATAATATTACATCTTTGGCCATTATGGCCGACACTTTACTTTACACTTGGCCTTTGCATATTTGGCCGACACAAACAAACAAAAACTTAGTGGCCTATCTTTATTATTGGCCGACACTTACTATTTACTTTACGACTTTTATACAATTTGGCTTTTTACAGCTGACGCAACACGACAAAAATAAAAATTATTACTTTTTACATATGGCTGATATTCAGCCGACACAAAATTTTAACAAAATTCAAAATACTCTTTTATTCGAATATGAGGGAGGGGCTATCTCAATAAGCTCTGGAGTCTTTACTTGTGATGCATTGTAAACTCTTCAGGTTTCCTTTTCACTGTTTGATAGCATGAAACTTAAGGTAGTATATATTTATGGGTCATTGTTTTGATAAACAACTTTTTTTATTTATTTTTTCCTATTTATCACACTGATTTATGCAAATACATTACAATTTGGATTTTTTCCTCATGTGAAATTTTATTCTTCCAAATAATACTAGATTCAACTATAATGTCATCTCATATATTTGTCAACCTCGGATACAACATAAGATTATCAACTTTCTTGAAAAAGATCTTTAGATTGTATGCTACAAGGTATATGTAATAACATCTCGTAACTTGAATTAACTAAGAATAAGTTAAGAAACCAAAAATAATCATTTTTGGGAATAAGTAGGGAAATTTGGAAAAAATTTCAGCTTTCAAAAGTAAGTTTTGGTAATTTTCAAACGGCCATAACATTCAGATCAGAGGAGTTTGGATGAGATCTTTATATGGTTTGAAATCCCATAGGAATATCATTCCAAAGCCGCCAAGTTTGAGAAAATCCGATGTCATATGAGGGAGATATGCCTTTTCAAAGTTAGGTTGTTGAGCTGAGGAAAATCCAATCTGAATTTTAGTTTGGGTATAGTTGTCTTTTGACCCTAGTACTTCTTAATTCGTTTTTAGGTTATATTAGGGGTAAAAACAGTCCCAAATCAGTTTTAGAAAAACTAAGATTACTTAGGGCTTGGGAGAAAAGAGAAAAGAAGAGAGAAGATTAAAAATTGTCGCAGAACGCGAAGATAGTTGCATGAATTTCGTCGGGGGTGATCCCTATCGAGGTATGTCAGATCATTTGGTGTTGGGTCCATCCACCCACACCAAATTTATTTCAATTCAGCAAGTTAGAGTATATGGGATGATGAATATGGGAGTTCTTGATGAAAATTCGTTAAACTATTTTTAGGTTGAATTGTAGTGTATCCCAAGTAGATTCGATTCATGTGTCCGGACTGTCTTGGGTCTAAATTTTTAGGTAATGAATTATTTTGGGTTCATAAGTGTTTGGGGTGGATCCATGTATTTTTGGAATGTTTAGAATTGAAAATCAAAAAAGAAAAATCAGAAAACCAGTCAGATAGGCTCTGGGGCGCCGCACTTTATAAAGCGCCTCTCAACAGACTTTGTCCACCTGGCCCTGGCGCGACGCACCAGCCAGAGCACCTGACGACAATGTCTGTCTTTCTGGATCTGGAGATTCGCGCCTCTCAGAGCGCCAAGAACCTTGAGACCTCATTCTTTCCTATCTTTTCATACTAGTTACTAAGTGATGTACTTACCGTTTCTAGTTGATTCCAATACTTTAAAGTACATCTAAGCATCATAAAAACATCAATAAACATTAGATCATGATCCTTGAATCCATAATAAAATTCAAGGGAAGTTAAAATCAAAGTCAAGGAAGTTAAGAGTCAAGTTAAAAGTAAGGAGTAAATCACAATAAGTTCTTAAAGAATTCAAGTAGTGTAAAACAATCATTTTAACTCTTGTTAAGACTCAACTTACAAGTTGAGCAAAGAGTAACGAGTTGAGTTAAATTCTCAAAAGCTATAAAAAGACTACGTATTCCCTAGGAGTTAAGTTTTAAGTTAAGTAAACAACAAGAGTTGAGTTCATTTCGCAAAAGCTATAAGGGAACTAAGTCTACCCTTAAGGTTTATAAATATTTCACATTTAAGTTAAAAGGAAATTAAGAGTTCCAAAAGAGTTTTGAACTAAAAGGGGAACACTGATTCCAAAAAGGTGTTTTTTTTTTTTAAAGATAGAGGATACAGTAATTTATCTCAACCCAAAGGAAGGAAATTTTGTTAAAACATTATATAATTATGTTTTGAGAGTAGTATTGAACACCGATTTGGAGAAGAGAGTTCATATTAACTCAAGTCTCCATGTGTATTAAGAAGCCATCATGTGAATTGAAGGGTCATACTTTTTAGAGGATCACATAAGTGTATATGGTGGATCCACTAAGATAATTAAGGTCCGTTTGGCCTGCATCATTTCATGATACAAACACAGGTAACCAGGATTAGCACGCAGCGCACTAACGATCCAGTTGAGCCCTTCAAAATCACTTGGTGAGCCTCCCTTCATTCCGGATGACATCCTTTTTATTTCTGTAACGACCTGTTTAGTCGTTTTGAGCAACAGAGTCCATTTCTGGAAAAACTGGCTGGGACAACGGATGGAACGACGGACCGTCGTGGTCCCGACGGCCCGTCGAGGGAGTGTCGTTCCATGACACTTAGAGTTTTGAAATTGGGTACTGAAAAATCGACTCTCTGTAAGTTGTGACGGACCTGCAGGACGTGCCGTCACATCCACGACGAACCGTCGTGAGTCCCGTTGCAAAACACTTCAACTTTTGAGAAATTGATGCAAGAAAACGAAGTTTCGACCGTCATGACGGAGGGGCCAGGACGGACCGTCACAGGTGACGGGCGTCGCCGCACCATCCGAGTCCTGGGAGACACGACGGCTCGTGTGACGGACCGTCGCAGCGTGACGGCCCGCCACAGCCGCACAATCCCGTGCGCTTTAGGATTTCTCCACACGTTTTAAGGGTCGTTTTGACTATTCTTTCCTTAATTATAAAGATTGAGGGGTAACATTAATAAGTCTAATTACTTAGGGGTTAAATTAGGTAACCTTAAGTTAATTAGAGGGGTTTATTGTCCTCTTTTATTCTTAATTATACATTAATTAGGGTAAAAGAAGGAGGGTTTGAATAAAACAAACAGAAAAAGAAAAGAGAGAGGAAAAGTCGAACGAGAAAGAGAGAAAACAAAGAGGATAGCAAAGCTTGGGAGAATTCTTGTTGATTCCAATTCTTCGGTGGAGGTAGGTTATGGTTTTCATGCTATTCGTAGTAAACTCTTAATAGCGAATGATATATGTTAGTAGTATTGTAAAACCCTTCTATATGCTTAATTGTATGCTTGCATGAATGATGTTATTATGTAATTATGAATAAATAAGCATGACGAAGCTATTGAATCCCAAATCTTGAAAGAAACTTTAATCTACTTGTTAATGATAAGGCCTTGGTATAAAAGAAGGCTTGATGAATTAAAGTAATGGGATTGATGATGCCTTGGTATAGAGAAGGCTTGATGAACGGATATAATGAGAATTAGTGGATCGGAGTGTCACGTTCCGACACATAGTATTAGTGGGACGGGTGTCACGAACCGACACGTAGAATTAGCGGATCGGAGTGTCACGTACCGACACATATAGGGGATCGGGTGTCACGAACCGACACGTAGATTTAGGGGATCGGGTGTCACGAACCGACACGTAGATTTAGGGGATCGGGTGTCACGAACCGACACGTAGATTTAGGGGATCGGGTGTCACGAACCGACACGTAGATTTAGGGGATCGGGTGTCACGAACCGACACGTAGATTTAGGGGATCGGGTGTCACGAACCGACATGTAGATTTAGGGGATCGGGTGTCACGAACCGACACGTAGATTTAGGGGATCGGAGTGTCACGTACCGACACAAGAGGATTAATGAATATGAGGGATCGGAGTGTCACGTACCGACACAAGAGGAATATGAATAATGAATCGTGAAAGATGAGAATATACTCAACATAATGAACTTAATTCCCAAATGAGCATGGTATTGAGGCTTGAGCCCTCATGGATGAACTTAATGGTACTTTTGATGATTATAGTACTTGTTGTTGCTACATGTTGAGTTTTATAGTTGATTTATGATATTAATCGATATATACTGCTTTCTATTTTGAGTTGGCCGATGATATCTACTCGACTTGTGGTTGTACCGACTTCCTACTTTTATGTTTTTCTTCTTTGTTATTTGTGTAATGCAAGAAACGTTCCGTCAACTTCAACTCAACAGAGATCTAGCCGCCTTCACTTCATCGGAAATTCGGGGTGAGCTAATGCGTCTAGCTTGGATCTGGTCTTCTTCTTCACGACTTGATGCCTTGAACTTCCCGCATGGCCTAGCTAGTATTTGTTTTAGCTTCTTAGACATTCCTAGTTTAGTAATTTGAGATAGATGTTCTTGTGATGATGACTTCCAGATTTTGGGGATATTAATAATAGTTTTGAATTGTTTTATTAATGAGTTTAAGTCTTCCGCATTACTTTCTGTTGTTATATATTGAAATGATAAGGGTTAAATTGGTTGGTTAAGCTCACATAGGAGGGTAAATGTGGGTGCGATCGCGGCCCGATTTGGGTCGTGACAAACTTGGTATCGAGCATTAGGTTCGTTGGTCTCATCACACAAGAACAGTCTAGTAGAGTCTTAAGGAACGGTAGGGGGCGCTTTACTTTTCCTTGAGAGGCTACAAGACTTTAGGAAAATTTCACTCTTTCATTCTTTCTTTCGTGCTACTACTTGAGTCCAATTGGTATCTAGGCGATACGAATTGGTATCTGACCATCTTCACTCTATTTCGCGGATGGTTAGAACTAGAGCAACGACTGCACCGGCAGCAACAACGGCACAACAAGAAACGACTGAGCCAGCCATCGGGCCGTGGGCTCGAGGAAGAGTAGCGGCAAGAGGCCGTGGAAGAGGTCGTGGGAGGACGTCCTCTAGAGGAAGAGGACGAGCACCTAGCCCATCTGATACTAGGGCGGTGACTCCTCCACCGACTGAAGAGGTGATAAGAGAAGGGGAGGATGGGGTGAATGAGCAAGTACAGAATGAGGAAATGCCACCTCAACCTACCCTGCAGATGATCAATCGTTCTCGCTATCTTAGCGGGTTATCCGATCACGGTCGAGCACCTCCAGGGTTTCGCACCAACACCTCCGGTTTGAGAGGTACGACATGCGGCTACTATGGCTCCCGCATGGATGCACCATTGGGAATGGGCACATTTCCACGTCTGACCATCGGGCCTATTATGACAAACGATCAACATGAACTTTTCAGAAGTTCTTGAAATTGAAACCTCCAGTCTTTAAGGGTGCGTAATCGAGAGGATGCCTACGATTTTCTGGTTGATTGTCATGAGCTACTACACAAGATGGGTATAGTAGAGAGGTTTGGTGTCGAGTTCGTGAGCTATCGGCTTCAAGGAACGCCAAAATGTGGTGGCGTTCACATGTTGAGTGTCAACCAACAGAGGCACCACCTATGACTTGGGAATCATTCTCGAATTTGTTCATGGAAAAGTATATCCCCTGACCTTGAGGGATAGGAAGAGGGATGAGTTCTTGAGTCCGTGGTAGTTGAAAAAGTGTATAGGTCTTGTTTGGTGAATTTTGTGGGGAGCAACACTTACGTAGATTTGGTTATCTTAGAAATGGGTGATTTTGATGTAATTCTGGTATGACTTGGCTCTCTCCGAATTTTGCAATTTTGGATTGTAATGCTAAAGCGGTGACGTTAGCCAAGCCTGGGCAGATCCGTTAGTGTGGGAGGCGACTACACTTCTAATCCGGTGCGTATCATATCCTTTCTTCGTGCTAAGAAAATGGTTAGTAAAGGGTGTTTAGCTTTCTTGGCACATCTTAAGGATGACACTATCCAAGTACCCTCAATTGAGTCGGTTTCGTAGTCCGTGAGTTTTTGGATGTGTTCCCCAGATCTTCCTGGTATGCCACCAGATAGGGATATTGACTTCAGATTGATCTTGAACCTGCACTCGCCCCATTTCTATACCCCCTTATAGAATGGCTCCATGAGTTAAGAGAGTTAAAGGCACAACTTCAAGAGTTATTGAACAAAGGCTTCATTAGACCAAGTGCATCCCCTTGGGGTGCTCAGCTTTGTTTGTGAAGAAGAAGGATGGGAGTTTTCGGATGTGCATAGACTACGCATAACTAAACAAGGTAACCATAAAGAACAAGTATCCTCTTCCTCGCATTGATGACTTGTTCGATCAGTTACAAGGTGCTTGTGTCTTCTCTAAGATTGATTTGAGATCCGGTTATCATCAATTGAAAATACGAGCAACGGATGTGCCAAAGACCGCTTTCGAACGAGGTATGGGCATTACGAATTTGTGGTGATGTCTTTTGGTCTTACGAATGCCCCTGCTGCGTTCATGAGCTTGATGAACGGGATTTTTAAGCCATATTTGGACCTCTTCGTAATCGTATTTATTGATGATATATTGGTATACTCAAGAGCAAGAGGGAACATGAGGAACATTTGAGAATAGTATTGGAAATGTTGAGGAGAGAAAAGCTTTATGCCAAGTTCTCTAAGTGTGAATTTTGGCTAGATGCAGTGTCCTTCTTGGGGCACGTGGTTTCTAAGGAAGGAGTGATGGTAGATCCATCTAAGATTGAGACAGTGAAGAATTGGGTAAGACCCACTAATGTATCAGAAATAAGAAGTTTTGTGGGGTTAGCTAGCTACTACCGCAGATTTGTCAAGGGATTCTCTTCTATTGCTTCCCAATTGACGAACTTGACTAAGCAAAATGTTCCATTTGTATGGTCGGATGAGTGTGAGGAAAGCTTTCAAAAGCTCAAGACTTTATTGACTACCGCACCCATTCTCACCTTGCCAATAGAGGGTAAAGACTTCATTGTTTACTGTGATGCATCCTATTCTGGGTTGGGTGCAGTGTTAATGCAAGAGAAAAATGTGATTGCTTATGCTTCGAGGCAATTAAAGGTGCATGAACGTAACTATCCAACTCATGATTTGGAATTGGTCACAGAGTGTTTGCATTAAAGCAATGGAGACACTATTTATATGGGGTTAAGTGTGAGGTGTACACGGATCATCGTAGCCTTCAAAGATGTCTTTACTCGTAAAGATTTGAACTTGAGACAAAGGAGATGGATGCAACTACTAAAGGACTACGATATCACTATCTTGTATCATCCCGGGAAGGCGAATGTTGTAGCGGATGCTTTGAGTAGAAAGGCGGGAAGCATGGGAAGTCTAGCTCATTTGCAAGCTTCTAGGCGCCCATTGGCTAGAGAAGTGCAGATTTTGGCTAACGATTTGATGAGGTTAGAAGTAAATGAGAAGAGAGGATTGTTAGCTAGTGTGGAGTCGAGATCTTCTTTTCTTGACAAGATTAAGGGAAAACAGTTTGATGATGAGAAACTAAGGCGAATCCGAGACAAAGTGTTGCAAGGAGAGGCTAAGGAAGCACAAATCGATGAGGAAGGTGTTTTGAGGATTAAGGGAAGGGTATGTGTACCCCGAGTTGATGATTTGATCAACACTATTTTGGCAGAAGCTCATAGCTCAAGGTATTCTATACATCCGGGTGCAACCAAGATGTATCGTGACCTAAAGCAACACTTTTGGTGGAGTAGAATGAAGCGTGATATTGTTGACTTTATTGCTAAATGTCCAAACTGTCAACAAGTAAAGTATGAACACCAAAGGCCCGGAGGAACACTTCAGAGAATGCCCATTCCTGAATGGAAGTGGGAGAGAATTGCAATGGACTTTGTGGTTGGTCTTCCAAAGACATTGGGTAAGTATGACTCCATTTGGGTGGTTGTCGATAGGTTAACTAAGTCTGCTCATTTTATTCCGGTCAAGGTGACTTACAATGCAGAGAAGTTAGCCAAGATCTATATCTTAGAAATCGTTCGATTGCATGGGGTTCCACTCTCCATTATATCAGATAGAGGTACGCAGTTTACTTCTAAGTTTTGGAGGACATTACATGCTGAATTGGGTACTAGGTTGGACCTTAGTACTGCATTTCACCCAGGCATCGATGGTCAGTCTGAGCGAACGATTCAAGTCTTGGAGGATATGCTTCGCGCATGTGTGATAGAGTTTGGTGGCCATTGGGATAGCTTCTTACCCTTAGCGGAGTTTTCATACAATAATAGCTATCACTCAAGCATTGACATGGCTCCATTCGAAGCATTGTATGGTAGGAGATGTAGGTCTCCCATTGGTTGGTTTGATGCATTCGAGGTTAGACCTTGGGGTACCGATCTTTTGAGGGATTCTATGGAGAAGGTGAAAGCTATTCAAGAAAAGCTTCTAGCGGCGCAAAGTAGACAAAAGGAGTATGCAGACTAAAGGTTAGAGACTTGGAGTTCATGGAGGGTGAACAAGTCTTGTTGAAGGTTTCACCTATGAAAGGGGTGATGCGGTTTGGCAAAAGAGGTAAGTTAAGTCCAAGGTATATTGGACCATTTGAAGTGCTTAAGCGAATAGGGAGGTGGCTTATGAGTTAGCCTTGCCCCGGGGCTGTCCGAGTACATCCGGTATTCCATGTGTCCATGTTGAAAAGATACCATGGAGATGGAAACTACATCATCCGTTGGGATTCAGTTTTGTTGGATGAGAACTTGACTTATGAAGAGGAACCGGTTGCTATATTAGATAGAGAGGTTCGCAAGTTGAGGTCGAGAGAAATTGCATCCATCAAAGTTCAATGGAAGAATCGACCGGTTGAAGAGGCTACTTGGGAGAAGGAGGCGGATATGCAAGAGAAATACCCACATCTGCTTACGTGATTCAGTACTCCTTTTCGCCATTGTTTTTCTTCTTTTGATCTTTCGGGACGAACGATGGGTAAATTGGTATCTATTGTAACGACCGCTTAGTCGCTTTGAGCAACAGAGTCCATTTCCGGGAAAAAGCGGGCCGACAACGGATGGAACGACGGACCGTCGTGGTCCCGACGGCCCGTCGAGGGAGTGTCGTTCCATGACACTTAGAGTTTTGAAATTGGGTACTGAAAAATCGACTCTGTAAGTTGTGACGGACCTGCAGGACGTGCCGTCACATCCACGACGAACCGTCGTGAGTACCCGTTGCAAAACACTTCAACTTTTGAGAATTTGGTACAAGAAAACGAAGTTTCGACCGTCATGACGGAGGGGCCAGGACGGACCGTCACAGGGTGACGGCCGCCGCACCACCCGAGTCCTGGGAGACACGACGGCTTTGTGTGACGGACCGTCGCAGCGTGACGGCCCGCCACACAGGCTGCACAATCCCAGGCAGTTTAGGATTTCTCCACACGTTTTAAGGGTCGTTTTTGACTATTCTTTCCTTAATTATAAAGATTGAGGGGTAACATTAATAAGTCTAATTACTTAGGGGTTAAATTAGGTAACCTTAAGTTAATTAGAGGGGTTTATTGTCCTCTTTTATTCTTAATTATACATTAATTAGGGTAAAAGAAGGAGGGTTTGAATAAAACAAACAGAAAAAGAAAAGAGAGAGGAAAAGTCGAACGAGAAAGAGAGAAAACAAAGAGGATAGCAAAGCTTGGGAGAATTCTTGTTGATTCCAATTCTTCCCCGGACGTAGGTTATGGTTTTCATGCTATTCGTAGTAAACTCTTAATAGCGAATGATATATGTTAGTAGTATTGTAAAACCCTTCTATATGCTTAATTGTATGCTTGCATGAATGATGTTATTATGTAATTATGAATAAATAAGCATGACGAAGCTATTGAATCCCAAATCTTGAAAGAAACTTTAATCTACTTGTTAATGATAAGGCCTTGGTATAAAAGAAGGCTTGATGAATTAAAGTAATGGGATTGATGATGCCTAGGTATAGAGAAGGCTTGATGAACGGATATAATGAGAATTAGTGGATCGGAGTGTCACGTTCCGACACATAGTATTAGTGGGACGGGTGTCACGAACCGACACGTAGAATTAGGGGATCGGAGTGTCACGCATCGACACATATAGGGGATCGGGTGTCACGAACCGACACGTAGATTTAGGGATCGGGTGTCACGAACCGACACGTAGATTTAGGGGATCGGGTGTCACGAACCGACACATAGATTTAGGGATCGGGTGTCACGAACCGACACGTAGATTTAGGGAATCGGGTGTCACGAACCGACACGTAGATTTAGGGGATCGGGTGTCACGAACCGACACGTAGATTTAGGGGATCGGGTGTCACGAACCGACACGTAGATTTAGGGGATCGGAGTGTCACGTACCGACACAAGAGGATTAATGAATATGAGGGATCGGAGTGTCACGTACCGACACAAGAGGAATATGAATAATGAATCGTGAAAGATGAGAATATACTCAACATAATGAACTTAATTCCCAAATGAGCATGGTATTGAGGCTTGAGCCCTCATGGATGAACTTAATGGTACTTTTTGATGATTATAGTACTTGTTGTTGCTACATGTTGAGTTTTATAGTTGATTTATGATATTAACTGATATATACTGTTTTCTATTTTGAGTTGGCCGATGATATCTACTCAGTACTTGTGGTTGTACTGACCCCCTACTTTTATGTTTTTCTTCTTTGTTATTTGTGTAATGCAGCAAACGTTCCGTCAACTTCAACTCAACAGTAGATCTAGCCAGTCTTCACTTCATCGGAAATTCAGGGTGAGCTAATGCGTCTAGCTTGACTGGTCTTCTTCTTCAAGTCTTGATGCCTTGAACTTCCGGCATGGACTAGCTAGTATTTGTTTTAGCTTCTTAGACATTCCTAGTTTAGTAATTTGAGATAGATGTTCTTGTGATGATGACTTCCAGATTTTGGGGATATTAATAATAGTTTTGAATTGTTTTATTAATGAGTTTAAGTCTTCCGCATTACTTTCTGTTGTTATATATTGAAATGATAAGGGTTAAATTGGTTGGTTCGCTCACATAGGAGGGTAAATGTGGGTGCCAGTCGCGGCCCCGATTTGGGTCGTGACAATTTCTTTTCTTGGTTAGTTCGTTAGGATGTTGTGGGGTCTGTCCCATCATCCATCTCAGTTATTAGAGGCTTCACAGACAAATAGATAGTTAGTAGATCAGTTTTAGAGTCAAAATTATCTTATATTTCATGTGTTCAAGTATTGAGACTTAAGTGCCATTTTGGCAAGATTATTTTATCAAGTATATCTTTAGAAATGTTGTATTTATTAATTGAATTTAGTTGAGTATTTCACTCGGTTAAGTAAGCCAGACCAAGGTTCTTTTCAGTTTGAGGGGCAGCAATGGTCTTCGAGTGTCGGCCACGTCCAGGGTGTAGGCTCCGGGCGTGACAAACATGGTATCAGAGCACAGAGTTCAATAGTCCTAGGGCATCTATGACTCCATGATGGTAGAGTCTTATTCATCGGTTTGAAGCACTCTCTATCTATTATTAGAAGGCTACAACATTTACGAACATCTCACGTCT
This sequence comes from Solanum arcanum, assembly GCA_027789145.1. Lineage (NCBI taxonomy): Eukaryota > Viridiplantae > Streptophyta > Magnoliopsida > Solanales > Solanaceae > Solanum > Solanum arcanum. Next base: position 52,364,867 of record CM050937.1, read on the forward strand.
TCTCATTATTTTTGTGTGTTAGAGTTATTTCTCTAAAAAGTCTCTCTCAAATTCATTCTTGCGCGTGTTTCACATCATCATGCCTCCATAATGAGTAGTTATAGGTAGACTAACTAGGAGAAATGTTGAGGAACAAGAGTTACTTAATGCACCGGATGTGCAACCACAAGGAGAGGTTACCAATGTTGAGTTTTTGGATACTATCAAGATAATAAGTCAAGTAGTAACCAACAAAGTCTGGCAACATTGAGGAGCTCGACAAGAAGGGGCTAACACCTCGAGGGTTTGTGAGTTTCTGAGAATGAATCCTAATAGCTCATCGGATCAAACACTACCGAGGATCCAAAACACATTGTGGATTGAAGAAAGTGTTTGAGGTTTTTCATGTGGTTAATACTTAAAGGGTTGAATTAGATGCATATCAACTGAAGATTGTGGCTAGGACCTGGTTTGACCAATGTAAGGAGGGTAAATCTAAGGAGGCACCAGCTCCAAGTTGGGCTTGTATAAAAGAAGCCTTCTTCAGGAGATTCTTTCCTCAAGATCTTAAAGAAGCAAAGGTAAGGGAGTTCGTCACTTTCAAACAGGACTCCATGAGTGTTCATGATTATGGGTTGAAGTTCACCCAACACTTTCACTATGCTTCGGAGATGCTGAAAAACATGATAAGTAGGATGAGTTTGTTTGTCGCTGGTTTGGGTCATGCTTCAAACAAAGAAGGTAGGGCTGCAAGTTTTATTGGTGACATGTATATATCCAATTTTATTGTCTATGCGCAACAAGTTGAAGAGGAGAAGCTGAGGGACAGAGAGGAATACAAAAATAAGAAATCAAAGACTAGAATGAGTCTAGGCAGCAAAAAGGTGGTTCAAGTCAATCACAATTTCTGAAACCAAAGGGGCATGCACCATCATCCGCTAGTTCACCTGCGCCTAAAAATAGAATAGAGTATAATAACCAGAATGAACAAAACTTCAAGGCTAGACCAGCCCAATCCCAAGGTAGTGTTGCACAAGGATGTAGTGGGATTTCTGCATGTGGTAAATGTGGTAGAACCCACCCTGCTAGATGTCTTGATAGCAAGACAAGTTGTTTCAAATGTGGTTAAGAATGTCACTTCACGAGAGAGTGCCCTATGAACAAACAAGGTGGAGGAAATCCGGGAAATAGAGCTCAATTTTCATCAGTTGTTCCACCAGACAGGGATGCACCTATATGAGCCACTTTTAGTACTGGCGGAGGGGCAAACTGTCTTTATTCAATAACTAACCGCCATGATCAAGAAAACTCTCAAGATATTATTACGGGTATGATAATAGTGTTTACTTTCAACGTTTATGATTTGTTAAACCCTGGAGCAAGTTTTATCCTTTGTAACTCCTTATGATGATAATCAGTTTGAAATTCTTCCTGAAAAACTTTTTGAACCCTTCTGTGTTTCTACACTATATGGTAGTCTATTCTAACGGAAAGAGTCTCTCGTGATTGTCCTATTTCCATGAATTACAATAATACAATGACGATTTAATAGAGTTACACATGGTAGATTTTTATATCATTCTATGGACCAGCTCCATACCTATTATGCATTAATAGACTGCAAAACTCGAGTTGTAAAGTTTCAAATTCCTAATGAGCCAGTCATAAAGTGGAGTAGTAGTTCAGCAGTGCCTAAGAGTTTTTTCTTTCAGACCTTAAGAGGAGGAAGTAAGTTTCAAAGGGTGTATCTATCATTTAGTCCAAGTTAATGAATCAAGTACTGAGGTACATTCCCTTCATTTAGTTTCTATAGTGAAAGAGTTTCCTAAAGTTTTCCTAATGATAAACCTGTAGTCCCTCCCAAAAGAGATCAAGACTTAGACATAGACATCATTCCATATACTCATCCTATCTCTATTTTGCCATACATAATGGAACCAACAGGGTTAAAAGATTTTAAAGAACAATTAAAAGATCTGTTAGATATAGGTTTCATTAGACCATGTGTCTTACCTTGGGGCACTCCGGTCTTGTTTATGAGAAAGAAAGATGGTTCCTTTAGGATGTGTGTAGACTACTGCCAAATGAATATGGTGACCATCAAGAATAAATATATTCTTCCAAGGATATATGATCTTTTTGATCAACTTTAAGGTGTATCTTGTTTTTCAAAGATTCAACTTAGATCACGCTATCACCAGTTGAAAGTTAGGAAATGTGAAATTCCCAAGACAACTTTTAGAATAAAGTATGGGCATTATTAATTTTTGGTTATGTCCTTTGGTTTGACGAATGCATCTGCACCATTCATGGAACAAACTCTTCAAATATTATTTAGATCATTTGTCATCGTCTTCATTGATGACATACTGGTGTATTGAAGGAATGAAGAAGATCATACTAGTCACCTCAGGATTGTTTTGAAGACTTTGAAGAATAAAGAGTTATATGCCACGTTCTCCAAGTGTGAATTTTTGCTTAAGTCTGTGGCATTATTGGGTCACATTATTTTTGGTGATGGGATTAGAGTTGACAATCAGAAGATAGAAGAAGTTTTGAGTTTTCCTAGATTCACATCTCCAACTAATATAAGAATTTTCTTTTGTTTGGCTTGTTATTTTACGAGATTTGTTGAAGGGTTTTAATCAATTTCGTCTCGTTTGACAAAGTTTACTTAGAATATAATCTTGTTTCAGTGGTCTGAAACTTGTGAGAAAAACATTCAGTAATTGAAAGAGAGATTGACGACCGCTTAGATTTTTACGTTACCGGAAGGTGGTGTATAGTGATGCATCAAGAGTTTGTTTGGGCTTTATGTTGATGCAAAATGGAAAGATTATAGCTTTTTCCTCTATATAGTTTAAGGTTCATGACAAGAATTATACAACTCATGTCTTAGAATTGGCTTCTCTTGTGTTTGTTTTGAAGATACGAGGCCACTACATGTATGGTGTTCATGTTGACATATTCACTGACCAGAAGAGCCTCCAATTTGTGCACTTAGAAAGAACTCAATCTCAGACAAAGGAGGTGGTTGGAATTACTCAAGGATTATGACATGAGTATTTTATACCACCCAAGTAAGGCTAATGTTGTTGCTCATGCCTTAAGCAGGTTTTCAATGGGAAGTACTTCCCATGTTCAAGAAGGAAAGAGGGAGTTAGCGAAATGTGTGCAAAAACTTGCGTGTTTGGGTGTCAGACTTATGGATTCTACAAAAGGAGGGACAGTGGTGACCAATGGAGATGAGTCATCATTAGTGTTAGAGGTTAAAGAGAAGCAAGACCAAGATCCCATTTTGCTTTAGTTAAAGGCTAATGTTCATAAGCAAAGAGTATTGGCTGTTGAAAAAGGGGGAGTTGGTGTGTTGTAGTATCAAGGTAGATTATGTGTATTAAGGGTGGATGAACTCCAAGAAAGAATCATGGAGGAAGCTAATAGCTCAAGATATTCCATCCATCCGGGTTCCACAAAGATGTACCGCGACTTGAGAGAGGTATATTGCTGGGAAAGCATGAAGAAAAATATTGTTGAGTTTGTTGCCAAGTGCATGTATTTCCAGCAAGTGAAAGTAGAACACCAAGGCCTGGAGGTTTAGCTCAAAATATAGAACTTTCATAATGGAAACGGGAGATGATTAATATGGACTTCATCATAGGCTTGCCAAGATCTTGAGGCAACATGATTCTATTTGGGTGATTGTTGATATATTGACAAAATCAGCTCATTTCTTGTCGGTAAGGACTGCCTATTCGGTAGAGGATTATTCTAAGTTGTACATTCAAGAAGTGGTAAGACTCTATGTAGTTTCCTTCTCCATTATTTATGATAGAGGTGCACAATTTACTGCATAGTTTTGGAAATCTTTCTAGAAAAGTTTGGATTCAAAGGTGAACTTAAGCACTGGTTTTCATCCTCAAACGAAGGACAAGTAGAACGTACTATCCAGACTTTGGAGGATTTGTTTAGAGCTTGTGTGATCGATTTCAAATGGAGTTGGGATGTTTACATACCACTTATTGATTTTTCTTAAAACAACTGTTACCATTCGAGCATCGAAATGGCTCCCTATGAAACTCTTTATGGGAGAAGATGCAAATCTCCTATTGGGTGGTTTAAACTTGGTGAATTAGGGTTGATAGGAACAAATATACTTCACCAAGCAATGGAGAAGGTGAATGTGATCCAAGAATGATTAAAGATGGCACACAGTCGCCAAAAGTCCTACATCGATATAAGAAGAAGGCCATTAGTGTTCTAGGTGGATGACTAAGTATATCTGAATGTTTAACCCATGAAGGATGTTAGGAGGTTTGGAAAAAAGGGGAAACTTATTCCTCGGTATATTGGACCTTATAGAATCTCCAAGAGAGTGGGCAATGTGGCTTATAAGTTTGAGTTACCTCAAGAGTTAGGAGCGGTTCATCCGGTATTCCATATTTCTATGTTGAAAAATTCTTGAGTGATCCTTCTTTGATACTACCAACTATGAATGTTGAGACTAACGATAACTTATCCTATGGAGAAATTCCGATTCAAATTTTGGATCGAAACGTTCGCAGGTTGAGGACCAAGGAAGTTGCTTCGTTAAGTCCTTTGGAGGAACCAATTCGTTGAGGAAGTTACTTTGGAAGCTAAGGAGGTTTTGAAGAAGAGATACCCATGTCTCTTTGAATCCATAGAGAATTTGAATCAGGGTATTAAATTCTCTTCCTAGAACTTTATTAGACTATGTGTAAGCATGTTATCACTTGCTTTTGTTATTGAATGTTGAAGTGATATTACTACCCTTAACTTAGTGAAAGAATTCTCATTCGAGGACGAGTGTTCCCAAGAGGAAGATATTGTAACATCTCGTAACGTGAATTAACTAAGAATAAGCTTAGAAACAAAGAATAATCATTATAAGAAGGGAAATGTTGAAAAGTTAAGTGAGTTTTTGTTATTTTCAAATGACCATAACTTCCAGCTCAGGAAAAATTTGTAAGAGTTCTTTGTATGGTTTGAAAGTTTTTGGGAAGCTCTCTTCAACACCACCGAGTTTGCAAAAATAAGACGTCATATTAGGGAGATATGCCTTTCGGAAGTTGGGCTATTGAGCTAAGGAAAATCCAATCTGTATTTTAGTTAAGGTAAAATTGTTTTTTCAGCCTAGTATTTCCTAATTCATTTTTATGTAATAATAGGGGTAAAACCAAGTTTAGTTTTAGAAAAACAAAGAACACTTAGGGCTTGGGAGAAAATAGAAAATAAGAGAGGAGATAAAGAATTGTCCAAGAACGCCAAGATCGTTCCGTGGATTTCTTCAAGGATGATCCCTATTAAGGTATGTGAGGTCACTCGATGTTGGGTCCATTCACCCACACCCAATTTGTTTCGAGTCATCAAGTTAGAGTATATTCATTGATAAAAATATGGGAGTTCTTGACGAAAATTTATTAAATTCTTGTTGGTTGAACTGTAGTGTATCCCAAGTACATTTAATTCATGTTTACGGACTCTTTTATTTGTGTAATTTGTTGGGTAATGAAGTATTTCGGAATCCTTAGTGTTTGGGGCAGGATCCATAAAAGTTTGGGAGGTTCAAAATTGAAAATCAGACAAGAAAAGTCAAAAAACCCATATGATAGACCCTGGGGCGTCGCGCTTACCAGAGTGACTCAGGAAAGACTCAATCCGTTAGGTCCTGGCGCGCCGCGCGATTCAGAGCACATGATGACAATTCCTACCCATCAGGCTCTGGCACTCCGCGTCTCTCAGAGCACCAAGACCCCTAGAGACCCCATTCTTTCCCTATATTTTCAAACTAGTTCATACGTGATGTACTTATCATTCTTTGGTGATTCCAACACTCTAAAGTACATTCAAACATCATGACATAATACATAAACATTATATCATGATCCTTGAATCCATAATCAAATTCAGGAAAAGTTAAGATCAAAGTCAAGGAAGCTAGTAGCCAAGTTAAAAAGAGAGAGGCAAGTCACACTAAGTTCTTAATATTTTCAAAGAGTCTTAAATAATCATTTTAACTTTTGTTTAAGGCTGAAGTTACAAGTTGAGAAAAGAGTAAAGAGTTAAGTTAAATTCCCAAAGGCTATAACGGGACTAAGTATTCCCTAAGAGTTAAGTTTCAAGTTACCTAAAGAGCAAGAATTGAGTTCATTTCGTAAATACTATAAAGGAAATAATTATTCCCTAAAGGTTTATAAATGTTTCACATTTATGTTAAAAGGAAAGCAAGAGTTCCAAAAGATTTTGAACTAAAAGGAGAATATTGATTCCAAAAAGGCGTTTTCTAAAGATAAAGAGTTAAGTAAATAATCTCAACCCAAAGGAAGGACGTTTTATTAAAAACATGAGCTAAAGTATGTTTTTATAGTAGTATTGAGCACCAATATGGAGATTAGATTTCATATTAACACAAGTCTCCATGTAAACCATGAAGCCATCACGGTAAATGACGAGTCATACTTTTTAGATGATCACATAAGTTTATCTAGTGAATCCACTAAGCTACGTAAGGTCCTATACAAATGGAAAGGTACATGATGGTCCTTGGGAAACGTGAGGTAAAACGTTGTATCATCATATAGGCTCAAAGTGATGGGTGTTGGTTAGAGAATCTCACACAAAAGGTGTTTTTTTATAATTAAGTAAAGTTGAGTTTGTTATTGCATTTGTGTAACGAACTAATTTGTTTTTACTATTTTGCACATTTTATATATATCGCATATGTTTTAAATTTCTTTATATACATACATTGAGTTAAGCATATACTTGAGTTGAGGAGAACCAAGGTAAGTTCTCCATAATCCTCCCAAGCTTAAGTGGTGGTTTAACTATCCATCTTGCATACGCGTACACTCGATACTGATGCCAGTTGTCATGCATCATTTATGATGCATACACAGGTAAACAAGATACGCACGCAGCGCACCGTTGATCACGTTGAGCACTCCACAGTCACTTGGTAATTAATCTTGCATTTCGTAGGACTTCCCTTTTATTGATTTCGTATCTTAGTTCGTTAGGATGTTGTGGGGTCTTTCCAAACACCCATCCCAGTTATTAGAGGGTTCATAGAAAGATAGACACTTAGTAGTTCAGTTTGGAGTCTAAATTATCTTATATTTCATGTGTTCAAGTATTGAGACTTAAGTGTCATTTTAACCAGATTATTACATCATGTATTTCTTTAAACATGCTTATGCTCTATTTCTTAATTGAGTTGAGTTAAGTCTTCCACTAAATTAAGTAAGTCATGCCAAGGGTTCTCTTGTATTTGTGGGGGGGGGGGGGGGGGAAACAATGGTCTTCAAGTGCCGGCCATGTCCGGGGTGTAGGCTCTGGGTGTGACAGTATATATCGACTTTACTGCTATACTGATATTTCATACTAGTTACACTGATATTACAAAAAGTAATCTAAAAAATAATCACTAGGACACTGCCAACACCATAAATTGCATCCTTAGACATGAATGAATTTTAGTTATATAATACATAACCTACTGTTAACTAGATCACTACCTTTCTAGAATTCAGAAAATTACACAAGGTACAAATTTCCTCTTTCAGTCCATTGAAAAATATGCCAAATAGCAGTCCATCAGGCGCCTCCTTCTTAGGCGCTGGCACCTTATAAAATTCTGCATGAGACATGTTTACTGTGGTAACCTTCTACATATTGAAGACTGATTCAATGTATAACCTGGTCAATTAAGTTTGTTAGTTGTATCCTATATTCTAGGGCAAGTTGTTAGCAAATATGTTGATCGTGTGCAGTACTTTCTAGTTGTGTTTTGGTTAGTAATTACTTGTTTAATTAATGGAAATAGTGTTCACTTAGTGAGTAAGTAGTTTGTTATTTTCATTATAAAAAAGTTGTACTATCTTTTGATTTCAAATATAGAAAAATATAAAAGAATTCAACATACATTCTCTATTTCTTCTTAAAAGTTTTCCAGCCTATTTACTCAAACATCTTTGGTAGCAAAATAGTGTGGAATTAAAAAATTTCACAAATAATTTAATAAAGGAAACAATTTTCATTATATTTTTAGGAAGTCTCATCGTCACAAGCCAATCTTAACGAAACGGCATAATATATTAGGGACACGACCATTTACATTTAATGAAAATACATAATAAGTCTTATTAACAAAACTAAGAAACCTAGACTATGTCCTCGAATATATTAGGACATACTAAATCTTGAGACAGTAGATTTCCCAAGTTTTGCCTTCTAAACTCCTTCTTGCTTCCGACCTATACTTAGAGAGTATAGAAATGTATGGGGTTAATATAAATAAAGTACTAAGTATGGCATATGCAAAAACATGGAAAAAAGGACATTTTAGTAAAAAAACACATTTTCATAACAATTAAGTTAAACATTCAAGAATATAGAAGTAAATAAATCTAAGAATCACCATTTAAAACTTTGATATAGATTTCCATAAGTTTCACCAAAAAGAACCATTTTACAGTAAACTTTCAAATATTACAGTGAATTCATTTTGACTTTACAGTGAACTATCCCTATTCAAAAATAGTGAACTCCAACGACAAACAGAGAGGAAGTTAACTAATTCCTGTAGGAATTACCCTAACTATGGTTATCGTAAGACTCACCAAGGTAAGACATGAAGGAAGTACACATACACCTCCTTCAATACACACAAAACTGAACCTTAAGACTACCCCTTTTAGGCTTACTCACCTCAGGAGAACAAGCCCCCACTCAATGACAAGACATTAGAAGAACACTCAAGCAACACATTAAGACTTCCCTTTCGGAATGCCTAGTTAGTGAAATGAGTAGATGACCTACCATTTCACCAACTACCCTAAGTAGTACCGTCTTTTAGATGGTTTAGCACCAAGACTCCCCTTTCGGAAGGTATTCTAAGTGAAATGGATAGATTGCGTCACATACCACCACCTATCCTAAATAGTACGTTGGATTAGGAGAGTTAGTTCATTCAATTCATATATGACTTACCAAGACTCCCCTTTCGGAATGCCTACCTAGTGAAATAGATAAATAACTTCCCATTCCACTACCTACCATAAGTAGTACACTATTTTAGAAGACTTAGCACTTTCATAACTTTGTGGGGGTTAGCCTAACCGACATAGACCATGATATCTAGACGTAGAATTCTGATACTCTCCTTATTGAATAAGGATCCCTCCACTTGCCTATATTGAGGTCTTTTCTTTTATATTTTACATGGATTTCCCAACAACTACACCTATGCGGGTGCATAGTTAAGGGATAAGGAGATTTCTACTAAGTAACTCACTCTCTACTCACAATGAGTGCTTACCTCAAGAGGTACGTTGGGATACAGCATCTCAACTCATGAAGTGTAACCACCTCTTCTTCATATCCTCTGGCTTCTAGGCATAACTCCCCACAGATTCTAAACATTTCATACTAGTGGTTAAGGATAACTAGTGAACACCATATCTAAAATAACAAAGGGCGTTCGTCCTCCTACCTATCTTAGAAATCTCTTGGGAATAGTGAGGTTGCTACTAAACAATTCTTCTCAACTCACGAATATTGTTCACCCTAAAATTCCCCTTTTTACTTAATTTAGCTTCATTAATTCATTCATTCATTCTAAGTGTATGTATGTGTGTGTGTATGTGAGAACATATAGCACAATATCATCATTTCATTTATATTTAACTTTTATACATGACTAGACCTTCGTTCATCACATTACACACTTTAACATGCTCTACATATACATTACTTCATTTAGGCATAAACTAAGAGAAACATGCAATTCTATCTTCATAGTACACATTACAAGAATCATCTTCATTATCACCTCATTTAACATATTCGGCCTTCAAATTCATACTCACAACACATACCAAATATATCCAAATACATCAAGTAAACACCACCACCAAGAAGGTGGACCATACAACTCAAGATCAATTCATAATACGAATTATTCCCTAAAACCCACTCACCATTTAACCAAGATTTCACAAACTATCATCAATCCTTCTATATTTGATAATAATATGACCATTAGTGCAGTATCTAGACAATAATAACAACATAAGGAACCCAATGTTCAAACACTACACAATAATATTCATTTAACCATTTTCTTATGCTAAAAGTATGAAATACACATAAACATGATTTCATTAGGTTTTTACATTAAAATCATCAATTAGTACTAGAATAAAAATATATGAATCATTAAAACACTTTTACATGAAGATCCATGCTTAGAATAAAAACTAGAAAAAGATAGAGTTTGAAAACCCTTTTTGAATATCTTTCACAAATGACTCCTTGAATAGAAGGTTGTTAAAGGATGACCACCTTACATCAATAAAATAAACCCATTAATTTTTATGAAGAAACATGTTCAAACAAGCCCTCCTAGTTCTCCTTGAGTCTTAGCTCCAATGGAGACTTTGAGAGAGTTTGTTTTGAGAGAGAGAGAGAGTTTGAATAATGAAGTGAGGGGTATTGTCTAGGTCTAGGACATATAACCTATTTAATATACCTATAAAAACACTAAAAATATGGTCCTAGGGTCATAAGAGACTTGGGGTAAATTTTCAAAAAAAACCACGTCAAGGCAGCAGACGTTACAGCTTTTGCAGGACATCATCGACATCTCTCAACGACGGACCGTCAATGCTTCGACTACTCGTTGATGAGGGCTTGTGGTTTGGGTATGAAAATCCCAAACCTGAAAGTAATCATGTCCAATCGATGGTCTAGGTCGACGAGCCATTTTCTGGTCTACTGGTCGTTGACTGGCTCGTCGATGGACACTATTTTTGGTAGTTTTTATCTTAGAGTTGGGGTCCTCTTCTAGGGACCCTTATGGGTCCTATATGGAGTCGTAACCAAACATTAATCCCCTATATTAAGTTATATGGGTCTTAGGAACATCCCACATTAATTTCTATTAAAATGAACATGTAAACTCACTTACACATCAAGACACATGAACACTTTCTAAGACACCTTCCAAACGTCATGGACGTTCTTGGACGTTTGACCTTCAAACTTATACAAAATTCAAACACTGCCTAAGGACACTAATATAAACCATTTTTATTACAAAATTTACTCAACAAACAATCACGAACCTCTATTTCACCTTAGTTCTTTTTAGGGTGTTACAAGTTTGAAGCAAGCCCCTCGAGCATGGTATAGCAAAATCGATGGGTATTTTAAGTTAAAGGGATATATAATAAGTGAAATGAGCCAACATTGTACGTAAATAAGAAAGGTAATGATTTCATAATTGTTTGTCATTATGTTTATGATATCATTTATTCAAGATCTTTTATTTCTCTGATGGACGAATTTAAGTCTCAAATGATGATTGAGATGTCAGATATAGGGTTATTACATTATTTTCTTAGCTTGATTTTCATCAAGATGAAGATGGAATATTTCTATTACAAAGGAAATAAGCCAAGGACCTTCTCACTAAGTTTGGTTTTCTTAATTGCAAACCTGCTTCTACACATATGAATGTTGGTGAAAAATTGCAACTTAAGGATGGAGAAGAGATGGACGATGCTAGAAGTTTCAGAAGCATGGTTGGAAGTTTAATTTACATAATACATACTAGCCTCGATATTGCATTCTCTGTTAGTGTTAAATCAAGGTTTATGCAACAACCTTCAAAGATTTATTTTTGGAGAAGTAAAAAGAGTTTTGTGTTATGTCGCTGGAAGTATCGACTATGGGATTTGGTATTCACAAGTTTCTAACTTCAGGTTATTTGGGTTAAGTGATAGTGACTATGTTGGTTCATTGGATGATAGAGGAAGCATTTCAACACATATTTTTACTCTTGGGTCAGTAGTAAATAATTGGAGCTCAAAGAAGCAAGCTACAACAACCTTATCCACGTATGAAGTTGAGTACATTGCAGCTACTTTAGCCACTTGCCAAGATATCTGGCTAAGAAGGATGTTAGCAGAACTACATGTAAAGGGTCCTGTACCCACGACTCAAAATTTCCTTGCCAAGCTACATGAAACAGATTTCCGGAAGTCCAGCATGAGCAAGAAAGTGCAATAGAGATATACTACGACAATAAAGTATAAATATCCATGACAAAAAATCCAAATTTTCATAGTAGAACGAAGCACATAGATGTTAGCTTCCATTTCATTCGTGATTTGGTTGCAATGGAGGAGATTATATTGAAGCATTTCAGTACTCATAAGCAATTGGTTGATATTATGACGAAGTTGTTTGAAGCAGACATGTTTATCTATTTGAGGGCTTTGTTTGGTGTCTGTAACCTTGAATCAAGGGGGAATATTGAAGACTGATTCAAAGTATGACCTGGTCAATTAAGTTTGTTTGCACTATGCTATATTCTAGGTCTAGTTGTTGGCTAATATGCTGATCATGTTGCAGCACTTTTAGTTATGTTTTTGTTAGTAATTACTTGTTTAGTTAATGGAAGTAGTGGTCACTTAGTGACTTAGTAGTTTGCTATTTTCATGTCTATAAAAAAGTTGTACTTTCTTGTGATTTAAGATAAAGAAAAATAGAAAAGACTTGAGCATACATTCTCAAAGACTTGAGCATACATTCTCTATTTCTTCTTAAAAATTTTCCTGAGTATTTACTACAACACTACAGCCCCACTAAGACATCATACTAATTAATCTTTTGAGAATGAAGAAATCGGTTCATGAACTTTCTTGGAAGTCCTCCAAGGTTAACATTGGTTGCCTAGGATATATCAAATAGCAATCTACAACCTTTTCTTCCTAATAAACACTTCCTTCCTGTAATATTTCCACGTCATAAACTTTAATTACTACAAAATATAGTTCCACTTGAAAATACATCCTAATAGATCCTCCCCGTTTAAACAGTGAGTTGTAGTTTCCAAAAAAAAATTCCATTGTTTTCTTCACTGAAGTTTACATTGCTTCCCTTTTCTTAGTTTATGGGTAGTCTTTTTTGACAAAGGGATGCTTCTGTCATCACTTCTGGCAAGAGACTCTCTTTTTTATTCAAACCACCCTTCATATTTTATGACATCTTCGCTTGCCCATGTAAAATTAGTCTTCACTTATTCGACTCGTACCTCCATTGTACTCATCATCCCCAAACATTGCTTCTTTAATACCAAATTGATCTGTTTTAGTACTTAAGGAGTAAATAAAGGAACAAGTGTTGATGTTTCATACCTAATACAGTAATATTACACAAGAATTCTAAGAAAAGTCACTAGACACTGCCAGCATCACAAATTACATTGTAAGACATGAAAGAATTTTAGTTATATAATACATAACCTACAATGAACTAGATCACAACCTTTTTGGACATTTGAGAGGCTAGAGCTATCAAAAAATTCCCTTTTCCTTTTTCTAAACACCCTATTCTAGCTAAATGTATGTTACCCCCATATTTCAAAGTGTTCAACTTAGAATATGGTATTCCTAAAAAAAAAGTTTACCCTACTTTTCAAATAAGCATTTCATCATATTAAGCTAAAAATATAACTTCAATTAAACATTATTTATTATCATTCATCTAGTGATCAAAAGAAAAAAAATAAAATTGTAGAATGAAATTGCATCTTTAAAAGAACAATCAATTATGATTTTTTTTCTCCAATCCTAAACATTTTTAGAACTAATCATTAACATAGGAGAAAATTTTATTATAAGAACATCAAACATAAAAATTCATTTATTCAATTTGTTCCAATTGAGCATGTCAAAATGTAAATAATTAAGTACTAGCTTCTTCTTTCATGACTTGAGAAGCATTAAGAACAAATAAGTCACTATTACAATAACCTTTACGTTTAAAAACACTATTCTTGGTTTCATAACTACCTTACAAAATTCAAATGCAACTTTCACCCCACTTTTCATAATCATTCCATGGAAATAAGATTGGTTCGGACACTAAGAACATGCCACACTTCAGTCAATGCCAAAGTTTTTCCAGCTATGAGTTTCAGAAGAAATTTTCCTTTTCCAAGGACTTGACTGGTTGAATAATCATCAAGATACAACTTTTTCTCCTTCATTGACTTGGGTGTAAGACACAAAATCTATTTTATTGGAACAAATATGCCTAGTAGCACCTAAATCTATCACCCAGACACTCATATTGGCCACAAGATTAGCTTGTGAAATGAATGCCACTATTATATCATCTGCTTCGGTCATATTTACCCTTGGTTTAAAAGGATTGTCATTTTTCCCAACTATGTTTCTACAATGAACTGCATGGTGGTCTAATTTTCCACACACAAAACAATTACCTTTTATCTTCATATATTTATTATTGACCCTAAGTTTATAATAAAGTTCTTTTTCATTCCTGTTATCTTTGTTGTGATTGCCTCCCACGAGATTGACTTTGTAGCAATTTCTTTTGCTTTGTAAAATATGATTGGTTTCTGTTGGTATCCTCAATGATGACATGTTTCACCAAATCCTCAAGAGATAATATCTTTTGTTTGTGCTTCAAATTCTTTTTTGTAGTTATTCCTATATTCTAGTAGTTTTTAAATCAATATACTAGTCATGAACTGCTTCAGTGAAATAATTTTCTCCGGCTTAAGATCTTCAACTAGTTAGTGAAACTCGTTGATTTGTACCTTGACATATTTCTCCTCAGTCATCTTCCATTTGTACTAATTACCAGTTAAAAACTTTTGTTTGGTAGCATTATCAGTAGAATATTTAGCAAGTAGCAATCCACAAATCTCCTTTGCTATCTTGTTAGAACAATACACATTGAATAATTCATTAGAAAGAGTACTTAATATTGTGTGGTTAAATACCTTATTTGCATAAGCCCATTGTTTTAGCTTTTCAAAAGCATATTCTTCCAGTTTTTATTCTGTTAGGGCAGACGTCACTCCATAATGTCAAGAGCAGAGAAAATTCGTTCATGTCATCTAGTAATATTTTGTCCACCAAAAAAATCCACTTTTGAAACATCAGGAAAGTATTTGGTAAAGTTGTGCGAAGGCACAGTAGGGATAAAACCATGATATGTTTGAGCATCAATGTGGTTTTATTAGTAACAATAGAAGGTAAATCGTTTCTGTGAACCATGCTAATTGAAATATCGTTAAGATTGTTTTAAAATAATGGAAATCACAGAATTCACGTAGCTTGAGGCGTGTCTATGACATTGTCCTTAAAATATTTTCCTAATTAAGGTGTATCCCCCTGGATTCAACAAGCTCTTCTAGTACGAAAACTAGGAGCCATAATCGAACAAAGAATATATTTTACTTAAGAATACCCAGCAAATTAATAAGGAAGAAACACTATTTTGATGTAATATCTCATACTTCCCTCTCTTTTTTCACACAAAATTACTATATATAGATATATAGAAATATGGTAAAATCATACCATTTCCATGTGCACAACTAGTAAAAATGTGACCGCCAAATTGCCATTAAGGCTATGAATTGCTACAAAATGTAGTCGTGCATACAATGCACATAAGGAAAAAAATAGTGTCATAAAGTAGATATCAAATATTCCATGGATGTAACTCCTAAATCAAATATTAATTATTCAATGGCATAAAGGCAATTAGTAATTGCCATATTTACTAGATCAAATGGCTTGCTACAATATTTAAAACTGTAATAATATTAATAGGCTAAGTTATTTAGGTAATAAGATATAATAAATTATTTCAAATATATATCTTACACTTTTAAGATAATAAATATATTTTATCAACACTAAGTAGTAGGTGACATCTGAATGGAACTGTTCAGAACTGGATATTCTAAACAAAATTTTTATATGTAACATATTAAAATTTCGCACAACAATTTTGTGAGCACTTGAACTCACAACTATCCACACATTATAATACACACGGGCTTACTTTCCTAATAGCCAAGAATAAAAATACATGTAGCTTAACATATTTTCAAGAAGATAGTTTGTCAGGTTGTATCTATGTTTTATAGTTAACAAATTTAATTGATATAAGATAGAAGAAAGAGTTATCACTACAAGAAAAATATCTTTAACAATAATTATTAGCTTAATTTCAGCTAAATATGTATATTTCGAGGAAATAACTAATCTCTATAGAAGTCCCTAAAGTGTATAGTAACAAGGAATCTACAAACAATTAATTAATGTCCATAAAGGCTCTAGCACTCTTCAATAATGTACATTTTTTTTGCCAATAAAAACTATTTTTATTATAGTGTATATTGGTCATCTGTGAAGAGAGGAAGATATCTGAATAATAAGTCTACTTAAAATAAAAGAAGTGGACTAATTGTTTAGATAAAATTATCTAGAAAGAGTACATGACATACAAAAAAATTGTAGCTAAGATCAAACATCTGAATAGTGTCAAGTAAGAGAATAAATTGTATGGTTCATTTAACAAACTTCGCCATTGGTTCTATGTTAGTTATGAACTATTTGTTCTTGTGTGCTACAAAATATATCACAACCCACAAGATATTTTCCTAAAAAGAATATGAAGAAATCTGTAGAAAGGGATAAAAGAGAAGATCAATTCTCAATCATCTTACTGAAATTGTAAAGATAGTAACAAAAAAGTCACCAAACGTAGCAAAAAGATATTTGTAACATTCCGTAACTTGAAATAACTAAGAATAAACTAAGAAACCAAGAATAATCATTTTTGGAAATATATTGAGAAATCTGGAAAATTTCTGATTTTAAAAGTGAGTTTTGGTCATTTTCAAATGGCTATAAATTCCAGTTCTGGAGAAGTTAGGGTGATTTCTCTAAATGGATGGAAAGAACTTGGTAAGATCTTTCAAATGTCCCTGAGCTTGCGAAATTTCAAGGTGGTATGAGGGACATGTGACTTCTGGAAATTGGGTTGTTGGACTGAGGAAAGTCCAATCTAGATTTTTAAAGGGTGTTTTGGTCTTTCCCTTACCCAATTGTTTAATTTCGTTTTTGGATGCTCAATTTGGGTCTAAGCTGATCCTATTCAGTTCACACTTATAGAAAACAAGTAAGGGTTTTGAGAGAAGAGAAAAAAGTGGAGAAAAGAGGAGAAAGGAGAAGAAGAAGTAAGAACGCCAAGAATCGTTGCATGGATTTCATCGTGGGTGATCCCTATTAAGGTATGTGAGATAATTCAATTTTGGGTCCTTTCACCCACACACCAATTTGATTCAATTCAGAAATGATAGAGTTTATTGAATGATGAACATGGGAAATCTTAATGAAAAATTGTGAAATTCTTGTTTATTGAATTGTAGTTCATGTCTGGTAGATTTGATTCATGTTTCCGTACTGTTTTTGGGTCTAGTATATTGGGTAATGAAGTATTCAGAAGTCCTATGTGTTTGGGGTGGGATCTATGGAAGCTTAGGAGGTTTGCGCAAAGAACTTTTAAGGCTCATGCTATAAGACGAGAAAAGAGTTAAGCTGAAGTTTCTTTCTTCAAAAGTATATGGGAACTAAGTATTCCCAACGAATAGTGAAGTGTTTTCACATTTAAACAAGCAGGGAAACTATGATTTCAAAGAGAGTTTTTTAAAAGCTTTATTTTGAGCACTAATATAAAAATCACAGAATCAGTATGTTTTAAGAACATAAGAGACTGTGTGTGTGTGTGTATATATATATATATATATATATATATATATATATATATATATATATATATATATATATATATATATAAATGGGAGTAGTATTGAGCACCAATGTGGGGATGCTATTTAATATTAACTCAAGTCTCCATGAAAATCATGTAGCCATCGTGGGTAGAAAAGTACAATTTACTAGTGGATCCATTAGGGAGTTCAGGTCATCTACTCTGCCAAGATTAGGATGGTCAGGCAGCGTGGGCGAGTAATGTTGTATCATCATTATAGCTCTTAATTGATGGTTGTCAGTTAGAGAAGCTCCCATAGAAGTACTGTATTTTCATATATATCAGTTATTTGTATTTTTACATACATCTCATATATTATTTGAATACTTGTATACGTTTAAAGTTTATTGCATGTTTTCAATCAACATTTTTTGTATTGTAATTACTTTTAAGCTGCGTATATTGAATAAGAATTAGCATTGAAACTTTTATACTATTATATTCATTGGACTGATGCCAGTTGGCTTGCATCATATCATGATGCAGATGCATATAACGAGCGTCGACATCTAGCGCAGTGTTTATCCAGATAAGCACTCCAGAGTCAGGTGGTGAGACATTATGGAGGGCACATTTTATTTATTTATAGATTAGTTGAATAGAATGTTGTGGGGTTTGTCCCAACATTCATCTTTGTAAGTCTAGAGATTTCATAGATAGTTAGTAGTTCAGTAGTCTTTACATTTTCATTCTCTATGTTAATGACTTGGTTTTCCATTTAGGACAATTTGAATGTTTAGAATTTTAAAAAACATTTCAAATAGTATTACTATTCAGTTCACTTAAGTTCTTTTATCCTTACAAGTCTTATTGTTGTCTTATGCTAAGTTATGTAAGCCAGGAAAAGGGTTCCCTCGAATCCAGCAATGGTCACTGAGTGTCACCCACATCCAAGGTGTAGGCTCGGGGCGTGACAAACTTGTTGTTAGAGCCTAAGGTTCAAAAGTCCTAGGGAGTCTATGAAGACATGTCTCTAGAGTCTTAGTTATCAGTGTGAAGCGTTCCACATCTTTGATTAGAACGCTACAACATTTAGGAAATTTCATACTTCTTTCATGCTTATTATTTGCGTTAGAGTTCATCTATAAAAAAACTCTCTCTAATTCGTGCCTGCACGTGTTTCAGATAACCATGCCTCCACGAAGAGCAGCAAGAGGTTGTCCAGCTAAGAGAAATAAAGAATCTTAGGAATGGGATTTACACAATGCCCCTGAAGTACAACCTCAAGAGGAGGTTACTTATGCTTAATTCCGTGATTAGTCTATTCCGATGTTGAGTCATGTTGCGACCAACCGATTTGGGCAACAAACAGAATCTCGACAAGAAGGGGCAGACATTTCGAGGATTCAATAATTCTTGAGAATGAATCCCTTAAGCTTCACTTGTTCAAACGCTACTCAGGATTCGAAAAACTTTGTGGAAGAGTTGAAGAAGGTGTTCGATGTAATACATGTTGTTCGTATAGAGAGAGTTGAAATTGTTGCATACTAACTGAAGAGTGTGTCTAGGACTTGGTACGACCAGTGGAAGGAAGGCATAGATGAGAATGAAGCACATTCGAATTGGGCTTGTTTTGAAAAAGCTTTCTTGGGGCATTTCATTCCCTTAGAACTGAAAGAGGCCAAGGTACATGAGTTCCTCACCCTTAAGCAGGACTCACTCAATGTGCATGACTATGGGTTGAAATTTACCTTACTATCTCGTTATGATCTAGAGATGGTTAATGACATTAGGAGTAGGATGAGTTTCTTTGTTGTTGGCTTAGATCGTACTTGAAGCAAAGAGGATCAGCTGCAATTCTTATTGCAAAAATGAGCATTTTGAGGTAAATATTTTATGTACAGCAGGTTAAAGAAGAAAAGTTGAGGGACAAAAAAGAGTACGGAAACAAGAAATCTATGACCGAGAATGAGTCTGGGCAACTAAAAAGTTTTTTGAATTAGCCATAATTTCAGAAGTAGAACGGGCATGCATTATCATATGCTAGTGCACCTACGCCCAAAGACAGTAAATCATCATGGTCAATGCCCGGTGCTAGGCCTGCATATTCACAGGGTTGTGTGGCGCGAGGAGGTAGTAATCCTCCTGCATGGGCCAAGTGTAGTACAAATCACTACAGCATATGTCGTGAAGGGTCCGCATATTGTTTCAAGTGCGATTAGGCCAGACATTTCATAAAGAATGCCCCAAGAGTAAGCAAGGTTGGGGTAATAGGGGCAATAGATATCAATCTACATCTGTTGCTCCACCAGATAAGACTGCACTTAGATAAGCCACTTCTGTTACTTGGGGGGGGGCCCGAACCGCCTCTATGAGATTACTAGATGCCAAGAGCAAGAGAACTCTGCAGATGTTATCACAGGTACGATCAAAGTCTTTACTTTTTATGTGTATGCTTTGTTAGACCCAACAGAAAGTTTATCCTTTGTAACTCCTTATGCTGCAAATCAGTTTTATATTCTTCCTGAAAAACTTTATGAACCCTTATATGATTCTACACTTGTTGGGGAATCTATTCTAGCAGAAAGTGTCTATCATGATTTTCTAATTTCCATCAATCACAAGAACACCATGGCTGACCTAGTATAGTGAGACATGGTAGATTTTGATATCATTCTTGGTATAGACTGACTTCATGCCTGTTATGCGTCAATAGATTGTAGAACTCATGTTGTCAAGTTTTAGATTCCTATTGAGCCAGTGATAGAGTTGAGTAATAGTTCAACAGTGCCTAAAGTTCATTTCATTTCATACCTTAAGGCAAAAAAGACAGTTTCCAGGGGATGTATCTATCACTTAGTCCGACTTAATTACTCTAGTGCTGAGGTACCTTCCTTTCAGTCAGTTCTTATTGTCAGTGATTTTCCATAAGTTGTTCCTCATGATATACCCGTAGTCCCTCCTGAAAGAGAAATATACTTTGGCATAGACTTCATTCGAGATAGTCATCTTATCCCTATTCTGCCAAATGATCTGTTAGATAAAGGTTTTGTTAGACCATGTGCCTCACCTTGGGGCGCTCCGGTCTTATTTGTGAGAAAGAAATATGGTTACCTTAGGATATATATAGATTACCGCCAATTTAATAAGGTGACCATCAAGAGTGAGTATCCTTTCTGAGAAGAGATGCTATTTTCGACAAGCTTCAGGGTGCTTTTTGCTTCTCAAAAATCGATCTCACATCGGGTTACCATCAGTTAAAGATTAGGGAATGTGATATTCAAAAGACAACTTTTAGAACCATATATGTTAATTATGAGTTCCTAGTTATGGCTTTTGGTTTGACAAATGCACCTTTAGCGTTCATGGATATTCTGAACATCTGTTTGTCATCATCTTCATTGATGAAATACTGGTTTATTCAAGGAATTAAAAAGATCATACTAGTCACCTCATGAATTTTAGCAGAGTTTCAAAGATAAGGAGTTGTATGCCAAATTCTCCAACTGTGAGTTTTGGCTTAAGTCTTTGGCATTCTTAGGTCACATCATTTTTACTAACGGGAATAAAATTGATACCCAAAAGATAAAAACAGTTTAGACTTGGCCTAGAACCACATCTCCAACGAACATAAGGAGTTTATTGTGTTTGAGTGGCTAATATAACAGATCTGCTGAAGGATTTTCATCTATCTCGTCTCGTTTGATCAAGATAACTTAGAAGAGAGTCAAGCTTTAACAGTCTGAAGCTTGTGATAAAATCTTTCAGGAGTTGAAAAATATACTAACTACCACTCCAATTTGACCTTACCAGAGGGTACTGAAGGTTTTTTGGTTTATTTTGATGCATCAAGAATTGACTTGGGCTATGTGTTGATGCAGAAAGGCAAGGTTATAACTTATACTTTCAGACAATTGAAGGTACATGAGAAGAACTATCTAACTCATGACTTGTAATGGGCTGCAGTAGTTTATGCTTTGAAGATATGGCTTCACTACTTATATGGTGTTCATGTTGACATATTAATTGATTACAACATCCTCAAACATTTGTTCTCTCAGAAAGAGCTAACTCTCAGAAAAAGGAGATGGTTGGACTTAATAAAGTATTATGATACGACTATTTCTTACCACCCAGGTAAGGCTAATTTGTTTGTTGATGCCTTAAGTAGGTTTTCCATGGGTAGTACCACTCATTTGAATAACAAAACAGTGAGTTAACTAAAGATGTGCACAGACTTGCACACTTGGGAGTCATACTTATGGATTCCACAGAAAGAGGGATAGTTGTGACTAATGGGGCGGAATCAACAATAGTGTCCGAGGTGAAAAAAAAAGCAAGAACAAGACCACTTTTTTTCTTGATTTGAAAGGAAAATGTTGATAAACAAAGAGTATTGGCTTTTGAACAAGGGGGAGATGGTGTGTTGAAGTACTAAGGTAGATTATGTGTACCTAAGGTGAATAGACTCCAAGAGAGGATCCTGGAGAAGGCTCATAGCTCTAGATATTCCATTCATCCGGGTTCCACTAAGAAATATCATGATTTGAGAGAGGTATATTGAGGCGATAAGGAAAGATAGTGCGGAGGTTTTTGCCAAGCGCTCAAATTGTTAGCGACTGAAATTAGAGCACCAAAGTCCTAGAGGTTTTGCTCAGACTATAAAACTTTCGGAATAGAAGTGGGAGATTATTAATCGGTACTTCATTACAAACTTGCAAAGATCTCGCAGGCAACATCATTCTAGTTGGGTGATTGTTGATAGAATGACAAACTCTGCCCATTTCTTGCCGGTAAGGACTACTTATTCGGCCAAGGATTATGCTAAGTTGTACCTTCAAGAAGTGGTATGACTTCATGGAGTTCCAGTCCCCATTATTTCAAATAGAGGTTCCCAATTTTCTGCACATTTCTGGAACTATTTCCATAAAGGTTTGGGTTCAAAGATGAACTTAAGAACTAATTTTCATCCTCAGACAGATGGACAGGCAGAGCGTGCTCTCCAAACCTTAGAAGATATGTCAATATCTTGTGTGATCGAATTCAAATGGAGTTGGGATGATCACATACCTCTGATTGAGTTCACTTACCACAACAGTTACCATTCAAGAATCCAAATTGCCACATATGAAGCTATTTATGGGAGGAGCTGCAGATCTCCTATTGGGTGGTTTGAAAGTGGTGAAGCATGGTAGATAGGAACGAATCTAGTTCACCAAGCTATGGAGAAGGTGAATGTGATTCAAGAAGGTTGAAAACGGTTGAAAACGGCACAGAGTGTCCAAAACTCCTTTACTGATGTGAGGAAAGGGCCGTTGGAGTTCAAAGTGGATGATTGAGTATATCTGAAATTTTCACCCATATAGGGTGTTATGAGGTTTCGTATGAAGGGGAAGCTTAGACATGATATGTTGGACCTTATATAATATCTAAGAGAGTGGGCAATCTGGCTTATGAATTCGATCTACCCCATGAATTAGAAGCGGTTCATACGATATTTCATATTTCTATGTTGAAGAAGTGTTTGGGTGATCCTTCATTGCTCGTACAAACTAATGATGTTGGGATTAAGGATAATGTATCCTATGAAGAGATTTCGGTCCAAATTTTATATCGTCAAGTTCGTAAATTCAGGACAAAGGATGTTGCATCAGTCAAAGTCCTTTGGAGAAATCAATTCATTGAAGAAGTGACTTGGGAAACTGAGGAGGATATGAAGAAGAGATATCCACATCACTTTGAATCCAGAGAGAATGCAGATGAAAGTATTATATTCTCTTCTTAGCACTTCATAACACTATGTATAAGCATGTTATTACTTGCTTTTGCTGTTGAGTGGTGAAATGATGTTACTATCCTTACTTGGTCAAAGAATTTCTATTCGAGGACGAATGTTCCCAAGGGGGAAATATTGTAACATTCGTAACTTGAAATAACTAAAAATAAACTAAGAAAACAAGAATAAACAATTTTTGAAATAAATAGAGAAATCTTGAAAATTTCCAGATTTTAAAAGTGATCTTTGGTCATTTTCGAACGGCCATAACATTCAGTTCAGGAGAAGTTAGGGTGAGTTTTTTATTTGAATTCAAATCTCTTTGGAAGATCTTTTCAATGGCGCCGAGTTTGCAAAATTTTGAGGTCGTATGAGGGAGATATGATAGATGCAGTATGTAAACAATATAAAAGTAGAGATAAAAACTCAATGATGTATAAAAATACAGTAAGATACTCTTTAGTCTTATTTAATAGATTATGTAACAGACAATTATAATTATGACTATGTGATTATACAACGTC
This sequence comes from Solanum arcanum, assembly GCA_027789145.1. Taxonomy (NCBI): domain Eukaryota; kingdom Viridiplantae; phylum Streptophyta; class Magnoliopsida; order Solanales; family Solanaceae; genus Solanum; species Solanum arcanum. The sequence continues at coordinate 52,388,768 of CM050937.1, forward strand.
TGGCCCACACTACCAAAATCGTCCTATACCTTTCTGGGTATAGAAAACCTAAACTAAGTTACTTTATACTCATTTTGAAAATGATTATTCTTAAAGAATTAAGGCATCGTCTAAAATGTATGACCCTTTACCCATGTTGACCACATGGTTTATGAAAAATGTGAGTTTTCTAAACTCATCCCTGTATTGGTGCTCAATGTTACTCCCAATAATATATAGAACTCATGCTCAAATGTATAAAACATATTTCATTCTCAACTCGAGGTTATTACTAGAAAGATCCTCTTATAAGAGGCAATACTCAAGATTTCTCATAAACTCATTTAGAAATCAATATTTCTCTATTTTTAAATGTAAAATTATTATACGTGAGAATACTTAGTTACCTTATACTCATTTGGAAAATGAAAGACAACTCTTCTCATTCTCATAGTCATTTACACATATATTTATTCAATTATAGATAACAACAAAAGACTTCTCAAAATGACTCAACAAGTACTTCTTAAACTTTCCTCTTAACTTTAATTTAATTTGAAATGTGAATTTAAGAGCCATATTTTAGGATATATAGGATCTATGAATGGTTAATGAATTCTTTGAGTGTTGATATTAAAAAAAGAGTGAAGACACAATTTAAAAAAACACATGGGGGACAAAGAACGAGAAGAAAGGTGCCTGACGACCCTGGCACAAATTTAGTGCAGGGCGTCGGCCTCAAACTGCTGAAGGTTGTTTGGGGTGCACTGGTGGAACGTGCACCAGGCCCCAACTACTGAACAGTAGTTTGCGCACTATACTAGCATAATGCTCCACCTCTTTTCCCAAATTTTTGACAAAATTTCTTGCTAAATTTTAAGGCCTAACTCATCTATAATCGAATGATTCATTCTGAACTTCTTTTGATTAATAAAATCAATACAAATTCAGTGACATCCCACCCACTATACATAAAGAACAACACTCATTCGCAAGACCCTCATCTCAAGAACAAAAAATCTCATTGTTAATGGATAAAGTTAAAAACTCAAGAACTTCTCAAGAATCTCAATCTAAACAATCCCATAGAAAAATTCATGAATACAAATTACATGATTGGTTTGAGGACGAACAAATACAACACTATGAAAAGATTAAATACCTTAAAAGAGAACTTATTTTGGCGTAATTCTCGGTTCTTGAAAGAAATCTTGAATCCCCCCTCTGTTCTCTTCTTTTAACTTACTGAAAAATCCCTAACTGTATTGGAATGTATAAAGTGATCTAGTTTCAAAAAAGTTTTAGTCTTAGAGGGATAGAGAAAGGAAAAAAACACCCCTTCCTTTAGACGTATGAAAAACCTTAGCTAGAGAGGCTTTGCACAAATAACCATAGATCTTCAGTAGGAGCTCGGAATGTAGAAAACTTGGTGGCATTGGAAACAGGACTTACCTCATAGGCCACCTAATTTTATATGTGTTAAAAGATATAATTGTTTGAAGTTGATCACCAACAGAAAAAGTTACCAATGTTAAAGGTGTTACAATAATAGTTAGAGGGTAGATTTTTAAGGATAATTCTACTTGTGGTTATGAACTTTATATGTAATGTAAGTCACAATTTTTTTGAAGTTTACTGAATTATGTGATAATATTTAAATAAATGCAAATCACAAGAAGGTCAATATTTTTAGGCATAAATTTAAAACATCTCACTCATGTCACAAACATTTTGACATTTTGTGTATTTTCATATAGAAAAATAAATTAAAAGAGCACCCTTTAAATTTTTAAAACCCATATAAAAGATAAATAAATAACATCTCGATTCCATTTTATGAATTTTAAAAACTTGAAGGGCACTATTTCAATACATTGTTTTACATATAGTTCTTAGTGTCCTAAGAAAATAGTCCAAGGATAGAAATGAATAACAAAAATTCAAAGTCAAATAATGCAGGTTGAATTTCATGAACATTTCGAGTATACCAACGACTTATTTGTTGAAAGATAAATATTATATATTATTTGAATCTATAATAATAAATAACAAAAAATGGTTATGTAGTTAAACTGTAGAATCAGTTACATTTTTATAATATTAGGTGAATACATATTTTCACTGTTACATCTCGCAAATGATAGAAGCCAACAATAAGCTAAGAAACTAATAATAACCAATTTGGGAACAAAGGGGAAAATTTGAAAAATTTGATAAGTTCAAAAAGTGAATTTTGTTCTTTTTTAAACAGTCATAACTTATAGCTCAGGAGAAGTTAGAGTCAGTTTTTTATATGGTTGGAAAGCCTTGGAAAAATCTTTCCAACGGCACAGAGTTCTTACGCTTTCAATATCGTATGAGGGAGATATGCCCTTCGAAAGTTGAGTTGTTTGAGTAAGGAAAGTCCTATTCCGCATTATAGTAAGGGCAAACTTGCCTTTTCACCCATGTATTTCTCAATTTGTTTTAAGGGTTTAGTTGGGGTCAAAAATAAGTTGGAATTCAGAATAGAAAGGTTATTTCCACTTAGGGCTTTGAGAAGAGAAAAGAAAAGAAGGAAAAAGGTAGAAAAGGATCAAGAATTCATCAAGAATGCTAAGATCGTCGAGTGGAATTTGTTCGGGGTGATCCCTAATAAGGTATGTGTGATCTTTTACGCTGGGTTAATTCCCCACACACCAATTTAATTCAATTTGGCAAATCTATGAGTTGATTGCATGTTACAGGTTGAAGTTCTTTGTAGAATAATATTGAATCTTGTTGATTGAATTTTTGACTTCCTATTTTGGGTTGATTCTTCTTTATACGGGTTGTTTTTTAGTTGATTTTAGTAGGTATTTAGGGTGTTAATAGTCCCAAGTATTTGGTGAAAGAACTAGAGAGGTTTGGAGGGTTTATAGATTGAAAAACGAGTTTAAAATTCCGTGAGATGCGCCTGCAGTGTGCTAGAAACAGGCCTATGACACTCTAAGATCTTCTGCGCGTGCAACCAATATGTGTTAGTAAGTTCAGGCTTGCACGGTACCCCCAAACACCCATCGATCGGCATTTTCGCCCTTATTTCGTAGTTTAGCCCTTTAAGTTCTTCTAAGGTATCTTAACACTTCCCAATGATTCTTATTACTCGATGATTTTTAAACACGTTGAAATCATGAAAGAACTCAAATGATAACCTGGAATCCATAATCCAATTCAAGGAAAGTTAACATCAAAGTCTAAGAAGTTTAGAGTTACCTTTAAAAGGTTAAGAAGTAAGTCAAAGTGATATTTCTTAAAGTCTCCAAGAGTCTTATTTAAACGCTTTAACTTCATGTAAAGGCTCAAGTTTCAATTCAAGTAAAGGATAAAGAGTTGAAGCAAGCAATATAAGGTAACTAAGCATTCCCTATGAGTTGAGATCATTTGTCAAAAGTTAGAAGGGAACTAAGTATTCCCTAGAAAGTTTATAAATGTTTTTACATTTAAGTTAAGAGGAAACTAATGTTTTTACATTTAAGTTAAGAGGATACTAAAATCTTCAAATAAAAAAAAGTTTTGAGAAATAAAAGGGAACATTGATTCCAAGAGAGATTTTTAAACCTAAAGTATTGAGCAAATTATCTCAACCCAAAGAAGAAATATATTTTAAAAGCATGAGCTAATGTATATTTTGAGAGTAGTGTTGAGCACCTATGTGGGGATGAGAGTTCATATTAACTCAAGTCTCCACGTAAATCATGTAGGCATCATGGGTTTTAACGGTTCATACTTTTTAGATGATCACGTAAGGTAAGCTAGTGGATCCAATAAGTTCAGGAGTACTATGAGACGGCAAAGTATAGGACAATTTTGGCAGCATGGGCAAGACGATGTATCACCACTTAGGCTCATAGTTGTGGTTTTCGGTTAGCGAATCTCCCAAAACAACTATACTACTTTCATTATATATAAAATTTTGTTTGTTATTGCATTATCTTAATAAATTAAGCTGTTTACACTCATGTACAAAGTTTTATATACATATAATGCATGTTCTTTAATGCTTTATATTGAGTTAGTATTTCATGAGTTGGGTAGAGTAAAGGTAAGTTCTTCTTAAAATCCTCTAAAGCCTTAAGTTATTGTTAGAATTCCAACTAGAATATTCATACATTTAATGTACTAATTCAAGTTGGACTGCATAGTCTTATGTCGTTGATCTTGTTTGAGCATCCACAGTGATTGGTAAGGCTCCTTGCATTCCGGAAAATCCAATTACATGTTTTTTCAGTCCTTTATATTTATTAGAATGTTGTGGGGTCTATCCCAACATTCATATTAGTATTATAGATTCTTCATAGACTGATAATCTGTCAGATTTGAGTCTCTAGTTACCTTGCATTGAGATATTCTATTTTGGGACTTTAGTATCATTTTGTCCAAGACATTAATCTACGTTGTTTATGATAAAGATTAATTGTTTTACTATTGAGTTAAGTCTTCTACTGAGTTAAGTAAGCCAGACCAAGAGTTCGCTCATGGCCAGCAATGGTCATTGGGTGCCAGCCACATCTAGGGTGTTGGCTCGGGGCGTGACATTCATGCACCAATGCTATTGCCAAATGCGAACACGGGACATAGGATCAAGAGTTATCCCAAGTTAACCTCGAGCTGGCATATCATAAGCATGCTAATTAAATTAATGTAAGTAAATACTTTTCGAAAGCTAAATCATAAGTTGAACAACAATTATGGGAAAACCTATAAACGATCTTAATATATATACAACTGAGAGTTTAACAATAACAGAAAGGTCAAAGTCAAATACTAAAGTTGAATGTAACTATGTCTTAATATAACCCCCAATTGAGTATAATGGCTGGGACATTCCCTAACTAATCTAGAAAAACTGAAACTTAGACTAAAGTGTAAAGGATTATTATAGTCCTCAAAGTATAAGGACTCACAACTGAAGCTTCTTAACTGGGAATTGAGACAGATCTACGCCTAATCTGGTAGTTGAGGACTTGAACTTACAACACGTGAATATGTAGCACAAAGTATGCGTGAGTACTTTAAAGGTTCTGAGCATGTCGAATAGAATAAAGATTAACAGTAAACATAACTGAACAAAAGCATTTATATCTGAGCAATGATAAGAGATAAGCATAATAACATATCGAGAATACTGAGCATGAACTAACTGAATGCAATGACCAAGTTTATAACATGTGGAGAGTGAAATTTGACTATAATTGATAACATAGTCGATGCAATAGAATCTAACTAGACTGCTGGAGTTAAATAATAGACATAAAACCGCATGAGCTATATGTTGAGTCAGATCTATACGCCCCATCAATAGGACCGAATATACCCATCCATAGGTATAAAGGTATGAATAGAGTTATCACTAATATTTAATTACCACATCGGGAACTTATAAATTTACGGGGGCACGTAGTTCTTGGACTATTCGGGTACATTGAACTCAATTCCCTCAGTATTAAGATACTCTAAATTGATTATGTAATTAAAAGTTTCTGGCTGAATAGTTGTAATACTTGATAGCACAAAATACTGACATGCTAACTATGGAAGAAACATTAATATATTGATAATGAAACATTAAAAAACTGAGGTATGTATGTATATATTTAAAATAACTGACCTAGAATGGGTAATTTATGAACATAGAGAACTACATAGTGATGGTTCTAAATTCACAAAAAAATCTACACAAAATGATACTATAGTCATGACAAACTAATTTGGATAATTCTAACAACTAAAACCCAACAATTTCTTACATGCACAAAATCTAGGTCAAGATAATATTAAGGGAATCAAGCAAGTGACTAAAATTTAGGGACCTAATGGGTGAAAGGAATCTTTTAGTAAAATACCACATACCTTGTGACAAAATTCATAGAGAAATTTTTTGATTTCTGAGCAGGAATGAATGAAAATTCATTGCATTCTTGAACTAGGGCTGCTTGAGTTTCGCCCCTATTTTGATCTAAATTTGATGTTATTTTATTTAATATTGATTATGTTGGGTTCTAATTAATTTATTAACCTAAAATTTACAAAAACTGTGTATTTTAGGGGTTAGACAGTGTATTTTAGCGGTCTAACACGTAACGAAAAGATGAAACAACCTTTGACTTAAAATATGCTAAACTAACTGACAGACTGATCAAATATATGCCGTATCAGTCTATTGATTGAGTTAAGAGGATTGATTCTGGGGGATGCACATGGCCATCCATAGAACACCAATACAAACCGTGAGTAACCCCATAGTCCATGGGTGGAAACCGTGGGTTGCACCTATAATTTCTGGTTACAGACTTATCGACGATCCATAGATTCATGCACGATCCATAATGTAAGTCCATTGATCGTTCAGAGGATGGGTTATGGGGGGGGGTCTTAGGGTCTCGAACTGTGGATTGATCGATGATCTATAGAATGATCCACGATCCCTCGTGTCAATCCTTCTGTCAAGTTCATAGGATGGGTTATGGGGTTCTTGAGGGTCTCGACCTATGAACTAGTTGACAATCCATAGATGGATCCTTATGGAAACATGTTGGTTCAGTTTTTTTCGGAACATTCGTCCTCAAATGAGATCTAATCTAGAAGGATAGGTAGGGGAAAAGCTACAAAACCTACCACTTATTTTTAGAAATTGATTTTTGACTGAAATAAGTTCCAAAGACATGCAATTACATAGAAAATGCAGGTTCAAATTGAAGGGTCATCATACTAAGACTGAATCAAGGCATGAATAACCAAAAATTTTGAGAGGATTAGAACGTAATGAAAGAGATGAGGATAGTTACCGATCATGGCTTTTTCTGCTCCCAAAGTAGCTCCCTCTATGCACTAACTATTCCACAAAACCTTAAATGAAGCAAATTTTTTGTTTCTCAAACTTTGAGCCTAACGATCAATAGTCTCAACTCGTACATCTTCATATGTGAGACTATCCTTAACAACTACACTTTCTCAATGTACAATATATGCTGGATCACCCACAAACTTTTTCAACAACGAAATATGAAAAATTGGATGCATGTGGCTACTTCTATTGGCAATTCTTAACTCATAAGCCACTTTTCTAACTCTTTTCAAGATCTTCTAATGGCCTAAATTTCTAGGACTGACCTTACTTTTCTTGTCGTGCCAAATATCATCATCCTTTCAAAGGTAACAATTTCAGAACAAACCCAATCATCAAAATGGAACTCAAAGTCCCTTCTCCTTACATATGCATAGGACTTCTAGCAACTCTAGGCTGTCCTAAGTCTATCCCTAATAAGATGAAAAATAGAATTAAGAATCGAATTTGGCCCTATCAAGGATACTTCACCAACATCAATAAAACAAACTGAAGATCCAAGCTATGCCCATATAATATCTCATAAGGGGTCATCTAAATGCTTGAACGGTAACGATGATTTTATGAGGACTCTATATAAGGAAGGTGATCATCCCAAGAACCTTTGAAATTGATCACGCAACCTCTTAACATGTCCTTTAAAGTGTGAATGGTAATCTGTGTCCAACCATCTGTTTGTAAATGAAATGTTGTGCTAAGGTTAACTTGAGTACCAAGACCTTTCTGAAATGATTTCCAACAATGAGATGAAAACTAGGGAACTCCATTTGAAATGATAGAAAAAGGAACTCCATGAAACCTGACTATCTCATTAAAGTAAATTTTTGCATAGTCCTCTACTGAATCTATTGTATTGAAAGCAAAAAAGCGTAGAATCTTAGTAACTCTGTTAATATATACCCAAACGGAGTCACGTTGTCTACGGTTATGAGGTAAAATTTTAATGAAGTCCAGCTGATCACTTTCCATTTCCATGTAGGAATATTGATTCTTGAGTCATACCTCTTGGTTTCTGATGTTCTACCTTTACTTTCTCACAATTGGGGCACCTAGACACAAAATCTGCAATTTCCCATTACATGTCATTCCACGAAAAGCTTCCCACAAATCATGGTACTTCATACCAGATCCTAGATTAATAGAATAAGTTATGGGCATCTGCGCAAATCTTCTGTCTCAAGTCTAAACTCAGCCACTTAAAGAACACATAATCGATCTGGATAGCGAAGAATGCCATCTCTCTATTTGGAGAATTGCTCAACTCTCCAATGATGAATTGGACCCTTTAGTTTAAGCAATATTAGATTACTATCTTTCATTTCCTTAACCTCTAATACCAATGAATATTCTTCCCTATTCTGAACTATTAACTCATGATATGTTAATAATGCGAACTCCCAAGCGAACAAGCATGTAAAAAGCCCTTGCTAGTTAGTTTATTTCTTCCTCAATATGAACTACACAACCAGTAGAAATTATGATAAGAGCATATGATACTACATTGTCCTTACATGTATGATAATGCACACTCTGAGAAAACTATCTTTCTTCTTCACGAATTATATTGGTGCACCTCATGTGGAAATATTAGGTCTCATGAAGCCCTTATCTAGAAGGTCCTTAAATTTATCTTTCAATTCCTTAAGCTTAGATAGATCCATTATGTGAGGAGGAATGAAAATAACCTGGGTATTTTGAAGGAGATCAATTCCAAAGTCGATTTTCCTTTAAAGCAGAACTCCGAGAAGATTTTCTAGAAATACTTTAGGGAACTCATTAACTACAGGAACTGACTCAACAGTTGGGTTTTGGAGCTTAAATCCTTAACCTGAATTAGATTGTAGAGATAAACCTTATAAATCAACTTTATAGGTTCAGGACTTAAGGTAAATAATGGTTACATTCTAGGACTGCTTTTCTTGAATAATGCAAAATTAACGATTTTAGTTCTACAATCGATTGAGGCATAACATGAATATAACCAATATATGCCTAGAATGACATCAAAGTCTACCATTTCTAACTCTACAGGATCTTTTTACGTGACTTTTATGGAGACTTTTTTAGGGTAATTTCTGTATACCCCGTCTAGATAAAACTGGGTCACCGACAATTGTTGCTACTGTGAAGGGTTCGGAGAGAGTTTCTGGACCGACAGCAAAGTTGACTACTATATAGTGAGTTACAAAGGATAATGTATCCCTACTTGTGCTTCCACTGAGTTTACCATATGTGAGCAACATCATTAGGCTAGTAGGATTCAAACTCAACCCTAAATTGCTAGTCACTTGCATCACACCAAAGATTTTCTTAACCTCATCAAGGAAATTATATGGGTCCTCACCAATTTGTGACCCTAAAAACTAAAGTTGATTCATTCATAGAAGATCTCGAACCCTATCTGCCATTCATCTACCATTTCAATTAGTAGGAACAGAAACTTATGATTGTTTTTGTTGGTCACTCTCTGAGCAAAAAGTTTAATCGCATTCTGAAAGTCTACATTTGAAACCTCATGGTCTGGGACTCCATTAGCATTGCCTGCATTAGCATTCCTTGTGTATGCTTTACGAGAAGGCATGATCCTAGTCGCATACTAATGAATTAGAATGAGTAAATTGGATCTTACCTCACGCACGATAAAAGTAACAAAGAGAGAAAAGTTTTCTAAAAACACTTCATATCCTCCCTCTAATTAGATGTGGTGCACTTCATACCAATGAAAAAGGACTCTACATAGTGTGGCTTGTCAGACATCCTAATACTCTTAAACCTGAGACTCTAATTCCAAGTTTGTCACGCCCTAAAACTACCCATAGGATGTGGACACGAAACCTAGAATCACGAGTGGTCCCAAGTAAACCATGATCTTCCATACTATAACCATACTAAATAAACAAAAGTAAGGAAATATTATGCGGAATCTAAATCATAAGATATACTGTAATGATGGGGAATATCCATAAACTATCTCAATATATAAAACATAGAGTATAACGACAATTAAAAGTTCAAACTCAAATGTGAAAATTGAATCTAACTATGGTTGAATTGACCGTAACTGAATAGAAGAGTTAAGACATGCACCAGCTAAATGTAGCAAAAAGTGAAACTAAACCTAAAGTGTAACACATGTTTATAGCCCTCGAAGTATGAGGACTCCCACTAAAGCTGCTAAACTGGTGATCGGGGACCTATCTATGCATGATTTGGAATCAAAGGACTTGCACCTACATCTTGAGAAGATGAAACGTAGCTTATGTGTCAGTACTTGAAAGGTACTGAGTATGCATGATAAAATAAAGTTGAACGATAAACATACCTGAACCACATAATATATTTGAGTAATGATAAGAGATAAGAACAATACTATACTAAGAATATTGAATATAAATTAACTAAGTGCAATGACGAAGTTAATAAAATGATGAGACTAAAATCTGACTATAACTTATAACATGGTCAATGCAATAGCATCTAGATAATTTTAAGGGAATCAAGCTTCTATTTGAAATCAAGGGACCTAATCAGGGAAGGAATCGACTAGTAAAATTCCACATGCATGATGACAAAATTCACATAGAAAAATCCTTCGATTTTGGGGCTGGATTTGATGAAAACTCATTTGCATTCTTGAACTAAGGTTGCTCGACTTTCTCTTCTATTTTTATCTACGTTAGATGATTTTTTTGTCAATAATTGATTAGGTTAGGTTATTATTAGTTTATTAGGCTCAAGATGAAAAAAACTACATGGTTTAGAAGTTAAACAACGTAGTTTAGAGGTCCAACACATAAGGTAAAGACTTAATGACCCCTGACATAAAATATGCTCAACTCACTTACGGACTGATCGAGAGTCTATGAACTGATCAATGATTCATCTTGTCAGATCATCGATCGACTTTAGAAGATGGATTATGTGGCTTTATGTGGCTATCCACAAACCACCATGACGAACTATGGGCCATTCTACAGTCCATGGATTGAAAAAATTTGTTGCACTTGTAACTTTTGGTTACAGATAGATCGACAGTTTATGGACTAGTCCATGATCCATCTAGTCTGTGTGTCAATCGTATTAGAGGATGGGTTTTGGGGGTATTGAGGGTCTTGACCTATGAACTAATCGTTTATCCATGGATGGAAGTACAATCCATCCTATCAGTTAGTTGATTGGCTTCATAGGATAGGTTTTGGGGTCTTAGGGTCTCGATCTACGGACTCATTGATGGTGTGTGGAAGGATCCATGATTTGTCCTATATGGCTTTCGATCAACTTACGAGGATGGCTTCTGGGGTGTTGTATGTGGCAATCCAAAGACTAACAGGATGGACTGTGGGTCAGCCACAATTTGTGGGTTTAACCTGCAACATTCGGAAATTTGTTGGATCAGTATATTTTTTGATACGGGGTGTTACACAAAAGACTCATCTAAAATATATGAAAGCTTATATAGAAGCAAGGATCCTTTGAAATTATTTTAGAGGTTCCTTATCATAGAGATTCAACTCATTACAATTATTTGGTAAAGAAAAGAAACACTATAAAAGAATTGGATAGTGCTAAAGAAATATACAAAAATGAATATATATCTTCATAAACATTCACTAAAAACAACCAAATAAACTAAACATACCTTTGTAGAAATTGTCAACTTGTCCCCATTATCTCTTCTATTGATGAACAAAAAAGGAGTTGATTATTCCATTTATAAGTTGATTAGTGATAAAAACTAGGATAACAAATAAGATGATTCCTTATCAAGTTAACTTGGTGATGGAAGGATATCAAAAGTTTTTCAATTTTTTATTATAGAATTGGTAATAAATAATTATATTACCTTAAATAACATTCAATGATCAAATTAAAATCCAAATAATTATATGCTTATTCCCAAGGTAACCATTATAATGGTTTTTCAAAATGTTAACTAAAAATATCTAACGGATAAAAACTTCATTTAATATACATAGATGAATAATTGGGATAATTTGTAGTCTTAATGTCTAAATAAAACAACATAATATTTTTATGTGGCTTTTTGTGTGCCATAATATTATTACATATTTCAGGTTTTTCCATTTTCTTCAGCCTTCTGTCACTCTCCTTAGAGCTTTAATTTTCTCTTCCCTTTCCTTAAGGTTCTTTCACGCCCCAAGTCTAAAACCTGGACGTAGCCGGTACCCAATGACCATTGTTAACCTTGAGCTGACCCTTCGCCTGGCTTACATAAATCAATGGAAGACTTAACACAATTTGAAGCGAGAAACATTCACATAAAGATAGTTAAAATAAATGTCTTGACCAAAATGGCTGTTAAGTCTCACAATAGAATATCTGAAATGAAAATAAAATAAGACTCAACACTGAACTGCCTGACTGACTATCTACCTATGATGCATTTATAATACTAAGATGAGTATTGGGACAGACCCCACAACATGCTATAAAAGAAATTATTGTAAAACAGTAAATATTTGTCCTCCAAAATGTAAGAAGTCTCACCACTCACTCTGAGTTCTTGGCTTAATTAATGAGGCATTGGGTGATGCTGATCCTCGTTACCTGCGCCTGCATCATGATACAATGCACTCCAACTGACATCAGTACATTGGATATACGAGTAGGCGAGTTGAAAGGCTAAACAACAACTTAAGCTTGAAAGGAGTAAGAAGAAACCCTTACTTTGGCTCTTCTCGACTCCTGAGTAACTAAACTTAGTATAAAGAAGGTAGACAAACGCAATATCTATAAAATCTTGTAAAAAAATGAAAACACTTAGTTGGTTAATGTTAGTGCAATAAATACTCAACTTTACTTATATGAAGTAATATAGTTTTTGTGGGAGATTCTCTAACCAACAACCACCACTATGAGCTTAAGTGGTGATACAACGTCTTGTCAACGCTGCAAGAATTATCTTATGCATTGCCATCACATAGAACTACTTAACTTAGTGGATCGAATATCATAAATTATGTGATCCTCTAAAAAATATGAATCATTAATACCCATGATGGCTAAATGATTTTCATGGAGACTCGAGTTAATATGAACTCTCATCCCACATCGGTGCTCAATACTACTCTCAAAATATAATTTAGCTCACGCTCTTAAAAAAACTTCCTTTCTTTAGGTTAACTTTAAAAATATCTCGTGTAATCAATGATCCTTGTAATTTTTAAAATATCTTTCGGGAAATGTTAGTTTCATCTTATTATATTTTTTAAAACATTTACAAACATTCAGGGATTGCTTAATTCCCTTATAACTTTTGAGAAATTTTTTTAACTCTTTACTCTTTTCTTAACTTAAGAACTTGAGTCTTAATCAACTCTTAGAGAATATTTAGCTCCTTTAAGTTTCTTTGAAGGAAAGACTTCAACTTGTTATTCTTTACTTTAACTTGATACTTGATCCTTAAAACGAAGTTAAAATGTTTCTTAAATACTCTTGAAAACCTTTAAAAAGTTTGCTTTGAATTACTTCTTAACTTTAGAGTTGACTCTTAAATTTTTTTACGTTGATCTTATCTTTCTTTGAATTAGATATGGATTCAAAGATATGATTTGTGTTCTTTGATGATTTCTAGGTGTTTAAAAATGATTTGGAGTAATTAAAATCATTGGAAGGTGTTAACATACCTTAGAAGCACTTACTATGTTGGAACACTTACCATGTAGGTATCCATTCAGGTTTATAACTTGCTAAAAGACTTCTAACATTCCTATAAAACAGGAACAACTATAACTAGTCATTAATATAATGACTAAAATAAAACTTATCTCCTAACAATTAGCTGAAGTACCTGACCTACTCAGAGCAGATCCTGAGACACGTAACAACAGTTTCCTTCGATGATGAAGATGGTTTATGTTGATTTCTATACAAACATATATGATATAGTTCATATGACTATTGCTGTTAGTTTTACTTATGCTTGAAAAAACAGCAAACTAAAAAGAGTAAGCTGAGAGTTCCCTTCGAGAATGTCTTGGCTGAACTGGACAAACTTAGAAGGGCAACATAAATGGCTTAAGAAGGGCATTGTATGGTACTGTTACCATTTTCTATTTGACTGCCAAAAGATTGTTTTTTTTTCAAGGCAATCTACTTAAAAGCGTCACTTACGCTAAATGCAGGTATTTGTACAGAGGATTATGCATCTGTCTGTAAAATTCATGCCCAACAGCTGAACAGCCGGCGACTCATGCTGCCTTTCGTCTCCTATCGTTCTTTTGCTCTAGTTACTAAATAAGTTTCGTCTTAAGTTAATACATCTATGTTCAATTTTCTCAGTCTTTTTTGTTTGAGAAAACAATCATATTACTTATTAGAATAAAATTGATGAATGAAATGTTATATCTCGAATCACATTCCTCTTTTCAAACATTCCCCAATACTTTTTACTATTATTTGCTATAGATATCTTAATAATATAATAAATGTGTCATTTTTGCATTTATATTTGGAATAATAATTCTAATATTGTTATTAATATCCATCGACTGTTTAGAAATATTTGTACATTGAAGTAACTAAATGGAAATCCAATATTTTGGTTCTAATTCTTGAATTATTTAAACAATTGTCAGCCAATCTTTTCTTGAAAATAAAAGTACAGAAAAGTAGAATTTTTTTGAAAATTAAGATATTTTAATCTCATGTACAAATGAAAAAATACACGCCTAATTCCTGAATCATGATCTTTAGAAATTAAGTTTAAGATGAACTTTGATAAATCAGGATATGAGTATAGCCTAATTTTATCACAAACACCAAATCCTCTATCCTTCTTCAATTTCATGATGGATAGAGAATATTCATCATTAAAGAACTTTTTAAAGTAAAATTGTTTATCTTGATACTTCTTATTGTCATTCTTTTCTATTATATCCCACTAGTAAACAGGCATCCCATTCCTGTTCGCCGGACTTTTTGCTAGTTCACAATATCAATAAAGAAGAATGTGCATAAGCATCATAGAAAATGGAATCTGGGACATTTCAAAAGTGAGTCACTTCATGGGTAATTTTTTCCCCGATATTCCTCGTGTATTCTAATCGAATATCAGGGGAAGGCTTATCTTCATTAGTTCTTGAGTCATTACTAAGGATTTGCTGTTAACTTTGCATGCTTCTTCTGTGGCATGAAACTGAAGAGAGTATATATTTGAAGGTCATTATTTTGATAAACAACACTTTTATGCCATTGTTTCTTATTTATTAATATAATTTAAGCAAAAAAAACACCTTTTATATTTTTCCTTGTGTGAACTTTGTACAATATAAAATCGTTGAGATATTATTCTCAATGATAATATTATATTCGACTATAATGTCTGCTCATATATTTCTCAACCGCGTATACAACATAAGATTATAATCTTGATCAAAAGGGATCTTTATATTGTTTTCTAAAAGGTACAAATTGACTTTACTTCTAAAATAGTTAATAAAGAAACAAATATTTATGTTTCTCAGTAGATTCACTACTATAACAACTAGAAATAAAAAAAGAATAACTACGACACACCAAAGGCTGAGGATTTTTGTTTTGTTTAGACTACATGGATTTCCTCTGACGGAGTGGGAATGTGTTGTCTAGTGCTTCATCGGAACACTTCATTCCTTGGAATGTGAGGGAGGAGAGTCGTTTCAGATTTGAGAGCTTGGTTCGGGGAAGTTTGTCTGTGACCAAGTATGAGATATGTTTCTGTGAGCTCTCTAGGCATGCTAATACTATTGTTCACTATGAGTTAGAGAGTAGCAACACGTGAGAGGGTTAACTTTCTCAATTAGGTATGTGTTTAGGGCATCTATAGAGGTGGATTCTTTTCAGTCCATTGTAAGCACCGCCAAGGAGGTGGAGTTGATGGTCTTAGAGGATTTTGGGGAGCCCAAGATGGCCCGGTCTTTTGGCCACTTTTTTTGGTTCCTGATATGAAGGTATATGTTTTCATAGAGGTGCATTACCTCAGTTATCAAAAAGGATAAAAATTTCATTTTTTTCACAACTTAGTGTACCGTAGGAGGGACGACGGTTCCTAGGTGGCTAATGAGTTAATGATTTGGAATCATATATGGATTTATTTGGATAGATTTTGTTTCCTTAAATGTTTATTTTGTTAAAAAAATGATGAAAAACCCTTAATTTCCAGTATTTGGATTCAGAACAAAACATGGAAACTAATGTGCAAAAAGGAACAAGGAAGCTGAAAGAATAGAGAAAAGAGGGCATTATGATCGCCTATTCATTGAGCGAGTCGGCAATTGTCTATTGTCTCTCCTAAAGCTCCAGTAGTGATAGAAAGGAGTAGTCGATGGTCGCCAAGTGGTTCTT
The DNA here is from genome assembly GCA_027789145.1 of Solanum arcanum. Classification (NCBI taxonomy): domain Eukaryota; kingdom Viridiplantae; phylum Streptophyta; class Magnoliopsida; order Solanales; family Solanaceae; genus Solanum; species Solanum arcanum. The sequence goes on from CM050937.1 coordinate 52,404,957, forward strand.
CTATAAAGAATTGGATCTACCAAAGTTACAGAACTGGAAGATGTTGAAGATTAAAGAAATAATGCGATATATCTTACCAAAGGGTGGATCGTCGAGTTGATCGGCGATCCCGACTCATTGTGCTGAATGATCCTTCACAATAAATTTTTGGCGAGTATAAATACATTTTGAAATATTACGTTTAGTTTCTATCTTTTTCGAAATCAAATTTTATTTTGATTCTGAGACAACTTTTTCTTAGCTTTGAAGAATTGAAGTTTTCCATTTTCAGAAAGTGGATTGGGTCGTTAATATTTTTCACGTTGAATCTTTGTAAACACAAAATTAATTTTACCTAGTCTATTTAAACAAAATTTGGTAATGACTTCCATCTTTTTATGATGTCTAGCTAAAACCCTAATTCATTGGGTGTGATTATGTGATTATGGGCTAATTTAGCTTGTGTTTATTTCTAATTGTTAGTTTAAATGTTGTTTAAAAGTTCCTTCAATCAATATTTGTGGTTTAATTTAAAGAACCGTAGTGGCAAGTACATGTCTACCTTTGCACTTTTTGTTGGTTCAAGGGGGAGGTTTTATAACCAAGATTACTTATTTGATGGTCTGTGGGGATTGGGTTTTCATGGGTTTATCTCTAGAGAGTGAATCCTAAACATTTCCCACACATTTAGCTCGAGAAAGTGAAGGTACAAACGCATAGGTTATTCCTATTAGCAAACTTGTTGGTGTTCAAGAGAAACCAACTTGAATAGGTTAAATTGTTTGAGAGAAAGTTTATCCTCACTAAAGTCTAGCTTATTCACTGATTTACAACGATTTACTAACAGTTGTGATTACCCACTTGTGTACCTTAGTCTATAATCCGATCACATCCCAAGATCCCGTCTCAATATTATTGTTTTTGTGTAATTTTTTGTTGTAGTATATGGTAATTAAAACCAAAACCCCTTTATTTGACACTTATGTCAACCCTTTAATTTGAATTATTCTTTTACTCATAAATTTCTATTCATATGGCTGACTTGAGATTTTTTCGTACTTTACTCTTGAATCTTAAACAAGTAATAGTCCCTATGGGATCTGACCTCAACACATTAAGGGGTTTTATTACTTATTAAAAATGGTTGACACTTAAAATTCGATGAAGTGTTCTTTTTGAGTTAAATTAAAATGGCGATGTTGCCAAGGAGTAGGACTGTTGAATGTGATTCCGGATCCATAAATTATTGAACCATTATATGAATATGGAATCATTCTTTGTGTGAGGGGATTTGAGCACCTTTTTTGAGCTTGACAATATTTAGTAACTGAGATTCACAAATTGGGATTAATCCTTAAATGAGTAAATTGAGACTTATTGTTTTTATTTATGATTGAGTCTTGTGTCAATATTTTAGACATCCTTTTTAGACTGTTGAACTTGAGTTTTACTTGAGGACAAGCAAAATTTTAAGTTGGGGGTGTTAATGAGTCCACGATTTTGACTAATTTAGGGGTTAATTTTGATAGATTTAGTGTCCTCAAATACTTGTTTTGTACAAATAACTGATCTAAACCCCTTAATTTCCAAGTATTTGGATTGAGGAATAAAGCATGGACACTAATGTACAAAAAGAAGCAAGGTAGTTAAAAGAACAAAGAAAAGATGGCCTTGTGATATCCATATTCATTGGGATAGTCGTCAAATGGCTATTATCTCACCTATTGTTCCAATATGCCAAGCATTTAAGGAGCAAACCAAGTTGGTGAGTGAAAGGAGTAGTCGGTGTGTCACCAAGTTGTTCCGGGATGTAGTGTTTGATGCCCAACGTTACAGAACTTGAAGATGTTGAAGGCCAAAGAAAAAAGGGATATAATAGATAAAATGGAGGATCATTGAGTTGATCGGCGATCCCTAATTATTGCGCCGAATGATACTTCCCGACATTTTTTTGGTTACTATAAATACACATTTAAACAATATATTTCATATCTATATTTTTAGCAATCAATTTTTTTTTTGAAAATTCCGTAGAGTTATTTCAGAGTTTTGAGACAACTTTTCCTTAACTTTGAAGAAATGAAGTTTTCCCATTTTGAGATATTGAAAGTGGATCTTTTGAGAATCTTCACTTTGGACCTTTATAAAGACGAAATTAATATTAAACGGTTAATGGAAAAACAATTTGGTAACAATTTCTTTGTTTTTATGATACCTAGCTAAAACCCCAATTCTTGGGGTGTGATTATGTGATTATGGGCTGATTTAGCTTGTGGGTATCTCTAACTGTTAGTTTAAATGCTGCATAAAAGTGATTCCAATCGGTAATTGTAGTTCAATTCAAAGTATTGTAGTTGCAAACACAGTTCTACCTTTGAATTTTTGGCTTGCTCGACAGAGAGGTTTAAGAATAAAAATTACTAAATTGATTGTCTGTGGATATTGGGTTGTTGTGGGTTCAGCTCGATAGAGTGAACCCTAAACCTTTTTCCGCACATTTAGCTCGAGAGAGTGAATGTTCTAATGCAAATGTTGTTTTTATTCGCACACTTGTTGGTATTTGAGATAGACCAACATTATTTCGGGGTAAATTGTTCTAGAAAACATTTATACCCTCTAAAGTCTAACTTATTCACTAATTTACAGCTATTTACTATAGTTGCAATTACCTACTTGTCTACCTTAATAAGATCACATCCCAAGAACCCGTCCTATTATTATTTTTGTGTCATTTGTTGTCGTTGTAGGTAATAGTTAAAACAAAAAGGCGCTTATTTGACACTTCTGTCAAACCTTTAATTTGATTTATGCTCTTACTCGTAAATCTCTATTTATATGGCTGACTACTTGAACATTTTTGTACTTTACTATTGAATCTTAAACGTGTACTACTCCATGTGGGATTCAACCCCAACTAATTTAGTTGGGTTATATTACTTATTAATGATCTTTGACACTTAGAATTGGATGAAGTGTCCTAATATGTGAAATAAGTGGTAGTCGTGGTTAGACAGTTAAACTTTTATAAATTGTTAAGTTCCAGGACTTGTACAATGGTTTAAAAAATTGTCTTTTTTTCAATGCATGAACTTTAGATAGGTCTCAATTGTGAGTCCCATATCTAGGAAGATTTTAGATTCAGAAGTCGAGAACGACGACCATGACCTATTGTCCATCGATTTAACCTTGGCATGTATGAAGGGGTCCATCGTTGATGAACTAGTACCTGAGTCTTTGAAGTAAATGACAGACGAACATGATGGTTCAAAGGTCTTTTAGGTAAACTTCAAGAAGTTATATATTTTACTATAAAATAAATTAGGTTGCCTATGACCTATCAACCTAAAGATAATTGAATCCTCTTTCCAACACAACTGAGATTACAAAAACGCAAGGTCCATGTAAAAATTTATGCTTTTTTATTGAATTCCTATTGGGTAGACCATGAACGACAACCCTAGTCCGTGGTTTGCAGTCCAAATGACGGTCCGTCAGTTCCCTAGTAGATGGCACTCATTAGTTTTTAATTTAGGGGTTGTTGGATCTCTTACAATTATTTTAACTCAAAAGTAAGTCGTTGTGATCTTTAATAGAAGCCTCTAAGTGATTTTTAACCCCAAAATCACCCAAAACCCAAATTTATTCTCTTAAATTCTCAAAAAAAAATCAGTTCCTTCCTCTCCAATTATTTCTCTCTCTAGAAGCTTAACAAGAAAACTAGGGTTTCAAGATCAAGCTTCAAAAACCTCCATTGCTTCAAAGATTTTTGTATCATGGTATGATAGTTTTCATCCATGGAACCCTTTCCCGCATAGAGTTCCCAAAATCTCTAATTTACCAAATTAGAATTCGCCAATTGAAGTTTGGGTTTTCTTACATGTCATGGGTTCCTTTTAGTGTTGATTTATTTGATTGATTTATGAACTTTTATGAATGAATTAAAATAATTTCATGTTTTAAGTTGTTTTTCAATTAATCAATCATAACCCATGTTTTCAAAGCTATGTTGATATAATGTGGATCTTGAACTATGAAAATTGTATTTATGAGTATTGCGCATGTATTCTCTTAATGAAATTTATGTAAATGAATTTGATGATGCATTGACTTTGAAGACTGATGAAGATTATGAATTATTGAAATAAATGCATCATCATGAAAGTATATTTATGAATGAAGAAAACCTTATATATATGAGATTGCCTATATGTTCTAAGAAGCTTTAGGACATGACATGAATGACATACATATTTGCCCTCAATGAATTTCAGAATATTTTGGTAAATTAGGTCTTGATTAGTATGGTAGCTGGTTATGACATCAATGACTATAGGTCACAATTTGAAAACTATTTCCATTAGTATTTTATCTTTATCTAGATTGAAGAGAATGAATGTGGGCCTTAAAAGCTATTTTTAAAATATGAAGGACGTGAAAGGTTTTCCCATGCATGGTCTAAGGAGAGATTCTACGATAAGAAAGGTGAGTTCAAATAAGGATAAACCAAGAACACTGAATACTCAATCTATGTCTGAAAGGCTCTACTACTAATGAGTTGATGAGAATAGTCCCCAGCTAACTCAAAAAAACACCCAAAGACTTAAATCTAGCTAAACCAAGCATAAAGGAACTTCATCGAGCTTTGAGGACTCATTACTGAAGTTGTTGTCTATAGGCTAGAAATAGAACTAAGAGTGATCTGGATGTTGAGCATATGTATCTAAATAATGAAATGATGTACAACAAAGTATGAGTCATTACTTTGAGTGTAATGAGAATTTATATGCTCAAATTATACCTCCCTAAAGAAGTATAAGTGATTGTTATCAAGTAAAGAAATAAACTTCTAGGTTGGAGTCGAATCGCAGGAGAAATATGATTTAGACTTAAACTTAACTCACTATGGGTGTTTAAAACCTAGAAAGGAGATGTTTATCACATGAGGGCTTGATTTTGAGAGATAAAAATGTATCAATTATTGGAGGAAACAAATTTAAATAAAGAAAAGTCTTGAAAATGAGAGAAAGGACGAGAATAAATGAGAGAAAATTGTCATGGGGTTTAGAAATGATAAAAACTGGTGAAGTTGATAAAAAAAAATATTGTGTATAGTGTTCAAGGAGTGTGTAGTCACTTTTACCCAAATACTATCATAACCTTCCCTAATCTTATATTACAATCTTATTAAATGTCTTTCGTGATTTTTGCTAAATGATTTTTAGCCAATATTATTGAAAATAAGGCAAGCCTATGATGGGTAATGTGCATGAGATGTTCTTTAAGAGTGTGTGTCTTTGTGCTTTCGTCCCTTATGTTTTTAATACTTTTATTTGTACTTATCGGTCATTTTCTTTCTTGTGAAGGCATGCAAATAAAGATTGATAAGTGAAGTTGATAAAAATTTTAAATTGAGTCAAGAGAGGTTATTTGATTAACTAGTGGTTCTGTGTCACTTCTTGAGAGTTAGTGTCGTCTCTTGATCATTTTTAAATGTCATTCTGTTATTTAAAATGTTCTTGAAATCGAAGGAGTTTCGTATAAAGAAAATCACTTCCTCGGTTGTTAATTGTTAGTAACAACTAAAGTCACTATTATGATTCTTAGTTGAAGAAGGACAGTGTTGTGCATAAATTGATTGTCTCTTGTGGTGTTGATTTTGTTTTGCTTGAGCAGAAGCTAATTTTTTAAGTTGGAGGTGGTAATGAGTCCGGGATATTAGACTCACTTCTATCTTTTTAATATGATTTTTATGCACTTAAGTTGAATAAGAGGCTCATTATCTAATGATTTATGTTTGTTCAGGTAATTGGTGAATAGAAGGCGTTTTAGAAATTGATATAATTTGGGAGAAAAGAGTAGAAAAAGAATTTAAGATTGGCCAAAATATACTATCGGATATGGGGGTCAACACGAGGTCAAATGTCTCTTTAGCGACCACACGGAGGCTCTTTTCAGTGAAGAGGTCGTCAAGGGTTGCCTTAGCGACCACTCTGGTCTCTTTAGCGAGGGCCAAAACATAGGTGGGAATTGCTTTAGAGAAGGTAAATGCTGATTTTGTGAAGCTCATTTTAGTGATGGCATATTCAGTTCAGCGAGCGACGGTTGATTGATAAGGGGCAATGAAGTAATTTCAGGCATTTAGGACCCCAATTCTCACAAAAGTTGATGGAAAAAATATCTTTGGACATATTGGATATCTTAGGATTTTTTTAAAAAGGAAGAACATTCACTAGGTTGGGCTATAGTTTGATAGCAAGTTTTCTTACAATTCACTTTTTGAAATGAAGATTGAGTTCTCAACTTTAAAACATTTAACCATTTATTCATTCCTTGCTTTGTATTGCTGGAATTGTGGATGTAATTGGTAATACGAGAATTTGGGTTGTGTGCTAGAAATAGACACTTGTTGGGTTTTTAATTTTATTCTTTTCGTTTTGTGATTTATTAAATGCTTCTCATTTATGAAATGAGTATTTGATTATTCAATCAATTTCATGCTTTCCAATTGATTTCGTAAATCCTTAGACTTGACCATATACTTTGATTGTGTTGTAATGTTTTGAAAGGGTCAGTTTAGTTTAAGGATGATTAACTGTTGCATAATTCGAGGTATAATAACGCATACATTGTATTCTAGCTAGAGATAGTACATTAATGCAATCCATAGAATTACACTAGTTATGATAGCTTCTTAACTAGGTTTGATAGAGATAGTTGAGATATATTTGCTTATATTTGAAAGAATTTTGTTATTCATTGATGTTCCATTACATACATACTCATACCGCTAAATGAGTTTCCATGATATTAAGGTGCAATGGATCTTGTAAATGTCAATTACCCTCCCTGCCCTAATTCCATTTAATCCCTTACTTGAAAAGACATTTGCCCCTATCCTTAGTTGTTACTATAATAATCTTCATACTAAAATTGTGTATTTTTCATTTGGATTGGAACTTTTTTCATATAGTCATTTATCTTTTTACATTCTGACATATAATTTGTCACACCCTGAGCTACCCCCGAGACGCGGACACGGAACCTGGGACCACAAGTCATCCCAAGCCAACCCTGTTGACATGATCATGAGCATACTAAAGATAAAAGACTGATGCGGAAACTAAATCATAATTAAATCTGAAAATATGGGGGATACCCATATTATATAACTGAGATATTTGAAAACAATGAGTTTAATACAATGGAAATACTAACTCAATACAAAGCTGAATCTGACAATGTTTGAAATAATCCTCCAAACTGGACTAGAAATACTGGGACAAGCCCAGTTAAATCTAGCAAAAACTAAAACTAAATGACTAAATACTGAAATTAAAGTCATAACTGTTGTCCTCGAAGAATGAGGACTCACTACTAAATCAGCTGAACTTGAGATCAGAAGTCGATATATGTGTGATCTGGGTGTTGATAACCTGAAATTACATCAATACTTGAAAGGTAATGAGCATGTAGGATAGAGTAAAGCAGAAATAAAACATAACTGAACAAACATAAAAGCAAGTATAATAATCTGACATGATAAACTGAATTCAGAGCTAGCTAGATGCAATGACCAACTTAAAACATGCTGAAATTGAATATTGAATATACTGATAAATGGTCAATGCAAAAAGTTGAACTGAACTGTGGGAGCTACTAATAACAGATACTAAAACCACATGAGCTAAATATGGAGTCCGATGTATACGCCCCATCGAGAGGACCCAATATACCCTGTCAAAGGTATAAAGGCATGCTGGCGTGATCACTAAACTAATTGCCCACAGAGGGGACTTACAACCGACTTGGCTAGTAGTTCTGGGACTATTGGGTACACTAAGCCCTAGTCCAACTTGGTATTATGCTACTCCTATGGATTCTGTAAATTTACGCCCTAGTCCAACTTGGTATTATGCTACTCCTATGGATTCTGTAAATATACTGATTAGTACGAGTTTCTGTAAATGTTGGATAGCTCGAAACTGGACATGCAAACTAAAAATGCAACATTTAATATGTTAATGATGCATTAAAAACTAAGGAATGTATAACCGAATAACTGAAATATTCGACCTGGCTTGTGTAATTTAAGAACTAAAGAAATACAAAGCTAGGATTATAAAATTCATGGGATAATCTGAGTAATAATATGATAATCTGATTTAGAACATAAAATTAATAAATTTATAAACTTCTGTTGAGGTTCTAGAAACCCTTGATCTAATCATGATATGGGAATCAAGAATATGACTGAAAAGTAGGACCCAGTCGGTAACCCACTTGTGAAATCCCACATACTTGGTGACGAAATTCTCATAAAAATACTTAAGTTTCGGGGCTGGAATTGGTGGAGTTTTTCTTGCGTTCTTGAACTAGGGTTCTTGAGCTTTTTATCCTCTCTTGCTTCTAAGTTTCTAACTTTTGATTTAATTATTTGACTTAAATATGTTATAGTTATGTTTCTAGGTTTAACTGACTAAAATCTAATGATTTAGGGTCAAAACGATGTATCTTAAAGTTTAAGCAAAGTTGGAAAGGTCAAAAAGACCCCTGGGAAAGTTTTTCTCAAACCAAACGACTTCCAGGACTAACGTTCTATCGTCTCACCTACGCCCCGTCGTTGCGTCAATCGACTGGGCCTGTTTGACAAGCCTTTACTAAAATAGGCATAACATTTTACTTGGAGGTCTAAGTTTATCAAGGTTGGTGGCAATGGAAAGATAATTCAATTTTCTATATGTGGGTAGGTAATGGGACACATAATTCATTTTGTGTTAAGAGTTATCACCATTTGAAATTGACCCATCTACATTTTCCCTTACCTGTCTGCAAATTTTCCACCAACGGACCGTGCTGGTCATCTGGCACTCCTGTCATAGAGTGGGTAAATGGGGGTCTCGATCGACGGTCACAGACTACGGTCCGTCATCTGATCTATGGATCGTAGGTCCGTCCGTCGATCAAGATTTAGCCACTTTTGTTCCCGATTGTTTTTTTGGGAGCCTCTGATCCCATCGACGGTTGTTCAGGACGGACCATTGGCCAGGCTACGGTCCGTCGATGGTGTCGTCGTCTAATACTTAAACCAATTTTTCTGGGCTGAAATTTTTGGGAGTTTCTGATCCCATCGACGGTTGTGCAGGACGGACCGTGGGCCAGGCTACAATCCATCAGTGCCACCATTTGTTGCACCTGTGGATTTTTTTATTTGTAAAGCTAGTTTTTGTTCTTTTTTGTCTACGTGGTTTTACATTATATCCCTCTTGGGAACATTTGTCCTTGAATGAAGACTAAACTAGCTGAACTAGAGGGAGAGAGTTGCAAACCCTAGTTCTAAACATTGAGAACTGAGTTTTTGACTTAATTGAGTTCCGATAACATGCCAATACGCTGAAAATCCAAGTACAAACTGAGGTAACATGATTCAAAGACTGAATTCACGCATGAATTACCGGAAAACTGAAGAGAAACTATTACCTCAAGCAAGAGTTGAATCAGAAGGAAAGAGGTGAGGATACATGGCTTTCATGGTTGCTTCTACTTACCAAGTAGCTCCCTCTATGGACAGACTTCTCCACAAAACCTTGACTGAAGCGACTTCTTTGTTTCTCAACCTTCTGACCAGACGTTCAAGAATCTCGACTGGTACATCCTCATAAGAAAGACTATCTTTCACCACCACACTCTTTTATGATACTACAGAGGTTGGATCACCCACACACTTCTTCAGGAGTGAGATGTGTATGACCAGATGCACTGCTGCTAATTCTGTTGGAAACTCTAACTCATATTCCACCTTGCCAACCCTTTCAAAGATCTTGTAAGGGCCTACATAACTAGGACTGCGCTTCCCTTTCTATCCAAATCTCATCACACCTTTCATAACTGAGACCTTCAGAAAAAACCCAATCATCAACTTAGGACTCTAGTTCCCTTCTCCTTACATCTTCATAAATTTTCTGACGACTTTGGTCTGTCATAAGTCTATCTCTAATGAGTTGAACTTTCTCCATAGCATAAAGGACTTAATGTGGACCTATCAAAGCTTCTTCACCTACTTCAAACCAACCAACATGAAATGTAGTCTACGCCCATATAAAGCTTCATAAGGGGTCATCTAAATGATGGAATGGTAGATATTATGTACGAAAACTCAACAAGAGGAAGGTGATCATCCTAACTACCTTTTAAATCATTAACACAAGCTCTCAACATATTCTCTAAGGTCTGAATGGTATGTTCCGTCTTCCAATCCATTTGTGGGTGAAATGATGTACTAAGGTTAACTTGAGTATCAAGACCTTTCTGGAATTACTTCCAAAAATGAGAGGTAAAATGAGGACCTCTATTTGAGATGATAGACAAAGGAACCCCATGCAACCTCACAGTTTCATTAATATAAAGCTTTGCATAATCCTCTGTCGAATTGGTAGTCTTCACCGCCAAAAAGCTAGAAGACATAGTAATCCTATCAACTATCACCTAAATTGAGTCATGTTGTATAAGAGTACGAGGTAATCCTGTGATGAAGTCCATATTGATCACATCCCACTTTTAGGTAGGAATATCGACATCTTGAGTCATACCTCGCGTATTCTGATGTTCTACCTTGACTTGCTAGCAATTGGGGCACTTACTCACAAAATCTACTAAATCCCTCTTTATGCCATTCCACCAATAGACTTCTCGCAGATCGCGGTACATCTTAGTGGAACCTGGATGAATAAAATAACTGGAGTTATGGGCTTCTGCAAGAATATATTGTCTCAACTCGCCCACATAAGGAACACACAATCTAATCTGGTAGCGAAGTACACCATCTCCCCCTTGGGAGAAAACCTCCACTCTTTGATTATGGATTGCACTGTTAAGTTCAAGAAAAATTAGGTCACTGTGTTACTTTTCCTTAAACTCCACTACTGAAGGCAATTATGCCCCATTTTGAACTGTTACACTACTGTCTAATATGCTCCTAAGGCGAACTCCTAAGCTAGCAAGCCTCTAAACATCCTTCACTAAACATTCTTGTGTTCCTCAATGTGGGATACACTTCCCATAGATAATGTACTAAGAGCATCGGCTACTACATTAGCCTTCCCTTGATGATAATTCACACTCATATCATAATCCTTAAGGATTTCACGCCATCTCCTCTAGCAATGATTTAGCTCTTTATTGGTGAACACATACTAAAGGCTCTTATGATCGGTGAGTACATATACATGGACACCATACAAGTAGTTTCTCCATATCTTGATTGAAATCACCGCTACTGCTAGCTTGAGGTCATGACTTGGATAGTTTTTCTCATGAGCCTTTACATTTCTAGAGGCATAAGTTATCACCTTTCCTCGCTCCATCAAAACACAACCTAGGTTAACTCTGGATGCATCACAATAGATCACATAAACATATGAACCCTCTGGTGGAGCCAAGACAGGAGTTGTAGTCAATCTAGTTTTCAATTCTACGAAGCTTTTCTCACAATCATATGACCATTGGAACTTGACCATCTTCTGAGTCAACCTAGTAAATGGTGAAGCTATAGATGAAAATTCTTCCACACACCTTCTCAAATAACCTGCTAGACCTAAGAAACTTATGATATCAGTAGCAGAGGTAGGTCAGGTCCACTCTTTCACTGCTTCTATCTTCTGCGTATCCACTGGGATCTCTTCGCTAGATACAATGTGACAAAGAAAAGCAATAGATTGCAACCATAACTCACATTTACTAAACTTAGCAAATAAAGGCGATCCTGGAGAGTCTGTAGAACAACTCTCAAATGATTTATATGTTCTTTCTCACTCCTAGAGTAAATGAGGATATTAACAATAAAGACGATAATGAACAAGTCCATGTAGTGTTTGAAAATTTTGTTCATCAAATCCATTAAAGTTGCAAGAGCATTAGTTAATTTAAACGACATAACAAAAAATTTATATTGACCATACCGAGTTCTCAATGCTTTTCTTGGAATGTCGCTTTCTCTGACTCTGAGTTGATGATAACCCGAGCTGAGGTCTATCTTTGAGAAATGGCTAGCACCCTGAAGTTGGTCAAACAAGTCATCAAGCCTGGGGATGAGATTCTTATTATTGACTGTGACCTTTTTAAATTATCTATACTCAATGCACATTCTGAGAGAACCATCTTTCTTCGTTACGAACAACATTTGTGCACCCAATGGTGAAATACTAGGTCTGATGAAACCCTTATGTAGAAGGTCTTTCAACTGCACTTTCAATTCATTAAGCTTTGTTGGAGCCATACTATAAGGAGGAATAGAAATAGGCTTGATATATGGAAGGAGATCAATTCAAAGGTCAATTTCCCTTTCGGGAGGGACTCCGAGAAGATCTTCAGGACACACTTTTGGAACTTCACAGACTTCTGGAACTGACTCAAGTATTGGGATTTCAAGGCTAGAATCCTTAACCCTAACTAGATTATAGAGATAACCCTTAGATATCGTCTTTCTAGCCTTAACATAAGAAATAAATTGACCCATAGGCGCTAAGCTACTACCCTTCCATTCTAAGATTGGTTCGTCTAGAAACTGAAAACGAACAATCCTAATTCTACAATCGACTGAGGCATAACATTATTGTAACCAATCAATACCTAGAATGACATCGAAGTATACCATTTCTAACTCTACTAGATCTGCTGAGGTTAATTTCTGAGAGATTGTGACATGGCAGTTTCTGTATACTCAACTAGCTATAGCTGGGTTACCGACTGGAGTAGAGACTAAGAATGGTTCTGAGGGAGTTTCTTGATTGATATTGAATTGGACTTCTATGTAAAGAGTTACAAAAGAAACAGTAGCCCCTAGGTCTTATATTGCATAAACTTCAAGGTCAAAGACACGTAATGTACCAAGGACTACATCAGGAGAACATTCCTGATCCTGGCGAGCATGAAGAGCGTACAACCTATTCTGGCACTAACCGCCACCTGTACAAAATGAGTTACCCTACTGAGTTAGGTGACTTCCTGGTGCTGCTGAAATTATAGACTGAGCTCTACCATTACCACCTCTTTGACCTTGTCTAGAAGGACAATCCCTCAACCTGTGACAAGACTGACCGTACCCAAAACATCCCTCTTTTCCCGCAAGACACTCACCTGAATGGTTCTTACCACACCTAGGGCAATTGGGGTATGTCTTGGTGCCTGAAACACTTCCCTGAGATTTAGAGTCTGGTGCTCAACCCTTCTGGTCATACCTGTTCTTGGAGAATGAAACACTCGCTGATGAAGGGGTTGGATCCCAAAACATCTGCTGACCTTGCAAGCAATTTCCACCACTCGATTTCTGCTGAGAATAGTCATAGTTGCCATTCCTAGCCTTCTTGTTTTCCTTATATTGTTACTAACCCTGAGTTGATGATAACCCTGAGGTCTATATTGTATGCAGTGTCAAATTTGGTAAAAATTGAGTGGAGAAATGCGATGTTACTTGGAGGTGCATTTGCTTTCCTAGCGTTCGCATTCCTAGCAATAGCTCTACAGGGAGGCATGATCTGAAACGTATAACATCAAGTTAGAATGGAATAAGATCATACATCACGCACGATAAGAATACAAAAAAGTGAATTTTTTCTTAAAACACTTCATAGCCTCCCTCTCATTAGATGTGGTGAACTTCACACCCCTGAAAATGACTCTACTTAGTGCATCTTTTCACACATCCTTGGACACTTAAACCTAGTGCTCTGATACGAAATTTTTTTCATGCCTCGAGCTAACCCCGAGTCCTGGATGCGGAACCTAGGAACACAAGTTTAACATAAAGGAAATATTAACTCAATACTAAAATGAATCTAACTATGTCTGAAACAAGCCTCTAAACTAGACTATAAATACTGGGACAAGCCCCAGCAAAATCTAGCAAAAACTGAAACTAAATGACTAAAGACTGAAATGAAACTCATAACTATTGTCCTCGGATAATAAGGATTCACCACTGAATCTGCTGAACTAGATATCCAAAGTTGATCTATGCATGATCTATATGCTAAGAACCTGAACCTGCATCACGAGAAGATGTATCACACGTATGCGTTAGTACTTGGAAGGTACTGAGTACGTACGATAGAATAAAGCTGAAATAAAACATAACTGAACAAGCATAATAACATGTATAATAATATGACATGATAAACTGAATTCTGAGCTAACTGGATGCAATGACCAATTTATAACATGCTTAAACTGAATACTGAATATACTGATAAATGATCAATACAGATAGTCTAACTAAACTGTTGGAGCTACTAATAGCCCATAAGAAAACCAAATGCGCTAAATGTGGAGTCTGATGTGTATGCCCCCATCGAGAGGACCCAAAATACCCTGCTAAAGGTATAAAGGCATGTTGGCTTGATCACTAAACTGATTGCGAACAGAGGGAACTTACAACCTACTTGGCTAGTAATTTTGGGACTATTGGGTACACTAAACCCTAGTCCAAATTGGTATTATGCTACTCCCATGGATTCTGCAAACTGACTGATTATGTCTGAGTTTCTATAAATACTGGATAGCTCGAAACTGAACAAGGAGACAAATAATGCAACATTTAATCTGATAATGTTGCATTAAAACCTGAGGCATGTATAACAGAAATATCTGAACTAGCATGTGTAATTCAAAAAGTAAAGAAATACAATGTTAGGGTTCTGAAATTCATGCGATAATCTGAGTAATAACATGATAATCTTCTTTAGAACATAAAACTATTAAATTCGTAAATTTTTGTTGAAGTTCTAGAAACCCTAGATATAATCTGATATGGAAAAGATGAATCTGACTGAAAACCAGGGACCCAAATGGTGAAGGGAACCCTATAGTAAAATCTCACATACCTAGTGATGAAATCCACAGAAAAATACTTATGTTTTGGGGTTTAACTACTTGAGCTTGTTGCATTCTTTAACTAGGGTTCTTTATCTTTTTTTCCTCTCTTGCTTCTAATTTTCTAATTTTTGATTTAATGATTACTTAGATATGTTATAGTTATTTTTCTAGGCTTAAACTTACTAAAATATGATGATTTATGGTAAAAAATGTATCTTGAGGTTTAAACGAAGTGGAAAAGGTCAAAAAGACCCCCTAGGAAAGTTGTTGTCGGACCAGACGATGTCCAGGACAGACAATCCGTCGTCTGACCGACGCCCCTTCGTTGGGTCCGTCGACTAGGCCTGTTCAACAGGCCTTTACTAGAATGGGTATAACTCTTTACTCGGAGGTCTGATTTTAGCAAGGTTGGTAACTATGAAAACATAATTCAATTATCTATATGTGGGTAGTTCATGGGACACCTAATTCATTTTGTGCTAAGAATTATGACCATTTGATGTTGACCCAACTGCATTTACCCTTAACTGCCTACAAATTTTCAACCTACGGACCATGCTGGTCATCCGTCACTCTTGTCAGAGAGTGGGTGAATGAAGGTCTCGATGACGGTCTCGTACTACAGAGCATCGTCTTACCTACAGACTGTAGGTATGTCTTTCGATCAAGACATAGCCAATTTTTTTCCGGCTGAGTTTTTGGGAGTCTATGATACTATCGACTGTTGTGGAGGACAGACCGTGGGTAAGGCTACGGTCCGTAGATGGTCTCGTTGTCCATGACTTAAACAATTTTTCAAGGCTGATATTTTTGGGAGTTTCTAATCCCATCGTTGGTTGTGCATGACAGACTGTGGGTCAGGCTACAATAAGTCGATGCCACCGTTGGTTGCACCAGCAGATTTTTTTCTATAAAACTGGTTTTTTGTCTGTTTTGGATACAAGGTGATACATCATTAGTTGTAGGTTCGACCCTAATCTTATACATTTGGTTTTACCCTGATCTCATACTTTGGGATTTTATATTTCTAATGATTGTGTACTTATTGACTTGTAAGATGGGTCAGTGAGCGTTATTGTACTGACCTCCAGGCCATTTACATGTTTATGCCTCATATGTATCACTTAGAACTTTCATATAGCAACACAGGTCATGTATGATTTTGTAGGACTTAAAATTCTGTCACTTGGTCTTTCATTTACTTATTATGCAAGTTTTATTAATTTGGTGCTTTTACAATTTAAAAAAAATTATTTACACTGCGAGTTTGTGCAATTAAATCTTCTAACTTCAAAGATAAGTCCTAAGTTTAACTTTAATCAACACATTGAGTAAATAAGCTTAGATGAGAATTATGTTAGTATGGTTAGCTCCTAAATGTTGAGTTTGGTCTAGAGCGACTCTTCATTTAGATCCCGAGGATTCCTGAATAATTTTGAGCACTTTTGTGAATTCTAGGTTAAAATTAAAATTTGGTGTGGCACCCTATTTTTATTTAAAAAACCTTAAATGGAAGTTTCGATAGATACATTAAGAATGGAGTGCCGAATTTAATAGGTTGGAATAATTCTTTTGCATGCACGAGTTTCGAATGAGTCACAGGTACACCATCAATGTTTTGAATCCTTAGAACTATATTATCAAATAATGCATACCTCATGTCCATGTGTCAATTATTCAAGTTGTAGATGGTAGGCGCATTCCTACACAGTTGACGTTGCATCTTCTTTCTTGATGGCCAATTGCTTGGACAATTTAAGACCATGTAA
The DNA here is from genome assembly GCA_027789145.1 of Solanum arcanum. Classification (NCBI taxonomy): domain Eukaryota; kingdom Viridiplantae; phylum Streptophyta; class Magnoliopsida; order Solanales; family Solanaceae; genus Solanum; species Solanum arcanum. The sequence continues at coordinate 52,421,570 of CM050937.1, forward strand.
CAAAGGCAACTTTGTTTCCAAGAGTAATATTGTGATTTCTCCCTTATTTTAGCTCCTGATTTTTATTATTTTAAGGACCGCCTGTTAGTAACATATTGAGATCCGCATCGTGGAATAATTGAGTTGTGTTTTCTTAAAGCTCCGTTTATGCTGAATTCCATTTTAAAGCAATTTCCTTTCTTTTGGTTAAGATTAAATTTATGTTTTTGTTGCTTCTTTTTTTTGCTATTTAGGCCTCGAATTGTGTTCAATTTGGGACACAAGTTTGATCCATACTTCACAACCTTTTGACGAAGTCAACTCTAGAAGTTTCAACATGGATCCCACAATTTTTATTGACACTAAAATTTGGTATGCCTCAATTTATGTGATGTTAATTTCTCTATGACCATATTGATGTTGTGACCCTATTATTGATAGTGTGTCTGCGTTCATCATTTGTTCGAAAAGGAAAAGTTTCGGCCCTGTTATTGGTAGCGCACGCTATTAGGCTTCAGGTAGTGTACAACTTCTCTTCTTATTAGATTGATCATGAATGTGTGAATTCATTCTGAACTATGTTAATTAACGTGGGTACCTAGTTATTCATGATTTTTTTCTTAGAAACCATGATTTTCAACACCACCACCAATGTATGAACCTTCTTCATACTCAAATATGGAGAATAATACCAAGTGAAGTATTCCTTTGACCCAAGAATTCATGCCTGAGATGGTAGGGTAACTCCTTCAGTTTTATTATAGTTTATTCCTCAATCGGTGGCTTGTCTAAAAAAGTTGACCTATATTTTAGATCAAGGTACAGCTTCGTAGACGCATATCAATATGAACTCATGCCTCACAAAGCATTTATAGTCTCTGCAAAGTAACTTCTTAGATCCTCATCAATGTTCATAATAATGACGGCTAACGTCTCAACTTCCAACCTTTTGTCAATACACACTTCAATGACCTCTTTTTTTACTGTATCAAGGACTGAAACCCCACTCATATCTCGTGGTTGTTCCATCGAATGGAAAACATTGAGCTTCACCACTTTCTCATTAAACCTTAACCTCATCTCTATAGTCTCCATGTAAACAAGCAACCTTCATGCGGCAAACAATAGCCTCCCCATAAATACGTAGACCTTGAAATCGATCTCACCCTCAAAAATAACAAAATCAGCAGAAAAAAGTTAAAACTTAAAACATTAAGCAACACATCATAGAGAATATCCATGCAAAGTTTAAGTGACTTGTCTGCCACAATTAACCATATGGATGTTGGTTTGGGGTCTTCCAAAACCATCCACTTTTAAATGGTCAGTGTAATCAAGTAAATACTTGCTCCCAAGCAACACAATGCATTTGATAAACTTAAAGACCCACTCGTTTATGGGATAGCGAAAGCCCCAAGTTCCTCCTTCTACACAAGTGACATTGTATCAATGATGCAAATTACATTCCGACTCAAAATTTACCATACTCTTCTTTGTAACAAGACACATCATAAATTTGGCATGGTCACAAATTGTTGTCGAATAAATAAGATCCAAATTTATTTTCTCTATTCTTGCGTGATATATTTTGCATCGTATGGCTTGGTTATATGAGGTGTATATGAATTTGTATATTAAATTGGAGAATAATAGTGCAAATGGGTGGCAATATCAAGTAATCAAACTAATTTTTTAGGCCAAAGGGACCCCTCAAAGAAAAATTGGATTTAATAAAATGGCTCGGGTCGCACTTCGCGTGTTTGAATGTTTAACATTCTGAGAATAATGTATTATGATACATTAGCATAGCACAATGGTCGTATTATGTTTTGAACTCAAAAAAATTAGAGAAACAAAGGTCAATAAAAGTTATAGAAGTTTCTCTAATAAGATTTTCTTGAATTTGGGTCAAATGTCATGTATGTTTTATTACAATATATAAAGAGTTACAAAACCCATGACCTATCAAATCGAAGGCCTATGAGTATAGTTTGAAACGCACAAAAACCATATATTAAATTGACATCTGAGTAAAATAATGTGAGGGTTTTAATGTGGACTGGCTCGGCATAAGCAAGGTCGTGAACCGGGTCAAGTACAAAAATTTGGTATGTCGGGTATTCAAAGTTTTAACCCATATTGACATTTCATATCACTTCATAACTAAAAATAAAGCTGAAGATAAGGTTCTAATGGAGTTGTTGGATGATGAAAGTTTACTTTTAGTGTTTTCTACCATTAACGTTTGACTAGTACCTAGAAACGTGATCTATATACGTGTCAATCATTTTCCCCTTCTATTATTTGTGTTTAGAGTTAGTTTGAAAAGATAGAAATTTGAATTTATTGGTGTTTATTAAGGATTTAACTTTGTTTTCTAGGGTAATCATCTCTAACTCTTTTATCATTGTTTTAACGAAGGGAGAGGGGTTTCAAGACCCTAAGAACCTGTTTAGATTGACTTAAAAGTTGGTCGAACCTTCTTTAAGTTCTCAAACTATGAGTTCTGGCTTAATTCTATGGAATTATTAGGATATGTGGTATCCAAGGAGGGTATTAAAGAAGATCCGTCCTAGATTGATGCAGTAAGAGGTTATACAAAACCTACGTCTCCTAACCCGAGATTGTGAGTTCGCTAGGGTTGTCAGACTACTCAAGATAATTTTATTTATAGTTTCTGCAATATTGCAAGCCCATTGAAAAGACTGACTTGACAGAGTGTAGTTTTTTAGTGGTCCAATGAATGCATGGAGAAATTTCAAATACCAAGACTTTTTTGACTTTTGCTTATGTGTTAACTCTACCGGAGGAGGGTGTGGACTTTACTCTCTATTGGGATGCTTCAGGAATCCGTTTGGGTAGTGTTTTGTTGTAGAAAGGGAAGGAAATTTCATTTACCTCTAGGCAGATGAAGATCCTTGAGAAGAACTACATTACATATGATTTGGACTTAGCGGTTATGGTCTTTGTTCATTAAGTTATAACATAACTACTTCTATGGAGTGCATTGCTCGATCTTCACTAATCATTGGAGTCCTAAATACATCTTAAGTTAGAGGGATCTGAACTTGAGATAACGTAGATGACTCAAGTTATTAAAGGAGTATGAAATGACTATCTTATATCATATAGGGAAGGACAATTTGCTGACTGATGCTTTGAGTATGAAGATTCCTTTGATGGAAAGTGTTGCCACACTCTTTGTTTAGTTGAGACGTTCTTTAGAGATCTTTGGAGATCAGTCAAAAGTCTTTTCTTGTTTAACATTTTTAGGAGAGTGGTGGTGTGATTGCATTTTTAAGCCTGATCTTCTTTGGTTGATCAGATTCATAAGCAACCGTCTTATGATGAGAATTAAGACCTTATTCAAGACAAGGTGTTGAGGGGTCATACTGATCTCGGAGGAGACTTATTCTTCAAGATACTCTATTAACTCGGAAGAGGTAAAGTTTTATTACGATCCGAGTCAGTATTACTTGTGGTGTAGTATTAAGAGGAACATTTAAGATATTATTTCCAAGTGTTTGACTTGGAAGTAGGTAAAGGTGAGCATTATTAATTGTGATCTATATCACAAAGGATGTCTATTCCTACTTTAAAGTGGGAACGTATCACCATGGAATTTATTGTCATTTCTCCTACCACCTTGGGTGGTTCTTATTTTTTGTGATGGTGGTTTATAGGTTGACGAAGTCCTCCCATTTCATTTCAATTCAACTGTCGTGCATGAAAAATAAGTTTGGTTGCCTCTACATTGTTCAGATAGTTTTGCTTCATGGAGTACGCATTTCTATTTTCTTTGATAGAGGTGTGTATTCACTTCTCGCTTTTGTACGTCCTCATAGTATAGGTTGGATACTTGGTTAGACATGAGTACATTTTTCAGCCTCAGACAAACGGACAGCCTGAGCAAATGATTCAAGTGTTGGAAGACATTCTTAGAAAGTATGTCATTGACTTCGGTTCTCGTTAGTATCTACACTTGTCTTTAGCAGTGTTTTTTACAACAGATTTAAATCACTTTAGTGTATAGATTGACCATTTGAGGTTTTGTGTAATAGTTAATGTAGATCTACGATTTTTGGGTTTGAAACGATAGAAATATCCTCTTTTAACATAGACTTGCTTAGAGATGGCATGGCTTAGAGTCATATTATTTAGGGGACAAAGTTGATGACTCAGAGTGGGTAGAAAATTTACGTAGATAGGAGGATTTAGACAAAATAGTTTATGGAGGACGGCCATGTTTGGCATAGAGTGTCACGCATGCATTGTGTGCTGAGGTTTGTAATGAAGGAAAAACTTAGCCTTAGATTAATTGGTCGTTTAGACATTCTGGGGAGGATTGGAGAGGTGACCTATAAGTTGAACTTTCCACCTAGCTTGTCAATCGTGCATCCTATTTGATAGGCTTTTTCAAAAGCTTAGAACCAAGGAGATTGGTTTTGTGAAGATGCATTAAAAGCATCATTTAGTTTGGAGAAGTGACTAGGGATATGGAATCTAACATACGTGTTATATCCTCAGATTTTCAAATATTTAGGTACTTCATTTTATTGTATGTTCAAGGACAAACATTGTTTTATTAGTATATAATATAATGATCTAGAGTGTCATTGTCATGAGACTAGGGGACACCTTAGATAACATGGCGTAAAGGACCCCGAGAGGCCCCATACATGCTAGTTAGTATTAATAACATAAGAATTAGAATCAAAGAGATAAAGAGCAACAACTTAAGTCCTAATTTTTTATAAAAATAAAGCGGAAGTCTAAAATTGTAACGACCCAAGGGTACCCCCTAGACATCAAACAACTTATTCGACCACTCGGAGGTCTTATACAAGCCCTTAGAATACCTTCATCGCATAAAACATAAAATAGCGGAAAATTTAAAACTTTTTTGTAGCACTACACAATGCTTATATATGAATTCTCATTTACAAACCATAAGTACATAGTCAAGACACTAAGTCTCGCTTTGCCATCTTAGACTCAAAATCAATAGAATAGAATTGGGACATGACCCTTAAAGATAGAAGAGTAATCTATACTACTACATAAACATAAATAGTGATCTTGACAAAAAGGTCCTTGAATCATAAGCAAACACTTGAACTTGGGAAATATATATCCAAGCTCTTCATTACAGTAAAGATCCTTTAGCCATCACCAATTGTACTTTGTATAAAAATTAGAAAAAGAATGGTGTTAGTACAAAAATGCACAAGTATGGTAACCATGCAATAACATGCTTTTAGAAGGGGTATTTGGTTTGAAACCATGCATCATGCCCTTTTAGAAAAACATCGTGAACATTAATACAATAGGCACAACATAGACTACATATGTCATCATACACATGGAAACCAATCATAATAATACATAAAGTCATTTATCCCATTTTGAGGCAGATATACATTACCTTCCCTTTTTATCTTAACTCTTTTCTCTAAACATCCCTTAAGTAATACATAGTACATGTATCACCTTAAGGTCATCAAGGATGAACTTTCATATAGTCTTTATCAATCCAACAACATATTTTCATAAAGTCATAAGCACATCAATAGACATAACCTCCACATATGAACAATCACCTAATACAACCCCCAAGTCACACTAGAGCAATGTGCAAGTAGCATCCCATAATACTACTCACAACAAGTGTTTCTAAGAAGCCACACAAGACTAGGCACATCATATTCATCAAGTCATAACATCTTTATTTAAAATTAGACATAAGATCGCCATACTTCATAACATCATATAAGAACTCACTCATTTACTACATCTTTAGTCATAACCAATTTAGTTTATATCATGGGTAAACCCCCTCACAGTCCCTTCATAAGTTCACTTGTGCTATGTACACATGGAATCCCATTCTGCCATATATACTAAGCAAACGCATAATCATAGTTCATGTCTTGACATAAAAAAATTCAACCTTAACAGGCATTCATATTCATCATACATAAATTCATTTCATAAGATGCTCCAATCCTATCCTTTCTTTAAGTCCACTTGTGCAATGCATGGTAGAACCCATAGTCCTACCTATACTAAGTAACCTTCTCAAGGAGTTATGATTATAGTTCATATTCTTATCTTAGTTCATTACATAACTTTTTGGAGACATAGTCATAACAAACATAGACCATGTGAGCTACATGGAATCCGGCGTTCTACTCCCACACTGAAAAGAGAGGGTACCTTGACTTACTAGACGTGGAGATTTAAATCTCATAAGACACATCTATGCTGGGAACTCGAACTTATTAAATGTGAAGGTTCTCTTGTGGGAAGCCATACATGCTAAACATGAAGCCCCCACTCTCATTTTTCATGTTCACTCGGTGCTAAGATCAAACTCCCCTTTTAAACATCTCTATGCCTTTCGTTAGCATTAGTTCATAAAGTAGGCATTAGGGACTTAATCTCTCATGTTTCAGAAAGCGCAAAGGTTACTAAGATGAGAATGTATTTCATCATAGAACCTACATTTTTTGAGAATACCCTTTCACATAATGATATCATATTCATAATATTGTCTAGTTTATAGTACAATTGAGTAACACCCTTTAAGAGACTCACTTCTAGATAATCATAAACCTTATTGATTCGTACATTCATGTGTGTGTCTATATATATAAGTGAAAAAGTCTTTCACATAAACACCTTTGGACAACACATGTTTATAATTCACTAATTATATACTTTTCATGCATAAGAAGATATAAAGGTGCATGTGAGAATTATCCTTTCAATTCACACCATAAACATATCATACTCATAGTTATGCATGGTTGTGTGTTCATATTGATCATCATGATCACATAATAGCAACAACTTAGTTACTTAGGAATTCCCCCTAAAAAGGATCAGAACACATATACAATTTATCCCTGAAATCATGAACAACTCATATATAGAATGTTTACGGAATCTAGGTCACACACCCACATTGCATCATAGGAGACAAGCATATTTAACATTATAATAGAAGAATCCTAACATGCATTATATCACATATTCATATAGGTAGGGGCCATTCTACAATGGTATTTATCACAACCATACATGTAGATCGTACCTTGCCCTAACATCAACATACACCTTATACTTCACATCATTAATACAGCTAGGTCATGATCTTCGAATTGAGGACTACAGATAGAACCTTCATACTCATGATAATCATCACATCAATCCAATATACATATATTTACCTCAAGGTCATGATCACAACATGTAAAGTTAGACAAGAATGTAAACACCGCCACCATAAATGGACAAACCATACATTGTCAATCCCAATACTTATAGACTAGGAATTAGGTAAACTTACCAATACTCACAACCATGATCATCATACACCAATTATAATTAATTAAAATTTAATTGAGATAGATAGCAATAGCATTAGACAATACATCACAATCCAATCACTATTCAATTAACATCTAATTATGATCACAAGACCCACATTATAGGCTAAATTGAGAGATAAAGGCGATCATGGGTTCTTCATGGAACACATTGAAAGTCATCATATAAACACATATTAAAAATATATTAATCACTATAATGACTTAGAAAATCATTTGACAATAAACTTATGGCTAAATTGAAAATTAGGAATTTTGATCAAAGATTCTCTTTGGAAAATATTTGGTAGAACTCCTTGGATGAAAGGTAATAAAAGGATAAGGTAACCATACCTTAATAGGATAAAAACCCATGTAGTTTAAAGAACAAAACACATGAAAATCTATCTTCTAGCTTGAGTTTAAGATTGGCCTCCGATAGAGGTTTGAGAGAATTTTACAAGAGAAGAGGGTTTTGGATTTATGATTTTTCATTGGGTATTGATGTTTTTCCTTGGGAATGGGGGTAAATATGAATTTAAACCCGCTTATAGCCGACTTCCAAAGTTTCCAAAACACACCATACTTATTTGTACTTCTAAACATTCCAACATGACTTTAAAATGACGCAACCAGAATTGGGACATGGAAGCCTATCGTGGTTCCTATTTTGCTTCACGAATTATTTGACGCATGAGCCTCGTGAAATTCGGGCCACGCGGAGGAAGATTGAGTTCCAGTTTCACAACGCAGACTGGACTCCAATTCTAGTTCTGCACGTTGCCTTGGTAGCTTCCCTAGCCAATGGTCGGGTCCTGCTCAAGGAACCCTAGGGTTGTCCTCGAGAATTTGTACCCAAACTTTTTGACCCTAAACATATTTATTAAAACATTAGGGTCACCTCCCCTGTGTTAAGACTCCAAAAAACTCATAGAAACATGTATAACATACTAGAACACACCAACATGTAAAAGACTAGTTTCTGAATATCTTGGTTGTCCCTTGACGTTTGAGTTCCAAACACTCTAAAACTGAAATATAAGGCTATTATTCATTACTTTAACAAGTTATTAACTCATAAAACTCATGTGAGGATCTAGTTCATCCTATTTCATTTTGAGGGTCATTACAAAAACGCATGTCTCATTAGCTATCTAGTACAATAGAATGAAATTTGTTCTAGACCTTTGTTCATATTAGAACTGAAAAATAATAAAAAGGCTTAAAAAAATGAAAAATATATCCTCGAAGCACGAGGACTCGCCAAGTCTTTAAATCAATCAATTAGACATCTAGCCACAAAATGGGAACCTCAACATTAGACCCTACATTTGGGGAAATGTAGGCAAGATTATGCGTAAGTACAAAATATGTACCAAGTATGATAGTAATGTATATATAGATCAAAATTATGCTGAAAGGTCACTACACATGTAATAAATGAACAAGCTAAAACATGCATATTTAAATTTAGAAATTATAAGTCATAAATCATGGTCAATGCAAGTGAACAACATCTCAAAACATATTTACGACACTTCTTAAAGTAACCTTGGTTTATCATAACATTGCTTGTTTGTGGAAACATACCTTAACCGACATATGTGATCATGTGAGCCAATGGAATCCGATGTCTCCCATACCAAAAAATTTGTCCTAATTACCAAGGTAAGCACCATGAACTTCTAGGTATTGTGGATGCACTAGCTAATGTCTATCCAGAAAACCCTATGCTAGCACATAGTTTATGTGACATGGTTAATCAGCTCTTTTCACTTAATCGAGAGCATGGGTAATTGCCTCTTGCTTTTACATTACTATAATGCCTTAATCATTGGTTCTTATTGGGTGAGAAAAGCCTTTTTATCCTTAAGAACCCTTATTATTGGAGAAAACCTTTCACAATTATATTTCATGTATCTACATTAGAAAATCTCTCTCCACAACACAACAAAAACATCATCATTGATACTTTACTCTCAAAGTATCCTTACAACATTTACATAAATTCCATAAGAATATGCTTCGTTTCATAATTCTCCCCTTTCATAATTCGAAGCCCACATCATATCACCATAACTTGGAAAACATGAGACTTGCATGGGTTCATGGGGAATCATAGTAAAACCATAGAATTTTCATCAATTCATGCATAAGAAATCATAATTCAATAATTTATTTCAATAAGCAAGAGAACCAATAACATTGATAAAAATCCTAACTCAATTGAAGATTTTTAACTTTGAAAATAAGAGAATTTAGGAACTCCATAAATGTACGGAATGCATGGATGAAAACTATCATACTTCGATTCAAATTGCTTAGATTCATTAGAGGATTACGGACTTGACTTGAAACTCTAGGTTGATCACTTCTTCTTCAAGCTTTCTTGAGAGTTAAATATTTGGGACGAGGAAACTTGATAATGTTTTATAAATTTGAGAGAATGATTTCAAATGAGAAAATTTGGGGATTAAAACACTTATATAGCACTTTAGTGAAGGGTAAATAAACGTAGTGTTGGGATAAAATATTCAAAAAAAGACCCAAAAGCCCTTAAAAGTAACTATTGACCCCAAACGATGGCCTAACTAACAATCTATTATCCAAACCATGGGTAGTTCTATTAGGGAATCATTTGGATCAGACATTACAAATGCCTTGTCCTCCAATGACGGGAACTACCCACGGACCGTGGTCCACTCGACGGACTGTGAGTCCTAACCGTGGTTCACGATTTTCAACTTCAAAAACCTTCTTAGTCTGGGACTCACCTAAGGAACCTATAAAATGCTCGTGGATTGAAGTGCATTTTGGTGAACTATTGAAAAATTAAAAAAAAAACTTAAATTTTTGGAGAATAACTCTTCAAACACGGCCACTAGCGACGATCCGTCGATCCACCTATAGTATGTAAGTGGATTCATCGATGCTGGCACCATGTTTCTAAAAAAATTGGAAATTTCTTGTCTTGTCAAATCCTGGTGTTAGAACCATTCGTTGAAATTTTCATTAAAATTATCATTTTACCCTTTACATAGTTGCCCTGGGTCATTTCTAATGAGTTTGTGAAGTTGGTTTTGAAATTTGACATATAAGTTATGACTTTTAGATGTTTTTAGAGTTCAAAGGTCGTGTTTGCTGGCAATCAGAGTTTCGAGTCCCAAATTAAAATTCCACTAGTTGCATCATTATTGGATTATGGAATTTGGTCTAGTAGAGTCCTAAGTTTCAAATTCAGGGTTTTCTTCAGATTTGCGCCCTTGAGTTGGATGTTGGGTAATTATGACTAAGGGTTGAGTTTACTCAATATTCAATGTTTAAATGCTCGAATTATATTTCTAACAGTTTCATTAGATTTGAGGGATGATATTAGGCCTAGATGTAGTGTTGGTTAATTTTTTGGAGATTCTGAGGGCAATTTATTTTTGTGAGCATTACATTAGCTTAGTGTGAATTTCACAGATTTCGGGTCAAAGAGATTTCATATTTATATTTTGATGATTCAATTGAGTCTGAAATATCAAGTGTAGTTCGGTGAGTATCTGATTTTTTTACTAGACTTTTAAACAAATTTTGAGGGTCCATTGAGGAATTTTGGTGTCATGTCTAAATTGCCAATTTCTCTAATCTCGAGCAATGTAATTTGTACATCATTACTACATTATTATCTCTCGTGATCACGTCGAGTATTTTTTGTGTGCATCACAATCGTGTGAATCCTGCTGCGATTACATAGGCTTGATTTTCTGGCCATCCCGTTGGCGTGAATTCCAATTACGATTGCGATGTGCAATATTAATGACTTGAACTTCTTCTCATTGCGATCACAAATTTTTGGTCATCGCCATCACGCAAAGTATATTTTACCTTGCAAAATATGTTTTCAAAATGAGTGTTCCAACTCCATTTTACCATTTTTGAATATTGAGAGCTCAATTTTGGTGATTCCAAAAGTAGTTTTCAAGATATATCAATTAGGCGATGATTTTTAACTCCCTAGCTCCTTCATTCATTCATTAATTCATCATGATTAATAAACTTTAGTTTTGATCCTTACTTTAAAGGTTTATGGTCTTTGATAAATGATGATGAACATCTTGATTCAATTAAATTTTCTAAATAATTTTCATCGATGGTTTCCAAATTCTTAGGGTACTACAATTTTGTATAAATTTCTTGATTTAAACCTCATTTTTGAACGGGGTCTTTTGGGTTAATTTGACCGTATTTTCCAAAATTTGTGATATGAGTGTGGTAAGATTCAATCCCCTATTGTGATTACTTATTTGAATAGATTGAATTAATTTAGAAACCCAAGAAAGCTCTACTTTTGAAGTGATTTTTGGATTAATTGAGGCTAGTGAACTTTGTTATTAACTATATAGAATATCATATTTTCTTATTGTATGTGTTGATTAGTAATAAAATTTGATGATGTGTTTAACTTGTTCATATTGAATGATTCACTGATAAAAATGGGAAAACAAACAAACAAACTGATGGTATATTAATGTGTGATGTGTTGTGGATGATTGGAAAGAAAATGTGATCTCAAAATTCATTAAATGTTGTGATTATCTATGATTGATTGGTGGCATTGGGATATAATTCTTCCTTGGTCATTAGTACATGCATATTTGCATTGGTTCTGAGGAACTGATTATGCAAAGTTTCATGTAATCTAAGGAACAATAAATAACCAAAAGGATGTACCAATTCCACACACGTGTCGCACGTCGTGATATATTCATAGACTAAAAACTCCCCATGAGTACCAAACAAAGAGACAATGGGTCTGTATCATTAGTAAATATATACATCATCTTACTTGATATTTCATTTCATTGCATAGTACATCATTAACTATTTGTGAACTTGGGAGCGCTTTTCCTAGAACTTGTGATTGATGAAGTGGATGTTGATGTTGATGTTGATGATGTATAGTTGTTGCAGTGTGGTAATTGAGGTATGTGCTATGTGAATTGTGAACTGTTAGGTTTGGCTTACTTTGGGCAAGTTGTAGTTGTTAAGGTCAGATTGCAGTACTAGGAGTATTTGCATTCCATATTACTTTAGTTCGTGTTTATGTGGGGGTGGAAGCGATAATAGAGAGATGTAGTAGAGAGGAAAGAGGTTTGAAAGAGGATTGATTTTATTGTGAGGGAAAGCCCTCTATTTATACAACATTTTTTTACATTAGGCCATCAGAAATGGCCGACACTAACTTTACACTTGGTCTATATTAATTCGGCCGACACAAAACGACAAACTACTAGTGGCCGTTTATTTTATTACTGCCCGACATAGCTTTACATATGGCCTTCTTTTATATGGCCGACGCAAAACAATAAAATACAATACTATTACTACTTTATTACTTTACATAATGGCCTCTTCTTTTTATTTTTGGCCTACAACACACTTTTTTTTTATCTCATCTTATACAAGCCCAGCATTTATAGTTATAAAACATAGTGAACAAAAAAGAGGTAAAAGTAGAATGGTCAAAGATTATCGCAATCTAAATGCTAAAACTAAAACATACAATTACCCAATACCAAATAAAATACAAGGATATAACTATTTTAGTAAATTTGACTGTAAATCAGAATTTTATCACCTAAAACTAGAAGAAGAATCTAAACAGCTAACGGCATTCACAGTACCGCAAGGTTTCTATGAATGGAATGTATTACCATTTGGATATAAAAATGCACCAGGTAGATATCAACATTTTATGGATAACTATTTTAACCAGTTAGAAAATTGTATTGTATATATTGATGATATATTACTATATTCTAAAACACAAGATGAACATATAAGGTCGTTAGAAAAATTTATACATATAATTAAACACTCAGGTATAAGCTTAAGTAAAAAAAAGCAGATATTATGAAACCACAGATAGAATTTCTAGAAATACAAATAGACAAAAATGGAATAAAAATGCAAACCCACATAGTACAAAAAATAATCACCCTTGATGAAAATATATATACAAAAAAGAAATTACAATCCTTTCTAGGATTAGTAAATCAAGTAAGAGAATACATACCAAAATTAGCAGAACATTTAAAACCATTACATAAAAAACTCAAAAAATATGTTGAATACTATTTCGACAATAAAGATAACGAACATATAAAACATATTAAGAATTTATGTAAAAAAACTGCCAAAACTATGCTTTCCTGATGAAAATATAACATTTACCTACATCGTTGAAACAGATTCAAGTGATCATAGCTATGGAGGAGTTTTAAAATATAAATATGAAAAAGAAAAAATTGAATATCATTGCAGATATTATTCAGGATCTTATACAGAAGCACAGATAAAATGGGAAATAAATAGAATGGAATTATTTGCATTATATAAGTGTATATTAGCATTCGAACCATATATTGTTTATAACAAATTTATTGTAAGAACAGATAATACACAGGTAAAATGGTGGATAACTAAAAAGGTAGAAGATTCAGTTACAACGAAAGAAATAAGAAGATTAGTATTAAATATATTAATTTTTTCATTTACAATTGAAGTAATTAAGACTGACAATAATCTTGTTGCAGACTACCTATCAAGAAAAAGGAACCCAAACTGAACTAGAAAAAGATACAATGGAAGAAATACTCGAAGCCATTACTACACTTTCTACGAAAGTGGACAGTATGGATAAAGAGTTACAAAAGGTGAAAAATATAAGTCAGCAGCATGACTATAAACATGCGGAGCTACGTCATTCAGCAGACGGTAAACAGCCAGAGCTAGAAGGAGACGTTGGGAAACTCCTTAAAACCCACAATGTTGGCTTTATTGCAGGAACAAGCACAGGAGCTATGGAAAAAACTACTCCAAGAAATACAAATCTAAATAGTCTATTTGTAAAACCATTTATCCCAAAAACCCAAATAATAGATACTCCAACACCACAAACATCCACATATGCAGCCAGCCTACATAAAGAAAAGAAAAATATATAACCATATTTCCCGAACTTACATTGAAAATATACACAAAATACAAACCTTTTTAAACCTTAAACCTAGGTCTACCACAACTACCGAAAAGACCCAAGACTATCTAACCCAAAAACTACAAGGTTACAACAAACTAATTGCACAACCAAACACAAACCCCAACCTAGTCAAAACTTGTTATAATTATGGATTATTGAGTACAGTTTATACATATACAGGAGAAGAGATAAGTGAAATTCCAGAGATCCACAAATCATTTTTAATATATAAAAGGATAACAAAAGGGAATTTATTTTTTATTAAATTCTATACAGCACCAGCTGAGATATTCTACAGTGAGATAAAACCGATGATCCAGGCAGTAAAAATTGGATTAACTCGGGAAATGATAATACCGGAGGAGATAGGACAACAACAGGAGATACCAAAAGTTGAGATACCAAATTTTTATGCAAATAAAAGAATAATTGGGTTATCAACTATAATACAAGAATTAGTCAATAATTATTTACAAGGAAATGCTATATGGAGTTACTACTCCAGAGGCCATTTAATGATCTACGCCAATTCACGAGAAGTAAGACAAGCAGATATGGAAGAAGTCCAGAAATGGATTTTATCTCTACTAAAGCCAGAATCTACACCAACAACTAGAGCACTAAAGAAAGAATTTATTTCTGAAGAATTATTAACAAAATACTGCAAGTTAATTGGACACAAATATCCGGAACACATATGCTCAAAATGTAACGAAGGAGATGATACTATCCCCAAAGTCCTATTCGAGTAAAGAAAATCAGACAGCTTGCAAGAAAAGATAGTAGAAAGATGAGATTAAAAAAAAAAGTGTGTTGTAGGCCAAAAATAAAAAGAAGAGGTCATTATGTAAAGTAATAAAGTAGTAATAGTATTGTATTTTGTTGTTTTGCGTCGGCCATATAAAAGAAGGCCATATGTAAAGCTATGTCGGCCAGTAATAAAATAAAGGGCCACTAGTAGTTTGTTATTTTGTGTCGGTCGAATTAATATAGGCCAAGTGTAAAGTTAGTGTCGGTCATTTCTGATGGCCTAATATAAAAAAATGTTGTATAAATAGAGGGCTTTCCCTCATAATAAAATCAATCCTCTTTCAAACCTTTTTCCTCTCTACTACATCTCTTTATTATCGCTTCCACCCCCATATTGCTATTTCTATCTTAGAGGGAGATTAGGAGAAACTTTTGATTCCACAACAATTAGAAGAAAAATATTATTTTTAATTACCTAATAAGTATACTAAAAATGTATTGAATCATATAAGATTAAATAAAGATAGACGGTACTCTACTTTAATAAAATTAATTTTTATTTGTGCGTGAAATTTTTGACTATTTTTTTATCTTTTAAAGCAAAGATTTTTCTCTTAAAAAAAGTATATTAATTAAGAGAAATAATGATATAGATTAGATACCATCCTGATAAATGTTATCTAGAACTACCTTTTAGGATTATAGTTATTATTTTTCTATTAGTATCTTTGTGGAAAATTTGGATAAAAATATTAATTTAATTACCTAATGGGTATAAGCAAAAAAAAGGCAAGTTTGTTGAAATTTTAGTAACAAAATCATATTTATGAACTTAAGTTAATGATTTTGTTTACATTCAAGGTATTTGTCCTGCTATAAATGCATGTGAATACTTTCATATATTTTCAAGTCAATATTTTAACTTAAGAGGAAAAGGGAATTTCATCTGCAGTAAACAGCATGCCAATCAAATGGTAACGATTTTAAATTCACTAGAGACTACCATTACTTATCGATTATTATGTGTATAATTTTCTATCTTTTTTTTGTTAGGATTTTGCACTGGCGCCCAAATGCAGGCACATCAGTCAACACTCAAATAGTGACAGAAATATCTCAGTGTGTTGAGAGCATTAATGGTGTTAAAGATGGAACATGGAAAAATACTCTTAGCTTTTATAAGCCTATAATCAAAGGTATTCCATAACTTAATAAATTACACCATATGTCAGTAAAGTCGAATTTTTAAAAGTACTCCGATCATGAAAGAGATTTGATTGTGGTATGATTTTTTTTAATAGAACAAGCAAATGCATCGGAGTTTCCCCAAAACTATTTGGGGATTTCACTTCAAGAACATCCCAACAAGTATTATATGCTAATTAGAGAGGAACGATTGATCATCGAAGCAGAGTCATCTCTTCAGAAGATAATGGAGACCTTGCAGTCCTACAAATTAAGGGTTACACTTATTTTTGAGGTTTATATTATTGAGTTTTGATAAATATTATTCTGTCTTACCATATGAGGATGATTAACTTATATAGCGCTATCCGCAATTGTTCTTCAATATTTTGAGAAGATTAAAGAACTTCTCTACTGTAATATTACTATTCCCCTTATAAAAAAGTTAAGATGGGAACAAATCTTGGTGATTATAACATACAAAATATAAGTACTTCTAATTGAATTGTCAATCACTCATAAAATAAGGCTTCGATTCTCATAAAATTTTGTCATCCAGTTGGGTGGTCATTGGGTAAATATACTTCTGCTAACAATAACTAAGTCATTGAAATATTCAAGATTTTTCTTTTAATAATAAAAACATTATTTGTTGTTGGTAAAGATAGTATGTTCTCTAGATTTGCCAAAGACATTTGTTTTATGCTTAACACTATTTGCACTGCTTTTCCTTTTGTTTAAAAATTCTAGAAAAGTACTTACAAAGCACAATTTCATAATACTCATATAAATATTTTACCTATATAGGGATTTCAGTATCAACTTGGTGACTTCAGGGTGCGAGTGGGCAAAGCTGTTCCAAATAATTCTGAGAACATGAGGGGAATAATTATGGAGGTATAAAATACTTTTAGATCTTTATTGTTAATTGAATGCTTGTTATGTGGCTAAACCTTTTTGATACATTGATATATTATAATTTATATTATGAATGAAATGAAATTAATTTATTGCACTTTACCTAAAATAAATTACATCTTTTGTCGGTTTAAATGCTAAAAGATGGTCACATAAACATGTCTTTACTTGGACAATGATGGGACTAGTTAAAAGACATTGTTTCCTACTTATTATCACCTTAGAAGAAGTAGCTATGCAAAATACAACGGTATCATCATGGGATGGATATGGATTAAGTCAGTATTTGTTGGCAATACGATTGGCAAGTCCAGTCGATTCATAGCCTCTCGAGCGGAACCAATATTCATGCAAGGATTGGTGATTAACGATTAATACAAAGATTTATGAAATATCTTAGAGCATATTATAGCTTTCTAGTACTTTCTCCACATACTCATTGCAATGGTACAACACAAAATATAAGAACTTTCTATTATGATCATGCTGTCTTCCCCATGATGTTATTTTTTTTGTAGATAGAGTATCTACCGATTTCCTCGTGGGAAATATCACACCAGATTATGGGTGAATTCTTCGACATATGGAAGGAAGCTCTTGGGAAAAGATCATTACCAGGTCATTTTGTTCACATTGAACCAAATTTTGCTGAGTACGGTCTCTCTGATCAGTACACTTCACAACACACAGCTGTACAATATGATATTATCATAACACAAATGGTAGCAACTGCTATATCATCACAAGGAATCAGAATTTAGAATATTTTATTAATTTAATAAATTAGTTCGTTATGTCCAGAAATGGATTAGGATTATGAATGCAGAACATGATGTCGTTACACAATTATCAGCTTATGTACTTGCAACTAAAATCAGAATTTCAGCATAAAGAAAGCTTCGAGATACTATGATTTCATATTAGTGTAATTCATTCTCTTTTATGTGGGTGATATAGAAGTTAATTTTTTTTTTATTTTGTGCGAGAAATTGTGCTCCTACTTAAAATGGTATATATAAACTTCTAAGTCTAAGTAAGATAAGTGTAGGGGGAGGCACAAAACAACACAAGTAGGATACAACACCTACTAGGATCGAATTCAAGACAATCAACCAAATATACTTCACCAATTTACCAAAAGAAATTCACCACTATTTTAACCAAGCTCAAATCAGCAACACATCAACTAAATCACAAGCAAATATGAATTATAAATATGCAAGTGACACACGAGATTTATACGTGGAAAACCCCTTCGGTGTGAAGGATAAAAACCACGGGACTTGTAGGAGTCCACCCTACTTCTTCTCTTATTATGCAAATTGAGGGTAAAAACACCCAAATCAGTATACAAGGATGTCACAGCCCACCAACAACAACATACATAAGAATCAACACAAAAAAGAGAAGAGAAATTGGGAAATATCACCCAAAAAACGCAGATTACAGCAGCTGCAATAACAGACGATCAAGAACTCCGATTGACGATCTGAACTGTCAAGATGTAGTGCTATGTGTTGTGAACCAGCTGTGAAAATTTCAGTACGATCCAACGGTCGGATCTCCGGAAAACTGAAATTTTGTTCTGCTCTCAAACCCTCTCTCTCTCAAAAAAAATGTTTTTCTCTCTATCTCCCTTCTCTCTCTCCGTTTTTCTGCTCGTTTTTCACCTCAAAAAACAGACTTTTTCCCGCCAGCAGCTCCCCCAAAAGACTTCTATAAGAAGTCAACAAAGCCCAAAATATATGGGCTTTCACTTATATAAAAAATAATATCAAATGGGCTGGACCTTAACAATCTCCCCCTCCAGCCCAGTTCGGGGAGACCAAACATAAAAGGTCATCAAGAAGACATACCTGCAAGCTTGGAACAAAATTCAAGCTTGCTTCGAGGGACCACCTTTGTCAACATATCAGCACCATTCTTGTTGGTGTGAATCTTCTTCAACTTCATTAGTTGCTCTTCAATGACAACACGCAACCAATGATATCTCACATCAATATGCTTTGTGCGAGCATGGTACATGCTGTTTTTGCTCAAGTCCATAGCACTTTGACTATCACAAAACACAACATACTCGCTTTGCTTCAAACCTAACTCTTGAAGGAAACGCTTTAACCAAAGCATTTCTTTGCTTGCTTCCACTACTGCTATATATTCTGCCTCGGTTGTAGACAACGCTACACACTTCTGTAGCTTGGATTGCCATGAAATGGCTCCCCCTGCAAATTTGAACAAGTAACCCGAGGTAGACTTCCGGTTATCAAGATCTCCAGCCATGTCAGCATCCGTAAATCCCTCAAGAATAGGCTCACCACCTCCAAAACACAAACTCAGATTTGATGTGCCTCGCAAATATCTTAAGATCCACTTTACAGCTTCCCAATGAACCTTGCTCGGATTTGCCAAGTATCTGCTAACCAATCCAACAGCATGTGCTATATCCGGTCTTGTACACACCATGGCATACATCAATGAACCAACAGCAGAGGAGTAAGGAATATGAGACATACTTTCTTTTTCTTTATCGGTTGTAGGACAACAACGCTTGCTCAACTTGAAATGGGCTGCAAGTGGTGTATTAACTGGCTTGGCATTCTTCATATTGAACCTTTCAAGCACCCGTTCAATATACTTTTCTTGTGACAACCAAAGCTTACCAGCTTTTCTATCACGAGTAATTTCCATACCAAGAATTTGCTTCGCAGGACCCAAATCTTTCATATCAAAGGACTTTGACAAATCCTCTTTCAACCTGCAAATCATTTCAACATCTTGTCCCACAATCAACATATCATCAACATACAAGCAAAGGATAATGAAGTTACCTTCAGAGAATTTTCTAAAATACACACAAGGATCTGCAGTAGTCCGCTTGTACTCATTACTACTCATGAAGGAATCAAACTTGTGATACCATTGCCTTGGTGCTTGCTTGAGTCCATAGAGACTCTTTTTCAACTTGCAAACAAAATTCTCTTTTCCCTTAACTTCAAATCCTTCCGGCTGCTCCATGTAAATCTCCTCATGCAAATCACCATGTAAGAAAGCAGTTTTAACATCAAGTTGTTCAAGTTCAAGATTCAAACAGGCAGCTAGTCCCAAAATTATACGAATGGAAGTCATCTTCACTACTGGTGCAAAAATCTCATCGAAGTCGATGCCCTTTTTCTGATGGCATCCCTTCACCACTAATCTTGCCTTCCGCTTCACTAGCTTGTTGTCAACTTTCTTGTTCTTAAACAACCACCTGTTCTTCAAGACTTTCTTCCCTTTTGGAGGCTTCACCAAGTCATAGGTTTCATTCTTCTTCAAAGAATCCATCTCCTCTTGCATAGCCTTGAGCCAATGGTCTTTGTCTGAATGTGACAAGACCTCTTGAAGGCTTTCAGGCTCCCCCTCGTCAGTGATTAGGATGTATTCTGAACTTGGATAAAGTCTTGAAGGTTGACGAACTCTGGTCGATTTTCTAAGTGTTGGCTCTTCTACCTGTGGGCTGGATTTCTCCCCCTGATTAGAAGACTCTCCATGTTGAACATCTACAGCTTCATCATCAGGTTGTGGTACAACAACATCAGGTTGTACCTCTTCAATATGGTCATGTTCATGAGCAATTTCATGACCATCCTCTGGAGCATCACCTGTTAATTGATCATCTGAAGCAGAAACATGAGGCATGGGCATATCAATAACATCATGAGAGAAATTAGAATAATAAGTCTTATCAGCACCCAAGAGATGATAACCCATCTCGTGCTCATAAAAGACAACATCTCTACTTCTCACAACTTTTTGCTTTCTTTGGATCATAAAGTCAGAACCAAACTCTTCATCACCATATCCAACAAACACACAAGGAGAAGTCTTGAAATCAAGCTTCAATCTATGTTACTTGACACATGCATAAAAGCCTTGCATCCAAACACCCTCAAGTGAGAATAAGAGGGTCTTTCCCAAACCAAACTCTCTCGAATATCAAACTCCAAAGGAACTGATGGTGCTCTATTTATCAAATACACAGCCAGCTCCAACTGCTTTCACCCCAAAATGACTTAGGAAGATTGGACATTCTAAGCATGCATCTCACTTTCTCAATAATGGTTCTGTTTCATCCTCTCAAAGAACGCCATTGTGTTGTGGGGTACCCGGTTCGTTTCTCTCATGTCGAATGCCATATCTTGAGCAATATGCTTTAAACTCATTTGAAGTGTATTCACCTCCATTATCGATTCAAGACGCTTTTTGCAATCTGTCTCCCTTTCAACCATTGCATGAAACTTCTGGAAGATACCGAACACCTCACTTTTGTGCTTCATCATATAAACCCAAGTTCTCCGAGTAGCATCATCAATAAAAGTAACAAAGTATTTGTTACCACCAAGTGATTCCACCTCTATGGGACCACACACATCAGAGTAAACCAACTCTAACTTCACTTTCTTTCTTGTAGATGTCCTCGGAAAAGAAACTCTGTGTTGCTTTCCTGCTAAACAATGATCACAAGGGTCAAGTGAAATAGTAACATCAGCAGGAATAAGAGACTTACCGGCCAACAACTTTATACCCTTCTCACTAACATGCCCCAATCTTCGGTGCCATAAGTTAGGAGAAGTTTTCTCCTCAATAGCATTCAACTCACCACTACACACTTTCAAATGTGTCTTATACAAGGTGCAACAAATCTTGCCACGAGCAACAGTCAAGGAACCCTTAGTCAATTTCCATTTACCCTCACCAAAGGTGTGCTTGTAACCCTCTTCATCAAGTACGTTAGCAGACAATAAATTGAGGCGTAAATCTGGAATGTGGCGAACATCTCTCAACGTCAAATAGCACCCAACATTGGTTTGGACTCGAATATCTCCAATGCCAACAATACTTGCTGAGCTCTGGTTCCCCATCTTCACACTACCAAAATCTCCAGCTCGGTAGTCAATAAAGTACTCCTTATTAGGAACACAATAGGAAGCTCCTGTATCAATAAGCCATTCAGTGTCAGAACTATCAACATGACAACATTCTCCAGTAGCACATATCAAAGAAACACGATCATCAGAACTAGAAGTTGTAGCAGCTGTATTCTTGTCATCACCCTCTTTATGATGGTCATTTTTCTTATTTTGCTGGTCTCTTTTCAACTTGTAGCAAAACTTTTGAATGTGGCCAGGCTTGCTACAATAGTGGCATATTGTAGGTTCTCTCCCATCCTTGGACTTTGACCTATACTTTGACTTGCCACGCCCTTTGGGACCTCTACTCTTGCTTCTTCCTCTATTCTCTACCACAAGTGCCTGCGAAATATCAACACCCATCTCCTTTCTTCTAAGCTCTTCATTGAACATGCTCTCTTTGATGACATCCAATGAAAGCGTACCATCCGAGCCGAAGTTTGATGGACACAACCAAAGTTTCCCAACTGTCTGGCAAAGAACTCAAGAGGAATAAAGCCTGCAACTCATCATCAAGAACAATTTTCATAACAGTCAACTTGTTAATAATATCTTGAAAGTCGCTAAGATGCTCAGAAACAGACTTCCCTGGCTTCAACTTGAGATTAACAAGCCTCTTAATCAACGAGGCCTTGTTATGAGCGGTCTTCCTCTCATAAAGACCCTCCAATTTTCTCCATAGTTCAAGCGGCTCAGTCTCCTGGGATACATGATTGAATATGCTAATATCAATCCACTGTCTGATTGTCCCCAAGGTCTTTCTCTTCAACTTTTCCCATTCTTTTTCTGTCATCTTCTCTGGCTTAGTGGGCTGGTCATCTTTCTTTGTTTTATCCACATCAATTGGGTCAAACAAATCCTTGCAATATAGCAAATCTTCCATCATCGGACGCCAAATGGAATAATTGGTTGATGTCAGTTTAACCATAGAGTTATTTCCATGCTCCATGTCTATGGTTTAACACTCCGCTCTGATACCAAATGTAGGGGGAGGCACAAAACAACACAAGTAGGATACAACACCTACTAGGATCGACTTCAAGACAATCAACCAAATATACTTCACCAATTTACCAAAAGAAATTCACCACTATTTTAACCAAGCTCAAATCAGCAACACATCAACTAAATCACAAGCAAATATGAATTATAAATATGCAAGTGACACACGAGATTGTTGGGAATTAAACACACAACAAACACAAATAATCTAGAGAAAAGAGAAACGGAACACAAACGGGACACACAAGAATTTAACGTGGTTCGGTTTCCCTACTCCACGACTGTAACAGGAGGATTTTATTTCACTTGTGCTCCTTCAGAATTACAAATACAAGGATCATATTTATAGGAAAACCAAATAGTTAACCTAGGGTTTCAGTAATGGGTCGGGCCGGCTCACAAGCCTCCACAAAGCCCAACAATCTCCCACTTGGAGGCTTGAAGAATTTCAACTGTCATCCACTTAGAACACTTGTATGTCTAGTAATCTTTTTCAACTCTCTCTGCTACTGACGCCTTCTCATCACCAATCAAAGGCCCGTTGAAGCTCCCCTAAGCTTCAACACATCAGTCACGGCTGAAACTGCCCTTGACTCGTCCTCGGTCCCTACCGGCTCCCACTTGAGACACGAACTGCCGGATCCTATGTTGGGCTTTGTGGAGGCTTGTGAGCCGGCCCGACCCATTACTGAAACCCTAGGTTAACTATTTGGTTTTCCTATAAATATGATCCTTGTATTTGTAATTCTGAAGGAGCACAAGTGAAATAAAATCCTCCGTTTGTCGTGGAGTAGGGAAACCGAACCACGTTAAATTCTTGTGTGTCCCGTTTGTGTTCCGTTTCTCTTTTCTCTAGATTATTTGTGTTTGTTGTGTGTTTAATTCCCAACAATTGGTATCAGAGCGAGGTTTTAACAACACTGTAACACAAACTGTGAGAAATTGTCACCTAGGGTTCTTGTGTGAAGAACTGTGTGCAGGGAGGAGAGCCGCCGTTACCGTGTGGGTAACCTCAAGCGGCCGGCTAGGAGAACCGCCAGGTGCGAACAGCCGTCGTCAGTGTCTTTGTCCGTCGCGCTGCCGTTGGCCGCCACGTCTGAAACGCCGTTAAAGGGAATTGCCGAAGGTGCGGTTTTTGTGGTGCAATATTTCGAAATTACCAAGATCTGAAATTAGTTGTACCGAGTATCTCATTTAGTCCTTTGAGATGGCGTAAGATGGGAAGTTCAATTGAGAAGTTCGATGGTACAGATTTCATTGGTGGAAGATGCAGATTGAAGATTTGTTGGTTCAGAAAGATTTGGACGTAGTGTTGGGTGACAAGCAAGGAAAATTGTCTGATGCAGAGTGGGCAGTTTTGGATCGGAAAGCTATGTCAGTTATCCGACTCTCGTTGACCAAGAATGTTGCGTTCAACATTCTTAAGGAGAAGACAGCGAAAGGCATCTTGGAAGCCTTGTCTAACATGTACGAGAAGCCATCTGCAGCAAACAAAATTTTTCTGATTAGAGAGTTGGTGAACACAAAGATGAAGGAAGGCAGTTCAGTTACCGAGCACATCAACTCATTGAATTCGATCTTAGCCAGACTTTTGTCAGTTGACATTAAGTTCGATGATGAAGTTCAAGCTTTACTACTGTTATCATCATTGCCTGACAGTTGGTCCGGAACGGTTACAGCAGTTGCCAGTTCAGTGGGACCTAATGGATTCACCTTTGAGAAGATTCGTGATCTCGTTCTTGGCGAGGATGTCAGAAGAAGGAGTTCTGGAGAATCATCAGGTGATATGCTAAACGTCGTCAGAGGCAGAGAAAATAACTTGAAGGTAGTGGGAGCAGGAACCGAAGAAGGAATCGATCGAAGGCTCGGGATGGCTCAGTGTAACATGTTGGAACCGCAAGGAGGTGGGGCATTTCAGAATCAATGCCGGAAAGACAAACAAGTCAACATTGCGAGAAGGCACAACGAGGATTTGTTTATCATTGCGCGAGAGCAATGTGGATTCCTGGTCATGGATTACGGTGCTTCTTTTCACGCTACCCACAGCAGTGAAGCATTGCGTAATCTGGTTATTGGAGACTTTGGAAAGGTAAGGCTTGCAGGCGATAGAGCTCTTGATGTTACGGGCATGGGTGACATGGTCTTTGAAGACGCCCGGTCGGTTTCGACCTTGAAGGATGTCGAGTTGTTCCAAGCTTGATGAAAAGTTTGATTTCTGTTGGCGGTTGGATGAACAGGACATCATGTGAAGTTCGAAATGGGCGTGGAAGGTCGTGAGGGCAATCTTGTCATGGCTCGTGGAACAAAAAGAGGATCGTTGTATATTGTCGGATTACCGTCGAGGGAGGGACCGTCCCCAGTTGTAAGAAAAACAAAGTCCGGTTCCACGTAATCTCGTGGCGAGAAGAAGGTTGTCTTTGCAAGAAAGAAACCCAGAGCCACAGTCGATTCAGGATGAACGAGCAAGGAAAGGTTCAGAAGACCGGTCGAGGCGTTTGTGGCGGTGGGAGCAAGCCGTGCTTCACCAAGGCTCCTAGAAGACAAATGGGTCAAGAGAACCAAGATTCCAAATTGTTGATACGTCTCCGTAAAATTTCTTGCCGAGTATGGAGAGTGTTTGTTCTCGGGGAGTTCTAGGATCCGGCGATTCGTGTCTCAAGTGGGAGCCGGTAGGACCGAGGACGAGTCAAGGCGATTTCACCGTGGTCGATGTGTTGAAGCCAGAGCTTCAACGGGCCTTTCAGTTGACTGATGAGAAGGCCGCTGTAGCAGGAGAGAGTTGAAAAAGATTACTAGACATACAAGTGTTCTAAGTGGATGACAGTTGAAATTCTTCAAGCCTCCAAGTGGGAGATTGTTGGGCTTTGTGGAGGCTTGTGAGCCGGCCCGACCCATTACTGAAACCCTAGGTTAACTATTTGGTTTTCCTATAAATATGATCCTTGTATTTGTAATTCTGAAGGAGCACAAGTGAAATAAAATCCTCCTGTTACAGTCGTGGAGTAGGGAAACCGAACCACGTTAAATTCTTGTGTGTCCCGTTTGTGTTCCGTTTCTCTTTTCTCTAGATTATTTGTGTTTGTTGTGTGTTTACTTCCCAACAGAGATTTATACGTGGAAAACCCCTTCGGTGTGAAGGATAAAAACCACGGGACTTGTAGGAGTCCACCCTACTTCTTCTCTTATTATGCAAATTGAGGGTAAAAACACCCAAATCAGTATACAAGGATGTCACAGCCCACCAACAACAACATACATAAGAATCAACACAAAAAAGAGAAGAGAAATTGGGAAATATCACCCAAAAAACGCAGATTACAGCAGCTTCAATAACAGACGATCAAGAACTCCGATTGACGATCTGAACGGTCAAGATGTAGTGCTATGTGTTGTGAACCAGCTGTGAAAATTTCAGTACGATCCAACGGTCGGATCTCCGGAAAACTGAAATTTTGTTCTGCTCTCAAACCCTCTCTCTCTCAAAAAAAATGTTTTTCTCTCTATCTCCCTTCTCTCTCTCCGTTTTTCTGCTCGTTTTTCACCTCAAAAAACAGACTTTTTCCCGCCAGCAGCTCCCCCAAAAGACTTCCATAAGAAGTCAACAAAGCCCAAAATATATGGGCTTTCACTTATATAAAAAATAATATCAAATGGGCTGGACCTTAACAATAAGTAGGAATCAAACTTTGGAGAGTCAAGCTTTCTTTTTAAATATGGTATTATTTACCTTGAAAATGTGGACTACCTAACACCTTTGAATATTATGGAGAAATGAGAGCAAGTCCATATACATGCTAAAAAGATTTTGTTACATTCTAGATAACACATTTAAACTTTTTGTCACCAACCAAAAATTGACATGATGATACTTGTCTTATCTCCCCAAGAGAATTGTCCTAAAACTCATATAAGAGCAATAGATGCGAAAGTAAAACAACAAAAAAGGTCTAACACTGTATCATAATGCGGAAAATCATAATCTATTTAAACGAACCCCGAAAACATGGGTGTAACATGCCCAAGTCTCTAATATATTACAATAAAAATAAATAAAAAAACATGTCTTAATGTCATTGTTTTTAGGGAACAAAAACATAAATAAGGAACAAGAGGGCCAGTTGAGATTACAAGGAACTACTTCTCAAGTTCCCACAGATAAAGTCTCGGATGATGTATAGAGGAAGGATAATCATGAAGTCTCGAGCTCGTAACCTAAATAAGTGTAGAAGCAATGAGTGAGTATCAAATAACACAATACTCAATAAAGACACACTTATATTATACTAAGGTCATATTACCCCTCCTGAACTTATATAATTAGTAATTTTCTACACCTTTTCTGTCTACGTGGCACTATTTTGTGGACCCAACGTTCGTTGACTTTTTTTTTTTCAAGCTAGTGTCACGTAGGCGGAAAATGGGTAGAAAATTACTTATAAAATATGTTCAGGGGGGTAATAAGACCTTACATAGTATAAGTGTGTCTCTGGGATTTCGAGCATAGGTGGAGGAGGTATTTATGCACATTCCCTAATAATAAATCTTTTATATAGTTTTGAATAAGAGTTCTCTTTTAATGGTATCTAGTCTACAAATTTTTCTATTAAGTAGTTTCACAGTATGTGTGCTGCTCTTGAAGTATATGATGTTGTAAAATAGAATAATATTAAAAGATTAAAGTTTTTTAAATAAATAATTATACTTTAAAGAACATAGAACAAGTGCTTTTAAATGATTAATACAAATTTTCATAGAGTTACTTTTATTTTGATATCAAAATGACCAGCTAATATTGAAACATTTCAAAATATATTCAAAACATAAATATGGGAAGAAAGTGAGATATCTTTAGTAGTAGTATTATTTACTTCACTCAATTTTGTAAACAAATCTAACCAACAAAAAAAATTAAAAAAATATCAATACAAAAAATGTCACCAATAGTCTTTTCTCTTAAGCTGATTAACATAAATGATGGACATCATTAAGCTATAATGTTTTCTCTTAATTATTCATACTTGAAATTTATTATGTGCATGACATTAACAAATATTACGATAAATATTTCAATATTTTATATTTATACGCACTCTATATTTTACTAATTAATCTATTAGTAGGACTATCATAGAGAGGTAATCCTACAAAAACAAAGGTAATTTAGTTTTATAAGTAGTGATAATTAAATTAATGTTTGAGTGTATGTAAAATATTTAGTTTGACCAATTCTTGGTTTTAGATATACAGATATATTTCAGTAGCATAATTTAATTTTAATATATGAACATCACGTTTAATGAAAAATATTTCATTTCCTTAAGTTTGTATCTTATCTTTTTAGAATTGTAGTCTTCTCCATTTCTTACCACATACATATCATATAGTTATTGTCTAATGGATGTATCTAGTATATTATAAAATTTGTATTGTGATATATTAGACTTTTAAAAAAATAAAAAATAGATGAATAAAATTTAAATTAAAGTATTGTTTATAGAATATTTAATTTGATTTTTATATTATTTGATGATCAATCACTATTTTCTTATCTATTTTATATAACTAAAAAGGAGTGTATCTTGTGTCATAAACTTTTTTTAAATTAAAATAAACACAAAAAAATAGGAAGAATATATATATATATATATATATATATATATATATATATATATATATATATATATATATGTGTGGAATGATGCATTGCCAATGAAGAAGGAAGAGAAAAATATATGTTCATGCTACATTCAATATAGTGTTCCATTTGATTAAAATTTCCTCACCAAGACATAACTTTCTTCATTTTTTTGTACTTATATATCTATTAAAAAAATAATTATTATCATGCTTATATCATCATATTATAAGTAAAAGAGAATTTATTTTCGAATTAGTGGATTTATCGTCAATACTAATTATTCAGAAAGAAACTGCTTCAGTTGAGGGTAAAAAAGTAAAAAATAAAAATCAAAGAAGAAATATCTTACCCAAATCATATGACTTTATTCATATTTATTTATGATTATTGTCTTTCCCGAAACTTCTCTTTTCTGTTAATGCATGAAAATCGTAAGAAAAAATACGGTTGTGAATTTATGAATGATTCGCTACATTTTGTTCACCAACTCTTATTTATGTGTTACCTCAAATTTCGTTGAATTTTGAACTTTATCAATTGTTGCAAATAACCTTGAGATTTAAAAAAAGAACAAAAGTAGTCAACTTGAATAAATTGTAGTTTAAAAGTTATCGGAAATTCTTTATTTATAACTGACAAATAGTAGAATCAATGGGTGCTAATTATTCTTTATCATAAGAGTTACAAACTTTCAAAGAAGTTACTATTAACCGAAAAAATCATAACCTTTTCAAAAATTCACCACTCATCTAAAAAGGCACAACCCTTAGAAAAATTTGAAGTCATTTGAAAAAATCACAATAGTTCAAAAAAGACACAACTCATTGGAAATGTCAAAATCCATCAAGAAAATTGCTACCCTTTGAAAAAGTCATATCTCTTTTAAGAACATCATAACCCTTTAAAATGAAAGGGTACATGCTATTAATATAATACAATTAATTAAATTAATACTTAAAATAAATTATGTATTTTTAATTGGGTGTATCATAGTAATTCAACATTCAGCTTAGGAGTTCATGCGTTTAAGGTTCTCTGTGTGTGTATATATATGTGTGTGTGTATGTATACATATATATGTTATTTCCTTTAGTTAAAAATTATTTAGCAAATTACGAAATTATGTGTGTCAAAAATAAGTGATGGAGTAGCCATTTCAAATTATTTGAGAATGTATGTGCTTTATTTGAGTTGTTTCCTTTGGTTATACATTTATCTTTTATTATTATTTGTGTTTCAGAATATTTCACTTTGTTTAGATTGGGGCAGAAGAGTTATTTCATTGTTATTTTATATTGGTAATAAAATACTACACGATAAATTAACTTACGATTAACTATTATAATATATAATTATGCTAAATATACTAATATTCTTTCATATAAATTTTCAATATCATTTTATAATAAGCTTGATTTTGAAATTGTTCAATAAATCTATTATGATTGTAATTAACAATTAATATATAGTTAGTTAAAAAGAACACAATTTCAACACCTTAATTTAAT
The DNA here is from genome assembly GCA_027789145.1 of Solanum arcanum. Taxonomy (NCBI): domain Eukaryota; kingdom Viridiplantae; phylum Streptophyta; class Magnoliopsida; order Solanales; family Solanaceae; genus Solanum; species Solanum arcanum. The sequence goes on from CM050937.1 coordinate 52,451,896, forward strand.
TTTAAAAATTGTGTCTTACGGAAAGTCCACCAAGATTTCTTGGTAGAATGCTAACAGGAAAATGAAATTTCAACTCAGAATCGTAAATAGTTGCTGCAAATCTCAATTTGAATTTGACATACGAAATAGGTCTCTTTTTGAAATTAACTTAAATATTACTAGTAATGAAAATCTTATGAGCAAGACCCAAATAATGAAGATTAACAAACCTAGAAGCTCTTATGAGCAATAGCAATACAATCTTCTGGTAATCCATTCTGTAATCGAGTTGAAAAAATATAAGTGAGAGATCCTTCTGAGATATGACGCAATGTAACAAGGAATATTTCCTGGAATTTCAAAATAAGCCATGTATCTATGTTAATATTGCTCATATTCGGGATAAATTTTTCCGCCACCGTGATCCAAACGATATCTGGTCCTTGTCGGATGAACTTGTATGCCTAATCGGAAAGGAGGAGGCTATGTTTTTTTATCCAAACTATAATTTTAATGTTGATATTAGTTACGCTAGAATTAAATTATTACTTTTTATCAATAGCAATGTGATTTATACAATTAAATAAGAAAATATGGTGAATCAAAATTAGTAATATTGAGATTACTTTTACTTGAATTAATTTTATTTTTAATCAAAAAATGTGTTATTTGTATTAAAGGGGTATAAGGGTAGTATTAAAAATATAGTCTATAATGTACAAAATAGTATTAAATTTAATTAATCAAACACAAGATTTAATTATCATGTACAAAAATAGTTTTCCCAGAATTGCAATATTATTAATTACATCAATTATTGTGAATTAAAGAAAATTTATTTTACATAATTTTTAAATATTTAAATTTAATATTTTTTTAAAAAAACTATCATAATTCATTTGTAAAAGTTTAAATCCAATTCAAATAAAATCACATAAGTTGGGAGAACCAAAAATAGTAGATTATCGGTAATATTAATTTTTCTCAATTACCTATGAGAGGTGTTGGAAATTATGCTTTTTGAATTTCAAGATTTTATTAGGAGTTAATTTGTGATTTAGTTAGCTATACTCATGCCTAGAGCTGTCAAAATGGTCTTAGCCCATGGGGCCAGTCCAATCCAACCTAATTCATAATTGGGGTAGGGTAAAAATAGAATTTATCGATCTAATTTAGAACTAGGGCTTGTAAGCTCGGCCCATACTATCACGCCCCTAGTTTACACCCTGGGCATGGATGGCACTCGAAGACATTTCTGGCCCCGAGCGGACCCTTGGCCTGACTTACTTAACTCAGTGGAAGAGTATATGCATATTTATAAGGATTAATAACATCTAACAGAACTAAATAATAACATTATCTGCCAATGTTCAAAGATTAAACATTCAACTTCGTTAAACTAGTAACCCCAAGTCTTTAACATAATAGATGAAAAGGAAAGACTCAAAGGTCTGACATTTGACTATATATGAAACCTCTAAACAACTGAGATAGATATAGTGACAGACCCCACAACATCCTAACAAATAAATTAGAAAGCAAAATAAAAAAGTTCCCCGGGATGTTAGGAGGCTCATCAACACTCACAATGCTTGAGCTGGATCAATGGGGCACTGGATGCTGATAGTGGTTACCTGCATCTGCATCGTAATACGATGCAGCCCAACTGACATCAGTACATTGAATGTATCAGTTTGCGAGTTCAAATGCTTACAAACATAGGCTCGAACAAGATTCTAAAAGAAACACTTGTCTAGATCTTCTCAAATCATTAATACATAACTGAATTCACTTCATTATAAAGAAGTTTATATAAAGAAAAAGTTGTTCAAAGAAATGATGTAAACTCTGTGTATAAACATGGATACGACATAACTCTTAATGTATATAAAAGTACAATAATCTAATGTATATAAAAATATAGTAATTTCTACGAGACTTTTCTAACGGATAACCATCATTATGAGCCTAAGTGATGGTACAATGTTTTATCTCAAATTGCCAAGGACCATTCGATACCTTGCCATCGGTATAGGACCTGAACTCACTAAGTGGATCCACTAGTGTATGATAAAAAGCACTAAGGAATCATCTAAAAAGAATGATCTATTATCTGCCCACGATGGCTACATGGTTTATGGGGGCTTGACATAATATGAACTCGTGTCCCCATATCGATACTACTCGAAATATATACTTAGCTCATATGTGTTTAAAACAACTTCTTCTCTGGTTTGAGATAATTGTTCAAACATAGCCTAAAATCTTTCTAGGGAAAATACTAGCTTAATGACTCTTTTGGAAATCTCAGATTCTTTTCTTTTTAAAAGTGAAAAACATGTTTACGCTTCTTTGGGAATATTTAGTCCCCATATACTTCTTGAAGAAAAGACTTCATTTTACGCTGAACTGAAATCGAGTTTAAGTCTTAAAACAAAGTTAACACATTTGTAAAGACTTATGAAACTTGAAATGAACTTCTTCTCATTATATTGACTGTTTACTCAACTTGATCTTTATGCCTTAAAACAAATTTAAAAGCCTTTGCTAAAGACTTCTTGAAAAGACTCTATGAACTTTCTAGACTTTGATCTTTACTATCCTTGAATTTAATGTTATAGATTAAAGTTTGAAATTTATGTTTCTGGATGATTACTATATGTCTAGAAGTCAATCATAATAATAAGAATCATTAGGAAAAATTAAACCAAAAACAAAAGGCTTAAACAGACTAAATTATTAAAACTAGGTGAAAATATTGATTTGGGCATGCTGTTAGGCTTCAATTTCAGTGTCCACATTCTAGTGCACTGTGCCGCGTGCCGCCTAGGCCTCTAGCGCTGATGGGGCAAGCCGTACATGGCCCTCCCCAAATGATCCTAACGAATTTTTCAACTCATTTTACGATCCCAAATCATTTTAACTCGATTCCTTCTCTCACTTTCATTTTATATTCATGTAACCACATAATATACACAAGGATCTAACCCAAAAAATTCAATAAAAACACCTTAATCATGACGAAAACTCGTAGGTTTTATCTTATGTTAAAAAACAAAAGCAATTCAAGAACAACATTAAAAAACATTCAAAATCAAATATTCTTAGGATAAAATTACGCTAAATCAAACATGCTTGGCACAACGATGAATGAACCCAACGTTATAGAAGACTCAACTACCTGATCGAAGCGAATCCTTGGCAAATCCATGATCAACGAATAACAATATTGGTGAGGTGAATCTTGTTGTCTTCTTTTTTGTTTTTCTTCTCCTTTCTCCTTACACCTAGCCTAAAAATTTCCAACTTCTAAAACTAACTATTCTTATTTGACCCTTATTAAACTACTAAAAATGGATTAAATTAATAGGGAAGTGAAAATACTAAACTATCCTTTAAAATCCAGGAAATTGGACATTTCCTCAATCCACATCCTAACATCCAAAGGACATATTTCATTCATACAAATTCGGAATCGCGCAAACTCGGCAGCGTTGGCAAGATAGTTCCAAGATCATTCTAACCATATCTGGAACTAAACCTAACTCATATTGAGGTAGTAGTTATGGATGTTTGAAGTTGACAAAAAAGTTCACTTTTTAACTTACCTAAAATTGCAAGATTTCCTTTTACTTTCCAAAATAAGTATTTCCTGATTTTTAACACCCTTCTAGTTCTTTCTAGTCGTGAGATGTTATATTTCCACCTTGGGAGCATTAGTCCTCAAATGAGGTATTCGCATGAGTCTAAAGGTAGTGACATCAAGTTCAATCACCCAATAAAGAAAATGCAACAAAAATAACATGCTTAATCATAACTTAAATAACTAAGAAGACAATTATTACCTTGGTCAGCATTTTCTCTGGATTCAACTAGATGTGGATGTATTTTCTTCATTTCCTCATCAGGTTCATAAGTTGATTCTTCAACAAATAGGTTCCTCCAATGGACAATGATTGATGTTACCTTTTTTGTTCTCAACTTGTGAACTGGACGATATAGAATTTGCATCGAAATCTCCTCATAAGACAAGTTAGCTTTGATCCCAACATTTTAAGTTGGAATGATCAATAAAGGATCACCCAAGAACTTCTTCAACATGAAGACATGAAATAACGGATGAACCGCCACTAACTGTTGTGGTAGCTTCAACTCATAAGCTATATTGTCAATTCTCTTAGATATTCTATAAGGTCCAATATACCAGTGACTAAGTTTCCCCTTCCTACCAAACCTTAGTAACACCCTTCATGGGTAAAACTTTTAAGTAGACCCAATCGTCTACTTCAAACTCCAATTCTCTTGTCTTATCATATGTATAAGATTTTTGATGACTTTGTGTCGTCCTCAACCTCTCTTGAATCACCTTTACCTTCTCTATAGTTTGATGAACTAGATCTGGTCCTACCAACCGTGATTCACAAACATCAAACCATCAAATAAGAGATTTGCATTTTCTCCCATAAAGATCTTAATAGAGAGTCATATGGATACTAGAGTGATAACTATTCTTCTAGGCAAACTAAATTCCAGTAAGGTGATCATTCAACTACCTTTGAAATCAATCATGCATGCCTTAAACATATCCTCTAAAGTTTGAATAGTGTGCTCTTCTTGCCCATCAGACTGAGGATGAAAGACAGTACTTTAGTTCACTTTTAACCCAAACCTGCCTAAAAAAATTTCTAGAATTGTGCACCTTTATAAAAAATAATGGAATTTCAGGTACTCCATGAAGTTTTACCACATTTTGAAAATACAATCTAGCATAGTCTCTAGCCTAATAGATAGTTTTTAATGGCAAAAGTGAGATAACTTTGTCATTTTATCGATAATCACCCATATAGAATCATGCTGCATGCGAGACCTTGGTAAGCCTGTGATGAAATCCATATTAATCATCTCCCACTTCTATTCCGAAAGTTCTATATTCTGAGCCAAACCTCTAGGCCTTTGGTGCTCTACTAAAACTTGTTGGCAAATAGAGCACTTGGCAAAAGATTTAGAAATGCCATGGTTCATATAGTTCCACCACAATACTTTTCCAAAATTATGGTATATCTTTCTGGAACTCCACTGAATGCAATATGTACTTATCAGCTTCCTCAATGATCCAATCTTAAAGTCCATCCACTATAGGTACACACAATCTAACTTGACATCTCAATACACCATCTCCTCCTTGTTCAAAAGTTAATACTCTTTTGTTTATGGACATTTTCCTTCATTTGAGGCACAATGGTTCTCTGTCTCGCTTTTGTTTAACTTCTAACGCTAAGGATGATTCAACTTTATGCTTCACCACTATTCCTCCTTCTGTGGAATCCATTAGACAGACTCCTAAGCGTGGAAGTCTATGCACATATTTTTCTAGTTCCTTCTTCTCTTCCTCATGATGGGTGGTGCTAACCATAAATTACCTGTTTAAGGCAACATAAATCACATTAGCCTTACCACGGTGGTAAAGAAAGCTCATGTCATAATCCTTGACCAATTCTAACATTCTTCTTTGTCTAACATTAAGCTCTTTATGAGTGAACACATATTGTATGCTCTTGTGATCACTGAATATATCAACATGAAAACCATACAAATAGTTATGCAATTTTTTCAATGCAAGAACTACAATAACCAACTCTAAGTCATGAGTTAGGTAATTCTTCTGATGAACATTCAACTGTCTGGAGGCATATGTTATAACCTTGTCATTCTGCATTAGGACGCAACCCAAACAAACTCAATATGCATCACAACACACCACAAAACATTGTGTACCCTCCGATAAAGTCAAAACTGGGACAGTAGTCAACCTCTTCTTCAATTCCTGAAAACTTATGACACAGGCTTCAGACCATTGAAACTTGATTGTTTTCTGAGACAACTTCTTCAAAGGAGATGAAGTAGACGAGAAGCCTTCCACAAATATTCTATAGTAGCTAGTCGAACCCAAGAAGTCCTTAATATCAGTTGGAGATGTGATTCTGCAGTACCTCAATCTTTTGGGTATCGACTATAATACCATTACCGGAGACTATGTGACCCAAGAATGCCATAGACTCAAGCCAAAACTCACACATACATAACTTGACATACAACTCTCTATCCTTCAAAGTCTGCACAACTATTTTTAGATGGATAGCATGGTCTTCTACATTCCTTGAATATATTATCATGTCATTGATTAATACGATAACAAACATATCTAAATAAGGGTTGAAAACTCTATTCATAAGATCCATGAATGTTGTAGGAGCATTGGTCAACAAAAAGGACATGAAAAAAAGAATCACAATGCCCATATATGGTTCTAAAAGTTTTCTTTGGAATATCACATTCCGTTACTCTTAACTGATGGTAGACAGATCTGAAATCTATCTTTGAAAAACAGGTGGCACCATAAAATTGATCGAATAAATCATCAATTCTTGGGAGAGGATACTTATTATTGATAGTAAACTTGTTCAATTGATAGTATATCCTAAGAGAACCATCTTTTTTTCTCACAAATAAGACCGGAATGCCCCAAGGTGATACACTTGTTAGAATGAAGCCCTTATCTAACAGATCTTTTAACTTTTCTTTCAACTCTTTCAGCGCTCCTGGTGACATTCTGTATGGTGGAATATATATAGGATGAGTATATAGAATAATATATACACCAACATCTATCTCTCTCTGGGGGGACTCGGAAAGGTCATCTCGAAAGACTTCTGGAAACTCTTTCACTATTGGAATTGACTAAATGAGAGATACCTCACGAATTAAGTCATTAACTCAGACTAAGTGATAGACACAACCCTTTGAAACAAACTTTCTCACCTTAAGGTACAAAATGAAATGACCCATAGGAACAACTGAACTACTACTCAACTTTACGACTGGCTAATCAAAAATTTGAAACATGACTACTCGAGTTCTTCAATCTATTGATGCATAACGTGCAAGAAGCCAATCCATACCTAAACTGACATCGAAATCTACCATGTCTAACTCGACTAGGCCATCCATGGTGTCTTTGTGATTGATGAAAATTACACAATCATGATAAACTCGCTCAACTTTAATAGACTCCCCAACAGGTGTAGAAATACAAAAGGGTCACAAAGATTCTCAAGAATAACTTCAAACTTGTTTGCAACATAAGGAGTTACAAATGATATACTTTCTCCTAGGTCTAGAAATGCATGATCATCAAAAGAAAAGACTTTGATCAATCAAGTGACAGCATCTGGAGAGTTCTCTTGCTCCTGGGGACTCCTAATAACATAGAGGGAATTTGTTCCTCCGCTAGTACCAGAAGTAGTTCCTCTAGGTGCAGCAATATCTAGTTGAGCAACTCACGAATATTAGGCTCTATTGCCTTAATTTCCACAACCATTCTTATTCTTAGGATACTTTTTCATGAAGTGACCCTCTTGACCGTACTTGTAGCAATCTGTCTACCCATCACAACACTTACCTGAGTGGTGTTTACGACACCTAGCACATACAGAATCCCAACTACCTCCTTGTGCTAGACTACCTTAAGACTATGTTGGCCTAGCTCTGTAGTACTTCAAGTTCTGGTCATGATGCTCACCTTTGTTTCTGGGTGCATGTGCACTAGCAGATGATGGTTCAGGTCTCGTTTTCTTTTGAATGGATGAACGATTGGCATTTCCCTTCTGGTGCAAAGACTCATTCTCTATTTTTGCTTTCTTACTTCTAAACTCCTCCCTATCTCTTAGCTTCTCCTCCTCAACCCGTTGCACATAAACCCTCAACTGTGAAATATCCATTTCTCCAATAAGCATTGTATCCGACCCTATTTGTTTGATAAATGACCTAACCCAGTGTAATGATCCGCTAGGTTATTTTGAGAACTAAAACTATTTCGACTCTTACCTTAAAATTTAAGATGAAACTTTTGAACTATTTTATAGATACGAACGATTATTTAGTTGGTGGAGATTTATTAAATAATTAAATTAGTTGATGATTAATGGGTCAAGTCCATATATAATATAAATTTAATATCCATATCACTTGACCCATGTATTAAAATAGTTTTATATGGATTTAACATTTTTGACATTATAGTTGATGGAACAAAAAGAATGCAGAGAAGAGGAAAACCTAAAAGCCTCTTGAAGAGCACTTTGCATAAGTCTATCAAGCTCCATCATGTAAGCATACGTTAACTATTGTTTAATATTTATTGGTAAATATTACGTTTTTATTATTAGAAGTATGGTTACTAGAAGTATGGAAGGTTGTGGAATAGAAAGTTGAGAATTTAATTATGCTTAATGTTGCAGCATGTTGAACTAGAAAAAATAAAATATAAAATTTTGCTAGCAAATGAGGATTAGGAAATGGCTATATTAATTGAGGTCTAGTGATGGCCGAATAATAAGAGGAATATAAGTGATTAATTCATGCTTGGGCAAGTTATAATTTCTAGCGAATGAATTTGCAAATTTGCATTCGTTCATCATTTTTCGTTATTCGTTCCTTTTCTGTTTACTTCTTGTATTGTAAATTAGGTTATTTTCTTATGTATTGAGATATGTAGTTAAAATTAAGTGCAATTTATTATATATAGAATACTAATTAATTTATGATATTTTTGTTAGTTGAGACTTGACTCTAGGTTTACAATTTCGGAAACGAGACCTAACATATTTAGTTGCCACAAAAATTTATGAATTTAAAATAGAATACGGTGAATTTTGGGTCTTGGATAAACAATACTAATATGAATGTCTACAGACTTATTAGTTTATCAATATTATATATTTGATAGATCTGGAACATTTTGGAGCTTTATGAAAGGAAAAAGGAGAAATCTTGAGGAATTCGTGACACGTGTTTGACCTTCGAGGTATGTTAAGACTTTTAGACATCGTTGAGGGATTCTTTAAAAGAAAGGATTAAAATGGAATAGACAATGGCTAAGGGAGAAATATTTGGGTCTGGTACCCATGGTGTGATGGGCATTTAGACGAGTAAAAATGTTATAAAAGCGAAAATCTATTACTATAATATGATATATTGTAATTTGAGAATGCCAAAGCATATTGACATTAGCTGAAGTATTTCATGACTGCATTTCTTGTGTGTGGATGCATTCCTTTATTGAACCCATATAAGTGTGATGATTGAGGTGATTATATGTCATAGCGACATTTAATCTATTGCGATGTTGTATCATCCCATTGGATTGATATAATATTTTGCACTTCTATTCACACGATATTGAGTATGTTTAAAGGTCTAACACATTGAAATTTTCCGTGTTGAGATCGAGTTATGATTATAATTTGGGCACTGGAGATTGTCCGTGTGAGCGACTGGTTATGATTATATGTTGGGCACCTGGAGATCATCGTGATGGAGATTATTGATTTTATGATGGTACATTTAGACCGTCTGCACAAACCCGTGGTGATCCTCCATGTTGATATATGGACCTCGCGAGTCCTTCATGGTTCATAAACTCTCGATGCATTTCCCAGAAGTATCATGTAACTTTTATTGAAAGATTATTGGGACTCTAATGAATATCATTTCATGGTTTCACATTGCATTGCATATCATTATTCTATTTATTCTTGTTGATTATGTTCATATTTTATGGTTGAAATAACGTGAAATTTAATTGTCCCTATTGATGGAAATTGAGTGGATAAATATATTGTGGACTTGTAAATCTAAGGGACTATTTTTTTTATATACTCCTATCACTACTTCTTCGTTGTCAGTCAATGACAAATACAGGCTACATGTGATTTCATACTCATACTACACTTGCTGCACTTTTTTGTAGTGCAAATTGGATTTCCGATTCCGGCACATTCTTGGAGCATTGAATATGAGTTAGGATTATCTTGTAGTCGTGGTACGCTGATTGGGATATTCTGCAGCCCACACCTTCTATATACCTCTATTTATTAGGTCATTTTGGTATTCTAATAGGATATTTCCTATCTTTAGATTTTCATATTAGTTTGGAGTATTGAATATGAGTTAGGATTATCTTGTAGTCGTGGTGCGCTGATTGGGATATTCTGCAGCCCATACCTTCTATATACAACTATTTATTAGGTCATTTTGGTATTCTAATAGTATATTTCCTATCTTTAGATTTTCATATTAGTTTGAACTTGTATATTATTTTTGAAGCTCCTGTACTTATGACACTAAAATATGGGGTGGTATTTTAGGTTTCAGCATTTCATGCTTGTAAATGACTTATTGATTGGACATTATGTTTTCACTTATATTTAAAGTTAAAATAATGAATTGAAGTTGTAAAATTATTGGGTTGGCTTACCTACTGGTTGGAAACATATGTGCAATCACTACTTGTGATTTTGGGTCGTGACACCCAGCAACAAACAAACTCATTCTATTGCTCATGTCCTTAACCATCTACGGAGCATCACGACATAGTTGGGCTAATTTGAATCCATACTCGTGCACACTTGGAGACTCCTGCTTAAGTGTGAGGAACTCACGTACCTTAGCCTCTTTCGGTTAACCCGGAACGAAACTCCCCAAGAAGGTCTCTTTTAGAAAACCTATGTCACAGGTGGTGTATCCTCATCTCTATTGTATATTTAGTGATCAAACCATGTTCTAGCCATACATTTGAGTTAATATGCATCTATCTCATTTCTTCCTGTATAAGTAATATGCATCACATCAAAAACCTTTTTCAATTCCTCAATGAAGTTCTCTAGTCCTTTATAGTTCTCCAACCAGTGAATCATGGGGGATTCATCCTCAAGAACTCACGAATTTTTGAAGTGTCAACCAACGCATATTGAGCTCCTATTTGCTGCAAGACCTAGTTAGCCACTTCTTGACTCAACATCCGAATAGACTCATGGAATTCTATATTGGTGACTTCTAATTGATATTGCATGTTTAATGCATAAGGTACCCCATGCGCTTGTGGTTCAACATTTCTCTTTGCTAGACGACCTCCGACGGCTCTTCGTGGAAGCATGGTTATCGTAAAACACGCGTAAGTATGGATTGGAGAGAAACTTTTTAGAGATAAGCTCTAACGCAAGAAAGGGATATGAAATAAGTGAGGAATTTCCTAAATGTTGCTTCCTCTTAATTATAGATGTGGAGCGCTTCACACCGATAATTAAGACTCTACCGATACAACTTCACAGACTCTCTAGGACTCTTGAACTCCATTTTCTGATACAAAGTTTCATTCTCCGAGTCTACACCCTGGGAATGGCAAGCACTTGAAGACTATTGTTGGCCTCTAGCGGACCCTTATCCTGTCTTAATTCAGTTAAAGAATATATGCATATTCATAAAGATTAATAGTATATAACTGAACTCAATAATAACATAATCTGCATTCGACTTTGCCAAAACTGGCTACCCATGTCTTTAACATAATTGATGAAAATGAAAGGACTCAAAGGAATAACATTTGATTATCTATGAAACCTCTAAACAACTAAGATGGATGTTGGGACATACTCCACAACATCCTAACAACTAAAATAAAAAGAAAAATAAAAGATTCTTTCGGGATACAAGGAGGCTCACCAACAGAATCTGAATGCTAAAGCTGGATCAACGAGGCATTGGATGTTGATCCTTGTAACCTGCGTATGCATCATAATACAATGCAGGCCAACGAGCATCGGCACATTGAATTTAAGACTATGCAAGTTGGAATGCTGATAAACATAGGCTTGAAAGAGATTCTGAAATAAAATCATACATGCCTCTTCTCAACTCATGAATACTTAACTAAACTCATTTCATTATAAAGTAGTTTAAAACAAATGAAGTATAAAGAAAAATTTGTATAAACACATGATGTCAACTCCGTGTATAATAAGGGATACAACATAACTGTGAATGTATATAAACATATAATAAATTGATGTATATAAAAATACAATAACTTTTGTTGGAGTTTGTCTAACCGACAACCATCACTATGAGCATAAGTGATGGTACAATGTTTTACCTCACGTTTCCAAGAACCATCCTATTCCTTGACATCAGTATAGGACCTGAACTCATTAAGTGGATCCACTAGTCTATCCTAAAAAACACTAAGGGAGCATCTAAAAAGTATGATCCCTTCTCTACCCATGATGGCTAGATGGTTTATAGCGGCTTGAGTTAATATGAACTCGTTTCCCCATATTGGTGGGCAATACTACTACCAAAATATACTTAGATCATATTTGCTTAAAAGAACTTCTTCTCTGGTTTAAGATAACTGCTCAAACTTAGCAAAACATTTCATTTGGAAATCATGGTTTCCTCTTTAGGAAAAAAAATAGCTCAATACCTCTTTTGGATATATCAGTTTCCTTACTTGTTTAGATGTGAAAACCATATTTATACTACTTTGGAAATACATAGTCCCCATATAATTCTTTGAAGAAAAGACTTTACTTAACTCTGAGTTGAACTCGAAATTAAGTCTTAAAATGAAATTAAAATGTTTGTGTAATACTTATGAAACTTGAAATGAATTTCTTTTGTTTATGTTTACTCTTTACTCAACTTGATGTTTAAGTCTTAAAATAAAATTCAAAGCATTTGGAAAATACTTCTTAAAAAGACTGTAAGAATTTTCTAGACTTGGCTCTCAACTATCCTTGAATTTGAAGTTATGGATTTATGGTTGAAATATAGGTTTCTGGATGATTTATATATGTTTAGAATTCATTTAGAGTAGTCATAATCATTAGGAAATGTTAAAATACTTTAGAAAGAATTAAATAGACTGAATTATGAAAACGGGGTGGAAATCTTTATTCAGGCGCGTTTGGGTCGTTCCGCTCTAGGACTCATGTTCAGAGGCCACATTTTGGCGCACTATAGGTGCATCGCCCCAGACGCTCTAGCGCAGATGGGGGGCGCCGCGCCTTGCAGTCCCCAGATTGGCCTGACAAATATTTCAACTCGTTTTCTGATCCCAAATAATTTTAACACGATTATTTCTCTCAGTTTCACTTTTGATTCATGTTCCCACATCATATATACAAAGATCTAACCTTATAAATTCAAGAGGAACACCTAATTTATCAAGAAAACTCCTAAATCTCATATTATATTCAACAACGAAAGATATTCAAGAACAAAATTCAAGAATAATCAAAATCCAATATTTTAAGGATAAAATCACGTTAAATCAAACATGCTTCACACATGAGTGAACGAACTCAATGTTATAGAATAATCACATGCCTGATCGAAGAAAATCCTTGGCGAAACCAAAATAAACCTAGAACTATCTTGGTGAATTTTTTCTTTTTCTGCTTCTTTTCTCTTCTCCTACTCCTTAGCCCTATCATGAAAATTCCCAACTTCTAAAATCAAATAATTTCTGCCTTGACCCATATTAGAATCCTAAAAATGGATTAAACTAATATGGTAGTGAAAAGACTAAATACCCTTTAAAATCACATAATTGGACATTTCCTTAATCCAACAAGGAAACCTCCAAAAGGCATAACTCACTCATACAGACTCAGAATCACTCAAACTTGGTGGACTTGGAAAGATAGTTCAAAGAGATTTCGAACCATATATGGAACTACACCTAGCTCATCTTGAGATACGAGTTATGGCTGCTTGAAGTTGACCAAAAAATCACTTTTTAATTTTCCTAAAATTTCATGATTTCCTTATACATTCAAAAATAAGTATTTCCTGATTTTTAACTCCCTTCTCGTTCTTTCTAGATGTGAGATGTTACACATATAAGACCTTCAATCTTGAGGCTTTATCGAGGATGGGTCCGGGTCGATCCATGAGCCAAAACTTTTTACTTAATAGTAACTTACAGTAATCTCACTGGTTTATAATCTAAGAGCAACTTTCACATATATCAAATTTAAAAATCACATTTGTAAAATATAATATAGATTACATTATCATGTTCTGTAGCAAGCGTAAATATGTATATTTCACTATATGTGTACAAAAGAAAGCAGTTGTATATAATTTGTTTATGTTTCAGTATACATATAAAAAAAGATCAATTGTATAATATGTGTTTGTATAAAGCAAGAAAGAGATAAAGGTAAAAGAGAAGTGGGAGAGTGGCGAGCGAGAACTTTTGTTTGTATAAAGTGCAGAAGCTAGGTAGAGACTACGAGCGACAGAGGGAGAATGATGAGCGAGAATTTCAGAGACAGAGGCGACTGACAATAGTTTGCTACGGGACACAGTCAAAATCAAACTGTAGTTAGAACATTTAATGTTATTTAATAATTTGTCATTATATACAATTTTTCCTTTAAGATATCATCCTATACTTAAAATTACAAAGTTTCAAAAGATTAATTTCATACACATTGTCCCACATAATATAAATTAATGAAGAATACATATTTCCTGTAGATAGGTTTTCCACATGATGTTTAAAAACCGCTTCTAGTCACGGGTTTAAAAATTATTTTAAAAATTATTAAAATATAAAAAATTCTCTGTGCTTTAGAAATTGACGTAAAATATTGTGGGCCTCGAATATTGTGGAAAAATAGGTGGGTATGAAAATTTCACCTCTTTTTTTTTTGTTTTAAATTATTGCCTCTTCTTTCAATCAAATATCTATATTATAACTAATCATTTTCTCACTTATTTAGCTTCACCCTAAATCGCCGCAACGCTGCTCTTCACCCAATATCATTGTTTCACCATAATTGCTACTTTACTCACAAATGATTTGACTACTTCAATGTTTCTAGCTTCAATAGAGCAAAATGGTAGATTCACTTTTCTAAGGTAACAAATCTTTCCTAGCTTGAATTTTCAAGTCAAATTTTGATTTAATATTCAATGGTCTTCTTTGATGAAGTTTGATTGTGCAAAATCTTGAAACAATTTAGGGAAAGAAGCAATTTTTTAAAGAAAATTTTCTTTATTTTCCATCCCACATATATTTTGTTGTTAAATAAATGTGTATTTTTGAAATATTTTTACTAATTTAGTTTAATTGATTGTTAAATTTTTTGGTTTGCCACTTTTGTGATTTTTATCAAACTCATAAATGTTATGATTCTACGAAAATACATTATTGATGGTGTGAATGAACCTCTATGTAGCGTGCAAACAAAAGGATCACTAGAGGTCTGCTTTCTCCTTCCATCAAGAATCCTAACCCTTCACATTTATCCTTCTCTTCTACTCCATCTGCATACATGGATGATTCAGAAATATATATGTCATTATAGTATAAGTTTTATTTTTTTTCTACAATTAATATATCTTGATAACCTCCTTGAATATCAATGTCTACATCTCTCCAGCCTGTGAGAAAGATAGAATTTATTTTAAAAACCTCCTAAAATTCAAATATAGGAGCCAATTTTAAGTATGAGCATTTAGTACAAGTATCAGTTGCTTGAAAAGTGAAAATTTCACAACTATTTAAGATTCCCCTAATATTATATTGATCATCCTAGGGTTCAATGTTGTTCAAGACTAGAAAATTTCCTTTTTATTTTCAAAGGTTGTCATCTTCTTTCCTCAGATAGATGACTTCCTACTCCTATGCTGCTCAATACCATGCCTATTAATTAGTTAAGACATTAACTACTTAAATATCTTATAACAATTCAGATCTTCAATTGATGTTCTATAATCTTTATATCTATGAAAATAGAAATCTAAGATAAGATTCTAAGCAATCTTATCAAACCGAACAACCAAAACAGAAAGATAGTAGGAAAAGAAAGGTGAAATATAGTTGGTTTGGTCTATTTTTTAATTTAGTTCTTCTCTAACAACTTTTTGTCCTGTTTTATGCAGCTTTGTCCAATTTTTTGTAGTTTTGTGTCCATTTCTGCCTATTTTGCTAATTTTTTAATTGTAAATTTGGTTGGTAACTTCTATCATTTTCTTTTTCAATCTTGATATTTTTTTCCATATTTAGTTGTATCCGTATATATAATTGAATTGATTTTTGAAAATGACAGACACAAAGTGCACAAAATACTAAAAAAAAAAACTTAAATTCTTGCATATATATGGTAGTAAAAAGCAATGCAAAGAGAGGTTATCAAATGATAAGTTTTTACATTAAATTTGTTATACGTTTCTTAGTCTTACATTATACTTAATTAATGATAGGCGTAAACATCAAGAAGGATTATATGTTAGATTGATTTGTCAACTTTGTTTGAAAGGGATGATAATTATGTGAATGATGAACGGAAGAGAGGTGTCAAGGCAACGTTAATACTATACTAATGATATTGAGTCCTTTTAAAAATTGACATTAGTTATGGTATATTGGTTTCTAACAATATATAGGTTACAGAGATGAAATATTTTTAAAACATCAATACAGTAAAAGTTTTAAAATATAAAAATAAACTAAATGCATAAAGTCTTAATAGTTTTATTTATTTTTCATTTTCTCTAGGAACTTCCATCAAATTCTCTCTCTTGTCAACACCATTAATGGTCTAAGGATTCTCTCTTCACTGAATTCTTTCTCTCGCTTCATTAGACTCTTCTTCATCACTGGTAATTTCTCTTTACTTTGATGGATATTTATGAAGTAAGATCCTCAACTACACTACAAAATTCAATAATTGTTCGAAATTATTTTGATATTTTTAAATTTATATCCATCACTAAAATCTATATCTCGATTAACCAAACTTTTCTTCGTCTTCGATCATTTCTCTATCTTCTAATGAGACTTTATGTAGTGAAATTTCAAAATTATTGTTCTAATTATTTGGTTTTTCTAAATTTCTCTATATTCAAAGAAATATATTTTTATATTTAAAAACTGTTTATTTTTAAACTTCTTACTTTATTTATATTAGTTCTGTCTTATGTTATAAAGTAAGTAACACATTTCTATATTGTAAAATAATTAATTTTTAACTTCTTACTTTATTTAAAATAATATGTTTTTATATCTTTAAAAATATTATACTACCCAAAAATATAATACTCAATCAGAGCTGATAGAGAGATGTTGTGCTAAGAAAGTGAATAACAATCATCCAAGAGTTGCATAACTGGTGCGTGAATGATCTGAATTACAAATCTATATGATTGTTCTTATAAAATCTTGAGCAAAAACGTATCCTTCTTTGTCAAATAAACGTATTTCACCATATCGAAGTGGATTTATTTATTTATCGTCAACCCATATTAAACTGAACTTATATTATGGTACCACAATCCTGATAGCTATTGAATCCAAGCAATCTAATAAAATTAAAATAATCCTAATTCAAATTTTTTGTTGGACAAAACTAAGGTCTCTCCTTTACTAAAAATTTATTTGTGAACAAAGTAACATTAGAACATAGAAGACTTAAATATGAGGTTATGGAGATCACAGATAACCATGTGCTTCTTCTCCTTCTAATCCTAACTCATTTTCCTTCTTCTTTGTTTACCAAACATGACAAGAAGTTTAAGTGAAAGAATATATAGTTTATCCAAGAAAGAACAAGAATTATTTATTGTATATGGTATACTTGTGTTAATTAAATTTGGTCCAAGACAAACAATTCCTATAGTTTGGCCAAACAAAACAAAGAGTAGAGCTAGCGTCATTTGGTATTTTAGTCAGAATGAGGATGAAAGGTTTAAGGATTTGTGACAAAAATACCACATGACACTAGCCCTAGCCTTTGTTTCATTTGTTCAAACTATACAAATGGTTCGTCTAGGGCTAAATATAATCAACGCAACAACTATACCATATATAATGAATAATTCTCGTGCTTTGTTGGGTAAACTAGATATTTTTTCACTTTTCATGTTTGGTATAGATAGAAGAAGGAGAAGGAAGACAAGGGTGAGAAGGAGAAGAAGCACTTTCTTTGGAGGGGAGGGAGCAGATATCTGACTGAATAGATAATTAATATGGTCATACAGCAGTTGCTTACTGGTAACAAGCCATAGCTTTAGCCCACATGGTATAAAATGGTTATTGAAGAGGATAACTTGGTGGAGTTAATAGATCAAGAAGCCGGTGAATGGCCTCTTGATGAGATAAAGTAATTAGTTATGCTTCTATAAAATGCATTAAACTTTGGCGTAGGGATAGACCTGACCCGAAAGATGAAGTTCTACTTATTAGGGACAGATTGAAAGAGGTTGCTGTTAGGGATCACTATTTGAAATGTAATAAACCTACACCTCCTAGGCTCTTAAAATACACCCCCAAGGTAAACTTAATGCATAAATTTGAAGCATGTCTGGTTTACATGTCTTGTACACTTAATGTCTTGGTGAGTGCATATTTTACTTTCTGCAATTTTCTTGTCTCAATTGCTTTCTTATTGTGATAAGAGTTATATTTTGACTTTGTTTGGGACAAGTTTATTTGATAGAGGATTGTGATATCCTTAAAGGAACATGTTTTATGATGATCCTCATGTTATTTTAAAAAAAAATACTCTATTATCATTGAAACTTTTTCTTATTAAAAGAAAAAGAGAAATTCTTGTTATAATTTTCTCTCGAAACTTTTCTATTGCTATTAAGTGTTTCCCTAATATTATGCCTCTAAAAGTGCATAGTGTTTGTGATGGAAAGGTATAAGAGTTTGACCTGTTAATACGTTGATCGTTTATTTGTTATAGTGTTTTCATATTATGTTATTGTTAAAGCTCTACATGATTGCCAACTTTCACTTGAAATCTGTTGATCAGGTGTTTGATCTTGTTCCCTCGTTGAGGGTACAAACTCTAATATTATGGATCAAGACCTCTAACAATATCTGTAATTGAATGGATGATCTTGTTTTATTCCGGTAGGTGAAAAGTGAATAAATATAGTACATAAGGTGCTAACTAAGCAAAGAAATAAAGAATAATTCCTACATATCCAAAGTAATCCCTATAAATCTGTTGCCTATATATAGATATGCATATTACTAAGGTTATGTCTATATACATTCTATAAGCCCCCCCCCCCCCCCCAAGCTGGAGCAGAAATGTTGATCATGCCTAGATTGTTACGAAGATAATCAACTCAAGTTCTACTCAATGCTTCTTTATGAGATAATCAACTTGTTTCTCTCATCTCTTCATGTATCCAGTGGAAATAAAGATTTATGGAATCTTCTCACGAATAAAATATCAGTCAACCTCAATGTTTTTAGTTCTTTCATGATACATCGGATTTGAGCCAATATACATGGAAGCTTGATAATCACATCAATGTTTTCTTCGTATATGATATTTCATCCCAATATCAATTAGAAGATGATATATCCACATAATCTCACATGTAGACTGTGACATAGCTCTCTACTCATGTTCTGTACTGGATTGAGATACAACACTTTGCTTCTTACTCCTCCATGAAACTAGGTTCCCTCCAACAAAGTTACATGCAACAGCCTGTAGTCGATCTCCTATCAATATTCGATCTATCATAGTCATCATTGCAATGTTTGACTGTAGGCGAGGGCATGAACTGGATAACAACACTTACTAAAAAAGCAATGTCTAGACGAGTCACAATAAGGTAGTTTATTTTCCCAACTAACCTCCTGTATCTCTTAAGATCATCAAAGGGGTAGACACCATCTTTCATAAGTTGCACATTGGAAATCATTTGGAGTACTCAAAGGTTTAGCAGTCAACTTTCTAGTGTCTGCAATAGTATCAAGAATATACTTTCTCTGAGACAAAATAATTCCCTTCTTATTTGTATTTATCCCTATTCCCAAAAAATACTTCAACTGACCCAAGTCTTTTGTATGAAACCTAGTATGCAGGAAGGATTTTAGGGAAGAGATCCCCTCATAATCACTTCTTTGGAAGAAAATGTCATCTGCATACACAACCAGCAGGATAGTGCCAACTGTTGATTGTCAGTTGAAGACTAAATGATCACATTTTGTGTTTTTCATCCCAAACTCAAGAACTACCTCACTGAACTTTCCAAACAATGCTCGGGGACTCTCTTGCATGCCATAGAATAACTTATTCAAATAACAAACTTACCCATACTAACAAAACAAAGTGGTTGCTCCATATATACTTCCTCTTGAAGATTACCATGAAGGAATGCATTTTTGATATCAAACTGATGTAAAGGCTAGTTCTTTGAAGCATCTAGAGAAATGAATAAGACGACTAAAATAAGTTTTGCAACCCAACAGAGTGTCTAAATAATCCACTCCATAAGTTTGAGCATACCCTTTAGCCACAAACCTAGTATTAAGCCTTGCCACAAAACCATCTAGATTAACTTTAAGTTTGAAGACCCACTAATATCCCAGTGGTTTCTTCGTGCTAGGTGAATCAACCGAATTCCACGCGTTGTTTTCCTCTAAGGCATGTATAACGACCCAAGGGTATACCTTAGAAGTTACACAACGCATTCAACCTCTTGGAGGATGTTTTATACAATACCTTAGGCATCATTCATCGCATATATATGAAAAGTAGTGCGGAATTAATCCTTTTCATCATAATAGTGAAACTCTTTATAGAATATAAGAAAGAATTAAGTCTCAACATACGCCATCGTAGACACAAGTAAATAACATAGGGTCACAAACCTTTCATAAATTTTAAAAGAAACTATAGTCTATTACAAAGTCTTTTAGAAAAGGAAACTATAACATAAGTCATGTCCTCGAACATATGAGGACATACCAATGCTGAGAGAAGGTTATTCCCAAACATAAACCTCTATGAACAATCCTCACATGCACTAAATATGGTGAACATGCAAGAAAACTATGCTAAATTGGATATTTACTTTAGAACATACTTTTTATGATCTTTTTGTAGAAACCTCATAAAACAAGTATAGGAACCATCTTCAAGTCAATGTTCACTTATAATACATATTCAAGTAATTCATAAGATACAAGCATAATCATTTAGAATACACGTAAACATTTAAACCTCCTACCAAGGGTTATCCTACGACCCACCTAAGTAAGATATGAAGTGCCTGCCCATACAACCCCTTCTTCACACACACCTAATTGATCCTCACGACTTCCCAAAGTAATATTATTCCCTTTTCATCATTTAGACTCTCCACCTAAGATTACTCTATACTCACCTATGTAAAACATGAATAGACAACCCATACACCCTCGTAATCACACATAAGTGATCCTCAAAGCTACCCTAGATAAGAACCTTTTAATTTAACATTCTTTACTAAGTCAACAATATTCATAAAGTCATTTAAGACATAAATAATAAATTAGACGACTTCGCATAATGGTCATGGAGGACCTAGGGAATTCACCTAATATTTTCAAAGCCTACTCGTGCAATGTGTAGATAACGTCTCATTCCAATACCCACACATTGTCGAACCTATCTAATAACTAGAGTGTAGATCCCATATGATGAGACTAGACAATAATTGACATAGAAAACACTAGATAGGTATGAAATCAGTGTCATAAAACCCCAAACCGTGGAATATCAAGGGCTTCTTAGTGAAGGTAGAACTAGTAACAATCCCACGTTGGCACATGGTTAAGGAATACCAAGGGGTTAGTTGTACTCTAGTCTCATCTAAAGTAGAGCTACTACCACAAGAATATTAAATCAGTGCTTTGCCTTTGTTATCATAGACTAAATCATTCCTTAGGTGTATTATAGAAGGTACCATCACTTTGCCCTACCAACTCACAACACTTTTTGTTTCAAGGATGGGTCCACTAGGGCTTCCAACCACGGACTATTAGGATAAATAGTATGGCTTCCTTAGAGATGGTATCATGTAGTTCCATCAAACCTATACCTAAGTAATCATTCCACTCAAGAAGGACACCATTACGACCTTTCACTTCAACACTTTTTATTAACCATGTTTTTAAGTTCAATGTTTCATTTTCTTAACCTTTCTTTCTTATTCAAGTTTTTACATTCTTGACCTTCTTTTAATTATTCAAGGTTCTACATTCTTAACCTTATTTACATATTCAAGGCTCCATATTCACTTAATGTTCTAGACTCATCAAGAAAGGGGAACCATGCTTAGGTGTACATGTTCAAGACATTCTCTAGAATACCTCGTTTAGTCATTCAAGGAAGCGCACCTATTTTAGGTCTACCTATCCTATACTTTCATTCATATACTCATTCAATACAATACAAGTACCAAGTAGATATAACTAGTCTACCAATACAAGATACAACATCATTCTATAGAGACTCTTCCTAGTCCTTTATCTTCACATATCAACATCTAGAGAAGTAGCATATTCAATCATATCAATTTATAACCCATATAAGATCATATAGACAATACATGAGCACCTTCACTTTATAAATTCACATTTAACATACCATAATTCACATAACAATGCTGACAAGGACATGTTCATGACATATATAGAATTTTAAACATCGCCACCATAAGTTGACCATACCAATAAACAACAATTCAATATCAATTCTATGTTAAAAAAAAGAATTAGGTCAATTCACCCCCTTCCAATAGCTATTATCACAATTCATTAGTCTTTCCAACAATTTCACATAACAAGAGATCTTTGCAATAAAAATATACACAAGAATAGGCCAACAATTCATCCATATCAATTATGCATCAATACTCAATATAGATATCGACATTATAAGGCAAGATATGAACAATTCTAACATGGATCAATACATAATTCAATATCCCAATACGATCTACACATGAATTTAATAAAATCAAGCCATGATCGATTACCCACTTTAGAGACAAAACTAGGAATTCAAGGACTACATGGGTTCATGGAATATTTTATCTTATAACATTCGATCAAAATTTATCAATCCATAAATATCAATTTAAAGCTTTTCATGCAAGAAACTATGCTTAGAATTAGACATAGAATTTCAAGGTTTTTTAAGATATTTGAAAAGCCTTTGGAATTGGCTTTTTGAATGGAAAAAGAATCAAGATGAATTACCATACCTTATTGGTACTAAGCCCACGAAATTGGATTCAAAAACTTGGAGAATTTGGTCTTCTTCCTTGTAGCTTCAAAGTTTCAACAATGGAGATTTCGGAGCGAATGAACAGAGAGCTTTTATTTTGGGGGTTGAGGGTATTGTTTTGATTTGTGATTTTTAGGGTTAAAGTTACTAAATAACCGTTTTAAAATAATACCTAATGTACCCAAAAGACCCTGCACTTATTGGACCTTTTAACTTAGTCTAATTTGACTTAAAAACGATGTGACCAAAACTAGGCAGCCACTGCGCATTGTGGGCACCTTCATATTTTGATTTTCGAAATTATTTTGAGGTAGTGAGGTTCATAAAAAGACACCATCGCAATGCAAGGTTTTGCCTCCAAAGTGTCAGCTGCGCGATACGCAACCACTTTAAAAAAAGGGGCTGCCCCGGTAGCTTCCTTGGCCCATGTTTGAGTCCTCCTGAAGGACCTTTTGGTTGGTCCTTAGGGAAACCTGCTCGAACATTTTTACCCTAGGTATGTCCGTCTAGGTTCTAGGATAGTCCCCATTGATTTTAGACTCCAAACAACTCCTTACATGGCACAACAAAAAAGTACCAACTAGCAGGCACACAAGACTAGTTTCCGAACGTCTTGGTCGTTCTTCGATGTTTCACTTCCAATCTCTTCAAACTGACTTCAAGTGCTATTATTCGTCATTTTCAAAACTTAATAACTCGTATCATACATTACAAAATCTAGTTTAATCTAGTTAAGTTCGAGGGTTGTGACATCATGTATTTCCTCAAGCATCACATCATACCATCAAGGATGATCCTAAGCTTCCTGCACTATTTGGGTATAGAAATGGAGTCTAAAAATACGACCAAGGACCTTGACATAGAGGATAAGTGGTCATAGGAAACAAAATTAACAATGGGATATGTGTATTGACGAGTATTTTTATCTTTTGGAAGAGAAATAGGGAAATCCAAATTCTTTGAAGGATCGAGTGATTAATGATCTGATAAAAGAGGAACCGGTGCAAAACATGTCATATCTATTTCTTGTCTTCTCGAATAAGCTTGAACAATTGAGGGTCCTGCTGCAGTAGAAATTGTAGGTCCAATAATGAATTGGTGTTAAATAGTGGATCTAGGAGATTGAAGAATATTATTTCATTATTCTTTCACAACACGAATAGCCTAAAACACTAGACTAACCACTCATCTTCCTCCTCTTGAGTTGTAGAAATGGGAGGTGCATAGAAGAATGGCGTACTCTATGAAAATAGCACATCATTTCACACCAAATATTTACCAAGCTTAGTAGAATAGCATCGATACCTCTTCTAAAGGCGTGAATAGACCTAGAGAACACACTTCAATGCCTAAGGGTCCGACTTGGTAACAAATGGCCGAACATCTCGAACATAACACGTGCATTCAAATACCTTAGGCTCCACTGAAAATAGTGAATTCATTGGAAAAAGAAGATTGTACGACACATTACCAACAAGAACAGTTGATGAGATGCTATTAATCAAAAAAAAAGTTTTATAGACTGGATGAACCCAAAATTGTTTAAGAACCATCATTTGGAATAGAAGTGCTCGAGTTGTCCGAAGTAGATGCCTATTTTATCTCTCATCAAATACATTTTGAGAAATGGTATCAACACATGGAGTTTGATGGTGAATATCATGTTGTCTCATGTAGGACTGAAACAATTCTGACATATATTCTTTAAAATTATCACTCCTTAGAATATGCACTGAAGTATTGAACTGAGTTTTGACTTCAGCACAAAAAGCACAAAATTGAGTAAACACTTTATAACGACTTTTCATAAAATAAATCCAAGGTAATCAAGAGAAATCTCCACAAATGTGACCAAATACTTATGTACGGTTTTGAAAACAACAGGACATTGGTCCTCAACATCTGAATGAACTAATTCAAAAGTTGAATCCACCCTCTTATTAACCCTTGGATTTGTTGAGCTATGATGGTGTTTGGAAAATCGATACAACTCACAATATAGTGAAGTAATACTGTAAAATTGAGGATAGAACTTAGGATATTCTTATCGACAATGTTCGTCAAATGGAGACACGACATAAGAGAAGGCAATAAATCGAGGCTCCCAACATCCACCAAGAATGTAGAGACTATCAAATGCATGTCCTTTACTAATAACTTTATTTGTCTTCAGATCATGAAACTAATAATGATCGAGAAAGAAAGATATATAATTGTTTAGGTCTCATGTAAGCTTCCTAACATACATCAAATTAAAGGCTAACTTTTGTAGACCTAATGCAGATGAAAAGTTAATGGAAGAAGTTGGTTTTATAGTCCCAGATCCTGTAATATAACAGATAGAACCCCATCACACAAGAGTGTTCCATGTGATATAAAGATAGAATATATATTATGATCACCTGTCATGTGATCTATGACACCTGAATCGATCAACCATTTATTCGAAGAAGATATAAGACATGTTATTCCAAACTCAACAAGGGTAGTAACTGAAATAGATTCTTTTTGAAATTTTTTATATTGTGATAATTATGCAAACTCTTTCGCCGAAACCAAAGTTCTTTTATCGTATGACGTAAGAGCCACATTATAAGTCATTCTCTCCAATATTTTAGCAGTACAAGAACTCATCAATAGAATATAAGGATGTACGTGATCCAACAAAAACTAATGAACAAATTCTAAAAAATGATTTTAACAACTAAAAAAACAATTGTCCCCGCAAAATGAAGAATCTGAGTACTTTACCAGTATGAAAGAACAAGGCATGAACAATCAAATACCCAAGCAAGTATTTCAGAGAAAGAAATCGTGAACCGCATCTTATGACCAAATAACACCAGTTATCTAATCTGATGTAGAAGCTAGCAGCCACAGAACAACTAACTAGATTCAGTTTAGTCGAATAGAAGCGAACTTGAAAGTGACGAACAAACTTTTCAGATCGTATTTTAACACCATCAAGAAATAAACAAGAGAAATGGCAAACAAACTTTCCAAATCGTATATTAACACCAGAAAAGATCAAAGATTTTCCATAAATACGTGTTGATGCCATATATTAAAACCCAATAAATTCACTCAGACACACACCTTCACGTGCTAGCGGTCGAGAACAAAAGACGGTAAGACCGGTGAAAACCACTCACTTCACAACCAGATGCTAGTAAAACTACTTTTGTTGGAAAATATACTCCACCTCCTTATGTGGAGGTGATAACACAGACTGACCACTTTAAATTAGTGGAATAGAAATCCAAACTTCTTGAGTAGCACAACCAAAATGACACGAGCCAATTGTCTCTAATGCCATGTAATTGAATGGAAGATTTTTTTTTTCTCTAGTAGGTGAAGAGTAAATAAGTATAATACATAAGGTGGTAACTAAGAAAATAATAAAGAGTCATTCCTACGGAAGTCCAGTGATCCCTATTAATATGTTGCCTACATTTAACTATGTATATTACTAACATTAAGTCTTTAAACATTTTATTATTATGAAAATACTAAGACAAGCAAAAGATCAACGTATTAACAGGTCAAAATGTTCAACATATACCCATCTGAAACACCATGCTATTTTGGAGGCTTGGTCAGAGTTAACTGAAAACCAACACTAGAAATTTTTTAAGAGGCAATTATACCAAAGTTCTATTTTTTTTTAATAATAAGAGGTTACAAGGATACTCAAGAATTTGTTTAATAGCCTGAGGATTATCATAAAGCCTGTAATTTTAACATATCCCAATGCTCTGCCAATGAGCTCGTACCAAACAAAGTCAAAGCTTATCTCTTATCACAAGAAGGAAACAACCGAGACAAGAAAAATGCACAAACCCAAATATGAACTTCCTTAAATTGGTGCGTTTATAGAATATGCTACCATTCTCTCTTTAAGAACATCAACAACTTCACCATCCATTAGGCATATTGTATTATCAGAAGATCTGAACACAAACCAAAAGATTCTTAGAATTAAAGTTAGAATAGAATTGATAATCATATTGTAATTATCCATGTATTAATTTAAGATTTCCTTTAAGCAATATCGGCAATGCCATGCCCACTAACACTAGTTTTACATATTGCTTACATTAAATCTGACATAATATGGTGCCTCTAATACAATTTAGAACTATAAATAAAATATTTCATAAAGAAATCATGTCTTTGATTTATTCCATAAAAAATGCACAAGGTATGACTTAAAACCCAATTCATTTAATTTTTAACGCTTAAATTGGCAATGCTTGGTGGGTTAACAAATTATTTGTTCATATTTCTCTTATCTTGCTTAAAAATTCTGAAATCAAAGGAATAAGAGTAAGCCAATGTGTCTATAGCTCAAAAAAAGATAGAAAAAGATGAAACTCACAACAATTGGTACAAAAATCTTACATTAGAAGAAATTATAGTTTCATGTTAAAGCTGTAAAATAGAACCATTAGAGACAGAAAACCTAGCTCAAGTCTCAGCTCCAAAGGATCAGGTGCTTTCGATAGGCAATTAATGAGAATATGCATATCAGGAAGAAAACAATTCCAATAATAATTAAGGCCAACCACGAAACAACATGACCAAAACCACACTTGTATATGACTAACCTTCGAAAGATGGTAATTCAACTTTTATATGACAAAAATCATAACAATTGGCACCAAAGTTTTATTTTCATCTTGAAGTTGTAAAAGAGAATTAGGAGTGAAAGAATACCTTGCTCAAGTTTCACCTTCAAAGGATGAGGTTCTTTCACTTTGCTCGAATCACCTAGGATATTAATGATGACAATATACATATCAGGAAAAGAACAACTCCAACAACATTTAAGACCACCCACGAAAAAATATGACAAAAATCACACTTTTATATGAAATTCTAACATTTTATCGATGGTACATCATATTTTCATTCAATTTTGTGGAATTATCATAGAGAGATACTAGTCAAGGTTAGATATCAAGCAATGTCAATGACATATATTTAAAGCAGTAGAATAATGATTGAATAACACATTGTAAGCAAAATCAATTAATCCTTGTTTTTTTTTTCTGTTTGACAAGGTTAATGAAATACATTAGATACCAAATAGCAACCTAATCTTTCAAAATGAAAACTGAACTTTCTTGAGTTAAGTATAAATGTAAACAGATCTTTTGACTGCACTTTGACTGTATTGCAAAGGAATTAGAAAGATTAGATCTGATTTGTACCGATGTCATAGTGCCTGGTACACAAGGAACTTCAAGGCATCTCAATGATTCAAAAATTAGAAGAATTTTAGTCTTGCTCAATCATAAAAAGCCTCTGAAGTCTTGCTACCATACTTATGCTCGATCACACAATTGGACTTTATATACATAAAATAATTTTAATTAATAATATAATTTTCTGCCATCTACTATATAAATAAAATAAGTTTCATCAAGTATATAAAAATTGTAATTTTCGCAAATCCCTCAGCCCTACTTGACTCCCCCTGTTGTGTAATCCCCAAAACTATAAATAAGTCACAACAAGAACTTTAAAAAGTAGAAAAAGTCTACTTGATTTATATTCACAAACGATAGCTTTCCTCCATCATATAATTTGTAGTAACACACATTTAAGAAAGATATCAGTCTTAAAAAATAGGCAGAAAAAAAAAGGCTGCTCGATTTGGGTTTGGATAAGAGGGAGAAGTGTTTAAAAATTTTGAAGGCAAATTAAAGGAGCAAGAGGAAAAGGAACCAATCCAACTCAAAAAAATTAGAAAATCTTAAAAAATTTCACTAAAATTATATAAGTGAATTAGGAGTGAAAGAACACTTTGCTCAAGTTTCAACTTCGAAGGACGAAAATTGCTTTCACTTTTCCCGAATCATCTAGGCAATTGATGACAATTTTCTTATCAAGAAGAAAATGATTCCAACTATATTTAAGTCCGAAAAAAAGAACATGACAAAAATCACCCTTGTATTGGAAAGTCTAACTTTTGAAAGATGGTACTTCAACTTTCACACTCATTTTTGTTAAATTGGTATCGAGCAATACTAGAGAAGGTTAGACATTCAAGTACAAGAAGAATGATTGAATAAAAAATATTGAAACAATTAGATGTAATTTCTACAAATGCCAAAATTGCCATTACACTAGGAACTGCAAGGCATCTCATTGATTGGGAAGTTACAAAAGTTGTAGTTTTTCTCAATCTTACAAAACATAGCCTGTGAAGTCTTGCTACTATACTTATACTCGATCACACAATTGGACTCTATATACATAAAATATTTTTAATCATGCATAAACGATAAAATTTTCTTCCATAAACTATATACATAAAAATTATTTTAAACAAGTATATTGTAATAAATAACTTTCGTGATTCGATTGAAGTGAAAGCATTTCATCCATTGAAGGTGAACCTCAAGAAAGATATTCAGACACTCATGATTCCCTTTTAAAGCTTCAACAAGAACATATAATTTTTGTGTCAATTGTTACGATTTTATAAGTTTTTTGAGCTATAGACAGACAATCTAATGTAAAAGTTGAAGTACCTTCTTTCAAAGGTTAGAATATCGTTTACAAGTGTGATTTTGGTCATGTTCTTTCTTGGTTGGCCTTAATTATTGCTCGAATTGTTCCCTTAGATATTAGGTTAGGCACAAGTAGTCTATGTAGAACACCTGGTCTATCAAAAGCGGGTTTCATTGCGTCTTAATCCTTTAGAGGGCTTGAGTTTACGTGGTATCTTCAGCGTCTGCAATAATAGTTTACTATTTTGATACTAAGGCTACTAATGAATTGAATATGATAATATAAATAAACAAAAGGGGCTTCAGGACTTCCTTCTTCATACTACTCGCTCTAATTATTCCACTCGTTGGATCGAGAACACCAAATATTGAGATTGAAACTTTCGCTATTTGCAGCTCAGACATGAGCAAGGTTTTCTTTCCCTCATGATTCTCTTTTATATCTTTAACATGAAGCTATAATTTACTTCTGTTAATTTCTTTTGCCAATTGTTGTGATTGTCTACCTTTTCTATCTTTATTGAGCTATAGACACATTGTTTTACTCTTGCTACTCTGGCTTCGAATTGTTGAGAAAGATAGGAGAAATAAGAACAAAGAATTTGTTCAGACACCAAGCGCTACCAATCTAATGGTTAAAATTAAATGGATTAGGTGTTAAATCATACCCATGTGTATTTTGGATGGAATAGACGAAATATGTATTTTTTTTAAGGAATTCTAATTATTGGTCAGAACATCATTAGGGGCACATTATTATGTAAGTTGTAATATATGCACTATGTGCAAGTTGATAGTTCCCCTCGAGAATGTTTTGGATGAAATAGCTAAAAATAGAAGGGCGGCATAAATGGAATTGTATGGTGATGTTATCAATTTAGTTTTACTTACAACCATCATTTACTCTGAATGCAGGTATTTCTTCACAAGATTTTACATGCCCAACAATTTCAAAGTCATGAACAATTGAGAACTCAGCAACTTAGAAGAATTTTAGTGCTAGCCAGAGGTGAATTTGATGTTTGTTGGTTCCTATTAGGATCTCAAATTAGTACTTTATACTGTTCGTTGAGTTTTGAATCAATTATTTAGTGAGTTTCATGATACTTTAATTATACTTCTGCAGTTGTGATATTGTGAAAGCTTTCAGTCAGATGATTGAAAGAGTTTAGACTCTATTGTTACAAAATCAGTTGTGTTAGTGTAATGCGTCTCTATCGAATTTTTTTTAGTTATTTTAGTTTGAAAAAAGTATGTTTGCGATGTGTGTCACATGGAGAAGCTCAATAAGCATTTCAAGAATAGATATGTCTTTTTTTTGATAGTCATACAAACAATAAGTTATTGTCCATGTATGTTATGATTGCTAGTAATCTACTAACTGTTGAAACGGAAAACTTTGTATGAATGATCACAGGTAAAGGTAATAGCAACAACATAAAAGGAAGTCTGGTGCTCTGATACACAGTTTAGTTTTGATGCTAATTTATTCTTCTTTATATTTGCAGTGAACTTTTCACCTTCACTATCCAACAGTCCGAAAAAATGTGCAAATACCCCTGTAAATCTTTTTTGCTAACCTCAACTCTGTAGAATTTTCTGTGAATTCTCTCTTAGGTAAGAAGGGGTATAGGGTACATATTCTGCTCCTTCATGTATTTTCATTTTCATCAAATCTTCTACAAGTGAGTTTGTGCGTGAAATGGGATCATGATGGGTTCGTATCTCGGGCATTTGCTGTGAGTATAATCTTCTTTGTAGAAGTATTTTCCTTTGCTTCTTCCGATTTGGCTGAAATATGATGTTGCCAAGTAGAATATATTCCTTATCTAAATCAAAAACTAACGAACTTTGGAAGAAAATTTTCGCAATGACAGACAATTGTGTTGTTTACTAGTAGAATGAATTAGATATTGTACTTGTTCTTTTCATTTGAACAAACTGTGTCATAAGAGGAGAGAGTTAGATAATGTTTTAAAATTATCATCGCGGAGTATATATTCCATATCCATAAAATGAAACAGCTTGGCTACATGAGTCTCGGAATAAATATCTCTAAGGTATCATAAAATCATGAAGAAGTATGAATTATAAGAAATGTAAAAGATTATTTGTAGAAGAATGTAGCCCTAATGAACTATCGATCCTAGAGCAGGAATAGCATAAGAAGCGATGTCATTTGACATGCTTAAAGATCTCCCTTCGTCATTTTCATACCTCTTGAATCTAGAAACTTTGGTGGTTGATGTGCCCAAGGATGTTATTGTCATGACAAATTGTTCCTTTTTTTTGGCATATATTGGAGCACTTACCGAAGAGGTATCCATTCTTGTTTACAACTTAGAGGAAAAATCAATCACTAGAGGAGCATATATACGAAAGGTTAGGCATAACATCAAAACTACTACAGTATTACACGAACTAAAATATTCTCCTTTTAAAAGAACAACACTATAACAATAGGGAATTAAAACATAAGTACAGAAAGGGGATTGCCTTGACTAAATTGGGAGCTTCAAGAATCATCATACTTGAAATATTCCAATTTCATTATTAGGTCTTCAGCTGTTAAACTTAGTTCAAAGAGTAACACTGAACAAAAAACTAATAGAATGTTGTTTTTGGTCCTAAATTTTTAAACCTTTTCACTAGGTGCGAACCTGAGAAAATGATTTGTTCATTAAGCTTGGGGATCTAGTAACCCAATAAAACCTAATTTCGTCACCATCTCCCAATTTGCTATCCTTGAACAATTTGATACACCAAAGATAAAAGTCATCATGTGGATTGATATTTACTTTGAAAACTTCATTAGCTTTTCATCGAAAGAAATCCTAACAGGTACTTTTTATGCTAAGAAAAGGCCTTTGATGAGACATTGAATAGAGTGAGGAAGGATATAATTCTCAAGAAAGTAGAACACAGAAAAAGAGAGGTAGTACCACCTTATACTAACAAAAATTAGGTTTTATTTTTAAAATTTGAGAGGGAATCAGTGAAAATTATTACTACTTTTAACTTTTAAACTTGTATCTTAAGGGACATTTGGAGGAGAGTTATAAAATAGGAAAAATGTGTCATTTTGGCATTTAAATTTGGGATAATTATTCAAAGATTTTTATCTTACCTAAAGTGTTGATAAAAATAAGAGTTTAACTAATATATATTGATGGTGAATAAATTTTTACACGACCAAGTAACAAAATGGGAAAATTCTAATTTTGGGTGCTAATTTTAGAACCATTTACACAATTATCTACCGATCTTTTATACAAATACAAGTACAGAAAAAAACACAAATTTAGGAATACATATAATCCAATCACAAGTACAAATGGAAAAATATAGGCCTAACTCTTGAATCACGAACAATAGAAAGAAACTTGAAAATTGACTTTTATGAATCATGATATCAATATAGCCCAATTTCATAACTAACACCCAATCCGCGATCCTTGATCAATTTCACGATGAATAGAATATAGTCTTTCTTACTCAACATCCTGAAAGTTAAAATTTTATCTTCATACTTCTTTGTGTCATTCTTCTCTGTTATGTCCCACTAGTTTACAGACATCATGTTCCCGTTCACCAAACATCTTGCAAGCTCCAAATTCCAGTATAGAAGAATGTACATAAAACTTTTTAGAAAATGGAATCCACAACTTTTCAAAAGTGAGATCATTCTGGGTAATATTTTTCTTGATATGTCTCGGAATATTCAAATCGAATATGAGGGGAGTAACTATCGCTATAAGCTCTTGAGTCTTTACCTGTGTTTTCAATTTGTGCAGGATTCCTCTTCAGTGTTTGATGGCATGAAACTGAAGAATGTATATCTTTTGTGGGTCATTATTATGATAAACAATTATATTTATTTCATTTTTTCCTATTTATAACATTGATTTATGAAAACATATTTCAATTTAGATTTTTCCTTATGTGAACGTGATTAATATTATTCTCCCGGATAATATAAGATTCAACTATAATGTCATCTCATGTAATTGTCAACCTCAAATACAACATAAGATTATAAACTTGCTCGAAAAAAGATCTTTAGATTGTATCCTACAAGGTACATTCCTACTTTACTGTTGAAATTGTAAATAAAGGAACAGATATTGATGGTTCACACTAGATACATTGATATAACAAAAATCTAAAAAAATAATCATCAGGACACTGCCAACACCATAAATTACATCCTAAGACATGAATGGAATTTTACTTATATAATACATAACCTACGGTTTACTAGATGACAACCTTTCTAGAACTCAGAAAACTACACAAGGTAAAAATTTCTTCTTTTGGCCCATTGAAATATACGCCAAATAACAGTCCATCAAACACCTTCTTAGATGTTGGTGTTAAATTAGGAGGATTTTCAAGCCTTATAAGGAGTCCATCCTATAACACCTCATGCTCATTTCTTAGCTTCTAGTGCATTGAAAAATTTTATTTTTGGCGGTCCCAACATTGGTTGAGACAAACCTTGCTCTGATACCATATTAAATTAGAAGGATTGCCCAAGCCTTATAAGGAGTTCAACCATCTCATTAATCATCAATGTGGAACTTTGTCATTATTTAATAGTTGTCACCTTATTAAATTTTTTACGAACGTGGTTACTTTGGTAACCTTTTACAGCCCCGCTAAGACATCATATTGATTGATCTTTTGAGAATGATGAAATCGGTTCATAAACATTCTTTGAAGTCCTTCTAGATGAACATTGGTTTCCGAGGCTATATAAAATTGTTAGAAAATAAGATATTTCTAGATGTTTTTTGTTTAATGGTTCTTTTAAAATATTATGTTTAGTATGTAAAGGAAAGATAGTCCTTGATTTTTTGAATATGTTTTGTAAGAAAGTCAATAGTGGTTGGATAATGTATGATCCTTTACTTACTATGGAAAAGCCTATGTAAATATATATGTGTATGCCTTTTTAAATCTAAATATGAATGAAAATTTGTCTCTGTTGAACCTTATCTTTTTTCTCTATAGTTTCAAATCCTAACAGTGTTATCAAAAGCCCTTCTTCTTGAGGGATTTGTGATGGCAAGAAAGCTAAGTGTCACGACCCAAAACCGGGCCGCGACTGGCACCCACATTTACCCTCCTATGTGAGCGAACCAACCAATTTAACCCTTATCATTTCAATATATATAACAACAGAAAGTAATGCGGAAGACTTAAACTCATTAATAAAACAATTCAAAACTATTATTATTATCCCCAAAATCTGGAAGTCATCATCACAAGAACATCTATCTCAAATTTGCTAAACTAAAACTGTCTAAGAAGCTAAAACTAATACTAGCTAGTCCATGCCGGAAGTTCAAGGCATCAAGACTTGAAGAAGAAGACCCAGTCCAAGCTAGGCGCATTAGCTCACCCTGAATTTCCGAAGGTAGTGAAGACTGGCTAGATCTCTTTGTTGAGTTGAAGTTGACGTAAACGTTTGTCGCATTCCACAATAACAAAGAAGAAAACTTAAAAGTAGGGTCGATTACAAACCACGGTGCTTGAGTAGATATCATCGGCCAACTCAAAATAGGGAACAATATATATCAATAATATCATAAACTCAACTAAAATACTCAACATGTAGCAATAACAACATGAATTCATCAATAACTACAACCGAGTTCACACATGAGGACTCAAGCCTCAATACCATACTCATTTGGGAATTAAGTTCATTAGATTGAGTATATTCATTATCTTTCAAGATTCATTATCTTTCTTCCTCTTGTGTCGGTACGTGACACTCCGCTCCTCTATTTCTATCCTGGTACCGGAACGTGGCACCCGATCCTCATATACTATCCTGGTACCGGAACGTGGCACCCGATCCTCATATTCATTCTATCCTGGTACCGGAACGTGGCACCCGATCCTCATATTCTATCCTGGTGTCGGAACGTGACACTCCGATCCTCATATTCATTCTATCCTGGTACCGGAACGTGGCACCCGATCCTCATATTCTATCCTGGTGTCGGAACGTGACACTCCGATCCTCATATTCATTCTATCCTGGTACCGGAACGTGGCACCCGATCCCCTAATTCATCAAGCCTTCTTTCATACTAAGGCATCATCATTAACAAGTGAATTAGGGTTTTTATCAAGATTTGGGATTCAATAGCTTCATCATGCTTATTTATTCACAATTTCATAATCATATTCATGCAAGCATACAATTTAAGCACATAGAGGGGTTTACAATACTATCAACACATATCATTCACTATTAAGAGTTTACTACGAATATCGTAAAAGAAACCATAACCTACCTCCACCGAAGAACGGAATCAACAAGCTATCTTCTCAAAATCCTTGCTATCCTCTTCGTTTCTCTCTCTCTACTCGTTCGTTTCTCCTCTCTTTCTGTTCTTTTTCTTTTTCTTATTCAAACCCTCTTTCTTTTACCCTAATTCATATATAATTAAGAATGAAAGATGGTAATAATGACCTACTAATTAACTTAAGGTGACCTATTTTAACCCCCAAGTAATTAGATTTATTAATAATAACCCTCAAACTTTATAATTAAGGAAAGAATAGTCCAAAACGTCCCTTAAAACGTGGAAAGAAATCCGATTTTGATCGGGATCGCGACTGTGTGACGGGCCGTCGTGAGTCGACGGTCCGTCACGCAATCGTCGTGGACGATCGAGGATCAATTTCATCACGAACCTGTGACGGTCCGTCACACCTGTGACGGTCCGTCCTGCCACTCCGTTACGATGTTCAGAGAGTCGATTTTCAGTACCAAATTTCAGAAATTCTAAGTGTTTTGAAACGAAACCTCTGTGACGGACCGTCGTGCCTATGACGGTCCGTCGGGGTGTCCGAAATCTTAGCCAGTTTTTCCAGAAATAAAATTTGCTGCTCAAAACGACTAAACAGGCCGTTACACTAAGGTTTTTTTCTCCGGTTCTTCTAAGGTGAGAGCTGAGCAACAGTAATATGGAATCCACCAGCTTGTTGGGTGCAGCCCATCCTATGTTTAGAGTAGAAAATTATCACATATGGTTGATAAAGATGAAGGCTTATCTAAAAGATCTTAGTCTGTGGGAAAAATTGAAATTTTACATGATCCTTATCCACTTGGACCAAATCCAACAGTTGCACAGATGAAGATTTATGAAGATGTGAAGTCAAGGAAACCCAAGGCTCTCACATGTCTTCATTCAACACTTTCGGATGTGATTTTCATAAGAATAATGGCTTGTGAAATACCTAATAAAGTATGGGAGAAGCTAAAAGAGAAGTTCGATGAAAGTCACTTACTGAAGACTGTCAAACTCTTAACTCTCAAAAGATAATTTGAGATGTTAAGGATGAAAGAAGGAGACACTCTGAAAGATTATTCTGCCCAACTTGTCTAGATTGTTAACAAAATAAGGTTATTTGGTGAAACCTTTAGAGATTCAAGGGTGGAGGAGAAGATGATGATAAGCTTACCAGCAAGGTTTGAGTCCAAGATTTAAGCAACAGAAGAATATTGTGACCTGAACACTTTATATTTGCAGAACTGATCGGTAAGTTACAAGCCCAAGAACAAAGATCAAGTATAAGATATGAAGAAGTAGAAGAAGTGGCATTTCAGGCACAACATAAAGGCAAATTTCCTATGAAGGACAATAGAAGGATGGAAAGAGTCAAAGTAGCAAATGGAAAATCATGGAAGGAATCTTTAAAGAAAGGGAAGTTTCCACCTTGTAGCCACTGTAAAACAACCACTCATCAAGAAAAAGACTGTTGGTTCAAAGGAAAGCCATCTATTCTGTGTAGATTTTGTAGAAAGATGAGTCATATTGAGAAAATTGTTGGGGCAGACATAATTAACCACAACAAAACCATTTGCAACAGGCAAATTTTGTTGAAAAGTCCGAAAATGAAGAAGAAAGTTTGTTTATGGCTTCTCATGTAGAAAACGCGGCAAACAAATCCTCATGGTTCATAGATAGTGGATGTACGAGTCATATGTCACATAATGAGCTCTTGTTTCACACACTTAACAAGTCATTCAAAGTTAAGCTTAGGATGGAAAATGGGGAGATGGTTGATTCACATGGAAAGGGTTCAGTTTCCTTTCAGACTACACAAGGTTCAATGTTAATTCATGATGTGTAGTATGTTCCTTGTCTAGAATGTAACTTGTTAAGTGTGTCTAGAATGATGTCTAAAGGCCATTTCTTAAGCTTTAAGGACAAACATTGTTTGATTTTTGACTCTGAAGATCGTTTGAATATTAATGTAGAAATGGTAGATAAAAATTTCCTTTAGATGGGAGGTTTGATAGTACAAATTTTGCAAGTAAGGATGAGTCATGCTTGCGTCACAAAATGTATGGTCATTTTAACTATGCTACTTTAAAGTCTATGAATCAAAAGGGCTTGACTAAGGATTTACTTGAGTTTCACTGTCTAAATAAGTTTGTGAGTCATATCAAATGGGTAAGGTACACAGGAATCATTTCCTAAAAGTACTACTTGGAGGGCAAATAAAAAACTTGAACTAGTTCACACTGATGTGTGTGGACCTATGCAGGCATCATGTTTGGGACACAATAAATATTTTTTGCTCTTTATTAATGACTTAACAAGAATGACTTGGGTGTATTTTATGAGTAACAAGTCTCAAGTATTTTCAGTTTTCAAGAAATTTAGAGCTTTTGTGGAAATACAAAGTGGTTGTAAGCTAACGGCTTTGAGGTCGTATAATGGTGGTGAATACACTTTAAATGAGTTCAACAAGTATTGTCAAGATAGGGATTGATCACAAGTTGACATTAAGTTATTCACCCGCACAAAATGGAGTCTCTGGATGGAAGAACGAAATAGTAGTTCAAATGATAAGATGTTTGTTGCTGGAAAAAGCTGCAAAAAACCTTTTGGGTAGAAACTATTCATACTTCACTGTATTTTTTAAATAGGCTGCCAATAAAAGTTCTGGATGAAACGACTCCTATTGAGTCATGGAGTGGAATACAACCATCTAAAAGTTTTTGGGTTGATATGCTATTATCATATTCCTTCTGTGAAAACAAGCAAACTTGAACCAAAAGGTAAATTTGGGATCTTTATTGGTTAATCACAAGCTAAGGGTTTTATAGTTTCAACTTGCCAAAAAAAAGTGTTTCAGTTCAAAGAGATGTAGCCATGGATAAGCATGCTTATTGGAATTGGGATAAGGATCAAATTGAGAAAGATAATGCAGTTTTTAAGAACTTGAATCTGCTGCCTGAAACCCAATCATTTGGGTCTGAAAATCTAGAAGAAGACGAAGAATCAGACAGGAAATCCTTACTTGATTTGCCAATTTTGAAAACAAGGTCCCTTTCTGAGATATATGAAATATGTAATGTTACATCTCGGAACCAAATAGCTATCAAGAAGCATCAAGACATGAAGTTTGGGTTTAATCATGAAAGAGGAGATCGGTATGATAAAAAAGAATGATACTTGGAAGTTGGTTGATAAACCTAAAAACAGAGATCTGATCGAGGTGAAACGGGTTTATAAAGCAAAACTTAATCAATATAACTCAATTTATAAATACAAAGCAACGCTTGTTGTGAAACTTTACGCAAAAGTTCCAGGTCTAGATTATGGAGACACGTTTACACTTGTTGCGCGACATGATGTAATAAGGCTGCTATTTGTTACGGCTGCTCAATCAAATTGGAAGTTTTATTATTTGGATGTGAAATCGGCATTCTTAAATGGACAGTTGTTGGTGGAGTTATATGTTGATCAACTAGAAGGCTTTCAAGTTTCAGGAATGGAGGATATAGTCTATCAACTTCATAACACATTGTATGGAATAAAGCAGGCTCCTCGAGCATGGTATAGCAAGATTGATGATCATCTCATTCATTGCGGCCTCAAGAGAAGATAAAATGAAGTCACATTATATGTGAAGAAGTCCAAAAGGAGGAGATGTATTTCTGGTGTCACTCTATATTGATGATGTTCTGGTAACAGGAATCAATGAAGCTGTGGTGAATATGTTCATGCAAGAAACTGCTACAAAGTTTGAAATGTCAGATTTGGGTGAAATGAGTTGCTTTCTGGGAATGGATATTCATGAAACTAGTGATGGAATCTTCATTTCGCAGAGAAAATATGCATTTGATATTCTTAAAAGGTTCAAGATGGAGAGATGCAAGCCTGTACTGACCCCATTGGTTCACTATTAAAAGAATGCAAAGTTTGAAGGAGGTGACAGGGCTGATCCAACAATTTATAGAAGTCTGATTGATAAATTTTTGTATTTGACAGCAACAAGACCCAATCTCATGTTCGCAACAAGTCTACTGTCGAGTTTTATGCAAGCACCTAGTCAAGTTCATCGTGGTGTTGCTAAACGAACGTTGATATATATCAATGGAACTGCTGATTATTGTATTTGATTTAAAGGGAAAGAGCAAGGGAAACTTATGGGTTACTCTAATAGTGATTGGGCAGGAAGCGTTGATGATATGAAAAGCACTTCTTGATATGCTTTTACACTTGGTTCATGCATATTCTCATGGAATTCAAAGAACCAAGAGGTGGTAGCTCAATCTTCTGCATAAACAGAATACATTGCTGCTGCTTGTGCAACTTATCATGCTCTATGGTTAAGTAATATTGTACGTGATCTACAGAAAAATGACATTGAATCTATTATCATTAAGGTTGACAACAAGTCAGCAATATCTATGGCCAAAAATCCAGTGCAACATGGTCATAGCAAGCATATAAATATGAAGTTTCACGCTGTCAGGCAAACAGAGAAGGATGGCAAAGTTAAACTTGTTCATTGCAGCTCAGATCAGTAGATTGGAGACATCATGACCAAGGCTCTTCCTAAGGGGAAATTTGAAGTTCTAAGGGCTAAGGGTGGAGTGTCCAAGAAAAATCTCAAGGAGGATTGTTAGAAAATGAGATATTTCTATATGTTTTTTTTAATGTCTCATTTTTAAATATTATGTTTAGTATGTAAAGGAAATATAGGCCTTGATTTGTGGAAAATGTTTTGTAAGAAAGTCAACAGTGGTTTGATAATGTATGGTCCTCTACTTACTTTGGAAAAGCCTATGTAGATATATATGTATGTATTTTGATATCTGAATATGAATGAAAATTTGCCTCTGCTGAACCTTATCTTTTTTTCTCTAAATTTTTAAATCTTAACACACATAATAGCAATTTACAACCTTTTCTTCCAAACGAACACTTTCTTCTTGTAATCTTTCCACTTCATAATTTTTATTTACTGTAAAATACAGTTCAACTGGAAAATACATCCTAAAGGATCCTCTCCTTTGAAACTGTTAGTTGTAGTTTCCAAAATTTTGTCCTATTTTTTTCTCCACTGATGTTTACATTGCTTCCCTCTTCTCATCTTACTTTCTGATGAATCTTATTTGGGAAAGGGATGCTTCTGCCATCAATTCTGGTATGAGACTTTTTTATTTAAACCATCCTTTCAATTTTCTGACATCTTCTCTTACCCATGTAGAATTAGTCTCCACTTATTCAACTCGTACCTCCATAAATTTTCTTTCTTATAGAATATGTTGGAACACTTACGAGGGAGGTATCCATTCTTGTTTGCAACTTAGGGGAGAAATCAATCAGCGGAGAAAACTAGTGAAACAAACTTTGTAACACTAGACTTGCTGAAAAACTAAGGTGGTGAGTAACATATCATAAAGTATACTATCACTTAGTATTTGGACAAGAACAATAAAAAAGAGTGAGCTTTGTCTTCTCTTTTTCTCCACCATTTTCATGTAATTATTTACCGTTATTTCTATAACATTCTTGAATTATAAACTTGAGAAGTTCACTCATGTCGAGGCTAGAAAAAGTTAAATGTATGAATATATAAACTCGAAGAGGACTCACGTGCGAAGAAAACAAGTATAAAAATTCAATTAATCTACCATATTATCAGACATCCTCGTGCATCAGCATCATCTAAATATCATAATTTTGACAAAAGTATTTTTGATACCTTAGAAATTTTCCAGTAACAAATTTGTATTAGCATAAAAAAGAGATCCCCACAAAATGTGATAGGAAGTATTTTAATGCTTAGAAATAAGTACATTAAGACATAATTAGTTGGAGAAGCTATGACATATACGAATTAATGATTATTATTCAAATAAGATAGGTTCAATTTAAATTTTGAAACTTGTTTGTGCGTGTACTCTCATATAAAAGATAACTAAAATAACATTTAGATGTCATTTTAAGCATTAAAAATATGTAAAGGCTACAATTATAACATCTTCAAAGTTTTCCCCATATTTTAACATGTGGAGTCCTTAATGGTTAACTTTACTCTTCTGTCTTAAAATAATATACACTTGAATTTTATCTAACTTTTGTTGGGGTTCATTTAACTGATAAAATTTTAGGACAGTGAAAGGTGAATCGTTAAGAATTTTACATGTATCTATTGAATTTTATATGTAACGTGGTAAGTTACAAAACTATTTTTTGTTATAGTTAGCTTAGTGAACTATATGTGAAATATTGATAAACACAAATTACCATAAAGCTAATTTTTTTTCATCGGTTTATAACATTTCACTATATATACCAATGCTTTGCCACTTTGTAATTTTTTATGCCGAAAAT
The DNA here is from genome assembly GCA_027789145.1 of Solanum arcanum. Lineage (NCBI taxonomy): Eukaryota > Viridiplantae > Streptophyta > Magnoliopsida > Solanales > Solanaceae > Solanum > Solanum arcanum. Next base: position 52,493,983 of record CM050937.1, read on the forward strand.
TAAAAAGAAAGCCACTACACTAAAGTTTTGGCTTACAACATTTCCTTAAAAAATTATATACACGAGTCATCTATGTCTAATTATGGCACCTATAAATGGTATCATTGGAAGGTAGACTGTTATGGATGATTTGCCTGTGAATATGATGACTTTTTATGTAATGATTAGTCACATAATTACTTTTTGATATATTAGTTTTACTAAATTATGTGTTAATGAGTTAAATTACTCGTGCTTCGCACGGATTGAACAATTTATTAAGCTTACATACGATCATTCGGTAATATTACTATTTTTGATACATACACTACATTGTCAAGAACAATTTATCTTCAAACAAAGCGTTTACCAATATCTTAAAGTGCTGTATTTTTAAAATTTTTATATTTGTTAAGCGAAAATTATGAGTCATAGCGAGATTTTAAATATAAGAAAGATATCTAAGAAAATCTCCATGGAAATAGTTAGTCAGAAGTAACAAAATTTTCAAAATTTCAAAGATTTATAAAGAACAACATCATACATTAAATAAGAGATAAAAAAGACCTAGAACAACAACACTTTGAAGTAAAAGTGAGACAACACACCCATACAGGAACATAATTAACTATATTCAAATGGAGGACCCTCAACTCCTTTGTAATGAACCTCTATCAATTTCTTTTTTAGTATAATATGTTGAATAACTTGTAAAGGACCGTAAATTCTTAGTACCATATCATTGTCTCGGAAGAGTCATTATTGTTGCTTAGGTTTCATATCACCGGTCCCAACTTATTTACAATTAAACCAAAGTTATTGTTATGGATATTGTATACAATACAAAGAATTAATACAATGATAAATTAAGTTGTAGGTGACATCAGAATGGAACTGTTTACAACTGAATATTCTAAACAAAAAATTTATACATAAAATACTAAAATCCCACACCATAATTTTGTGTGCACTTGAGCTCACAAATGTCCACAAATAATAATAAACACGGGCTTACTTTTGCTAAAAATAAAGAAGAAAAAATCGACATGTTGCGTAAAATATTTATAAGAAGATTGTCGGTCTGTATCTAAATTTTACAGTTCACCAATTTAATTGAAAGAAGCTAGAAGAAAGAGTTATCGCTATAACAAAATATCTTTAACGACAATTAATAGCTTATCGCTAAATATGTATTTTAAGAGGCAATAACTACTCTGAATAAGTGTCCCTAAAGTGTATTGTGACATTTAATATAATGACAATTAATTAGTGTCGGTAAAGTCTCTAGCACTCTTCATTATTGTACATATATTTTGCCAATAGTGTATTTTGGGCATCTATGAAGAGAGGAAGAAATATGAAAAATAAGTCAACTTGAAATAAAAGAAGTGGACTAATTGTTTGTATACAAATGTTATAGGAAGAGTGCATGACATCCAAAATATTTGTAGCTTTGATAAAACAATCAAAATAATATAAGAATAGTGTCAAGTAAGAGAATAAATTTTATGGTTCTTTTAATAAACGTCACAATTGGTTCCGTATAAGCTATAAACTATTTGATGTTGTGTGCTATAAAATCTAGCCCAACCCAAGCGATTTCCGTAAAAGTATATGAAGAAACCTGTAGAAAGGAACAAAGGAGAAGATCAATTTTCAATTATCCTTACTGAAATTGTAAATAGAGTTACAAAAAGTCACACGAATAGAAAAATGAAATTTCAATAGTGACATGAATCACTATGATTTATGGTAGAAGATTAGGTTTCATGAAATAGGTGGAAGAAAACTTTAAAAAAGGGAACACACTTCATACGAAGCATAGTTAATGTATTTGAACTTGACTACCCTATAGCGGAAAAACCTATAAATTATTGTGGAATAAATAGAAGTTTTGTTTCCTAAAAAACCAAATGTAATGAATTCAACCGTTTTGGTAGCGTTGTGAGTTGTCGACGAGAGGTGCAAGAGCATGTCGCTTTGTTGAAATCAATTTTGTTTTTTCATTCTTTCATCTTTTGCTGCAGTGGAATTAAGCGTTGGATTTTAAAATGTTTGAATGATAAAGGAAGGGTTGTCACTTTTGTGAAAAGTTGTGACTTTTATTAAAATTTGTGACTTTTGTGAAAAGTTATGGTTCTGATAAAAGTCGTGACTATTGTGATGTTCTGACTTTTATGAAAAGTTCTGTTTTTTATAAAGTGTTGTGACATTTCCGTAAGGTTGTGACATTTATGAATGGTTCAATAAGAATTCTGAATTTTGAGGGAGCCACATAGTCGGGTCCGCTGTTGTAAATAGGCATAACATTTATGGAGAGAAGCATGAGTGGGAAAATAGTGAATGGAAGAAACGATTGTTGAAGGCTGAAGTGGCGTTCTTATTGCATAGGGGAAGGGCAATGTTTGAAATAAATAAATAAGAAGATATTCCTTGCTTCTGGTGGCGCCACATCCCATGTTGAGTATGTGTGTATATACATACATACATACATATCTATATATATCTATATATATATATATCCTTAATAACATACGCTAAATTAATGATTGTAAAAATACATACTAGGATCTGTAACATAAGCAATGGTGTCAGTGAGCCATTCAGTCGGAAAAAAGTACATAAATATTTAACTGTGAAGAAGAAGAATAAGAAGAGGTTCAATATTTTTGTTATTTTAAAATGAGAGGAAATCCTTTTTTTTAAACGATAAAGGGTAGTGTGAACAAAACTTTATTGTGCTTTTCGGAAAAGTTACAACTATTTGGAAAAGCTGCAACCCTATAGAAATACCACAATTTTTTATAAGGGTCACACATTTTATAAAAGTCGTAACTCTTCATGAAAATCTCAACTCTTCATAAACTTAACAACTTTTCATACAAGTTGCAACTCTTAATTAAAGTCGCAACTCTTCATTAAAGTCACAACTTTTCATGATAGGGGAAGAGTAGTTTTGCAAATAAATATATTAAAAGGAAGTTCTTATTATAAAATAATAGTACTTAAAACCTATAACTCATTTAAACTAAACTACTATTATTACATGTTATCATCTATCCTTAATAACATAAACATAAGTTAATGACCGTAAAAAAACATACCAGGATGTGTAACATAACCAATGGTGTCAGTGAACCACTCAACCATAGCAAAGTACACAAATATTTAATTGTGAAATAATAAGAAGAAGACGTTCAAAATTTTTGTTGTTTTATAATGAGAGGAAATCCCATTATGTATAGACAACAAAAACTAGTGTGAACAAAAGTTTGTTGTGCCTTATAGAAAATTCTACAATTATTTGGAAAAGTTTCAACCCTTCAAAAAGATTACAACCTTTCATAAAAGTCACAACTTTGAACAAAAAACACAATCCTTCATAATAATCGTAACTTCTTATTGTAGTCACAACTTTTCATAAAAGTGACAACTCTTCATTAAAGTCGCAACTTTTTATAAAAGTCACAACTTTTCATTAATTTTACAACTTTTGATGATAGGGGAAGACTAGTTTTTTAAATAAATAAATTAAAAGGAAATTTTTATTTTTGGTGGCGCCATGTAGGCAGGCCTAAGGATATATACATATATATATATATGATATTATATATGATAGATATGATTTTTTTGAAAATACAAATCAGCAGAAGGCCAACTTTTTTGCACCTATTTACAACAAGTCACTCACTATATCAAAGTTTTGTATCTTCGTAAATTTTATATATGTAGAAAACGAAGGAGTTTCATTGTATAAAAGTTTTGATTACCAATGTAAAAGATAATCAAAATAACACCCGAATGTTATTTTAATCATTTAAAGAACTCGAAGGCTGAAATTTTGATCAGTTTTAAGGGGTTTTCCCCCATATTTTAACGTGTAGAGCCCCAAATGGTTAACTTCGCACTTATTTCTTAAAGAACTGTAGACATGGAGTTCATATCCATTAAAAATTATTGTCATGCCCCGAGCCTACATCGTGAAAGTGACCGTCACTCGAGAAGAATCATTAGTCTCCAAACAAACCCTTGGCCTGTCTCTCTAATTAGCAGAAGACTTACTCAACATAATTGGAACTTCAAATGCAAACATTAAGTCAACTTTATCTGAATAATAAATCAAATAATCAGTCTGAAATGCATAATTAAATATAATAGATCGTCTCAATGTTTTCAAATCATCAACAAAGAAGTAATGAAAGACTTCTCAACCACTATTGTCTTAAATACTACAATAGATGTCGGGACAAGACCCACGAGACTTTATAAACTGAAATATATATATATATATATATGGAACCCTTGTGAAGACAGGAGGCTAACGAAGGCTAACTACAATGCAAATGGCATAAATGGAGCACGTGTGGATAACCGTAAACACCTATACCTGCATCATGATTGATGTAGGTCGACATTGAATGTACGAGCATATAAGGAAAAAACTGAAAGTAATAGGTAACTAAACCAATAAGACTATACTCTCCTCAACTCAATACAAAGTAAAAATGATAGATGCGGTAGGTAAACATTATAAACGAGGGGATAAAAACTCAACGATGCATAAAAATACAAAAAGATACTCTTTACTCTTATTTGAGAGATTCTCTAATCAACAACCATCACTATTAGTTATGTAATTATACAATGTCTTGCCCACACTAGCAGAACTGTTCTATAACTTTTCAGGATATTAAACACCTCAATTAAGTGGATGCACTAAAAGGTATTCTTAAAACATTAAGATATCGTCTAAAATGTATGACCCTTTTACCCATATTAGCCACACTGTTTCTGACAAATGTGAGTTGTCTATACTTATTCGTGTATCGGTGCTCAATGTTTCTCCCAATATTATATATAAAGCTCATGCTCATATGTATAAAACATAACTCTTTCTAAACTTGAGGTTATTACTCAAAAGATCCTCTTAGAAGAGGCAATACTAAAGATTCCTCATAAACTCATTTAGAAATCAATGTTTCTCTCATTTTAAATGTAAAAGTATTACACTTGGAAATACTTAGTTCCCTTATACTCATTTTGAAAATGAAAGAAAACTCTCGTCTATCTCATACTCATTTACAGAAATATTAATTCAATTTATAGATAATAGCAAAAGACTTCTAAAAATGACTTAAAAAGGATTTCTTGAACTTTCCTGTTAAATTTACATTGATTCGAATGGTGAATTTAAGAGCAACGTTTAGGAAATATAGGACCTATGAGTTATTAGTGATACTTTAAGAGTTGGTTTTAAGAAGAGAATGAAGACACAATTTGAAAAAATACATATGGGACGAAGAATGGAGAAGAAAGGGGCCTGACAACCCTGGCGCACTTGTAGTTCAGGGCGTCGGGCCTCAAACTACTAAAGGTAGTTCGGAGTGTACTGTTGGCACGGTGTTCCAGGCCCCAACTACTGAACAGTAGTTTTGGCACTACAATGGATAAATACTCCACCCCTTTATCCAAATTTTTGACAAAATTTCTGTTAAATTTGAAGGCCTAGCTAATCGAGAACTGAATTATTCCTTCCGAACTTCTTTTGGTTCATAAACTCAATACAAATTCAGTTAAATGCCACACCAAATCCATCAATAACAATACTCATTCTCAAGACCCTCACCTAAAGAACAAAAAACCTCTGTTGTTAATGGATAAAGTTAAAACTCAAGAACTTCTCAAGAACTCAATCTAAACAACCTCATGAACGAATTCATGAATGCAAATTACATGAGTGGCGTAAGGCCGAACAAATCCAAGACTATGAGAAGATTAAATACCTCAAAATAACACTTATTTTTGGCGTAATCCTCAGTTCTTGAAAGAATGCTTAAAACCCTTCTCTCTTCTCCTGTTCCATCTTGCTGAAAAATCCCTAAGTGTATTGAAATGTGGAAAAGTTGTCTAATTCTGATTAGAACATTAAACTTAAGTGTAAAAAAGTAGGATTAGTGGGGTAAGGGAAGGAAAAAAAATACCCCTTCCCTTACACGGATGAAAAACCTTCTAGAGAGGTTTCGCTCAAATAACCATAACTCTTCACTAGGAGCTCGGAATTTAGCAAACTTTGCGGCATTGGAAAAAAAGACTCAAAGACCTCTAAGTTGATACTCATAGGCCAACACAATTTTATGTGTGTCAGAATATATGATTTTTTGATGTATATCCAAAATATAAAAATTTACAAAGTTCAAGGTGTTGCAAGAATCGATAGAGGGTAGATTGTTAAGGATAGTTCTACGTCTGGTTATGGCCTTTATATGTAACGGTAAGTCAAAAACATTTTATGTTTACTGAATTATATGATAATTTTTCAATAAATGCAAATAATCAGAAGGTAAATTTTTAGGCGTCAATTTATAATATGTAACTCACATCACAAACGTTTTGACATGTTGTATATTTTCATATAGCAAAATAAATAAGAACATTGCACCCTTTAAATTTTTGAAAACCCATATAGAAGATAAATAAAATAACATCTAAATTCCATTTTATGAATTTTAAAAACTTGAGGAGTAATATTTTAATACATTATTTTACAAATTTAAAACACGAGTTCTCGGACACGTGCTTTGCACATGTGTCCTAAGAAAATAGTCCAAGGATAGAAATAAATAACAAAAAACTCAATGTGAAATAATACAGGTTGAATTTCATGAATAGTTCTAGTATGCAAATGACTTCTTTGTTGAATCACAAATGATTATATATTATTTTAATCTAAAAATAAAATAACAATAAATGCTTAGGTAGTTACAATGTAGAGTGAGTTATATTTTTATGATATTAAGTGAAAACATATTTTCACGCACCAAAGCTATCGTTAGAGGGGGACACGAGACCTAAGATCAAGAGTAACCCCAAGTTAACCCTGAGTTGGCATATCATAAGCATACTAAATAAATTGAAGTAAGTAAATACTCTGTGGAAGCTAAAAAATAAGCTAAACATCAATGATGGGCAAAATCCATAAACTATCTGGATATATGAATTTGAGGGTTTAACAACAATTGAAAGGTTAAACTCCAATTCTAAAGCTGAATCTAACTATGCGTAAAAATAGTCGCTAACTGACTATAAGGGCTGGGACATTCCCTAACTGAGTCTAGAAAAAACTTAAACCAAGAGTAAAGTGTAAAACATTTCTATAGTCCGAAGTACGAGGACTCACCACTGAAGGTGATGAACTCGAGATCGAGATCGAGAACCGATCTATGCCTAATCTAGAAGCTAACGGCCTGTACATACTTCACGAGAATATGTAGCATAGAGTATGCGTGAGTACTTGAAAGGTACTAAGCATGCAAGATAGATTAAAGTTGAACAATAAAAATAACTAAACCAAAGCACATATATCAAAGCAATTATAAGACATAAGCATAATAACATACTGAGAATACTGAACATAAACTAACTGAATGCAATTACAAAATTTAGAACATGTTTAGACAGAAATCTGACTATAACTGATAACATGGTCAATGCTATAGAATCTGGCTAGACTATTAGAACTACTAATAACCGACATAAAACCACATGAGTTAAATGTGGAGTCCAATTTATATTCTAATACTTTGAAAATCCAAGAAGTCTTCTAGAGCCTAACATAAGTGTCATAAGGTCGATACACTTCTTTAAGGTCTATTTTTATGAATATAGGTCATTTAGGAAGTCTAGAAAAAAAAATGTCCAAGAACGTCCATGACGTCCATAAAGTAGATCAAGGAGGTACTCGCATGCCTTAGCCTATTTGACTAGCTTATATGAGTCAAAAAATGACAAAAATTGGTGCAAGGGTATAACATGTGGTTAAGTATATTCAAGGTCGAAACGTCTGATACGACACCCCAAGGACCATTGAAGGGCCCTTGAGAGGACCCTTGCAAGTGAGTCAAACACTGCCTGGGTAGTGTGTTGCTACGAAAGGGCTTCGACGGGGCATGTGTTGATCGACGGGGTTTCGATGCCAACCTTCAATCAACACTTATCCCATTTTTAGGAGTCCCTCACATGAACAGTCTCTGACCAAGCGTACGAGTGTGCATCACAGAGGATGTACCAATCGTCGACTCACAGACGGACTCTCGATGGGGTCTCGTCTGTGAGGGTCCAATTTTCCTACACATTTTAACTTAGTCTAAAACAATTAATTAAGGTTTTTTTGGTTATTTAGGGATTAAACGAAGTCTAATTAACTTAATTAATCCCCCATATAAATACCCCAACCACATTAGTCTAATTTGAACTCTCAAAACAAAACTCTCTTCCTTCTCTCTTTTTTCTCTCTCTATTGGAACACACCATTGAAGACAAGCTAGGGAGGGATTTGGGGGATTTAAAGGGACGATTTAATGATGAATTCTTCAAGAAACATTGAGGTATGAGATCTAATTAACATTTGAGACCTCTTTCCTTAAGGGTTCTTTCAAAGTATTTTCAAAATTTTAGTTTTCATTTGGGTCTTTCTCAATCTCGAAAATTATGTTATGAATTGAATTTTTTATGATTTATTTTTGTAATTATGAATATATTAACATGTATTATCGACTAATTATGATGTATATTGATGGTTTGGTCTAGTTTGTAGAAGATGACTCTTAACCCTTAACCCTAGATTTGATCTTGATATGAATTAGGTTGTATTTGGTTCAATTGACTTGGTTATTGGTTGAATTACTACTAGATGACGTTTTTACACTAATCATGAACGAAATAGGGTGATTGGTAGTATTTCATGCTATTTGCTTCAGAAGATGATTGAGGTTATAAAGTGTGTTGTGAATTGACCTAAATCTCTTGTCTTAAGCTATTATCTATTATTGATTTGTGATATAGTGATTCTTCTAACCTTGTTATCATGTTCATTACTGAATTATGATGATGCATACCCAAATTGGGTTGAATTGAGGGTTTATGGTAAGACCTTGATGATGAACTATGAAGGAGACTTGGTCAGTCTTATGATCTCTATCCTTTACTTCAAATTGTGGTTAATTGTGATTAAGTCATGATGTTGTACTGGAGTATGCCTTGTATTAGGATTGATAGGGTCGTATGATGTTGAATTGAAATGTCTTGATTATTATTATGAGGTGTTGTCTTAAGTTGTAAATGTTATAAGGTGGGTGAATGATTTACCTATGTGCCTTATCATGATATAAAGATGTTAATGTGCTAATATCACCTATATGAATTGTACTGAAAGGATTTATACTCATGCAATTATTATTGAGCTATTGATGATGATGATTATACAAGGGGTAGACCCTATGACCTAAACTAAGCTATGATTGAAAATAAAGACTTAAAGACATTTTAAAAAAGGACTCTAGCTAAGAACCAAGTGAACTAGAGTGAGGAGTGTCCTTTCCTACATACGGAAGGTAGAATTACTAATGTACTCTTGAGATTGGAGACTACAGTTCATGTAGAATAAATAGGGTCCCAACTATATCTCCTAGTTCTTGAACTATGTTGTCTTCATAGGAATACTTGCTAGTGGATCGACGTTGTTGCTATGTTTTATATTTTTGTCCTACCTTGGCAAGTAGTCCGCGGTGTAGGGTTTATAACACCGGATTCCACACTAGCTCATGTGGTATATGTCGATTTGGGCAAGATGTTCACAAAAGATAAAATGAACTAAAGGATTGATATCTAACAAAGATAACCTAAGGGGTCTAGCTTAGTCTAGGTAGGGGTATGGGACTCTACCTAAGCATTGTACTAGTTAGCCTTGAGGGGAGTCTAAGGAGGATGTTCTTATGTATGATCATACTTATAATGTTATATGACATGTATATGATGTACTTGAACATTGTTAATACTTTATGTGGATTAGTTCAATTATGAATATGTGTTGGTTAATATTATTAAAGTAGATGATATGTATACCTAAATTCCATGTTAAGTGAAGTAGGATGTTAGTCACGATTCTAGTTAGGTTACTTGATTAAGGTTATGAGTCTTTACTTGGTCATTTCACTTGTTGACTTGATAGGGGTTCATGGGTTTTTGTCTTTATTTGATATTAAAATGTACTCGTATTCATGCTTATTGTTAATATGACTTGATGATTGAGTTACTCGAATATGTATCTAATGATATTATATGCATGGTTGAATTGACTAGACATGATAATGTTGGATTGGTAATATACGTGCTTATGACTTAGTGAACATGTCCTATGGATTGGTATGGTATTGTTCAATATGCATAAGTGTTTTTAAAGTAAACTCCATATCTTTATGAAATTTCCTTTTTCCTAGCATATTTTCAAAGTATGTGTGCATATGGTCCCATACTTTGTACAAGCGACGTACTAACCTCATTTCATCATTTTCCCTAATATTTTAGGTTGCAGTCGTTGAAGTGCTTTATAGACGGCTTGAAGAAGGCTTGGATATCTCATTCATCCAAGTAATGTAGGTCCTCATTTTCCAAGGGTGATGCCATTATCTAGCTTATGTAGTTTGTTTTTAGTTAAAGACTTCTATGGTTCTTTCTTTCCATTTTGTATGAAACATTGTATTGCCCATATGAGGCATTTTTACTTGATGTATGGGTTATGCATAAGACCTTACAATATTATTAGATGGTTATGAGATTAAAAGATTATTTTGACTATTATGTCTATGTTATACTTTATATGCTTATGTGCAATAAAAGTAGAAGAGTATGTAATCTTCATATACAATGGGTCTATGTATACTCAATATATTTATATGTTATGTGTGTGTAGAGGTATATGTAAACCTCCATGTAGAATTTATAAAAACTTTTAAATTTTTTACTAAATTTAGCCTATGAATGTAATGATGTAAGCTAAGAGAATAGTCTTAGTCCTCAAAGAAGACGACGATGTCAGTTACGTCTAGGGGGTAAACCCGGATGTGACAAACTTTGTATCATAGCATCTGGTTGAATTATCTTTGAGTCAATGTCTCTCTCAACCACGTCTATGTAAGCTCATATTCATAATTGTGAAGCTCTTCACATTTATGGATAGGAAACTACATGATGCCTAGGAAACCCTCACTTTCTTGGAAATCCACTATCGTTCCATTAGAGTATACTTGTGGTGTTATTGTGCAGCTAATCCTATTGTTGTGATTATAGAAGATTGCCAATGCGGGAGCTCCTCTACATGGTGATCAAGTTCCTCCTCTTGAGGAAGGGGAGAATGATGACCAAGCCCTGGTGAATCCTCCTTCTTTGACTGATGAGAATATAAGGTCCGCTCTTCTTCAGATTGCCCAAGCCATCACTACTCAAGCACAAGCCGCCACTGCTCAAGACCAAGCCATGACGACCCAACCTAAATGCGAGGTTGTACCCTGATCTTATCAACAATTTGCTACCATGGATTCCGGTATAATATATTTCACTCGGATGAATCATCCTATGTTCTATGGGTCCAAGGTTGAATAAGATCCCTAGGAGTTCATCGATGAAGTCTATAAGTTACACTTGGCTATGGGGTTGTCTACAAGTGAGAAGGTCGAGTCATCCACTTATCAACTCAAGGATGTCGCTCAAGCATGGTATGTTCAAGGGAGGGATAATAGACCATTAAGAGGTGGTCCGGTGACTTGGAATATCTTCAAGAAGGCTTTTCTTGATCGGTTCAATCCTAGGGAGATGAGGGAAGCTAAAGTTGTAGAGGTCATCAACCTTCGCAAATAAGGTATGAGTGTTCATGAATACTCCTTGAAATTCACTAAATTGTCAAAATATGCTCCTTCTCTAATTTCCAATCCTAGAGATGAAATGAGCCGCTTTGTGATTGGGGTGTCAGATGATTTGCAAGAGGAGTGTCATTCGGCTATGCTACATGAAAACATGAACATTTCCTGTCTTATGGTGCATGCCAAATATGTGGAAAAGACAAGGGCTAAAAGGAAGACCAAAGATGCTAAGAGGGCAAGATCTTTTGATGGAGGTTCTTCAAAGAATAGGCTTGACATACAAGACAACCCTAGATTTAATTAGCGAGTTTCTAATAAGGTTCCTTCCAAGTTCCCTAAGGCTATTGATGATATGTTGTCTAACCCTAAGCCTAAGAAGGGAAAAGGTACTAGTTCACCAATCGAGAAGCCCACTTATGGAAAGTGTGGGAAGAAACACTATAGTGATTGCCTTAAAGGGACATGCAATTTTTTTCGTTGTGGTAAAATTTGTCACAAGGTTAGGGATTGCGCTTGTGAGGGGTCAAGACAAGGGTAGTGGTCAAGCTCAAGCAAGTGGTTCAAATGAGGCTCCAAAGAAGAATGCTTCTCCGCTCTCCGCTCTAGGGGTCAGTAAGAGACTTCTCCCAACGTGGTGACCATATGTTGAAAATCTTCTCTATTGATGTATATACGTTACTTAATTCGGGTGCTACTTTATCATTTGTTACCGCTCTAGTAGAAAAAAAGTTTGACATTTGGCTCGATATTTTGCATGAACCTTTTATAGTGTCTACTCTGGTAGGTGAGTCGGTTGTTGCAAAAAGGGTGCATAGAAATTATCCTATAATATTGCCCTTTAGAGTGTCTTATGTTGAACTAGTAGAACATGATATGCTTGATTTTGATATAATATTGGGTATGGATTGGTTGCATGTTTGTTTTGCCTATATTGATTGTAGGACAAGGGTTGTGAATTTTAACTCTCTAAATGAATCCGTTGTTCAGTGGAAGGGAGAAATTCTATTCCTAGAGGTTGTAATCTCTTGTTTAAAAGCACTCAAAATGATATCTAAAGGTTTTCTAGGAAACATAAGGTGCATGGGAGAAACTATCCTACTCATTAGCTTGAGTTAGAGGCCATGGTATTTGCCTTGAAAATATGGAGGCATTACTTGTATGGTGTCCATGTTGATGTGTATACCGACTATAAGAGTATCCAATATGTGTTTACCGAAAAGGAGTTGATCTTCGACAAATAAGGTGGATAGAATTGTTCAAATATTATGGCATAAGTGTCCTCTATCACCCCGACAAGGCCAATGTGGTTGTGGATGCTCGAAGTCGTATGACTATGGGTAGTGTCTCACATAGATAAAGCCAAGAAAGAACTATTTAGGGATGTTCATAGGCTGGCTAGGTTGAGTGTGAGGTTGGAATATTCTACGAATGGTGGATTTATGATCTATCATAACTCTAAGCCAATGTTGGTAGTTGAAGTAAAATTCAAAGCACACCTTGATAAATCATTGATGGAGTTGAAGGAATCAGTCCTTGGCAACCTTAATAAGCCATTCTCCTTAGGGGGGATGGTGTTTTGAGGTACCAAGAAAGATTGTGTGTTCCCAAGGTAGATTAGTTGAGGAACTTGATCCTTGAGGAAGACCATGGGTCCCGCTACTCCATTCATCAAGGTTCGACAAAAATGTACCATGACCTCAGGGAAGTATTTTGGTGGGAAGGTTTGAAGAATGATATAGCAGAGTTTGTTGCTAAGTGTCCAAATTGCCAACAAGTGAAAGCCGAACATCCAAATTCGGGTGGCTTACTACAAGCAATCAAAGTTCGTACTTGGAAGTGGAAGACATCAATATGGATTTTGTTGTGAGTTTACCTTGTACTCAAAGGTAATATGACTCTATATGGGTAGTTGTGGATAGGTTGACCAAGTCCGCTCACTTTATTCATGTCAAGTCTACTTATTTTGTTGAAGATTATGCTAGGATATTCATATATAAGATTGTGTGTCGCCATGGTATTCCGTTATCCATCATATTGAATCGGGGTGCACAATTCACATCTAGGTTTTTGAGGTCATTCTAAGAAGGGTTGGGTACTAAGGTGAAGTTAACTACCGCTTCTCAACCCCAAACGGATGGTCAAGCGGAGCGTACTATTCAAACCCTATGTTTAGAGCTTGTATTATTAATTTCAAGGGAAATTTGGATAAGCATTTGCCTTTGGTGGAGTTTGCTTATAATAATAGTTTTCATTCATCCATCTTCATGGCTCCCTATGAATCCTAGTACGGTAGAAGGTGTAAGTCTCCTATTGGATGATTTGAAGTAGGTGATCTTTCGATTCTTGTTCCCGATTTGATTTATAAGACTTTCAAGAAATTTCATATCATAAGGAACCGGTGGCAAACAACCTATTGTCGTCAAAATTCTTATGCCGATCATAGGAGAAGAGATTTTGAGTTCGAAGAAGGTGATAAGGTGTATTTGAAAATTTCACCTATGAAAGGGGTTGTTAGATTTGGCAAGGAAGTAAACTTGAGTCCTCGTTATGTGGATCCATATGAAATCTTGCAAAGGGTTGGTAAGGTTGTCTATGAATTGAAACATCCTAGTTAATTGGCTTTGGTTCATCCAGTTTTCCATGTTTTCATGCTTAAGAAGTGTATTGGTGATTCCGAGTCTATCCTTCTTATTGAGGGTCTTGGTGTGGAGGATAACCTCTCTTATGAGGAAGTTTCGGTTCAAATTCATGATAGGCAAGTCAAGAAGTTAAGGAATGAAGAGTTGGCTTCTATAAAGGTGTTATGGAAGAATCACCTACTTGAGGGCGCAACATGGGAGGCCGAGGCCGACATGAAGTCTCGTTACCCTCATCTATTTGATAAGTAAGGTTAGTAGTTCTTACTAATAATGAAATTAATGACAAAAAAATTGAGGTTGCTTTGTTTTCTGTAAAATTTTGCAAAAAGTTAATTTTTTATATTGTTACAGTAAATCATTGTGAAATTGTACATTGGACTTGAAATTTTGCTCTTTGGCTTTTTTGAGTTATGTCGTGCATTTTGATATGATGAGTGTTTATGGAATAATGTGTAGTCTTTTGATAAGTTGAACTTTGATATAATTGACTCATAAATGCTATGTTGAGCTCTTGTTGTTGTGAGAGGATATTTATCATAATGTAATGTTGAGCCTTATGTGTGGTAATTGAGGTTTGGAATTTCCTTGTATAAGTAATATGATTCACGCGATGTATTCTTGTTGGTTGCGCTGCTAGTCTTGAGTCTATTCCTTCCTTTAAAGATTTTTAGTGTCATTCGGGGACTAATGTAATATTTCAAAAATCCAAGACGTGTTCTAGAGCCTAACATAAGTGTCATAAGGTCTAGACACTGTCTTAAGGTCTATTCTTATGAATATAGGTCATTAAGGAGTCTAGGAACAAAAATATCCAAGAACGTCCATGACGTCCGTAAAGTAGTTCAAGGAGGTACTATCGTGCTTTATCCTATTTCACTAGCTTTTAGGAGTCGAAAAATGATGAAAATAGGTTGAAGGGTTTATAACATGTGTTTAAGTATATTCATGGTCAAAACGTACGGGTACGACTCCCCAAGGACCAAACAAGGTCCCTTGAGGAGGACCCTTGCAAGGGGACTCAAACACTGCCTGGGTAGTGTGTACACACGAAAGGGCATTGACGGGGTGTGTGTTTATAGAAGGGGCATCCATGCCAACCTTAGACCAACACTTATAAAATTTGTGGGAGTACCTTACCTGCAAAGTCTCTGACCAAGTCCACAAGTGCGCAACACGGAGGAGGGACCAGTCGTTGACTCACAAACGGACCGTCGATGGGTTCTAATCTGTGAGGATCCAATTATCCTGCACATTTTGACTTAGTCTAAAGCAAATAATTCAGGGTTTTTTTGGTTAGTAAGAGATTAAGTGAAGTCGAATTAAATTAATTAACCCCCCATATAAAGACCCCAACCCCATTAGTCTAATTACAACTCTCAAAACAAAACTCTCTACCTTCTCTCTTCTTTCTCTCACTATTGGAAGACACCATTGAACACAAGCTAGGGGTTCGATTTGGGGGCTATAAAGGGACGACTTTACCATCAATTCTTTATCAAACATTGAGGTATGGGATCTAAATCACCTTTTAGACCTTTTTCCTCGAAGGGTTCCTTCAATGTATTTTCAAAAGTTGGGTTTTCATGTGGGTCTTTCTCAATCTCAAGAAATATGTTATGAATTGAATTGCTTATGATTTCTTTTGGATATTATGAATATATTATCATATATATTCTAAACTAATTATGATGTATATTGATGGTTTGGTCTAGTTTGTAGAAGATGACTCTTAACCCTTAGCACTAGGTTTAATCTTGATATGAATTAGGTTGTATTTTATTCAACTGACTTGGTTATTGGTTGAATTACTACTAGATGACATTTTTACACTAATCATGAACAAAATTAGGGTGATTGGTAGTATTTCATGCTATTTTCTTCAGAAGGTGATCTAGTTTATAAAGTGTGTTGTGAATTGACCTAAATCTCTTGTCTTAATCTATGATCTAGTATTGAATTGTGATATAGTGATTCTTCTAACCTTGTTATCATATTGATTATTGACTTATGATGATATATACCCAACTTTGGTTGAATTGAGGGTTTATGGTAAGACCTTGATGATGAAATATGAAGGAGACTTGGTAAGTTTTATGATCTCTATCCTTTTCTTCAAATTGTGGTTAATTGATTAAGTCATGAAGTTGTATTGGAGTATTCCTTCTATAAGTATTGATAGGATGTTATGATTTTGAATTAAAATGTCTTGATTTTGATTGTGAGGTGTTGTCTTAAGTTGTAAATGTTATAAGGAGGGTGAATGATTTGCCAATGTGTCTTATCATGATATGAAGATGTTAATGTGCTAACCTCACTTATGTGAACTGTAATGAAAGGATTTATACAAATAAAATTCTTATTAAGCTATTGATGATGATGATTATACAAGGGGTAGAACCTACGACCTAAATTAAGTTATGATTGATAATAAAGGCTTAATGACATTTCAAAAAGGGACTCTAGCTTAGCATAGAGTGAACTAGAGTGAGGAGTGTACCTTTCTACATAGGGAAGGTAGGATCACTAATGTACTCTTGAAATTGGAGACTACAATGCATGTAGCATAAAGAGGGTCCCAACTATATCTCCTAGTTCTTGAACTATGTCGCTCCCATAAGAATACTAGCTAGTGGATACATGTAGTTGCTATGTTTCATGTTTTAGTATTACCTTGGCTAGTAGTCCGCCTTCCTTCGGTGTAGGGTTTAATCACACCAGATTCCACACTAGCTCATGTAATCTATGTCGGTTAGGGTAAGATGTTCACAAAAGGTAAAATAAACTAAAGGATTGAAATCTAACTAAGATATTCTAAAGGGTCTAGCTTAGTCTAGGTAGAGGTATGGGACTCTACCTAATCATTGCACTAGTTAGCCTTAATGGGAGACATAGGAGGATGTTCTTACGTATGATCATGCTTATACTGCTATATAACATGTATATGATGAACTTGCACTTTGTTGATACTATTTGTTGGTTAGTTCGTTTATGAATATGTGCTGGTTTATATTGTTAAAGTAAGATGATATGTACACCTAAATGTCATGTTAAGTGAAGTAGGATGTTAGTCATGATTCTTATTGGGTTACTTGATTGAGTAAGGTTATAGATTTTTACTTGGTCATTGAACTTGTTTACTTGATAGGGGTTCATGTATATTTGTCTTGCTTTGGTTATGTTAAAATGTACTCTTATTCATGCTTATTTTTAATATGACTTGATGACTGAGTTACTCGAATACGTATCTAATTACATGATATGCTTGGTTGACTTCACTAGACTTGATGATGTTGGTTTTCTAATGTACATGCTTATGACTTAGTCAACATGTCTTATGGATTGGTATGGTCCTGTCAAATATGCGTAAGTGTTTTCAAAGAAAATTTCATATCTTTATGAAATGTCATTTTTCCTAGCATGTTTTGGAAGTATGTGTGCATATGGTCCCATACTTAGTACAAGTGGCATAATAACCCCATGTATTCCTTTTATTCAACATTTTAGGTTCTGGTCGTTGAAGTGATTTGAAGACGTCTTGAAGAAGGCTTGGATCTCTCATTTATCCAAGTAGGGTAGGTCCTCATTTTCCGAGGGCGATGAAACTGTCTAGTTTATGGAGTTTGCTTTTAGTTAAAGACTTCTATGGTTTTTTCAATTGATTTAGTATGAAAAATTGTATAGCCCCTTTGAGCATTTTTACTTGATGTATGGGTTATGCCCAAGTTCTTTCAATCTTATTAGTTGGTTATGAGATGAGACGACTATTATAACTATTATGTCTATTTTATACTTTATATGCTTATGTGCAATAAAAGTAGAAGACTAAGTAATCTTCCTATACGAAGGGTTTATGTATACTCGATATATATATGTTATGTGTATGTAGGGGTCTATGTAAACCTCCAATTAGAAAAGTTTTAAATTTTCCGCTAATTTTGACCTATGAATGTAATGATGTAAACTAAGAGGCTAGTCTTAGTCCTCAAATAGGCCGCCGCCGCCGCCAGTTAAGTCTAGCGGGTAAACTAGGATGTGACTTATACGACACATGAATAAGAACCACTACCTTTCCAGAGGTACAAAGGTATGAGTGGTGTGATCACTAAAATATAACTCCCACATTGGGGACTTATAAACCTATGAGGGCACGTAGTTCTTGGACTATTCAGGTATGTTGAACCTCAGTTAACTCAGTATTAAGCTACTCCCAATTGATAATGTAATCAACAATTTATGACTGAATTTCTGTAATACTTGATAGCTAAAATACTTACATGCTAACTAAGAACGAACCATTAATTAATGATAATGAAACATTCAAAAACTGAGGTATGTATGTATATATTTGAAGTAATTTACCTAGATCTAGAAAATAATAAGGGAATCAACATTCTGACTAAAGTCTAGGGACCTAATGGATTAATAGAACCTATTAGTAAAATCTCACATATCTAGTGATGATATTCGTGGAGTAATATTTTTATTTCAGAGCAGGAACGAATTGAAACTCCTTGCATTCTTGAACTAGGGCTTCTTGACTTTCTACTCTATTTTGCTCTAAGTTTGATGAATTTTTTTAATAATTGATTAGGTTAGGTTCTAATTAGTTCATTAGTCTAAAACTTACAAAAACTATGTAGTTTAGGGGCTAAACGATGTAGTTTAGTGGTCTAACACATAAAGAAAAGATAAAAAAAACTCTTGACTAAAAAACTACTTGAGAAACTTACAGACTGATAAACTTTTTGCCCTATCAGTCTGTTTATCGACTTCAGATGATGGATTTTGGGGGGTTGCATGTGTCTATCTATGGTACACGAGGATAGACCGTGGGTAACCCTACAGACCATGGGTGGCAACTATGGGTAGCTCATTCAACTTCTGGTTACGAACTTATTGACGGTCCGTAGATTGATCCACAATCCATCATGTATGTCCATTGGTCGTGTCAGAGGATGGGTTATGGGGTGGGGGACTTCGGGTCTCGACCTATGGATTGATCGATGATCTATGAACTGATCCATGTCCGTCATGTCAGTCCATTGATCGACTTCTTAGGATGGGTTATAGGGGTCTTGAGGGTCTCGACCTATGAACTGATCGACAATCCATAAATGGATCGATGATCAATCGGTCCAATCAATTTATCGAACAACTTTAGAGAATGGCTTCTCAGGCTGCTAGTGTCCATTCACGGACCACCATGACAAATCGTAGGTCACCCTACGATCCATGGGTGGAAACCATGGGTTGCACCATTAACGTTTTCAAATACGGGGCTTTAGATTATCTCGCTACTGAAACTTTCATCCTCGAATGAGGTCTAAGATAGTAAGATAGGGAGGGAAAGAGATACAAAACCTACCACGAATTATTAGAAACAAATTTCTAGCTAAACTAGGTTCTAAGGACATGCAATTACATGGAAATTGCAAGTGCAAACTGAAGGAACATCATACTAATATTGAATCAACACATACCTGACTGAAACTGGAGAGGAACAATTTGTTCAAGTTGGATTGGAATAGGAAGGAAAGAGATGAGGATACTTGGTCATCATGGCTTCATGTCCTCCCTCTACGGACTTACTATTCCAAAAAACCTTAACTGCAACTACTTCTTTGATTCTCAACTTTCGAATCTGATGATCAACAATATCAACTACATCTCTTCATAAGTGAGACTATACTTCATAGCTAGACTTTCTAAAGGTGCAATAGATAATGGATCACCCACACAGTTTTTCAACCAAAAATGTGAAAAATTGGATGCACTACGGCTAGTTCTGTTTGCAACTTTAAGAAAAAACCCAATCATCAACATGAAAATCTAAGTCCCTTCTCATCACATTTGCATAGGACTTCTAGAGACTCCGAGCTATCTTAAGTCTATCCCTAATGAGCTGAACCATCACATCATGAACCGAAATTGGCCCTATCAAGGCTACTTCTCCTATTTCAAACCAACAAACTTAAGATCCAACCTATGCATGTTTAATACTCAAAAGGGGCCATCTAAATGTTAGAATGGTAATAATGGTTATAAGAGAAGTCCATAAAAGAAAAGTGATCATCTGAAGAACCCTTGAAATCAATAACGCAAGCTCTTGACATGTCATCTTAGGTGTGAATGGTATGCTCTATCCGACCATTCGTTCATACATGAAATGTGCTAAGGTTAATTTGAGTTCCAAGACCTTTCTTAAATGACTTCCAACAATGAGATGCAAACAAGGGACCCCATCTGCGATGATAGGCAAAGGAATTCCATGCAATCTGGCTATCTTTTTTAAGTAAATTTTGGTGTAGTCCTGCACTGAATCTATAGTCTTGAAAGCCAAAAATCGCATAAACTTAGTAACTTTGTCAATAATCACCCAAATGGAGTCATGTAGTCTGCGGGTACGAGGTAAAGTTGTAATTAAGTACAAGTTGGTAACTTTCAAATTCCATGTGGGAATATTGATTCTTCGTTCATTCCTCTTGGTTTCTGATATTTTACCTTTACCTAGTGACAATTAGGGCACTTAGACACAAAATCTACTATTTCCTTTTACATTTCATTCCACCAAAAGACTTCCCAGAAATCATGGTACTTCTTACTGGAGCTTAGATGAATAGAATACTTGGAGTTATGGGCATCTGCAGGAATCTTCTGACTCAAGTCTCAACTCACGCATTTTAAGAACACATAAACGACCCAGATAGCAAAGCATGCCATCTCCCTCTTCATAGAAAACCTCAGCTCTCTGATGATGAATTGCACCCTTCATTTGAAGAAATATTGGATCACTAGCTTGCTTTTCCTTAATTTCTTATACCAATGAAGATTCTTCCCCATTCTGAACTATTACACCATGATATTCCCTTAAGGTGAACTTCCAAGAGAGTAAGCATGTGAACATGCTTTACTAGTTTTTTTCTTTCTTCCCCAATATGTAATACACTACCAATAGATATTATGCTCAGAGCATCTACTACTACATTGACCTTACCAATATGCTAATGCACACTATGAGGGAACCATCTTTTTTCTCTATGAATAACAATGGTGCACCCCATGGGGAAACACAGGGTCTGATGAAGCCTTATCTAGAAGGTCCTTAAACTGATCTTTCAATTCCTTAAGTTTAGATGGAGACATTATGTAAAGAGGAATGGTAATAGGCTGGGTATTTTTGAAGAGATCAATTCCAAAGTCGATTTCCCTTTTTGGAAAAACTCCGAGAAGATCTTCTGCAAACAATTTAGGAAACTCATTAACTACAGGAACAGACTCAAGATTTGGGGTTTCAGAGCTTGAATCCTTAACCTGAACTAGATGGTATATATAACCCTTAGAAAACAACATTCTTGGCTTTGGCCTTATGGTAAGAAACGATTCCATTCCAAAACTGGTGTTCGCTTGGAAATTGAAAAATGAACAATCTAAGTTCTATAATTGAATGAAGCATATCATGAATGTTACCAATCTATGCCTTGAATGACAACAAAGTCTACAATTTCTAACTTTACAAGTTCTGCTGAGGAGACTTTTTAGGTGACTTTGTCACGGTAATTTCTGTATACCCGTCAAGCTATAATTTGGTCACCTACTGGAGTACATATTGAGAAGGGTTCTGAGTGAGTTTCTAGACTCACACCGAATTTGACTTCTATATAGGGCTTTATAAAGGATAAAGTAACCATTTTTTTCCTTCCCTAAGTGTACCTTATGTGAGTAACATCCTTAAGCTAGTAGGATGCCAACAGAACCCCTTTTACTAGTCATTTCATCACTCAAGAGATTTTCTTGTTGATCTTATCAATGATGTTATGTGGGTCTTGACCAACTTGTGACCTTAAAAAATTAAATGGATCCATACTAAGAAGATCTCGAACCCTAGCTGACACTGGTCCACCATTTCTATTAGTAGGAACTAGAGACTATGATTGTTTTGGTTGATATTTCTCTGAGTAAGAAGTTGAATCACATTCCTAAACTGTGTTCGAAACCTCATGGTCTAAGACTAGAGGAAGTCCATTAGCATTGCGTGCATTAGAATTCATTGTGTAAGCTCTACGAGGAGTAATGATATTTAGCGCATACTGACAGATTAAAACGAGTAAATTGGATCATACCTCACGCGTGATAAAAGTAACAAAGAGAGAGACGTTTTCTGAAAATACTTCGTAGCCTCCCTCTAAGTTTGTCACACCCCGAAGCTACCCTTAGAACGCAAACATGAGACCTAGGATCACGAGTGACCCCAAGTACACCCTAATCTGGCATATCATAACCATACTAAATAAATTAAAGTAAGAAAATATTGTGTAGAATCTAAATCATAACGTAAACGGTAATTATGGGAAATATTCATGAACTATTTGAATATATAAATCTGACACTGTAATCACAAATAAAATATCAAACTGAAATGCGAAAATGAATCTAACTATGGTCAAATAACCCATAACTGACAAGAAGAGTTGGTACATGCTCAAGCTAAATCTATCAAAAATTTAAACTAATATTAAAGTGTAAACATGTTTATAGTCCTCGAAGTATGAGGAATCACCATTAAAGTTGCTGAAAAGGTTATGGGGAATTCATCTATGCGTGGTTTTGAAGCTGAGGACTTGAACCTACATCCTGAAAAGATGTAGCATAAAGTATGCATCAGTATTTGAAAGGTATTCAGCATGCATGATATAATAAAGCTGAACAATAAACATACTTGAACTAGAACATATATCTGAGCAATGATAAGACATAAGCATAATACTATACTAAGTATATAAAACTTGAATTAACTGAACGCGGTGACAAAATTTATAACATGATGAGACTGAAATCTAACTATAATTGATAACATGGTCAATGCAATAACATTTTTTCTGGACTTCGGGAGCTACTAATAACTGATATAAAACCACAAAAGCTAAATGTGGAGTCCGATGTATATACTCATCCGAGAGGACACAATATACCCTGTCAGAGGTAGAGATGCATGATTGGAGTAATCACTAAAATGTAATGCCCAAAGAGAGGACTTATAAACCTAGGGGTCACGTAGTTCTGGGACTATTCGAGTACGCTAAAATCTAATCTACTCAATATTAAGATACTCCTAATTGATTGTGTAATTAACAATTTATGAGTGAATTTCTGTAATATTGGATAGCTTAAATGCTGACAAGCTAACTAAAAACATGAATATAATAATAATGAAACATTTGAAAAGTGAGGCATGTATGTATATATCTGAAGTAATTGATCTAGCATGTGTAAATAATGAACCAAGAGAACCACATACCTATGGTTATAAATTAATGAAAGAATCTACACAAAATGATACTAAATTCATGATAATCTAATTTTGATCATTCTAAAAACTAAAACCCAACAACTTCTAACATACAAGAAATCCAGGTCTAGATAAAATTAAGGGAATCGAGATTCTTATTTAAATTTAGGGAGCTAACAGGGGTAAGGAACCCCCTAGTTGAATTCCACATGCTTGATGATTTTAGAAATCTTTCGATTTCGGTGCTAGATTTGATGAAAATTTGTTGCGTTTTTCAACAAGGTCTGCTTGACTTCCTCCTCTATTTTTATGTACGTTTGATGAATATTTTGTTATTAATTATTAGATTAGGTTATTATTTGTTTATAAGGCTAAAACTAACCATAAGAGAATATTTTAGAGGTTAAACAACGTAGTTTTGAGGTCCAACACATAAGGAAAAGACCAAATGACCCCTATCATAAAATTTGTTAAAGCCAATTATGGACTTATGGACAATTTGTGAACTAATCCATGATCCATCATGTCACTCAGTTTGATTGACTTTAGAGGATGGGTTATGTGGGCTGCAGGTGGTCATCCACTCACCACCAGGACAGACCGTGGGTCACCATATAGTCCATGGATGGCAACTGTAAGTTGCACCTGCAACTTCTAGTTACAAACAGATTGGCGGTCTATGGATTTATCCACAAACCATCCAGTCAATCTGTCGATCGTATCAGAGGATGGGTTTTGGGGGTCCTGTGGGTCTTAACATACGGAATGATCTATGATCCGTGAATGAATCTATGATCCGTGAATGGATCAATGATCCGTGAATGTATCTATGATCCGTGAATGGATCTATGATCCTTCCTCTCAGTTCGCCTATTGACTTCAGAGGATAGGTTATGGGCTCTTCAGGTTCTCGATCTACCGACCAATCGGTGATCCGTGGAAGAATCCATGATTTGTCCTCTTAGTTTTTCGATTGACTTATGGGGATGGTTTTAGGGTGCTGCAGGTGACCATCAACGAACCACCAGGACGGAACGTGGGTCAGCCAAAGTTCGTGGGTTGCACCTGCCACTTTTGGAAATCTTCTAGTTCAGTATGTTTTTGGATACAAGGTGTTACACGTATAAACTCATCTAAATATGTGAAAGTTTATAAAGAAGTAAGGATCCTTTGCAAAGATTTTAGAGGTTCTTCATCGTATAGATTATACTCATTACAATTATTTGGCAAAGGAAAAGAAATACAATTTAAAAAATTGTATTGTCCTAAAGAAATCCACAAAGATGAATATATATTTTCACAAACATTCACTAAAAACAACCACATAAAGTGAACATACCTTTGTATAAATCTTCAACTTGTCTCTATTATTTCATCTAATGAGGAGACAATAAGGTGTCGATTATTCCATTTATAAGTTGATTAGTGAGAAAAAAGTAAGATAACAAATAAGATGATTAATTATAAAGTTAACTTGTTCACAGAAGGATATCAAATGTTTTGTTTTTCATTTTTTTATTGTTTCATTGGTAATCAATTATTATAATAAGTGAAATAACATTCAATGTTGAATATATATATATATATATATATATATGCACATTCCCAAGCTAACCATCATAAAAGTTTTTCAAAATTTGAATTAAAAATATTTAATGGATTAAAACTTTATTATCTATGCTTAGATGCATAACTGGAATAATTTGTTATTTTAATGTCTAAATAAAATAACCTAACATTTTTATATGCCTTTGTGTGTGTCGTAATATATTTACATATTTCAGGCTGTTCCATTTTTTTGTGCTTTCTGTCACTCTTCTAAGAGCTTCAATTTTCAGTTCCCTTCCCTTTAGGTTTTGTCATACCCCAAGCCTACACCGTTGACACCCAATAACCATTGTTGTCCATTAGTGGGCCCTTGTCCTAACTTACTTAACTAAACGGAAGACTTAACTCAATATGAAGAGAGAAACATTCTCATAAAGATAATTAGTATAAATGTCTTGGAAAAAATTACACTTATGTCTTAATATATAATTTCTTAAATGCAAATAAAGAGAGACTCCAATTGGACTATTTGATAACTATTTGTCTATGAAGCCTCTATAATACTAAGATGGATGTTGGGACAAACCCACAACAAAAAAAGACTGAAAAAAGTAAATACGAGTCCTAAAGAATGCAAGGAGGCTCACTACTGACTCTGAGTGCTTGGCTGGATAAACGAGGCACTCGGGGATGCTGATCCTGGTTACCTGCTTGTGCATCAAGAGACGATGCAGGCCAATTGGCTCAGTACATTGAATGTACGAGTATGCGAGTTGGAATGCTAAACAACAAGTTATGCTTGAAAGGAATAACAAGAAACACTTACCTTGGTCTGCTCAACTCCTGAATTAACTTAACTTAATATTCATGATGTCTACATGGTTTTCATGGATATTTTAGTTAATGTCAACTCTCATACCCACATCGATGCTCAATACTACTCCCAAAATATAATTTAGCTCATGCTCTTAAAATTAACTTCCTTTCTTTGGGTTGAGATAATTGTTCAACACTTAGCTTTAAGAAGATCTTTTGGAGTCAATGTTTCCTTTTGTTGTTCAAATATCTTCTGGGAAACCTAAGTTTTCTCTTAACTTAAATATGAAAACATTTATTAACTGTCAGGGATTACTTATTTCCCTTATAAATTTTTAGAAATGAACTCAACTTTTTACTCTTTGCTTAACTTGAAAACTTGAGTCTAAATCAACCCTTAGGAAAATCATTACTTCCATTATATTTGTTTGGAGAAAAGAATTCAACTTGTTATTCTTTACTTTAACTTGAAACTTGAGTCTTAAAAAGAAGTTAAACATTTAGTAAAGACTCTTAAAAACCTTTAAGAATTTTTCTTTGACTTACTTCTTAACTTTAGACTTGACTCTTAACTTCTTTGACTTTGATCTTAACTTTCTTTGAATTGGATTATGGTATCAATGTTATGATTTGTGTTCTTTAATGATTTCTAGGTGTTCAGAAATCATTTGGAGTAATTACAATCATTGAAAGGTGTTACTTAGATGGACTTACCAAGTATGAACACTTACCAGTGAGGTATCCATTCACGTTTGTATCTTTTAAAAAGACTTTTCACATGCCTATAAAATTGGAACAACTATAACTAGTTATTAAGATAATGGCTGAAAGAAAACTTATCTCCTAACAATCACCTGATGTTTCAGATCCATTCAAAGCAAATCCTGAGATACGTACAACAATTTCCTTAGATGATGGAGATGGTTTATGTTAATTTCTACACAAAGATCTAACATATAATTCATATGACTACTGTTGTTGGTTTTACTTCTGCTTGAAAAAATCTGCACACTAAATAGAGCAAGCTGAGAGTTCCCCTCGAAAATATCTTGGTTGAACTAGACAAACATAGAAGGGAAACATAAATTGCTCAGAAGGGCATTTTACGGTAGTGTCATCATTTCAGATTTGACTACCAAAAGATGATTTTTTTTCAAGGCAATTTACTAACCGTTAGTTATGCTAAATGCAGGTATTTGTACAGAGGATTATGCATCTGTCTCTAAAGGTCATGCCCAATAGTTGAGCAGTCGGAGACTCATGCTGCCTTTCTTCTTCTATAATTCTTTAGCTCTAGCTACAAAATATATTTTGTCTTAAATTAATGCATCTCTGTTCAATTTTCTCAATCATTTCGTTTGAGAAAACAATCATGTGACTGATTGAAAAAAAATTGATAGATGAAATGTCACATCTCGAATCGCATTCCTCTGTTCTAACATTCCCCAATAGTTTTTACTATTTTTTGATATAGATATCTTATATCTTTCTGTGTAATTTAGATCTTTCTCAAATTTAGCTTGATGTGCTTTGGTGACACACATAAATCACCAGCTGTTATGAAATATCAACTTAAAGATTTAGCCCATAATTTTCTACAATTGAGTTTGTGCGTGATATGGGGTCCTTAATTATTTTGTTATGCTCTGTCCTTATTTCCATTCATTTGCTGAGAGTATATTAACTTAATTCTCTCATTAAGATCCTTTGTAGTGAGAACATCAAAACTACTAAACTATTTCACTAACTACAATATTCTCATATTAAAAGATTACTATGATAAAATGGGATGAAAAAACAAGTACAAAAAGGGGATTGCAAAGCCTAAATTGGGACCTTCATGAATACTCATACTCCAAATATTCCAATTTCATACTTAGGTATTTAGCTATTACAATTAGCTGAAAGAAAAATATAAAACAAAAGATTATCATAGAATGTTGTTTTTGGTCCTGAATTATTGGACCTTTTTCACAAGGCATGAACCCGAGAAAGCAATTTCAGCATTAAACATGAGATCTAGGATTCAAATAAAGCCCAATTTCATCACCATCACCCAATCCGCGATCCTTGAACAATTTGTTGCACCAAAGAGAAAAGTCACCACTGTTCAGCTTCCTTAACCAAACACTTTCACTTCAAACTTCTTCGGACATTCTCCTAAGTTACATTCCACACAATAACATACACCTTGCAACCGTTCTCCAAATTTTGACCATGTCGAAGTCTAGTATCGAATAATGTACCCAATTATTTGGATAAATGGAATCATCCGCATTCCTATATTAATCTCTATGTGGATGATCTTTTATTTATATGACATGAGTTTTCCAGATCTATTTTCGGTGCAGGGTATAAGTCTGTTATCGTCACAAGTTTTCAAGTGACCGAATGTGGAGTGTAGTTAACTACACAAGCTTCTTCTTCAGATTTTGATGGAAAGAAATCAAACAAGGTCGTCTTCATTCTAAGCAAAGGCCTCTAATCAAACATTGAAGAATGTGAGGAAGGATACAATTTTCAAGAAAATAAAACAGTGAAAATGAGAGAGGAGGCAGTAACATGTTATAAAGAAATAAATTAGGTTTTCTATTCCAACTTTTAGCGGGAGACAGAAAATTATTACTATTTTTAGGTGTAAACTTGTTTCTTAAGGAACTTTCACAGATGAGTTATAAAATAGGATAAATGTGTGATTTGATTTGGGATAATAATTCCAAGATTGTTATTAATATCCATCCACTTTGTAGAAATATTAGTATACTGAAATAACATAATGGGAAAATCAAAATATTTTGGTCCTAATTCTTGAGTTATTTACACAACTGTCAGCCAATCTTTTCTTAAAAATAGAAGTATAGAAAAGTAGGAAATTTGTAAAAATCCAGATATTTTACTCACAAGTACAAATGAAAAAATGCAAGCCTAATTCCTGAATCATGAACCATAGAAAATATTTTTAAAATGAACATTAATAAATAAGGATATCAGTATAGCCTAATTTTATCACCAACACCAAATTCTCTATCCTTGATCAATTTCAGGATGGATAGAGAATATTCATCATTAATCAACTTCCTAAAAGAAAATATTTTATCTTCATACTTCTTATTGTCATTCTTATCTATTATATTCCACTAGTAAACAAACATCCCATTCCCGTTCACTTAACTTCTTGCTAGCTCAGAATTTTTCATGGAAGAATATGCATATACACATAGAAAATGGAAACTACAACTTTCCAAAAGTGAGTTCTTCCTGGGTAATTTTTTTCCGATATTCCTCGTGGTATTCTAATCAAATATCAGGGGAGGGCTTATCTTTATTATCTCTTGAATCTTACCAGGGATTTGCTGTTAACTTTGCATTCTTCTTTTTAAGTATTTGATGAAATGAAACTAAAGAGAGTATACATTTGAATGTTATTATTTTGATAAACATCTATTTTATGCCATTTTTTCTTATTTATTACTCTAATTTAAGCAAATAAAGTACCTTTTAGATTTTTCATTATGTGAACTTTGTACAACATATAACTGTTGAGAAATTATTCTCACGGATAATATTATATTTGACTATAATGTCTGCTCATATATTTCTCTACCTCGTATATAACATAAGATTATCAGCTTGCTCAAAAGGGATCTTATTATTGTTTTCTAGAAGGCACATATTGACTTAACAACTGAAATAGTAAATAAAGAAACAAATATTGATGTTTGCCACTAGATACACTTATATTACACAAGAAATTAAAAAAACAATAACTAGGACAAATCAAAGGTGAAGGATTTTTGTGATGTCTACACTAGTTCGATTTCCTCAAACGGAGTGGGATGTGTTCTCTAGTGCTTTACAAGACCTCTTCATTCCTTGGAGTGCGAGGGAGGAGAGTCGTTTGAGATTTGAGAGCTTGGTTCAGGGAAGTTTGTCTGTGACCAAGTATGAAGTATGTTTCCGTGAGCTCTCTAGGCATGCTATGACAATTGTTCAGTATGAGGCAGAGAGTCACCAATTCGTGAGAGGGTTAACTTTCTCTATTAGATATGTGTTCAAGGCATCTAGAGAAGTGTATTGCTTCTAGTCCATTGTGAGCACGTCCAAGGAGGTGAAGTTGATGGTCTAAGAGGAGTTTGGGGAGTCCAAGATGGCCCGGTCTTTTGGTCACTATTTTTGGTGCCTCATATGAAGGTAGATGTTCTCATAGAGATGAAACACCTCGGATATAAAAAAAGGTTTAAATTTTTATTTTTTTCACAACTTAGTTTACCGTAGGTGGGATGAAGGTCTAAAGGTGGTTAATGAGTGAACAATATGGAATCAAGAGATTTATTTCGATAGATTTGGTGTCCTAAAATGTTTATTTTGTGAAAAAATTATGTAAAACCCATAATTTCCAGGTGTTTGGATTGAGGAACAATGGACACTTATGTGCAAAAAGGAACGAGGAAGCTAAAAGAACAAAGAAAACAAGGCATTGTGATAGCCTAATCCATCGAGTCACCATGTGGCTCTTGTCTCGCCTAAAATTCTAGTATGCCAAGCCTGAAAGTGAAAATCAAGTTAGCGTGAGAAAGGAGTGGTCGACGTGTCGCCAAGTGGTTCCGCTATAAAGTATGGGATCACCCAAAGTTACAGAACTTGCAGATGTTGAAGGCCAAAGCTAAAATACAATATAACTGGCCAAAGGGCAGATCATCGAGTTGATCGGTGATCCTGGCTTATTGCATTAAATGATCCTTCACAATATATTTTTGGCGACTATAAATACATTTCCAAACATTTTGTTTAGTATCTATGTTTTTAGAAATGAAATATTATTCTGAACATTCATTAGAGTAATTTCTATGTTTTGAGACAACTTATTCTTAGCTTTGAAAAATTGAAGTTTTCCATTTTTGAGAAATTGGAAGTGGGTCCTTTAGATTCTTCACTTAGGACCTTTGTAAAAGATGAAATTAATCATACCAAGTTGATGGAAATAAAACTTGATAAACGATTTATATCTTTTTATAAATTTCTTAAATTGAGTCAAGGGAGGTTATTTGATAAACTAGTGGTTCTATGTCACTTCTTTAGAGTTAGTGTTGTTGCTTGATCATTTTTAAAATTCATTTTGTTATTTAAAATGTTCTTCAATTCGAGGGAGTTTCCTAAAAGAAAATCACTTGCTCAATTTTTAATTGTTAGCTGAAAAAGGATAGTGTTGTGCTTATATTGATTGTCTTTTGTGGTTTTGATTTTGTTTGTCTTGAGGAGAAGCTATTTTGTTATGTTGGGGGTGTTAAAGAGTCGGGGATTTTGAGTCACTTCTATCTTTTTAATATGATTTTGGTGCAATTAAGTAGAAAAGGAGGCTAATTATCTAATAATTTATGTTTGTTAAGGAAATTTGTGATTGGAGGGAGTTTGAGAGATTAATAGAATATAGGAGAAAAGAGTAGAAAAAGAATATAAGATAGGCGAAATATACTACCGAATATGGTGGTCAAGACAAGAACAAAGGTTTCTTAAGCGACCACATAGGGCTTTATTCAATGAAGAGGTCATGGCAGTCCAGGGTCGCCTTAGCGACCACTTTGGTCTCTTTAGTGAGGGCAAACAAATAGGTGGAGATTGATCTAGAGAAGGTAAATTTTGATTTCATAAATGTAAAATCGCGTAAAAAAACATATCAAAATCAGTTTTCTAAAAAAAACTGCAGGTGCAACTAACATGGCCATCGACGGACCGTAGCCTGACCCACGGTCTGTCCTACACAACCGTCGATGGGATCATAGACTCCCAAAAACTCAGCCGGGGAAATTGGCTTAGTCTTGATCGATGGATGGACCTACGGTCCGTACGTCAGACGACGGTCCGTAGTCCGTGATCATCATCTCGACCCTCTTCACCCACTCTCTGACAAGAGCCACGGATGACCAGCACGGTATGTAAGAGGACCCATGGTCCGTAGGTCTGACCATAGTTGGGAATTAGCAGACAGTTAAGGGGGAAATGCAGTTGGGTCAACTTCAAATGGCAATAACTCTTACAACAAAATTAATTAGGTGTCCCATGACCTACCCACAGATAGATAATTTAATTATCTTTCCATAGCCACCAACCTTACTAAAATCCGATTTTTGGGTAAATGATTATGCCCATTTTAATAAAGGCTTGTAGATCAGGCCCAACCTACAGACCAAACGACGGACCATTGACAGAACGACGGACCTCTGTCCAGGTCGTTGTTTGGTCCGACAGCAACTTGCACAGGGGTCTTTTGGTATTTTTCACTTCGTTTAAACCCTAAGATACGTCATTTTGACCCTATCATCAGATTTTAGTGAGTTTAAGTCTAAAAACATAATTAAAATTTACCCTAAGTCAAATCATTAATCGAAACATAGAAAATTAAAAGCAAGAAAGAAGAAAAAGGTCAAGAACCCTAGTTCAAGAACCTAGCAAGGCTCCAGCAGTTCCATCCCCGAAATCTAAGTGTTTCTCCGTGAATTTCATCACCAGGTATGTGGGATATCAATAGTGGGTTCCTTTCACCCATTGGGTCCATTGTTTTCCTTCAATTCTTAAATCTCTTATCATGATTAAACCTAGGTTTTCCAGAACTTCATGAATTTATTATTTATATGTTCCAAATCAAATTATCATGTTATTACTCAGAATATTGCATGAATTTCAGAACCCTAGTTTTGTAATTCTTTAGTTCTTCAATTACACATGCTAGTTCAGATATTTCGTTATTCAATTATACATGCTTCAATTTTTAATGCATAATTATCATATTAAATGTTGCATTCTCAGTTTTGAGCTATCATGTTTTGAACTTTGTGCTCTGAGATAAAGTTTTCATGCCACGAGTCTATACCCTTTGCGTGGCTAGCACTGAAATACTATTGCTAGCCTCGAGCAGACCCTTAACCTGGCTTACTTAACTTAGCAAAAGAAAATATGCATATTTAAAAGGATTAAGCATTGTTTGGATCTAAATAACTACATAATCTGAGAATGTTCAGAGATTAAGCATTAAACATGGCCAAAACTGGCAACCTAAGTCTCTAACAAAATAAATGAAAATGAAAAGATTCAAAGGACTAATATTTGACTGTCTATGAAACTTCTAAACAACAAAGATGGATGATGTCACATACCCCACAACATCCTAACAGCTAAAATAAAAAGCAAAATAAAAGAGTCTTCTGGAATGAAAAAAGTCTCACCAATAGACTTTGAAAGCTCAAGTTGGATCAACAGGGCGCTGAATGTTGATCCTTGTTACCTGCGTCTGCATCATATATGATGTAGGCCAATTAACATTAGTACATTTAATGTAAGAGTATGAGAGTTTGAATGCGAACAAACATAGTCTTGAAAGAGAATTTCAACTAAACAGTTACATGGCTCTTCTCAACTCATGAATACTTCACTAAACTCATTTCATTGTAAAACAGTTTAAAACAAATGTAATCTTAAGAAAAGCTTATATAAAGACATGATATCTACTCTGTGTATAAAAGAGATACGACATAAATATGAATATATGTAAAAATACAATAAACTGATCTAAATAAAACTACAATAACATATGTTGGAGTTTCTCTTACCGACTACCATCACTATGAGATTAAGTGATGGTACAACATTTTACCTCACATTGCCAAGGAAGGACCATCCTACACCTTGTCATCGGTATAGGACCTGAACTCACTAAGTGGATCCACTAGTCTATCCTAAAAAGAACAAAGGAATCATCTAAAAAGTATGATTCTTTCTCTGCCCATGATGGCTACATAGTTTATGGGAGCTTGAGTAAATATGAACTCACCTCCCATATCGGTGCTCAATATTACTCCCAAAATATACTTAGTTCTTATGTGCTTAAAACAACTTATTATATGATTTGAGATAATTGCTCCAACATAGCATAAAATCTCTCTTGGAAATCATGGTTTTCTCTTTAATGAAAAAAAAACTAGCTAAATGTAACGACCTGTTCAGTCGTTTTAGAGTTGCAGAACAAATTCTGGAAAAACTGGCTGAAACCACGGAGCCAACGACGGACCGTCGCAGGCTCGACGGACCGTCGTGGGTGTTCCGTCCCATGACACTTAGAATTCTTAATTTGGGTACTGAAAATCGACTCTCTGAACTTCGTAACGAAATGGCAGAACGGACCGTCACATCCACGACGGACGGTCGTGAGTTTCCGTTGCAAAACACTTCAACTTTTGAGAATTTGGTACAAGAAACGAGTCTCTGACCGTCAGGACGGAGGGAAGGACGGACCGTCACTGGTGTGACGGGCCGTCACAGCCCACCTGGGATCTGGGAGGTCACGACGACCTGTGTGACGGACCGTCGCACCCACGACGGCCCGTCACAGGCTGCACAATCCCAGGCAGTTTAGGATTTCTCCCCACGTTTTAAGGGTCGTTTTTGACTATTATTTCCTTAATTATAAAGATTGTGGGTTTATATTAATAAGTCTAATTACTTAGGGGTTAAAAGAGGTAACCTTAAGTTAATTAGGGGGTTTTATTGTCCTCTTTTATTCTTAATTATACAATAATTAGGGTAAAGGAAAGAGGGTTTGAATAAAACAAAGAGAAAGAACAAGAGAGAAAAGGGAGAAACGAATTGAGAGAGTATTGATCGATCGAAGAGGGAAGAGGAATAACAAAGCTTGGGAGATTTCTTGTTGATTCCAATTCTTCGGTGGAGGTAGGTTATGGTTTTCATGCTACTTGTAGTAAACTCTTAATAGTGAATGCTATGTGTTGATAGTATTGTAAACCCTACTATGTGCTTAATTGTAAGCTTGCATGAATATGATATATATATATATGTAATTATATGAGCATGATGAAGTTTGAATCTCAAATCTTGAAAGAACCCTAATTCACTTGTTAATGATGATGCCTTAGTATAAAAGAAGGCTTGATATATTATATAATGAGATTGATGATGCCTTAGTATGAAAGAAGGCTTGATGAATTAGGGATCGGGTGCCACGTTAGGTACCAGGATAGAATGAATATGAGGATCGGGTGCCACGTTCGGTACCAGGATAGAATGAATATGAGGATCGGGTGCCACGCGTTCGGTACCAGGATAGAATGAATATGAGGATCGGGTGCCACGTTCGGTACCAGGATAGAATGAATATGAGGATCGGAGTGTCACGTTCCGACACCAGGATAGAATATGGATCGGGGGCCACGTTCCGGTACCAGGATAGTAAATGAGGATCGGAGTGCCACGTTCCGGCACCAGGATAGAAATAGAGGAGCGGAGTGTCACGTACCGACACAAGAGGAAGAAAGATAATGAATCTTGAAAGATAATGAATATACTCAATCTAATGAACTTAATTCCCAAATGAGTATGGTATTGAGGCTTGAGTCCTCATGTGTGAACTCGGTTGTCGTTATTGATGAATTTATGTTGTTATTGCTACATGTTGAGTATTGTAGTTGATTTACATTATTATTGATACATACTGTTCCCTATTTTTGAGTTGGCCGATGATATCTACTCAGTACTTGTGGTTGTACTGACCCCCTACTTTCATGTTTTCTTCTTTGTTATTTGTGTAATGCAAAGAACGCTCCGTCAACTTCAACTCAACAAAGAGATCTAGCCAGTCTTCACTACCTTCGAAATTCAGGGTGAGCTAATGCGTCTAGCTTGACTGGGTCTTCTTCTTCAAGTCTTGATGCCTTGAACTTCCGGCATGGACTAGCTAGTATTTGTTTTAGCTTCTTAGACAGTTTTAGTTTAGAAATTTGAGATAGATGTTCTTGTGATGATGACTTCCAGATTTTGGGGATATTAATAATAGTTTGAATTGTTTTATTAATGAGTTTAAGTCTTCCGCATTTCTTTTGTTGATATTGTATTAAAATGTTAAGGTTTATATGGGTTGGTTCGCTCACATAGGAGGGTAAATGTGGGTGCCAGTCGCGGCCCCGTTTTGGGTCGTGACAAACTTGGTATCAGAGCATTAGGTTCGTTGGTCTCATCACACAAGAACAGGTCTAGTAGAGTCTTAAGGAACGGTAGGGGGACGCCTTTACTTTTCCTTGAGAGGCTATAAGACTTTAGGAAAAATTTCACTCTTTCATTCTTTCTTTCGTGCTACTACTTGAGTCCAATTGGTATCTAGGCGATACGAATTGGTATCTGACCATCTTCACTCTATTTCGCAGATGGTTAGAACTAGAGCCACGACCGCGCCAACAACAACACCGGCAAGACAAGAAACAACTGAGCCAGCCACTGGGGCTGTGGCTCGAGGGAGAATAGCGGCAAGGGGCCGTGGTAGAGGTCGTGGGAGGACGTCCTCTAGAGGAAGAGGACGAGCACCTAGCCCATCTGATACTAGGGCGGTGACTCCTCCACCGACTGAAGAGGTGATAAGAGAGGGTGAGGAAGGGGAGAATGAACAAGCGCAACATGAGGAATTGCCACCCCAACCTACCCCAGAGATGATCAATCAGGTTCTCGCTTATCTTAGTGGGTTATCTGATCACGGTCAGGCACCTCCAGTGTTTTCTGCACCAACACCTCCGGTTTTAGAGATACGACATGCGGCTACTATGGCTCCCCGCATGGATGCCTCATTGGAGATAGGCACATTTCCACGTCTAACTACTGGACCGGTAATGACAAACGATCAACACGAACTCTTCAGTAAGTTCTTGAAATTGAAACCTCCAGTCTTCAAGGGTGCAGAATCTGAAGATGCTTATGATTTTCTGGTTGATTGTCATGAGCTACTACACAAGATGGGGATAGTAGAACGGTTTGGCGTTGAGTTCGTAAGCTATCGCTTCAAGCGGAACGCCAAAATGTGGTGGCGATCACATGTCGAGTGTCAACCGACAGAGGCCACACCCATGACTTGGGCATCCTTCTCTACTCTGTTTATGGAGAAGTATATCCCAAGGACTTTGAGAGATAGAAAAAGGGATGAGTTCTTGAGTCTCGAGCAAGGTAGGATGACGGTTAACGATATGAGGCTAAGTTTCGTGCTTTATCAAGGTATGCCACTCAACTCTGTTTCAGTCCACAAGAACGGATCCGCCGTTTTGTGAAGGGGTTGAGATCAGAGTTGCGGATTTCGGCCTTACAGGTAGCGGCAGCGGCAAAATCTTTCCAAGAGGTGGTAGACTTTGTGATAGAAGTGGAAGGAGTGAAGCCAGATGACTTCACCACAACTTCGACATCAAATAGGTTTCGAAGGGGAGGTGAGTTTAATGGTTCTTATTCTAGAGGATAGAACTCCGGAGGTCACTCCAATCGACCAATACAGTCTTCACTACAGACTGTAGTTGGGGGTCCACCTCAGAACGGTCAACACTTCTCTGAGAGGCCGATGCGTGAACCCAGAGAATGTTATGGGTGTGGAGAGATTGGACACATTAAGAGGTATTGTCCAAACCAGAGTTACAGAACCCCACTGGCTAGAGGTAGGGGTGGTCATGGTAGAGGCCGTTTTTCTGGAGGACGTGGTGGTCGAGGTAATGGTGGTCACCAAAACGGCCGAGGAGATGGGCAAACTGGAGCCACTACTACGCAACATGGTAGG
This sequence comes from Solanum arcanum, assembly GCA_027789145.1. Taxonomy (NCBI): domain Eukaryota; kingdom Viridiplantae; phylum Streptophyta; class Magnoliopsida; order Solanales; family Solanaceae; genus Solanum; species Solanum arcanum. Next base: position 52,531,534 of record CM050937.1, read on the forward strand.
GGCAATGGACAGACGGGTGATAGGGCCCATTGTTACGCTTTCCCTGGGAGATCTGAAGCGGAGGCGTCCGATGCTGTCATCACAGGTAACCTTTTAGTTTGTGATTGCATGGCTTCCGTGTTGTTTGATCCTGGATCCACGTTTTCTTATGTATCTTCCTCATTTGCTAATGGTCTAAATCTACATTGTGAATTACTTGATATGCCTATTCGTGTTTCTACTCCGGTGGGTGAGTCCGTGGTAGTTGAAAAAGTGTATAGGTCTTGTTTGGTGAATTTTGTGGGGAGCAACACTTATGTAGATTTGGTTATCTTAGAAATGAGTGATTTTGATGTAATTCTGGGTATGACTTGGCTTTCGCCGCAATTTGCGATCTTGGATTGTAATGCTAAGACGGTGACATTAGCCAAGCCTGGGACAGATCCGTTAGTGTGGGAGGGCGACTACACTTCCAATCCGGTTCGTATTGTGTCCTTTCTTTGTGCTCGGAAGATGGTTAGTAAGGGTTGTTTGGCTTTCTTAGCACATCTTAGGGATGACACTACTCAAGTACCCTCAATGGAATCGGTTTCGGTAGTTCGAGAAATTTTGGATGTGTTCCCTACAGATCTTCCTGGTATGCCACCGGATAGGGAGATTGACTTCTGCATTGATCTGGAAGCGGGTACTCGCCCCATTTCTATACCCCCTTATAGAATGGCTCCCGCGGAGTTAAGAGAGTTAAAGGCACAACTTCAAGAGTTGTTAAACAAAGGCTTCATTAGACCAAGTGCATCTCCTTGGGGTGCTCCGGTTTTGTTTGTAAAGAAGAAGGATAGGAGTTTTCGGATGTGCATAGACTACCGGCAGTTGAACAAGGTAACTATCAAGAACAAGTATCCTCTTCCTCGAATTGATGACTTGTTCGATCAGTTACAAGGTGCTTGTGTCTTCTCTAAGATTGACTTGAGATCCGGTTATCATCAATTGAAAATACGGGCAACGGATGTACCAAAGACTGCTTTTCGAACTAGGTATGGACATTATGAATTTGTGGTGATGTCCTTTGGTCTTACGAATGCCCCTGCTGCGTTCATGAGTTTGATGAATGGGATTTTTAAGCCATATTTGGATCTCTTCGTGATTGTATTTATTGATGATATATTGGTATACTCAAAGAGCAAGAAGGAACATGAAGAGCATTTGAGAACGGTATTGGAAACGTTGAGGGAGAAAAAGCTTTATGCCAAGTTCTCTAAGTGTGAATTTTGGCTAGATGCAGTGTCCTTCTTGGGGCACGTAGTTTCTAAGGATGGAGTGATGGTAGATCCATCTAAGATTGAGACAGTGAAGAATTGGGTAAGACCCACTAATGTGTCAGAAATAAGAAGCTTTGTTGGGTTAGCTAGCTACTACCGCCGCTTTGTCAAAGGATTCTCTTCTATTGCTTCCCAATTGACGAACTTGACTAAGCAAAATGTTCCATTTGTATGGTCGGATGAGTGTGAGGAAAGCTTTCAGAAGCTTAAGACTTTGTTGACTACCACACCTATCCTCACCTTACCGGTAGAGGGTAAAGACTTCATTGTTTACTGTGATGCATCCTATTCTGGGTTGGGTGCAGTGTTAATGCAAGAGAAAAGTGTGATTGCTTATGCTTCAAGGCAATTAAAGGTGCATGAACGTAACTATCCAACTCATGACTTGGAATTGGCCGCGGTAGTGTTTGCATTAAAGCAATGGAGGCACTACTTATATGGAGTTAAGTGTGAAGTCTATACGGATCATCGTAGCCTACAGTATGTCTTTACTCAGAAAGACTTGAATTTAAGACAGAGGAGATGGATGGAGTTACTAAAGGACTACGATATCACTATCTTGTATCATCCGGGAAAAGCGAATGTTGTAGCGGATGCTTTAAGTAGAAAGGCGGGAAGCATGGGAAGTCTAGCTCATTTGCAAGCTTCTAGACGCCCATTGGCTAGAGAGGTCCAGACTCTAGCTAATGACTTGATGAGGTTAGAAGTAAATGAGAAGGGAGGATTGTTGGCTAGTGTGGAGTCAAGATCTTCTTTTCTTGACAAGATTAAGGGAAAACAGTTTGATGATGAGAAACTAAGAAGAATCCAAGATAAGGTATTGCGAGGAGAGGCTAAGGAAGCACAAATCGATGAGGAAGGTGTTTTGAGAATCAAGGGAAGGGTATGTGTACCCCGAGTTGATGATTTGATCAACACTATTCTGACAGAGGCTCATAGTTCACGGTATTCTATACATCCGGGTGCGACCAAGATGTACCGTGACCTAAAGCAACACTTTTGGTGGAGTAGAATGAAGCGTGATATTGTTGAATTTATTGCAAAGTGTCCAAACTGTCAACAAGTAAAATATGAACACCAAAGGCCCGGAGGAACACTTCAGAGAATGCCCATTCCTGAATGGAAGTGGGAGAGAATCGCAATGGACTTTGTGGTTGGTCTTCCAAAGACAATGGGTAAGTATGACTCCATTTGGGTGATTGTTGATAGGTTGACTAAGTCTGCTCATTTTATACCGGTCAAGGTGACTTACAATGCAGAGAAGTTAGCCAAGATCTATATCTCAGAAATTGTTCGATTGCATGGGGTTCCATTATCCATCATATCAGATAGAGGTACGCAGTTTACTTCTAAGTTTTGGAAAACATTGCATGCGGAATTAGGTACTAGGTTGGACCTTAGTACTGCATTCCATCCTCAGACCCATGGTCAGGCTGAACGAACGATGCACGTGTTGGAGGATATGCTTTAGCATGCGTGATAGAGTTTGGTGGCCATTGGGATAGCTTCTTACCTTTGGCAGAGTTTTCATACAACAATAGCTATCACTCAAGCATTGATATGGCCCCATTTGAAGCATTGTATGGGAGGAGATGTAGATCTCCCATTGGTTGGTTTGATGCATTCGAGGTTAGACCTTGGGGTACTGATCTCTTGAGGGATTCGTTAGAGAAGGTGAAGGGCATTCAAGAAAAGCTTCTAGCGGCGCAAAGTAGACAAAAGGAGTATGCAGATCGAAAGGTTAGAGACTTAGAGTTCATGGAGGGTGAACAAGTCTTGTTGAAAGTTTCACCAATGAAAGGGGTGATGCGGTTTGGTAAAAGAGGTAAGCTAAGCCCGAGGTACATTGGGCCATTTGAGGTACTAAAGCGAATAGGAGAGGTGGCTTATGAATTAGCCTTGCCTCCAGGGCTGTCCGGAGTACATCCGGTATTTCATGTATCCATGTTGAAAAGATACCATGGAGATGGAAACTACATCATCCGTTGGGATTCAGTTTTGTTTGATGAGAACTTGTCCTATGAGGAGGAGCCTGTTGCTATCTTAGATAGAGAAGTTCGCAAGTTGAGGTCAAGAGACATTGCATCCATCAAGGTGCAATGGAAGAATCGACCGGTTGAAGAAGCTACTTGGGAGAAGGAGGCAGACATGCAAGAGAAATACCCACATCTATTTACAGATTCAGGTACTCCTCTTCGCCACTGTTTTTCTTCTTTTGATCGTTCGGGGACGAACGATGGGTAAATTGGTATCTATTGTAACGACCTGTTTAGTCGTTTTAGAGTTGCAGAACAAATTCGAAAAGCAGTAAACCACGGAGCCAACGACGGACCGTCGCGCAGTTCGACGGACCGTCGTGGGTGTTCCGTCCCATGACACTTAGAATTCTTAATTTGGGTACTGAAAATCGACTCTCTGAACTTCGTAACGAAATGGTAGAACGGACCGTCACATCCACGACGGACGGTCGTGAGTTTCCGTTGCAAAACACTTCAACTTTTGAGAATTTGGTACAAGAAGCTTGAGTCTCGACCGTCGGGACGGAGGCGGAGACGGACCGTCACTGGTGTGACGGGCCGTCACAGCCCACCTGGGATCTGGGAGGTCACGACGACCTGTGTGACGGACCGTCGCACCCACGACGGCCCGTCACAGGCTGCACAATCCCAGGCAGTTTAGGATTTCTCCCCACGTTTTAAGGGTCGTTTTTGACTATTATTTCCTTAATTATAAAGATTGTGGGTTTATATTAATAAGTCTAATTACTTAGGGGTTAAAAGAGGTAACCTTAAGTTAATTAGGGGGTTTTATTGTCCTCTTTTATTCTTAATTATACAATAATTAGGGTAAAGGAAAGAGGGTTTGAATAAAACAAAGAGAAAGAACAAGAGAGAAAAGGGAGAAACGAATTGAGAGAGTATTGATCGATCGAAGAGGGAAGAGGAATAACAAAGCTTGGGAGATTTCTTGTTGATTCCAATTCTTCGGTGGAGGTAGGTTATGGTTTTCATGCTACTTGTAGTAAACTCTTAATAGTGAATGCTATGTGTTGATAGTATTGTAAACCCTACTATGTGCTTAATTGTAAGCTTGCATGAATATGATATATATATATATGTAATTATATGAGCATGATGAAGTTTGAATCTCAAATCTTGAAAGAACCCTAATTCACTTGTTAATGATGATGCCTTAGTATAAAAGAAGGCTTGATATATTATATAATGAGATTGATGATGCCTTAGTATGAAAGAAGGCTTGATGAATTAGGGGATCGGGTGCCACGTTCCGGTACCAGGATAGAATGAATATGAGGATCGGGTGCCACGTTCCGGTACCAGGATAGAATGAATATGAGGATCGGGTGCCACGTTCCGGTACCAGGATAGAATGAATATGAGGATCGGGTGCCACGTTCCGGTACCAGGATAGAATGAATATGAGGATCGGAGTGTCACGCCCGACACCAGGATAGAATATGGATCGGGGCCACGCTCCGTACCAGGATAGTAAATGAGGATCGGAGTGCCACGTTCCGGCACCAGGATAGAAATAGAGGAGCGGAGTGTCACGTACCGACACAAGAGGAAGAAAGATAATGAATCTTGAAAGATAATGAATATACTCAATCTAATGAACTTAATTCCCAAATGAGTATGGTATTGAGGCTTGAGTCCTCACGTGAACTCGGTTGTCGTTATTGATGAATTTATGTTGTTATTGCTACATGTTGAGTATTGTAGTTGATTTACATTATTATTGATACATACTGTTCCCTATTTTTGAGTTGGCCGATGATATCTACTCAGTACTTGTGGTTGTACTGACCCCCTACTTTCATGTTTTCTTCTTTGTTATTTGTGTAATGCAGCAAACGTTAACTTCAACTCAACAAGAGATCTAGCCGCCTTCACTACCTTCGAAATTCAGGGTGAGCTAATGCGTCTAGCTTGGACTGGGTCTTCTTCTTCAAGTCTTGATGCCTTGAACTTCCGGCATGGACTAGCTAGTATTTGTTTTAGCTTCTTAGACAGTTTTAGTTTAGAAATTTGAGATAGATGTTCTTGTGATGATGACTTCCAGATTTTGGGGATATTAATAATAGTTTGAATTGTTTTATTAATGAGTTTAAGTCTTCCGCATTTCTTTTGTTGATATTGTATTAAAATGTTAAGGTTTATATGGGTTGGTTCGCTCACATAGGAGGGTAAATGTGGGTGCCAGTCGCGGCCCCGTTTTGGGTCGTGACACTAAACTTTTTATTTTTGGAAATCTCAGTTTCTTTTCTGGTTTAAATGTGAATAACGTGTTTATACTTTTTTGGGATTTCTTCGTTGAAGAAAATACTTCACATTACTTTGAACTGAACTCAAACTTAAGTCTTAAAACGAAGTTAAAACTTTTGTAAAAGACATATGAAAAGTTGAAATGGACTTTTTCTCCTTATCTTTACTCTTTACTCAACTTGATCTTTAAGTCTTCAAACAAAGTTAAAAACATTTGCAAAAGACTTCTTGAAAACACTCTAACAACTTTCTAGATTTGACTCGTAACTATCCTTGAATTTAAAGTTATGGATTCAAGGTTAAAATTCATATTTATGATGAATTCTATATGTTTAGAAATCATTAAGAGTGGTGATAATTATTAGCAAGTCGTTAAACACTTTAGAAAGGCTTAAACATACTGAATTACGAAAACTAGGTGGAAAACACCAATTTAGGCGTGTCCGGGGTGCGCCGCTCTAGGCCTCAAGTTTAGAGGCCACATTCTAGCGAACTGCAGGCGCGGCTCCCTAGGCCCTCTAGCACAGATGGGGAACGCCGCGCCTGGCATGTGCCTGAAGAATATTTCAACTCATTTTCTGATCCCAAATCATTGTACATCAATTACTTCTCTCACTTTAACTTTAGATCATGTACCCACATTATATATACAAGGATCAAACATGATAAATTAAAGAACAACAACCTAAATAATCAAGAAAACTCCTAAATCTTATGTCAAAAGCAATTCAAGAACAAAAGAAATTCAAAAACAACATTCAAGAACATTCAAAATCCAATCTTTAAAGTATAAAATCACGCTAAATCAAATATTCTTCGCATAAGGTTGGATGAACACAACGTTATGAAAGACTCGCATACGTAAAACACTCTTACTGAATCTTGCCTTTTTCTTTTTCTTTTCTTTTCTCTTTGCCCTTATCCCTATCGTGAAAATTCCCAACTTCTAAAATTAAATAATTTCTAATTTGACCCATATTAAACTCCTAAAATGGATTAAATTAATAGGGTAGTGAAAAGACTTAAAATACCCTTTAAATTCCCAGAATTGGACATTTCCTTTAATCCAGAAACTTAATTTCCAGACCGTATAACTCACTCATACGAACTCGAAAATCACGCAAACTATGTGGTGCTGGAAAAATAGTTCCAAAGTCCGTCCAACCATATCTGGAACTACACCAAACTCATTTTGAACATGGATTTATGGCCGTTTAAATTTGAATAGAAACTCACTTTTTAACTTACCTAAAATTTCCAGATTCCTTATACTTCCCAGAATAAGTATTTCATGATTTTTAACTCACTTCTAGTTCTTTTTAGTCGTGAAATATTACACATATAATGCCTTGACCCTTGAGTCTTGACCAAGGAAGGTTCAGGGTTTGCCCATGAGCCACAATTTTTTATTTAATGGTAACTTACAATAATCTCACTAGTATATAATCTAAGAGCAACGTTCACATATATCAAACACAAAAATCACATTTGTATGATATAACTATAGTTTGCATAATTGCGCTCCATAGCAAACGTAAATATGTACATTTCACTATACATATACAAAAGAAAGTAGTTGTATATAATTTGTTTATGTTTCAATATATATATATATATATATATATATATATATATATATATATATATATATATATATATATATATACATATACACACAAAAGATCAATTGTATAATATGTGTTTGTATAAAGCAAGAAAGAGAGAAAGGTAAAGAAAAATGAGGGAGTGGCGAGCGAGAATTTCAGTTTTTACATTTTTGTTTGTAGAAAGTGAGAGAAGCGAGGGAGAGAGGGAGAGTGGCAAGCAAGAATTTCAAGTAGAGAGGCGACTAGCAATAGTTGTCTACGGGGCACAATTAAATCAAACTGTGGTTATAACATTTAATTTTATTTAATAGTATGTCCGTATGTATAATTTTCCCTTTAAGATATCATCCTATACGTAGAATTTTTAAGTTTCAAAAGTTTATTTTCAAAAACACAGTCCCACAAAATATAAATTTATGAACTTTACATATTTCTTGAAGGTAGATTTTCGACCTAATGATAAAAAAAAAACCGCTTCTAGTCATGGATTAAAAAATTATTGTAAAATTTATAAAAAAATAAGTAATTCTCTATGTATAAGAAATTGCCGTAAAATATTGTGCGCCTCAAATATCGTGGAAAACTAGGTGGGTATTAAAATTTCACCACTTTTTTTTGTTTTTAATTATTGACTCTTCTTTCTATCAAACTCTATATTATCAGAAATCATTTTCTCTCATATTTGGATTCACACCTATATCGCCGCAACGCTTTTCTTCACCCAAAATCATTGTTTCACGTAGAATCACTACTTTTTCACATATGATTTTACTACTTCAACGTTTCTAACTTCAATAGTAGCGAAAATGGTACATTCACTTTTCTTAGGTAACAAATCTTTGATAGCTTGAATTTTCAAGTCAAATTTTTGTTTAACATTCAAAAACTTTATTTCATGATTTTCGTTTGTGCAAAATTTTGAATAATTTAGGGAACCATGTAATTTTGTAAAGAAAATTTTCTTTATCCACCCCACCTATATTTTCTTGTTTAAATTAATGCATATTTTATGAAATTTTTTTAGTGATTTAGTTTAATTGTTTGTTAACTTTTAACTTTGGCTCTTTTGTGATTTGGATCAAACTCATAAATGTTACAATTCTATGAAAATACATTATTGATAGTGTGAATGAACATCTATGTAGTGTGATAAGATAAGGATCACTAGAGGCCTGCATTGTCCTTACCTCAAGAACCCTAATCCTTCACATTTGATCCTTCTCTTCTACTCCATCTACATACACGGATGATTCTGAAATATATTTGTCATTATAGTGTAAGTTTAAGTTTTATTACCATTAATATATCTTGATAACTTCCCTGAACATCAATGTCTACATCTCTCTGAGTGGATGACAAAGATAGAATTTATTTTAACAACCTCCTAAAATTCAGATGTAAGAGTCAATTTTTCAGTATGAACATTTAGTACAAGTATCAGTTGGTTGAAAAATGAGAATGTCACCACTAATTAAGATTCCCCTAATATTATATAATCATCCAAGGATTAAATGCATTTCAAGACTAAAGAATCTCCTTTTTACTTTCAAAGGTGGTCATGTTCTTTCCTCTGACCGATGACTTCCTACTACTACGCTCCTCAATCCCATGTCTATTACTTAGTTAAGACATTAATTACTTAAATATCTTAAATCAATTCTCACCTTCAATTGATTTTCTATAATCTTCATATCTATGAAAATAGAAAGCTATGATATGATTCTAAACAATTCTATCAAACCGAATAACCAAAAAATAAAGATAGGAGGAAAGGAAAGGTGAAACGTAGTTGGTTGTTCAAATTCGTTGTTATTTTTGTCTATTTTTTAATTTAGTTCTGCTATAACTTTTTTCTGCCCTGTATTATTATTTTTATTTTTTGCAGTTTTTGGTCCAACTTTGTTGTAGTTTTGTGTCTAATTTCTGCGTTATGTCCATAACTTCTACCCCTTTTTCTTCAATTATGCTATTTTTGTTCATATTTGGTTGTATTTTGTATTTACAATTGAAGGATGTTTGAAATGATAGAAACAAAGTGGAAAAAATAAAACTTAAATTCTTGCATATATATGGTAGTACATAGCAATGCAAAAAGAGGTTATCAAATGAAAAATTTTCAAATTACATTTGTTATATGTTTCTTATTTTTACATTGTACTTATTAATGATAGGCATAAACATTAAGAAGGATACGTGTTAGATTGATTTGTCAACTTGGTTTGAAAGGGATGAAAATTATGTGAATGATGAATGCAAGAGTTGTGTCAACGCAACATTAGCAGCTCTATACTTATTATATTGAGCCCTTTTGAAAATTCACATTAATTATGTGTATATTAGTTTCTTACAGTGCCAAAATTAATGTATAAGTAATAGACATGATATATTTTTAAAACATTAATACATTAAAAGTTTTAAAATAAAAAGAGAAATTCAATACATAAAGTCTTAATTGTTTTTATTTATTTTTAATTTTCTCTAGGAACGTCCGTCACATTCTCTTTCTTGTCAACTTCATTGATGGGCTAAGGTTTCTCTCTTCACTGAATTCTTTATCTGGCTTCATCAAACTTTTCTTCATCACTTTTAATGTCTCTATACTTTGATAAAACGTTATGAAGTGAAATCTTCAACTACACATGAAAATTCAATAGTTGTTCTAATTTATTTTGATATTTTTAAATATATATCCATCTCTAAAATCTATATCTCGATTCACCAGACATTTCTTCGTCATCGGTAATTTCTCTCTCTTCTAATGAGACTTTATGAAGTGAAATTTAAAAATCATTGTTCTAACAAGGCAAATTGTCTGCGCTTCGCGCAGCCATGAACTACGCGATAATCTACTTTTGAACATTTGATAATATAAGTATTTTAAGTGGGTACATCCCTACGATAAATTTTCAGAATTTTATATCCAAAGACGAAATGAAATATTTTTTAATCTTTAAGCAAAAAAGATTTTATTCTCGGTGTATGCATTTTGTTATTTATTTTTCATTTAACTATAGTTACTCATCGCCAAATCTTTAGAAAATGTATGTAATTGTTTCATTGTCTATATTTGTATTTTTTAAAAGTGGTACAAATATTTTATTCATCATCTGGGAGAGTTTTTCTCCAATTCAGGACCTCTACATACAAAATCTAAAGATTTTACATCTTATAGAATTAATTATCTACTTGATAAGTTAATTAAAATTGAAAATCACATATTGTGGAGTTTAATGAAATAATGTATGCCACTCAGATAATTTGGATAAAATGATATTTTGGAATGTACCTTACTCCAAAACCATTCGCAGTTGATTCCTTCTAAAAAAACAGCGCTAAGTAATGGATATTACCGACAAACAATATTCCGCCACTATATAACCACGGATTTGTGACGGAATTACCATTTTGTTGCAGAATTAAGAAATGGTTTTTTGATTCATAATATAGCGATCGATTTGCAATGGGATATTTAATTCGTCACTAAATATTAGCGCGAAAATTTGGGGCCTAATTTTTCGTACGAATTTAGTAACGAAGTAGTCCTCACAAATTTAATTGATATCGGGCGACGGAATTAGTGACGAAAAATAAGGTTACTAAATTATTAACTATATTTTATACTTATTTATACTATATAGTGACGAAAATATCCGTCAAAATAATTTTCTAAATTATATATACATTTATTTGAAAGCGACGAATTCTAGAATCCGTTACTAATTACGTTGCAAACTCCAATTTCAGATTTCAATACTCTCATTTAATCTTATTCATCGGTCATAGTTCGTCAAACTCCAAGAAACAATCGCATCCGCTCATACAAATTTGATCAATGGTCCTGATTCAAGACCCTTAATATCCTATTTTATACAAAAGAGCCCTAACCCCTAATTTTTTCTTCATTCTCCTCCTCTCCTCTCCAAATCCACCGCCCAGATCCATTTCTCCTCCTCTTCATCCTTCTTTCCAGCAGTGCAGACTGGAGAACAAGCAGAGAACAACGCCATCCAGCAGTAGCCGTGAAACCAGCAGTTGGACAACAATTGAGAGGATCAAGACGCGAAGACCACCATCGAACCTCCATTGCTGGCAGCAGCTTTAGTAGCCGAGTAACTAGGCGGTCTTCGTCCACAACAGCAGCATCAAGGAGATGGCGCTACCAGTTGTCTCCCTCTCCGGCAAAAAATTACAACAAGCTCCACGCAGCGAGCAGTGAAAGTGAGCACCGACAGCACCCAGGTAGATCCCTTAATGTCATTTTGTTAAAGCTTACTTGTTCATATTCTTTTCTGTTAAAGTTTATTTACTTTTATTTTTAATTATGGTTACCATTCATTCTTTTAGTATACTTTAGAATATATTCCTATTATTTGTTTTATGAGTGATATATATTTTGGGGATGATATCCCAAGTGCAGGACTTGGCTGTAAACTTTGTCTCTATTTTGCTATAGGGTATTGTAAGAATGGAAGTAATTTTAGGTTCCTTCATGGTGGTGGGCCTTGGGAGGGTAAGAACAATTTATTGAAACAAAGAGAAGAATTTATTGAAGAAGTGAGAACAATGTTAGAACACACAAATAAGACTACGTGAAATTAAGAATTTCTCTAAGCTTATAATCTCCCATAATCTTCAAATATGTATAGCAAAAAATAGCTCTTAAAAGAACACTATGTTTCGATTATTATGAAGTTTATCACTCTGTTTACATGTTTCATTACTAAGTTACTAAAAAGCTTTTACGATTATGATGTATTATATTCTAAGAAGTATATTGAGTATTTCTACACTAAAATGATCCTGCAAAGACCTTCTATGTGCATAAAATTTAAAAGCCTATCACATAATCCACCATTAATTGTGGATACGTGTGTGTGTGTTTAACCAAAGTCTATGTTGATGTATTTGGTAATAACTCAATTTTAGTAACTACTGTATATTTTAAATTTGCCAAAGGTATTATAATTTATTCTCTATCTCAAAGTTGATTTACAAGTTCAACTTAGATATGGGTGTTAAATGTTGGTTTGATGGTTGAGAGTTGAGAGGCTTGACTCTATTAATAGTGGAGATTAAGTTTTTTTTTAAAATGTAAACATGAATAGTGTCCTAATTTTATGTGTATGAAAGTTCCTTTTCCATGTAAATTTGTGAATAAACTATTACTTTTGGACCTTGTTGAATAATTGACAATTAAGTATAATGATTTGGAGTTTTTTTGTTTACATTACTTATATAAAGCTAACAGTGGCCTTGATTAATTGTTTATTCCTTTCTGTAGTTAAGCTTAAGTATAAGTCTGATAGACTAAAGAATTTTCTTTGGTTTAAGCATTATGCATAATCAAGTATTCACTTAGATTTTGTTTCAAAGAGTCAAGTACTTGCGATGGGTTGAATGTTGATACATACATTTCCTTGTTTTGATGAGTTTGTTTTGACTCTCTCTTTGTTTCCTTTCTTCCATGCATATTCTATGTTGGGCTGCATACTCCCTCACATATTATTGATCGACTGCACATATTATTATAGTCTAGAAACTTTTTCTTTAGTTATGAATTGGTAAGGCTTGCAATTTGGAGGCACAATATGTACATGCTAATGCTTAAAAGTTTATGCATGTTTTTATATTGGCCTTCAAAATATATTTTATATCCAATGTGTAATGCTTTCATTTTTCCTGTCTCAAACTGATATTGATCAATGTGAAGAATATTATCAAGTTGTGGGGGAGAAAAGAAGAGAAGAATATATGGTTTTGGTTTTGAAGCAAAATTTGATACATGTAGAAGTTTTTTGCCTCATTATCTGTACATCCTTAGTGCGTCCTCCAGCTACTATTATGAGGACGAGATTACTCTTTCAGCTATTACTTATGAGGACAAGGTTGATCGTTAGTTTTACGTGACAATTGTATTCCTTTTTTTTACTCCTATTAATATTAACATTACTATGCCAACAAAAAAAATCATATAAATTCTTAGGCTTGATCTTTTGGAGAAGAAAAGATTTCTTTGGAGATTATTGTAAATAAGTGTATTCTGTGAAAAGTTATTTGTGAAACATGTAGTAAAAAACAAAAATAAATATTCTAACCATAAATTAATTACCGTATAAAAAAACATACCAGGACATGTAACAATGGAATGAAACGAATAAAATTGAGCTTAATGAGTGGAGTGTCCTTTTTAGTGAGACACTAAAAAGTAGGAAAATGCAGAAATATTTAATTGTGCCGATAAAGAAATTCTGAATCAAATATTTAACTTTGTAGAAGAATTTAAAAAATTTAATTATTTAAAAATGAGAGAAAATCCCTCTATTTATGAACAACAAAGGGTAATGTGAACAAATGTTAATTGTGCCTTGATGAAAAGGTCACAACTCTTCAAAAAAGTCACAACTCTTCGAAAAAGTCACACCTCTTTGAAAAAGTCACAGCTTTTTGGAAAAATCACAACCTTTCATAAATATTACAGCCTTTCATGAAATTTGCAACTTCTTTTCATAAAAGTCACAACTTTTCATGAAAGGTTATTCAATTATAGTTTACCATTTGTTATATTAAAGCAAAGGAAAAATTACAAATCACAACACAATTTTGTCCAAGTTTACATAATTTCATTTTACCATGGTTACATAGTGTATTTTATTAGAGAGTCAAATAAATATTTTCTCAATTTTCTTCTTTGCAAATTTTGTTAGTATAACACTATCAATTACTATCAAAATATTTTTTTTTATAAAATATATATATAACGAATGTTTTTATCAAAAACAAAGGTTGCATAATCATATGATATATGAATGAGTAATATGTAGTCATTATGTGATTTAAAATTAAAATGCAATCTTCCAAAATCTAAATTCGATTTGTAATATAGTGATGATAGTGGGTTGGAATTGCAGGTGTGTGCACAAACAAAACATTAAGGATCCTTGAAAAGCATGAAAGAATAGTAACGGATAATAAGAAAAAAGTTTAAAAGAAGTACTTTAGTGTCAGAGAATAGTCATTATTGTATATCATGTAATTATACTTAATTGCTAGTTTTAATTCTATTATTTGACTTTCTAATTTTTTGCTCCTTTTAATATTAAAATTATCAACACAATAACAATAAATCAAATAAACATTAACAAATACTTATGGCAATAACTTTACAGAAACATAAACAACAAAGTTTAAAATATGTAGTAAAAAATAACAAAAAATAACATAAGCATAAATTAATAATTGTAAAAAAATATTAGGATTTGTGACATTAGAATGAAACAAAAAGAAACAATCTAGCACATTGAATGCAGAGTGTCTCCTTGTCAGTGTCTCACTCAAAAGGAGAAAATTACACAAATATTTAACTATGCAGAAATAGAACACGAAGAAGAAGAAGAAGAAGAAGTTCTGAATCAAACATTTAACTTATACGTGTAGAAGTAGAAGAAGAAGAAGTTCAGAATTTTCGTTATTTTAAAATGAGAGGAAACCCCTCTATTATACACAACAAAGTATAGTGTGAAGAAATTATATTTATGTCTTACTCGAAAGGTCATAACACTTTGGAAAAGTTGTAACTTTTAAAAGAGGTCACAACCTTTCAAAAAATTCACAACTCATCATAAAAGTAAAAAATTTCGGAAAATGGCCTAAAATACCCTTAAAGTATTGAAAATGGTACAAAATTACCCTCCATCCACCTATTGGCTCCACAATACCCTTTCCACCCACCTATTGGGTCCAAAATACCGTTGTCATCCACCTTTTGGTTCAAAATTGACCACTTATTTAACGGTTTTATATTTAAACTATTTAAATATTTTTTTAAAATACGTGGTGCTCAACTATTTTGTCACGACCCAAAAATGGGCGTGATGGCACTCGTCTTATCCCACCAAGACAAGTAAGCCTAAAACTCAACTATTACAATCAAAATGCGGAAAATTTACTATCAACTTACATTATACCCCAAAACCTGGTTGTCACGTGTACAAGCCTCTAAAGTATTACAATCGGATCAAAAGAAAATATAAGTCTCATATGATATTGTTTCTAGAGTAGAAAAAAATCATACACAAGAGTAAGGAGGGATGCTGAGATGACCAACAACTACCTCACAAAATCTCCAGGAAGCCTCGGAAAAGAAGAGAATATATCATAAAAGTCCGGGCTAGTAACCTACAAAAATTTGTAGAAGCAAGGGGTGAGTACCAAACCACACGGTACTCAGCAAGTAAACCTCTAAACACAAGCTAAGGGGATGAAATACGGGTAATCCTACCACCCCAACCGAACCTCCACAACTACAACCTGCATAAACATCAGCCCAACCTAACAACTCACAATTTACATAGAACGTAACTCAACAAAAACATTTAGACAAATTACATATCCTCCACAACAACACTTTAACAAAATACATATCCTCCACAACAACACTTTAACAAATTATATATCCTCAACATCAACACTTAACAAATTAGATATCCTCAATAGCAACACTTCCAAAATTTACATATCCTCAATAACACACTTCAACAAATTACATATCCTCAACAACAACACTTCAACAAATTATATATCCTCAATAACAAGCTCAGATTCAACAATCACAAGTTTCGCAAAAAGGCAATCACTAGATCAACAAAACACAATATCAAGTTCACTAATGATAAGTATGTGCAATGTAATGGAATGCAATGTCAAGTATAATGATGCATGTCTGACCTAGTGATACACACCATTGTCTCTCGGTCAGGGACCCATGGGGACATATCGTCCATGCATCCGTCGCGGCGCACGATACGACCCTCGATACTTGATAACCATCGCGGCGCGCGATACGTCCCTCGAAATATAGTATCCATCGCGGCGCGCGATACGTCCCTCGAAATATAGTATCCATCGCGGCGCGCGATACGTCCCTCAAAATGGTACATCCTCTTTAAGTTATCATTCTTTCTCAATGCACATAACACTTTCACAACCATGTCTCAGAATAATGCAATGACATGTTCACACAAATAATGAGGAGATGACCATTTTCATAACATTGCACAGTTCCCAACCACACAAACATGAAATCACATCAACAATGATTCAACAAGCCATCAAACTTTTCTCAACACATCACACATAAATAATTAATCACATCGCCTTTTGTTATCCCTTTTATTTCATCATTAGAATTAATCAATGTGGACAAGTCAACTCATCACCAATCCCGTCACTCCCAAACATATATCACAAGGAAATACACGCATTCCATACACTTAACAAGAGTTTAGAAATCCACTTGTCTCAATTTATCGAACAATCACTTCGAAACTTTAGCCTTCCTCCTTTGTTGCACTTCCAAATAAAATTCAGTCTATTCAAATAATTAAACACTATAAGGTTTCGAAGTTAACAACACACATATTGCACGTGTCTAGACTAAACCAAAAAAACTCACGCAAATTTATAATTAAGTTCCTAAGTTTCAAGATTAGGATTAAATTTTTAATTTCTTTTCAATATCATAAATCTTAAGACATTCACTTAATACCATATACCTAATACTTAATTATATAAATTAATATATCAAAACTTAAATGATAATATGGAAACTATTAAAAGGATCTCAAATTGATCCCAATTTATATCACCCGTATTTGAACACCAAAATAAAGATATTTCATGAAATACTTTTATACGGAAGGCTTCTTGCATGTCTATTTACCTCTCTTCCCAATAATTGTTTTATGAGCATCAACAATTGGTCATAATTACTTAATGACTAAGGTGAAATTTATGCTAAATAACATATGCATACATGTACACAGAATTAAAAATTAGTTTCACATATTAGTGTAAATTATACACGCTTTAATCTAAAAATCTACTTCTAATTACATAAAAACTTAATAGAAAGGATGAAAATAATTACCTTGACGCCTTGAGATGAAAATATTGATTTTTCTCCTCCTTTTTCCTTTTCTTTTCTCCCTTTCTTTTCTTTTCTTCTCTGTTCTTTTTTTCACGTCGTTCTTTTCTTTTTCTTTTTCTCATATAGCCGTCAGGCTTTTATAATTTTAGGGCACTTTGCCCCTTTCTTTTTTTTTATTATTTTATTCATTTATTTCATTAATTACTTTTCTATTATTTTTTCTATTTTTTTAATTATTTTTAGCAATAAAATAATCTTTTATTAAATCTAAAATCATGTCACTCATTGTTACAAGTCATATAAATTATTTATAAAATCTACTAAAAGGTTATTATAAAAATAATAGTTGAAATTTCTAAAAGCGACTAAGAGGGTCGTTACATTATCCACCACTAAAAATCATGTTAGTCTCGAACATAAAATAGGAGAAGGAAGAATTATTGACGTTATCAAAAATCTAATGCATGATCTTCCAGAGTCGTTGTTCATCTCTCCATGAAAGCTTATCTTTAACACCATTCTATCAAGACTAACTATTAACAACTGAACTATAGAGAATTTGACAGATCAACATATCAGAAGTGATTGTCAAGCTACATACTAACCCATGAACCGAATCTAAACTGAAACCCCTTGGACCATACCACAATAATCATGACAAATCCTTTCTCACATAGCAAAGATAACGTTCTATTGATACTAGCTACAACCAGAAGTGAACCTGAACCAATCATCACATACTCATAGTGCACAAACCAACACATATCTTATAACGATTCCCTTTTCACAACACAAACTTTTTACAAGTTTAAGTTATAAAAATCTGATCTTTAGACTTCGGGTATCCATCAAGGGAGAATCAAAACATATATAATCCAAATAAGAACAAGATAAAGTAAGCACCCTACAAATGGTACACGCTAGGATGCAGAACCTTTTACAACACTGTCGGATAACCATAACTATTCATGAAAGCTCTTTTGTAAGTTCCCATAAGCAAGGTTGTGCATATAAAAATAGTGATATATTTCTAATTTTTCAAACAACATCAAATATTTCATAACTGAAGTGAACAAGTCTAACCAAGGATCCTACCCTATCAAGAAGACATAAGAGGATCGGTGACTAGGAATTCACCCGTAGATGTAAAAAAAACATGGGCATATGCAATGAATCATACTCCAAATCATGTCCAAAACGAAATAGGTGGTCAACTTAAGAATATACGGAATCAAGGTCGAATAACACTAGATACTTTCTCCATAATTCGCATATCAATATTTTCATTCATCTGACTACATCCCTCAATTTTTTATTTTTTTTTTTATTTATTTAATTTTTTTTTTCCACCCAAAATCAACCAGTCTGATCTCCATTACAATTTTACACATGTTGGATTTGCCAAACCCTGCATACTTCTCACAGTACTCCATCAAAGCCAACACTATTAATATTAACAAATATCATAACCACACCAACCATTTACCTTACTTTCACACAGTCATTAGTATCACATTCTCCTTAGCAAGCACATTGTAGTCTCCAGGACTTTGAACCATGGTTTCTTATCATTCCATTTAAGCGTCCCATAATAGATATAAGTCACACTTAATGTCAACTTCACCTAAACTTTCACATACCATTTTCAACCACCATCATTTAGCTCATGCAATAACTCCAAGAAACCCTTGATCACTCCAATATTTATGTATACTATAATCTCATAACCTCTACTCATCATCATATGCCTATGTAACACATTATAACAATCTATTTCGTCTCATCAACAAAGTACTTTTAATCCTCCCCGATCCTCATTAACCATGTAAAATTGTAGGTCCACACTATTTAACATCCATTTGTTACCTATCACATTCTGAACAATCTACCTCGACATAACCATATATAATCTTCCACACGTCATTTATTGTAACCCAACCAAAACTTAATATTTAGAAAAGTTAATAATAAACCCATAGTCACATCTCATAGTCATATCTAAACTCAAAGGCGAAATCACTACTACAATCACCTCCGAATACAGTGTTTGTACGAGAGGTCTTATTGTTCCTTTGCCTTTCTCAAAATCTTTCCATGACAAAAATTTCAAATAACTTTAACTCTTCAATACACCATAATTTTTTTTTCCTTTTTGCTAACTCATTTACTAGCCTTATATTTTTTACCAGCAATATGGGAAACCTTAGGTACAACAATCAAAAGTAACCAAATGTACTACTCAAATTTTAAGTCCTTCTATATGCTTCATACTCAATGTGATAAACCATTTCTTACCTTACCAATTCATTCCTTGACAAGATACACTATCAAAAATCTAAACTCACCACGTAAATTTGAAGTTTTGATCCCAACCATGTAATACAATTCCATTGTCTATCAATATTAGCTCACATCTGAATTTTTTTTTTTATATAAATTTATGTATCATAGCTTACCATATATCGCCTCTCTAGCGACCTTATAATATCCTTTGCTTAAAAATTCAATGGTACCCGTTACCAAATTCGAAACTATAAAAGAACTTATCACCACACTCGAGTCGAACTGTGTAGGATTCTTTCTCAATTCTTACCCAATATCTATATTAATTTTTTTTTTTATCAATCTAATGAACGTATGACACTATTACCATAATCAAAATGAAACAGATGAAATCGCGTATCCTTGAACTAAATTCTCAACTCTCTAAAGATATATCTTTGTCCTTTATAATTATAGTAAATATCCTTTTTCTCGATTGTCTCTTTCCAATGACTAAAATACTTCCCACTAATTCATTTCCATTTATGACTCTAGCTTCTTTCAATTCTATTCAAGCGAAATTTTCAACACATCATACAACTTTTCATACAACTACATTGTTCATCAAATAGTGAAAAACCACAACCTTAGATGCTCGCAAATCGTTATTACCATAAAAACTCGTTTAACCCTCAATTCTTATTTTATGATTTAGCCTCAATTGCAATCCATCACAAACTCCTATTACCATCATGCTTAGTTAGCTCTTCTTATCACCACGAAGTCAACTATTTCATCAATATGAATCCTTAAACCCAGTTATACCAATCCAATCCAAAGAACTAACCCACTTTTATCTGCACTTTCTTACTAAAACTCTTAATTGTCTTCACATAAGTATACTCTTTAGGATTTCCTTTACCCATATGCTTCTCATCCGAATATCGGTCCACTTCCATGGAGCTTACAATGGAATACCACTCATTTTAAATCTTTGAGATACACTTCACCATCTAAACACATCAATACCGTACAAAAGATCCACCACTAAAAGCTTCCCTTTAAATAATTCTTAACTTATTCTTCCGTAGTAAAAAAAAAACTGAGTTACATTCTCAAATATGAATACACACCAAATCTTATTATATAAGCATGTGATACAATTAATAAAACCTTAAGTAGTATTCACACTTGACAATTTGACGTATCTGTTTTCATATACCACTAGTACCACATCGTGAAAGTCTATTAAATCCACCACTAAAACACATCATACCTATCTAGAAGATCGTATCAAAATAGCCCATACATATTATGACAACTTTTCTAATTGTGTTTTCTCAATTTACATTGTTCATTATCTTGCAATCATTTTAATTCGTCCACTTTCAATTATCGAACTACCTTCTTTTCGTAATTATATCACTTTCACCTTAGTATTAGGTCTAACATCAAATCAATACATGACATGCCAATGATTCACAAAAGGAACTACGCACGAGTCATCACATAAATGAGAGTGAATGGAGTGAAGATATAAGAATCAAAATGGGACCAAGTACGCACAATAGAGATCCAAGAAGTGAAGATATTTCCTAAAAGTCACTACAGCCTCTCGAAGATAGGTACAGACGTCTCCGTACCGATCATCGAGACTCTATTTAGACTCGACTTGTACACACGTGAGACCTATGAACCTGGTGCTCTGATACCATTTTGTCACGACCCAAAAATGGGCGTGATGGCACTCGTCTTATCCCACCAAGACAAGTAAGCCTAAAACTCAACTATTACAATCAAAATGCGGAAAATTTACTATCAACTTACATTATACCCCAAAACCTGGTTGTCACGTGTACAAGCCTCTAAAGTATTACAATCGGATCAAAAGAAAATATAAGTCTCATATGATATTGTTTCTAGAGTAGAACAAAATCATAAACAAGAGTAAGGAGGGATGCTGAGATGACCAACAACTACCTCACAAAATCTCCAGGAAGCCTCGGAAAAGAAGAGAATATATCATAAAAGTCCGGGCTAGTAACCTACAAAAATTTGTAGAAGCAAGGGGTGAGTACCAAACCACACGGTACTCAAAGACAAGTAAACCTCTAAACACAAGCTAAGGGGATGAAATACGGGTAATCCTACCACCCCAACCGAACCTCCACAACTACAACCTGCATAAACATCAACCCAACCTAACAACTCACGGTTTACATAGAACGTAACTCAACAAAAACATTTAGACAAATTACATATCCTCCACAACAACACTTTAACAAATTACATATCCTCCACAACAACACTTTAACAAATTATATATCCTCAACATCAACACTTAACAAATTAGATATCCTCAATAGCAACACTTCCAAAAATTTACATATCCTCAATAACACACTTCAACAAATTACATATCCTCAACAACAACACTTCAACAAATTATATATCCTCAATAACAAGCTCAGTATTCAACAATCACAAGTTTCGCAAAAAGGCAATCACTAGATCAACAAAACACAATATCAAGTTCACTAATGATAAGTATGTGCAATGTAATGGAATGCAATGTCAAGTATAATGATGCATGTCTGACCTAGTGATACACACCCGCTCTCTCGCCTGGGACCCATGGGGGACATATCTGTCCATGCATCTGTCGCGGCGCACGACACGACCCTCGATAACAGTAACCATCGCGGCGCGCGATACGTCCCTCGAAATATAGTATCCATCGCGGCGCGCGATACGTCCCTCGAAATATAGTATCCATCGCGGCGCGCGATACGTCCCTCGAAATGGTACATCCTCTTTAAGTTATCATTCTTTCTCAATGCACATAACACTTTCACAACCATGTCTCAGAATAATGCAATGACATGTTCACACAAATAATGAGGAGATGACCATTTTCATAACATTGCACAGTTCCCAACCACACAAACATGAAATCACATCAACAATGATTCAACAAGCCATCAAACTTTTCTCAACACATCACACATAAATAATTAATCACATCGCCTTTTGTTATCCCTTTTATTTCATCATTAGAATTAATCAATGTGGACAAGTCAACCCATCACCAATCCCGTCACTCCCAAACATATATCACAAGGAAATACACGCATTCCATACACTTAACAAGAGTTTAGAAATCCACTTGCCTCAATTTATCGAACAATCACTTCGAAACTTTAGCCTTCCTCCTTTGTTGCACTTCCAAATAAAATTCAGTCTATTCAAATAATTAAACACTATAAGGTTTCGAAGTTAACAACACACATATTGCACGTGTCTAGACTAAACCAAAAACTCACGCAAATTTATAATTAAGTTCCTAAGTTTCAAGATTAGGATTAAATTTTTAATTTCTTTTCAATATCATAAATCTTAAGACATTCACTTAATACCATATACCTAATACTTAATTATATAAATTAATATATCAAAACTTAAATGATAATATGGAAACTATTAAAAGGATCTCAAATTGATCCCAATTTATATCACCCGTATTTGAACACCAAAATAAAGATATTTCATGAAATACTTTTATACGGAAGGCTTCTTGCATGTCTATTTACCTCTCTTCCCAATAATTGTTTTATGAGCATCAACAATTGGTCATAATTACTTAATGACTAAGGTGAAATTTATGCTAAATAACATATGCATACATGTACACAGAATTAAAAATTAGTTTCACATATTAGTGTAAATTATACACGTTTTAATCTAAAAATCTACTTCTAATTACATAAAAACTTAATAGAAAGGATGAAAATAATTACCTTGACGCCTTGAGATGAAAATATTGATTTTTCTCCTCCTTTTTCCTTTTCTTTTCTCCCTTTCTTTTCTTTTCTTCTCTGTTCTTTTTTTCACGTCGTTCTTTTCTTTTTCTTTTTCTCATATAGCCGTCAGGCTTTTATAATTTTAGGGCACTTTGCCCCTTTCTTTTTTTTTATTATTTTATTCATTTATTTCATTAATTACTTTTCTATTATTTTTTTTTCTATTTTTTTTTAAATTATTTTTTTAGCAATAAAATAATCTTTTATTAAATCTAAAATCATGTCACTCATTGTTACAAGTCATATAAATTATTTATAAAATCTACTAAAAAGGTTATTATAAAAATAATAGTTGAAATTTCTAAAACGACTAAGAGGGTCGTTACATATTTGTTATAATTTAACTTATTAGTATAATTTATGTATTAATCCATTACCCACCCATTACTAATTAAATTCTTCTTAATAAAACCGTCACATTATTAATGCAAGCTACTGCCAATTGATTGTTTTTAAAAATTATAGAAGTAAATTATCATACATTCAAGTGGCTAAATAAAAATCACCGATAAACTTAAAAGTCTTATTATGTTCATCTTAATTATTCTTACGTCTCAATTATGTGAAGTTACTTCATAGGTAACTTTTTTCAAATATATTAAAGGTTTTAAAACAAATCATAAATATTTAAAAATTATATTTTTAAAAAAAGTGCATGAATTAATTCAGGATGTACTACTTGTTTACCTTTAATCATAAATTTCTAATTCAATTTTGAAAGAAAGTGTCCTCTTAAATAAGCGGCTCAACCTAAATTTAATTGGGATTTCGATTCGGACTCGAATAATTTTGTATGTCATTTTAAGGAATCTATAATTTCGTCGTGTTTTAGTAGTGTTTATGACGATTTTGATATTATAATTGAATCATTAATTGAGTAAGGTTTAGTTAGTAATGAGTGGGTAGTGGATTGATTTATAAAATATATTAATAAATTAAAATTATAATCAATAGTTGAACGCCAAGTATTGTAAAAAATATTTAAAGAATTAAATTTTAAAACAATTAAAAAAGTGGTCAATTTTGAACCCAAAGGTGGATGACAAAGGTATTTTGGAGCCAATAGGTGGATGAAAAGGACATTTTGGAGCCAATAGGTGGATGGAGGATAATTGTGTACCATTTTCAATACTTTAAGGATATTTTAGGCCCTTTTTCAAAAAAAATTTCATAAAAGTCACAACTTTTCAATAAAAGACACGATTTTTCTTAAAAGTCACAACTTTTTATAAAAGGAAAAGACTAATTTTGGGAATAAATAAATTAAAAGGGAATGTCTATTTGTGGTGGGTCCACGCAAGCTAGCCTAGTGTTCTCTGTTATATATTTATATAATTGTTTGGTTTTCGAAATTGCTCCATATTCAAAGAAATATATTTTTATATTTGAAAAAATTTTATTTTTTAACTTCTTACTTTCTTTATGTTAGTTTGGTCTTATTTTATAAACTAAGACGTTTCTATATTTTAAAAGAATTTGTTTTTAACTTCTTACTTTATTTAAAATAATATTCTTTTATAGCTTTAAAAATATTATACTACCCAAAAAGATAATATTCAATCAAAGATGATAGAGAGATATTGTGCTAAGAAAGTGAATAACATCCATCAAAGAGTTGCATAACTCGTCTAGGAACAATTTGAATTATAAATATATATAATATATAATTGTTTATAAAATGTTGAACAAAGATGTATCCTTTTTTGTCAAATATAAGTATTTCTACCATATCGAAGTGGATTTAATAATTTATCGTCAACCCATATTAAGTTGAACTTATATTCTAGTACCAAATCCTGATAACTATTGCATCCAAATAATCTATTAAAATTAAATTAATCCTAATTCAAATTTTTTGGTTGGACGAAACTGTCTCTCCATCACTAAAAAATTGATTTGGGAACAAAATAACACTAGAACCATCAAGACTTAAATATGAGGTTATGTATCACAAATAACCAAGTTCTTCTTCTCTTTCTAACCCTATCTCCTTTTCCTTCTTGTGTTTACCAAACATGAAAATAGGTTTAAGTGAAAGAACAGATAATTTATCAAAGAAAGAATAATAATTATTTATTGTATGCGGTATACTTGTTGTGCTAATTAAATATGGTCCTAGACAAACAATTCCTATAGTTTGGCCAACACAACAAAGACTAGCTAGCGTCATTTGGTATTTTAGTAACAATGAGGATGAAAGGTTTAAGGATTTGTAACAAAAATACCACATGAAACTAGCCCAATCCTTTGTTTCATTTGGTCAAACTATAAAAATGGTTCGTCTAGGACTAAAAATTCAATGCAACAACTATGTAGGAAATATGGAAGGAGAATACTATCTTTAGAGAATGTTCAAGTTTTATATAGGCTACTTAAGGCCACTTGAGATGATTACAATCATCAAATACATCTCTATTTATACTAATAATAATGTAAATCAAAATTCTTGCACAAATAACTAGACACATGTATCACAATATACTAGATACATGTATTACGAAATTCTAAAAGAATTCTTGAAAAATTAAGAGACAATATTGAAATACTAAATATTAAAGTGTTGAATGCATTGATTCCAACACTTCACCTTAATGCATTTGCTTGAAAACTCCAATTCCTTCTTAAAGATGACAAAACTTTTCACTTGGAAGTGTTGTGGTAAAGATGCCAACAAGTTGTTCTCTAGTCTGACAATAATTGCAACTGAATTTCGCTTTTCTCTTGTGTTTTTGAATATCTCCTTTTTGATTGAGTTTGGTTTTGTAAATTCACTTTATACTTACAACTTCTCATTCTTTGGGTATACTCACACACTCCCAAGTATTATTTTTCTCAAACTTCCAACTTTTTTCTACCAAGGCTTTCTTTCAAACATCATGTTTTGTTGCCTCGTCGTAATTTTATTTCTTAACACTGACAAAGTTGCATCTTTGATAAGTGTCACTCAACATTTTTTTTTGTTGAAACTGGTTCTTCATCATTTGAATATGATATTTCTCCTCCTTGAGGGAGATCTTCCTCCTCCTCGTCTTCTTCTTGATCTGACACATCTAAAGATATGATAGAAATATTATCTACCTTATTCTTAATATTCAAAAAGGTCTTGCACCGTATCTTTTTGATTGAGAAGCTTCAAATCATGAAAATTCAAGTGACAAATATTTTCCTGCAAAAGCCATGAATAATGTACAACTTTATTTTTGGATGCAGTGTAATGAAATTGAAAAGGAAATATTCTTTTTATCATCTCTCTTTCAACAATGACTTGATTTGGCTCAATTTTATCATATATCTTGCAATAATTATCTATAAACACAAGAGAATAATCATTTCCCATGAATTGACCAAGACTGAGCAAATTTTCTTCCAATTCAGGAACATATAACATATTATGAATATGCTTACCGCTCCCTTCTATGTTAATTTAAATGGTACCTTTAACTTTTGCATCAACTAAGCAACCATTCCCCATTCTCACTTTAGTAGTGATGCTACTATAATTGGGAGAAGAAAAAATTCATCTCTAGTCTTGTGATTTCCACAACCATTATCAATATACCGTTCATTACTTCTTGCTGAAAGATCTCAATTAGAAACAAGAAAAAAAAATTCTTCCATTTCTTCCTCCTGCTCTTTACAGAAATTTTTTTTTGTTCATGTGGCTTTTGCCAACAATAATTTTCATGTGTTCAAATTGTTATACAAAAGTTAAATTGGGGCTTGCATTTATTCCAATATTTTTCTGCATTGTGATTGTTTCATTTGCAATTTTTACAAAAAAGACTAGTACTTTGCTCACCTTTTTCTTCAACCTTCTAAAAAGAATAATCATGATCCTGTTTCTTTTTTGGATTGTAATTCTGTAACGACCTGTTTAGTCGTTTTGACCAGCAGATTTGATTTCTGGAAAAATTGGCTGAGACGACGGATCCCACGACGGACCGTCATGGGCACAGGCACGACTCTCTGAACTTCGTGACGAAGTGGCAGGACGGACCGTCACAGGCATGACGGGCTGTCACAGACTCTTTAATAAATCGAGTCTCTGAACCTTGTGACGGAAGCAGCAGGACGGACCGTCGCAAGCACGACGGCCCGTCACAGACTGCGTAATCCCAGGCTGGGTCGGATATCTGTTAAATGTTTTAAGGGGCGTTTTGGACTATTCCTGCTTATAATTATAAAGTTAGTGGTTGAATATTAATAATCCAATTTCTTGAGGGTTAAAGGAGATAACCTTAAATTAATTAGTGGATTACTTTCATCATCTTTTATACTTAATTATATGCTAATTAGGGTAAAAGAAAGAGGGTTGAATAAGAAAAATAGAAAGAACAGAGAGAGGAAGAAGAACGATCGAGAGAGAGGAGAAACGAAGAGGAAAACAAAGCTTTGGGGAATTTGCTTGCTCGATCACTAATCTTCGGTGGAGGTAGGTTATCGTTTTTATGCTATTCGTAGTAAACTCTTAATAGCGAATGATATGTATTGGGTAGTGTTGTAAACTCTTCTATATGCTTAATTGTATGCTTGCATGGATGTGATGATATAATTGTGATGAAATAAGCAGGATGAAGCTATTGAATCCTAAATCTTGAAAGCCTCTCGTTAATGATGATGCCTTGGTATAAAAGAAGGCTCGATGAACTAAAAGAATGAGGTTAGGGGATCGGGTGTCACGAACCAACACGTAGTAGAAGGGGGATCGGGTGTCACGAACCGACACGTAGTAATAGGGGGATCGGGTGTCACGAACCGACACGTAGTAATAGGGGGATCGGGTGTCACGAACCGACACGTAGTATTAGGGGGATCGGGTGTCACGAGTCGACACATAGTATTAAGGGATCGGAGTGTCACGTTCCGACACAAGAGGAATAAAGAGAGTGAATCATGAATTATGGTAATATACTCAGATTTAATGAATCTTTTTCCCAAATGAGTATGGTATGGAGGCTTGCGTCCTCATGGGTGTACTTGGCGTACTTGTTAATGATTATAGTACTTGTTGTTGCTACCTGTTGAGTATTGTAGTTGATTTTATGATATTATCTGATATATATTGTTCTCTATTTTGAGTTGGCCGATGATATCTACTCAGTACCTGTGTTTTGTACTGACCCCTACTTGTATGTTTTTCTCTTGTTATTTGTGGAGTGCAGCAAACGTGCCATCGTCTTCAACTCAATAGCAACTCTAGCCAGTCTTCACCGCGTCAGTTTTCAGGGTGAGCTATTGTTCCTAGCTCGGACTGGATTCTCTCTCATTTATGTCTTGATGTCCTTGAAGTTCGGACATGGACTATCTCTTGTATTTGCTTTTAGTTTCCTAGACATTCTTAGATCTAGTAATTTGAGGATAGATGTTCTTGTGATGATGACTTCCAGATTTTGGAGATAATAATAAGTGTTTGAGTTTTTAGAAGTTATTGAATCGATTTTCATTAATGAGTTTAAGTCTTCCGCATTATATTATGTTATTTATGGTTGAAATGTTGGGGTTTAGATTGGTTGGTTCGCTCACATAGTAGGATAAGTGTGGGTGCCACTCGCGGCTCGTTTTGGGTCTGACAAACTTGGTATCAGAGCATTAGGTTCGTTGGTCTCATCACACAAGAACGAGTCTAGTAGAGTCTTGAGGAACGGTAGTGGGACGCCTCTACTTTTCTTTGAGAGGCTATAAGACTTTAGTAAAATTCCATTCTTTTCTTCTTTCGTGCTATTACTTGGATCCAATTGGTATCTAGGTGATACAAATTGGTATCTGACCATCTTCACTCTATTTCGCAGATGGTTAGAACTAGAGCAACAACCGCGCCAACACCAACACCGGCAAGACAAGATGCGTCTGAGCCAGCCACTGGGGCTGTAGCTCGAAGAGGGGCAGTGGCAAGAGGCCGTGGTAGAGGTCGCGGGAGGACGTCCTCTAGAGGAAGAGGACAAGCACCTGGCCCATCTGGTACTAGGGCGGTGACTCCTCCACCGACTGAGGAAGTGTTAAGAGAGGGTGAGGAAGGGGAAAATGAGCAAGTGCAGAATGAGGAATTACCACCCCAACCTACCCCAGAGATGATCAACCAGGTTCTTGCCTATCTTAGCGGGTTATCTGATCAAGGCCAGACACCTCCAGTGTTTTCTGCACCAGCACCTCAGGTTCCGGAGGTACAACATGCAGCTACTGTGGCTCCCCGCATGGATGCCTCATTGGAAATAGGCACGTTTCCTCGGTTGACTACAGGGCTTATAATAACAAGTGATCAGCATGAACTTTTCAGTAAGTTCTTTAAATTGAAACCCCCAGTCTTCAAGGGTGCTGAATCTGAGGATGCCTACGATTTTCTGGTTGATTGTCATGAGCTACTACACAAGATGGGTATAGTAGAACGATTTGGCGTTGAGTGTGTGACTTATCAGTTTCAAGAGAACGCCAAAATGTGGTGGCGGTCACATGTTGAGTGTCAACCAACAGAGGCACCACCTATGATTTGGTCATCATTCTCTAGTTTGTTTATGGAGAAGTATATACCCCGTACTTTGAGGGATAGGAGGAGAGATGAGTTCTTGAGCTTAGAGCAAGGTAGGATGTCGGTTACTGCGTATGAGGCTAAGTTTCGCGCATTATCCAGGTATGCCACCCATCTTTGTTTCAGTCTACAAGAGCGGATTCGCTGTTTTGTGAATGGGTTGAGGTCAGATTTGCGGATTTCAGCCTTACAGGTAGCGGCTACAGTGAAATCCTTTCAGGAAGTGGTAGACTTCGTGATAGAGGTGGAGGGAGTGAAGCCAGATGACTTCACCCTGGCATCAACATCTAAAAGGTTTCGTAAGGGAGGTGAGTTTAATGGTTCTTACTCCAGAGGGCAGGGTTCAGGAGGTTACCCAGCCCGACCTATCCAGTCTTCACGACAGACTGTAGTTGGGGGTCCACCGCAGACCGACCAATATTTCTCAGAGTTTAGTGGTTATCCCCAGACTTCGTCATTCTCACAGGGACCTATGCTTGAATCCAGAGAATGTTATGGATGTGGAGAGACTGGACATATTAGGAGGAATTGTCCAAAACCGAGTTACAGACCCCCAATAATCAGAGGTAGAGGTGGTCATGGAAGAGGTCGTTATTCGGGAGGACGTGGTGGCCGAGGTGATGGTGGTCACCAAAACGGCCGGGGTAACGCGCAAACTGAAACCAGCGCAACATGGTAGGGGCAACGGGCAGACAGGTGATAGGGCCCATTGTTATGCTTTCCCTGGGAGATCCGAAGCGGAGACATCTGATGCTGTCATCACAGGTAATCTTTTGGTTTGTGATTGCATGGCTTCTCTATTGTTTGATCCTGGATCCATTTTTTCTTATGTATCTTCCTCATTTGCTAATGGTCTTAATTTACATTATGAATTGCTTGACATGCCTATTCATGTTTCTACTCCGGTGGGTGAGTCTGTGATAGTTGAAAAGGTGTATAGGTCTTGTCTTGTGACTTTTGTGGGGAGCAATACTCATGTAGACTTGGTTATCTTAGAAATGGTTGACTTCGATGTAATTCTGGGTATGACTTGGCTTTCTCCAAATTTTGCAATCTTGGATTGTAATGCTAAAACTGTGACATTGGCCAAGCCTGGGACAGATCCGTTAGTGTGGGAGGGTGACTACACTTCCAATCCGGTTCGTATCGTCTCCTTTCTTCGTGCTAAGAGAATGGTTAGTAAGGGTTGTTTAGCTTTCTTGGCACACCTCAGGGATGATACTACCAAAGTACCTTCAATCGAGTCGGTTGCGATAGTCCGTGAGTTTTTAGATGTGTTTCCTACAGACCTTCCTGGTATGCCACCGGATAGAGATATTGACTTCTGCATCGATCTTGAACCGGGTACTCGCCCCATTACTATACCCCCTTATAGGATGGCTCCCGCTGAGTTAAGAGAGTTAAAGGCCCAACTTCAAGAGTTGTTAAGCAAAGGCTTTATTAAACCAAGTGCATCTCCTTGGGGTGCTCCCATTTTGTTTGTGAAGAAAAATGATGGAAGCTTTCGGATGTGCATAGACTACAGACAACTGAATAAGGTAACGGTTAAGAACAAGTATCCTCTTCCTCGCATTGATGATTTGTTCGATCAGTTACAAGGTGCTTGTACCTTCTCAAAAATTGACTTGAGATCTGGTTATCATCAATTGAAAATACGGGCAGCAGATGTGCCCAAGACTGCTTTTCGGACCAGGTATGGGCATTATGAGTTCTTAGTAATGTCTTTTGGGCTTACGAATGCCCCTGCTGCTTTCATGAGCTTGATGAATGGGATTTTTAAGCCATATCTAGATTTCTTTGTCATTGTATTCATTGATGATATACTGGTATACTCAAAGAGCAAGAAAGAATATGAGGAGCACTTGAGAATTGTGTTGGAAATGTTGAGGGAGAGAAAGCTTTATGCCAAATTCTCTAAGTGTGAGTTTTGGCTAGATTCAGTGTCCTTTTTAGGGCACGTAGTTTCTAAGGATGGAGTGATGGTGGATCCATCTAAGATTGAAATAGTGAGGAATTGGGTAAGACCTACTAATATGTACGAAGTAAGGAGCTTTGTTGGTTTAGCTAGCTACTACCGTCGATTTGTCAAGGGGTTCTCTTCTATTGCTTCCCAATTGACAAGCTTGACTAAACAGAATGTCCATTTGTATGGTCGGACGAGTGTGAAGGAAGCTTTCAGAAGCTCAAGACTTTGTTGACTACGGCACCAATCCTTACCCTGCCAGTGGAAGGTAAGAATTTCATTGTGTATTGTGATGCATCTTATTCGGGTTTGGGTGCAGTACTAATGCAAGAGAAGAATGTAATTGCTTATGCTTCGAGGCAATTAAAGGTGCACGAACGTAATTATCCGACCCATGATTTGGAGTTGGCTGCGGTAGTGTTTGCATTAAAGCAATGGAGACACTATCTATACGGGGTTAAGTGTGAAGTCTATACGGACCATCGTAGCTTACAGTATGTCTTTACTCAGAAAGATTTGAATTTAAGACAGAGAAGGTGGATGGAACTACTGAAGGATTATGACATCACTATCTTGTATCATCCGGGAAAAGCTAATGTTGTGGCAGATGCTTTAAGTAGAAAGGCAGGGAGCATGGGAAGTCTAGCCCACTTGCAAGTTTCAAGACGCCCATTGGCTAGAGAGGTACAGATTCTGGCTAATGACTTAATGAGGTTAGAAATAAATGAGAAGGGAGGATTTTTGGCCTGTGTGGAGGCGAGATCTTCCTTTCTTGACAAGATTAAGGGAAAGCAGTTTAATGATGAGAAGATGATTCGGATTCGAGATAAGGTGTTGCGAGGAGAGGCTAAAGAAGCAAAAATCGACGAGGAAGGTGTTTTGAGAATTAAGGGAAGGGTATGTGTACCCCGCGTCGATGATTTCATTCACACTATCCTTACAGAGGCTCATAGCTCAAGGTATTCTATACATCCTGGTGCAACCAAGATGTACCGCGACCTAAAGCAACACTTTTGGTGGAGTAGAATGAAGCGTGACATTGTTGATTTTATTGCCAAATGTTCAAATTGTCAGCAAGTAAAATATGAACACCAGAGGCCCGGAGGAACACTTCAGAGAATGCCCATTCCAGAATGGAAGTGTGAGAGAATTGCAATGGACTTCGTGGTTGGTCTTCCAAAGACAATGGGTAAGTATGATTCAATTTGGGTAATCGTTGATAGGTTAACTAAGTCTGCTCACTTTATTCCGGTTAAGGTGACTTACAATGCAGAGAAGTTAGCCAAACTTTACATCTCAGAAATTGTTCGATAGCATGGGGTTCCACTCTCCATCATATCGGATAGAGGTACGCAGTTTACTTCTATGTTTTGGAAAACATTGCATGCGGAATTGGGTACTAGGTTGGACCTTAGTACTGCGTTCCATCCTCAGACCGATGGTCAGTCTGAGCGAACGATTCAAGTGTTGGAGGATATGCTTCGTGCATGTGCGATAGAATTTGGTGGTCATTGGGATAGCTTCTTACCCTTAGCAGAGTTCTCATACAACAATAGCTATCACTCAAGTATTGATATGGCCCCATTTGAGGCACTGTATGGGAGAAGATGTAGGTCTCCCATTGGGTGGTTTGATGCATTTGAAGTTAGACCGTGGGGTACTGATCTTCTGAGAGAATCGTTAGATAAAGTGAAATGCATTCAAGAAAAGCTTTTAGCAGCTCAAAGTAGACAAAAAGAATATGCAGATCGAAAGGTTAGGGACTTAGAGTTTATGGACGGTGAGCAAGTCTTGCTGAAGGTTTTGCCCATGAAAGGGGTGATGCGGTTTGGTAAGCGAGGTAAGCTAAGACCAAGGTATATTGGTCCATTTGAAGTTCTGAAGCGCGTGGGGGAGGTAGCTTATGAATTAGCCTTGCCCCCAGGACTGTCCGGAGTGCACCCAGTATTTCATGTGTCTATGTTGAAAAGATATCATGGGGATGGAAACTACATCATTCGTTGGGATTCAGTTCTGCTTGATGAGAATTTGTCTTATGAGGAGGAGCCTGTTGCTATTCTAGATAGAGAAGTCCACAAGTTGAGGTGAAGGGAGATTGCATCCATCAAGGTTCAATGGAAGAATCGACCAGTTGAAGAATCCACTTGGGAGAAGGAGGCTGATATGCAACAAAGATACCCATACCTGCTTACAGATCCTTTTTCACCCTTGTTCCTTTTCTTGTGATCGTTCGAGGACGAACGATGGGTAAATTGGTATCTATAGTAACGACCTGTTTAGTCATTTTGAGCAGCAGATTTGATTTCTGGAAAAATTGGCAGAGACGACGGATCCCACGACGGACCGTCATGGGCACGACGGACCGTCGAGGGGGTCTCGTTCCAAAACACTTAGAATTCTGAAATTTGGGTACTAAAATCGACTCTCTGAACTTCGTGACGAAGTGGCAGGACGGACCGTCACAGGCATGACGGGCCGTCACAGACTCTTTAATAAATCGAGTCTCTGAACCTTGTGACGGAAGAAACAGGACGGACCGTCGCAGGCACGACGGCCCGTCACAGACTGCGTAATCCCAGGCTGGGTCGGATTTCTAGTAAATGTTTTAAGGGGCGTTTTGGACTATTCCTGCTTATAATTATAAAGTTAGTGATTGAATATTAATAATCCAATTTCTTGAGGGTTAAAGGATATAACCTTAAATTAATTTGTGGGTTACTTTCATCATTTTTTATACTTAATTATATGCTAATTAGGGTAAAAGAAAGAGGGTTGAATAAGAAAAATAGAAAGAACAGAGAGAGGGAGAAGAACGATCGAGAGAGAGGAGAAACGAAGAGGAAAACAAAGCTTTGGGGAATTTGCTTGCTCGATCACTAATCTTCGGTGGAGGTAGGTTATGGTTTTTATGCTATTCGTAGTAAACTCTTAATAGCGAATGATATGTATTGGGTAGTGTTGTAAACTCTTCTATACGCTTAATTGTATGCTTGCATGGATGTGATTATATAATTGTGATGAAATAAGAAGGATGAAGCTATTGAATCCTAAATCTTGAAAACCTCTCGTTAATGATGATGCCTTGGTATAAAAGAAGGCTCGATGAACTAAAAAAATGAGGTTAGGGGATCGTGTGTCACGAACCGACACGTAGTAGGAGGGGAATCGGGTGTCACGAACCGACACGTAGTAATACGGGGATCGGGTGTCACGAACCGACACGTAGTAATAGGGGGATCGGGTGTCACGAACCGACACGTAGTATTAGGGGGATCGGGTGTCACGAACCGACACATAGTATTAAGGGATCGGAGTGTCACGTTCCGACACAAGAGGAATAAAGAGAGTGAATCATGAATTATGGTAATATACTCAGATTTAATGAATCTTTTTCCCAAATGAGTATGGTATGGAGGCTTGCGTCCTCATGGGTGTACTTGGTGGACTTATTAATGATTATAGTACTTGTTGTTGCTACCTGTTGAGTATTGTAGTTGATTTTATGATATTATTTGATATATGTTGTTCTCTATTTTGAGTTGGCCGATGATATCTACTCAGTACCTGTGTTTTGTACTGACACCTACTTGTATGATTTTCTCTTGTTTTTTGTGGAGTGCAGCAAACGTGCCGTCGTCTTCAACTCAACAATAACTCTAGCCAGTCTTCAACGCGTCAGTTTTCAGGGTGAGCTATTGTTCCTAGCTCGGACTTGATTCTCTCTCATTTATGTCTTGATGTCCTTGAAGTTCGGACATGGACTATCTCTTGTATTTGTTTTTAGTTTCCTAGACATTCTTAGATCTAGTAATTTGAGGATAGATGTTCTTGTGATGATGACTTCCAGATTTTGGGGATAATAATAAGTGGTTGAGTTTTTAGAAGTTATTTAATCGATTTTCATTAATGAGTTTAAGTCTTCCGCATTATATTATGTTATTTATGGTTGAAATGTTGGAGTTTAGATTGGTTGGTTCTCTCACATAGTAGGATAAGTGTGGGTGCCACTCGCGGCTCGTTTTGGGTCGTGACAAATTCTTGTTTTGTTGCTTTTTTGAGAAATTTTAAGAATTCTCATTTGTTTTGGATTGGAAAGCCGTCTTTTTGGGTTGATCTTCATGAAAAAATCTTCGCTTCTCGTGTGCATGAAAAGATCCAACTACCTCTTTGATGGAAAGCTTTGAAATATGTTTCATCTCCTTAGTGATAGAAACTATGTACTCATATTTTTCTGTAACACTAATTAGAATCTTTTCCACAACTTGTTGGTTAGAAATTGTATCACCATGATTTCTCATTTCATTAACAATATTCATGACTCTTGTGCAATATTCATCTATTTTTTCATATTCTATCATCTTCAAATTTTGAAGCTCTCTCTAAGAGTTTGAAAAATTTATAGCAACATACACCTCATTTCTAGAGAACAAAGCTTTCTTTGAAGTCTCACAAGTAGCAATTTTTGCAAAATATGCTATTGAGACTCACATTTGGATTTTTCTCAAGACTTTTACATCATGACGGTACTTAGCCTCAAGATTTTTCATCACTGCTACTAAAAGTTCACTATCATTTTCTGGCTCTTCATAGTCATTTACAACGAGAGTCCACAAATCTTTAGCTTTTAGATGTATTCTCATTCTTATCTCCAGTGTTCAAAATGTTTTCATAAAAAATTGGAGTAAGAACAACTGAAGAATTAACACCTTTATTTGTTTTGGATGCAACATTTTTTTCTTCACCAAAACCCTGATTAAAAATGAAAACCTGGTCTTGATACCAAACTTTAGGAAATATGGAAGGAGAATACTATCTTAAGAGAATGATCAAGTTTTATATAGGCTACTTAAGGCCACTTTAGATGATTACAATCATCAACTACATCTCTATTTGTTCTAGTAATAATGTACATCAAAAGTATTGCACAAATAACTACATACATATATCAAAATTTACTAGATATATGTATTACAAATTCTAAACGACTTCTTGAAAAACTAAGAGACAATATTGAAATACTAAACATTAAGGTGTGAATGCATTAATTCCAACAAACTATACCATATGTAATAAATAATTCTTGTGCTTTGTTGGATAAACTAGCTATTTTTTTCACTTAAACTTCTTTTCATGTTTTTTATACATAGAAGATGGAGAAGGAACACAAGGGTGAGAAGGAGAAGAAGCTCTTTATTTGGGGAATGGTGGATATGAATGAATACATAATTGAGATGGTCATATTGCAGTTGCTTAGTGGTAACAAGCCATAGCTTTAGGGAACATGGTATAAAATTGCTATCGAAGAGGATAACTTGGTGGAGTTACTGGATCAAGAAGCCGGTGAATGGCCTTTTGAAGAGACAAAGGAATTGTTTGTGCTTCTGTAAAATACATTAAACATTGACGTATAGATAGACATGACCTGAAAGATGAAGTTCTACTTATTTTGGACAGAATGAAAGGTTGTTGTTAGGTATCCATATTTGACATATAATCAATCTCCACCTCCTAGGCACTTCAAATACCCCCCCCCCCCCCCCCGCTCATCAAGGTAAACTTCATGTATAAATTTGAAGCATGTCTGGTTTACATGCCTTGTACACTTAATGTCTTGTTCAGTCCATATTTTACTTTCTGCAATTTTCTTGTCTCTGTTGCTTTCTTGTTGTGATAAGAGTTAATTTTTGGCTTTATTTAGGACCAATTTAGTTGACAGATGATTGTCATATCCTTAGAGGAACATGTTTTATGATAATCCTCATGTTATTTAAAAAATACCAGAGTATCATTGAAACATTTTCTTATTAAAAGAAAAAGAGAACTTCTTGTTATAATTTTCTATCGAAAACTTTCTAGTGCTAGTTATTGTTTCTCTTATGTTAGTCCTGTAAAAATGAATAGTGTTTATAATTTAGAGGTATAAGAGTTTGACCCGTTAATACGTTGATCTTTTATTTGTTATAGTGTTTTCATATTTAGTTATTGTTATAGATTTACAGGATTGCCAACATTCACTTAAATCTATTGATCAGGTGTTTGCTCTTGTTCCCTCTTTGAAGGTACAAAATCTACTATTATTGATCAAGAGATATAAACATATTTGTAATTTAATGGATGATTTTGTTTTATTCCAGTAGGTGAACAGTGAATAAATACAGTATATAAGGTGCTAACTACTTAAAGAAATAAAAAGTGAATCCTACATATCTGCAGTGATCTCAATAAATCTGCTGCCTACATATAGCTATGTATATTACTAAGATTAAGTCTATATACATTCTATAACACTTCCCTCAAGCTGAAGCATATATGTTTGTTATGCCGCGTTTGTTATGAAGATAATAAACTCGAGTTCCATTCAACACCTTTGTGAGCAAATCAACTACTTGCTCTCATGTCTTCACGTAGCTGGTGGAAATCAACTTTTCTTGAATTTTCTCGTGAATAAAATGACAGTCAATCTTAATGTGTTTAGTTCTTTCATGATACACCGTATTTGAGGCAATACGCAAGGAAGCTTGATTATCACACCAATGTTTTGTTGATATATGATATTTCAGCCCAATTTCTATATCCACATAATCTCACATGTAGACTGACAAAGCTCTGTACTTAGATTCTGAACTGGATTGAGATGGAACACTTTGCTTCTTACTCCTCCATGAAACTAGGTTCCCTCCAACAAAGATACAACGACTATAGTTGATCTCCTATCAATTTTGGATCAACCATAGTCAGCACCTACATAACACCTAACACGAATATGACCATGATTGCTATATAATATCGCAAGACCATGGGATCCGTTCAAGTAACATAAATCTATTTCAAAGCTACCTAGTGTTTGATTGTAGAACAGGACATGAACTCTCTAACAACACTTACCGCAAAAGAAGTTTTTGGATGAGTCACAATAAGGTAGTTTAACTTTCCAACTGACCTCATGTATCTCTCAAGATCATCAAAGGGGTCGCCGTCATTTTTTATAAGTTGCACACTAGAACCACTGGAGTACTCCAAGGTTTAGCTACCATTTTTCTAGTGTCAGCAAGAAGATCAAGAATGTACTTTATCTGAGACAAAAGAATCCTCTTCTTGTTTCTATTTACCTCTATACCCAGAAAGTACTTCAACTGACCCAAGTCTTTCTGAAAAAACTCTATCTGGAAGCTTGAAATTGCTTCATTGAGGCTTCTAAGAACAAGTCGAATTGAAGAAGAAGCAGAATTGAAGAAGAAGGAATGTTATTCTTGTGAAAACTTTATCAATACAGATGCTGCAAATGGTGTATATATACACAGAAATGCAGTAACAACCTCTAACTTCCACTCACACTTTCCACACATATACACATACACACACACTAACTAACAGAATGCAATCCTAACTAACCACGTGAACATGCTAACAAACTAACTGAATTAACTGAAAATGGGAAAGTTAACACTCCCCCTCAAGCTGAGGGGTGCAGGATGTTGAGCACACCTAGCTTGCCTAACAGATGAACATGTTGAGCTTGACTCAATCCTTTGGTTAACAGATCAGCAACTTGTTGATGTGTCTGTACATACTCTGTTTGGATCAACCCAGACTTAACTTTATCTCTAATAAAATGGCAATCTATCTCGATGTGCTTGGTTCTTTCATGAAACACAGTATTCGCAGCTAATTGAATAGCAGATTTGCTATCACTCCATACTTTGTTTGGCCTTTGTATTAACACATTGAGCTCATTGAATAAGCCTATCAACCATGTTACTTCTGCCACTGCTGAAGCCATGCTTCTGTATTTAGCTTCAGCTGAACTTCTAGACACTATCTGCTGTTTCTTGGACTTCCAGGATACTAAAGAATCTCCAAACTTTACTATATAGCCTGTTACTGACCTCCTAGTGTTAGGACAT
Source organism: Solanum arcanum (assembly GCA_027789145.1). NCBI lineage: Eukaryota > Viridiplantae > Streptophyta > Magnoliopsida > Solanales > Solanaceae > Solanum > Solanum arcanum. The sequence goes on from CM050937.1 coordinate 52,571,162, forward strand.
GCAGCCCAATCTGAATCACACCAACATGTTAATGTTGTGGCTGATTGAGCCTTTAGCCATATGCCCTGACCAACTGTTCCTTTCAGATATCTCACCACCCTAATAGCTGCTTCCCAATGAGATCTTTTTGGATGTTGCATGAATTGACTTAGTGTTTGCACTGCATAACTAATGTCAGGTCTTGTGATAGTAGCATACATCAATTTCCCCACTAATCTTTGATAAGCTGAATTATTTGTTAGCACCTCATCTTCTTGTGATCCAGCAGTTTGATCAAACTCCACTGATGTCAACCTCAAATTAGATTCTAAAGGTGTATTTGCAGGCTTTGCACCACTCAATCCTGTGTCAGAAATCAGCTCCAATATGTATTTCCTTTGATTCAAAATGACACCTGTTTTGGACCTCAGCACCTCAATTCCTAAGAAATATTTGAGTTGTCCTAAATCTTTGAGTTTAAACTTCTGATGCAATGCTTCTTTTGCTTCTCTAATTAATATCTCATTGTCACCAGTAATGAGTAAGTCATCTACATAGATTAGGACAATAACTATCCCCTCTGGCTTCTTCAAAGTGAACAATGAGTAATCATAAGAGCTTTGGATGAAGCCTGCAGATAACAATGTGTTTGTCAATTTGATGTTCCATTGTCTAGATGCTTGCTTAAGTCCATACAAAGATTTGAGCAATTTACAGACTTTGGTCGATCCTTGAGTTCTGAAACCATCAGGCATTTTCATATATACCTCCTCATCCAAATCTCCTTGTAAGAAGGCATTGTAAACATCCATTTGATAAAGAGACCACCCTTTTGAAACAGCCACTGCAATGACACATCTAACAGTCACCATTTTTACTACTGGTGAAAATGTGTCATGATAATCCAACCCTTCTTGTTGACTATAGCCCTTAGCTACAAGTCTAGCTTTAAATCTTTCTATGTTTCCATCAGCCTTGTATTTGATCTTGTAAATCCATTTAGAACCAACAGTATGTTTACCTAAAGGTAAATCAACTACTAACCAAGTCTTGTTGTCTTCAAGGGCTTGAATTTCCAACTTCATGGCCTCAATCCATCTTGGATCTTTACTAGCTTGACCAAATGTATGAGGCTCTACTGAATCTGAGAAATTTGCTAGATAGCTATGATACTTTGAGGACATATGATCATAACTAAGATGATTTGCCAAAGAGTGCTTATTATTCTGTCCAATGGCAGTAGTCATATAATCCTTCATCCAAATAGGAGGTTTAGTGTGTCTAGATGACTTTCTAGCTGAAGTTGAATCAATAGTGGACTCTGAAACTACCATCTCTTCATTCTGAATATGCAACACTTAACTAGGAACATCATTCAAGTTAGTGGAAACCTGTGTGCCTGCTAATACACAATCATCAGAAGTTGTCTCTTCAGAATCAGTTTCTTCTTCAAAGCTATCATGTAACAAGTCCTTGACAGGTTTTTGTGAGAATTTTGAAGTGGCAAAAGGAAAAATGTGTTCTTGAAACACCACATCTCTATTGACTAGAAACCTTCTAGTCTGTAAATCCATTAACAAATAACCTTTCTGAGTTTCTGAATATCCCATCATGATCACAGGTTTTGCCCTCTCTGAAAACTTATCAATTCTAGGAATAGCAGAAGCATAACCAAGACAACCCATAACTCTTAAATGACTGATATTAGGAGGCTTAGAGAACATCATTTCATAAGGACTTTTGTTATGGAGATTGAATGATGGTAATCTGTTAATCAAATATACAGCTGCTTGAACACAAATTCCCCAGAATCTAAGTGGCATATAAGACTGAAATCTGATGGCTCTTGCTACATTCAATATGTGTCTATGCTTCCTCTCCACTACACCATTTTGTTGTGGTGTGTGAGGACAGCTACTTTGATGTATAATGCCCAGGCTTGTAAACAATTCTTTGCATTGAGAGTTGAAGAACTCTGTTCCATTGTCTGACCTTACTATCTTGATGATACATCCAAATTGATTCTTTATCAAAGTAAAGAAATTCCTTATAGCTACTATAGTTTCAGACTTGAGCTGTAACAAATGTATCCAAGTATATCTGCTGTAATCATCAACAACTGTAAGAAAGTAGTATTTCTTATCAAATGTGGGAACCTTGTATGGTCCCAAAAGATCCATGTGTACAAGTTCAAAGCACTTAGAGGTTTTTGAAACACTGATAGGAAATGAACTCCTAGTTTGCTTAGCTAATGGACAGACTGAACAACTAGTAAGCAAATCAGTGTTTTTATCATGTAACAGATTTTAACCATGTAGTACTTGGTTTGATGGATGTCCAAGCCTTCTATGCCACAACTCACAGTCTTGTAATGATACTTCTGCAACCATTCTTTGAGGATTTTGAGCTTCACATCTGTCCTTCATGCTAGAATCATTTCTGAATATGTATAAGCTCCCTTCTTCCTTACCAATACCCTTCACCCTGCCACTGTAAAGATCCTGAAATATACAGAACTCATGGTAAAAAGTGACAAAACAAGACAGCTCCCTAGTTAACTGTGACACAGACAATAGATTGAACTTGAATTCAGGTACACACAACACATCTTTGATTACTTCATTGTTAAACAAATGTGTGTCTCCTATGTGTGTTATAGAATCCTTGTCACCTGTAGGTAAGTTCACCTTGTCTTGATGAGAACCAGCCATACACTTACTATTTTTTAGTAAATGCTCATTTGTTGTGATATGATGAGAAGCACCAGAGTCTATTATCCAACAATGAGAGGCAATATTAGTTGAAAAACAATTTGCCATACCTGTCATGTTGACCTGTTTCACTTCCTTTTTACCCTTTCCCAACATATCCATTATTTGCTTGTATTCTCAATCAGTAAATGCATGTCCTCTAGCCACAAAAGCATTGTTTACATCATGATGACTAGTAGAAGCTTCTCCAGAGTTCTCTTTGCTTACATTGTTGGCCTCTCCAACATAGTTATGACCATTTCCTCCATATGAAGAATTCATTTGGCCTGACCTTGAGTTAAATCCAGACCTTTTTCTGTGTTTCCAATCTGCTGGATAGCCAATTAATCTGTAACAATTCTCTTTAGTGTGCCCTATGTATTGACAATGTTCACATCTCCTTCCCTTATTGTTCTGATTTCCTTGATTATAATTGTTTCCTTTGTTAACACTCATAGCAACTACATCAGAAACTTAATTAGAAATGGACACACAAGCAGTTTGTTGTTGTAGTTCATCTTTTATAATCATAGCATAAGCTTGATTAATTGTAGGAGTAACACCTTTAAGCAGAATCTGTCTTTTAGCCTGTTCATACGATTCATTCAAACCACTAAGAAACTGAATCAATCTGAGCTGGTACAGATGATCAGCATACTCTTTGGACTTTGGGCAAGCACAACTAGGAGATGGTACAAGTGCATCATATTCCCCCACAAGTTTTTTAGTTTGGTGTAATATGATGAAACAGATTCAGTACCTTGTGAGAGTGTGTTGATTTCTCTGTGCAATTGGTAGATCCTCATTCGATTGCCTTTGTCAAACCTCTCCTTCAAGTCTTGCCAAACTGTATAAGCACTAGTAGCATACACGATTCCATTTAACAGATCTTCACTAACTGAATTCATCAACCATGATAATACGATTGCATTACATGTCTCCCATTGCTCATGTAACTCATCTCTATACAAAGCCCTGCTACAAGCTCCTGTAACAAATCCAATTTTCCTCTTTCCTGTCAAAGCAATCTTCATCGATCTACTCCACACTCCATAGTTTTCAGGCCCTGTGAGTTTGATTGGAATCAAAACTGCACTTGAAGCATCTGATGGTCCTATGTAAAGAGGATCATTTGGATCGATTCTTCCTATAGCCATTGTTGTCTTCTTTGCAGCTTATATGATCACTATCTACTGCTGCTCTGATACCATGAAAAAACTCTATCTGGAAGCTTGAAATTGCTTCATTGAGGCTTCTAAGAACAAGTCGAATTGAAGAAAAAGCAGAATTGAAGAAGAAGGAATGTTATTCTTGTGAAAACTCTATCAATACAGATGCTGCAAATGGTGTATATATACACAGAAATGCAGTAACAACCTCTAACTTCCACTCACACTTTCCACACATATACACATACACACACACTAACTAACAGAATGCAATCCTAACTAACCACGTGAACATGCTAACAAACTAACTGAATTAACTGAAAATGGGAAAGTTAACACTTTCGTATGAAAATGTCAGCAACATACTCAACCAACAGGATAGTGCCAACTGTTGATTGACGTAGAAGACTAAATGATCACATTTTCTCATTTTCATCCAAAACTCCAGGACTACCTCACTGAACTTCCCAAACAAAAATTCGGGACTCCCTTTCACTCATGTAACGATTCAAAAAAATAAATAAATTATATAAATAAGAATAAATAGGTATTTAAGGGCATAATGGTCCTTTCACGTTTTAAATGAATAAATAAATAAATAAATCAAAAACAGATTTGTATTTATTTATTTTAAATTTTATTTGACTAATTCTTTAATTAGTCTCCTAATCCTAATAGTTCTTTCTTTTTCACGTTTCTTAACTCTCTCTCTCTCACGTTCTCCATCTTCCTCACATTATTTCTGCCAAAATATCAACAGTTCTTCATGCTTGAAGAACTCACAAAAATTTTTAAGTAAAAGAAAAAAAAAGTAATCAAAATGTCAAGGCTAAGAGAGGTTCGTCGAGTGAGATGTACGTTGAAGTTAATTGGGAGTGGTTTGGAGGAGTTTTCCGGGCAGCAACATTAAAGTTTGAACATCGATTAAGGTATGGGTTTCTCTCATGAAATTCTTTCTCCAAGAGTACTTTCTTTCGAACGTCTCTTAAAACTCTTGAAACTAAGGTTGTTCCCCTTCGTATGTCCTTGTCCTTAGCTCCCTAACGAATTTGTAGGATGGGTATGTTGTGCTGCTAGATTTTTGCATGAATGATGTGTTTAAATTAAATATGAATGTGTTTATGTGCGGGAAATCACAATAATGATCATCAAAATATGACCGAAAAAGTTGATGTATGGGTGTGTATAGGGCAGTGTTTTAGACATTGTTTTGGGGTGTATAAGTTGTGTATTTATCATGTATTTTATGTGTGAAATGGGTGTACAATGTGATGTTCATTTTGACGAAGCATAGTGAATTGAATGAACCATGAAATCTCCCTAAGAACTAATGTGAAACTTGATGAAAAAGTGCAGAAAAATAGTGGAATAAATTTCCAAAAACTTAGAAATAGGTTTAAAAAGAATTTGGAAATTTTTGGATGTCAAAGAATTAAAAAAAAAACGTTTTGAGGCCTGCAGGGATCGAACCCAAGACCTCCCTGCAGCTGCCTTAACAAAAAAAAAGATTTAAAAAGGGAATGCTGGCGGCGGGGATCGAACCCACGACCCCCATTCGCGAAAAGAAAAAAAAAGATTAAAAAGGGAATGCTGGGGGCGGGGATCGAACCCACGACCCCGTTCGCGAAAAGAAAAAAAAAGGGGGATTAAAAGGGAATGCTGGGGCGGGGGATCGAACCCACGACCCCAGTTCGCAAAAACAAAAAAAAAGAATAAAAAGGGGATGCGAGGCGTGGGGATCGAACCCACGACCTCAGGGCTGAAAGGGGGAGTACAAATATTAAGGAAATAAAGGTGAGGCTGTGGGGGTTCGAACCCACCACCTCACAGCCTCCATTCCCAGCGAAATTTAGTGAAAAATAAGGGGGGCTATGGGGGTTCGAACCCACAACCTCCCTATTCAAGCGAATTTAATTAAAAAAATAATAATAATGATAAATTAAAATTCTAATTAAAGTTGGAAAATTAATTCTCTTATGTAAATATTGAGATTTAATTTAGAATTCTAATTAAAATAGAATATTAATTCTTTTATGTAAATATTGAGATTTAAATTAGAATTCTAATTAAATTAGAAAATTACTCTTTCATTTAAATGATTGAAATTTACTTTAGAAATCCAATTAAAATAGAAAATTTATCATGTCATGAAAATGTTGAGATTTAATTTAGAGTTCTAAAGTTATAAATGTTGGAAATAAAATCAATGAAAAATATAAATGATATCCAAATAATTCAAGATTTGGGTTCCCGTGCCCAAAACCTCCGTATTGATACATAAGTCATACGTGAGTAAAATATTCAAGGATAATGCTATCTGCTTAGATCAAAAATTTAGATCTTGGTATATATATATATAAATACAAGATACATAAGTCTTGTAATACATAATCTTAGGAAAATAAGAATCACTTAACGAATTATAAATGAAGCCCCATGGCTTGTATGTATAGACACATAAGTTTAACATATGTTCAAAAATAAGTGAACCTAAGATATACGTAATGAAATGAAGAATGTGGTGACAACCATGATGTGAGGCTAATGTATATGATGAGAGCAATCTCAAATGAACCTAAGTAAATGTTACCAATACGTACTCACCAATGAGAGTGTAAGATAATGAAGAGACCAGTCTCTATGAACACTATAATAAAAAAAATATTGAGTTTAAAACACTTAATACAAATGATGAGATGAGAAATCATCTATTGAGCTATGATGTCCTCATACTAGAAATCAGCTTCCATGATGTATGAGTTGAATGTAATGGAACTTTATACTGAGCACCGATAGGCTAGCTATGAGCGGTGATGCCTTCTTTCGGAAAGGGCGGAGGTTCACGTAACTCTCATGAGATGAGACTGTCCGGCTTGCCGGGTATGGGTCTCCATACATCTCCTAGTCTTTGAACCTATATTGCCACTATAGGGATCTGGCGGGGTTAAATTCCCATATACGCTAGTATGTTATTGAATCACCTTGGCCGGTGATTCCACCTCTTTTCGGTGTGGGGGAGACACTGGATTTCATGATGCTCACATGATCTATGTCGGTTAAAGTTAAAGTTCCCAATGAATGAATGAGGCCAGCCCCAAATGAATCATATAAAGAAATGAATGATACCGAAGGTGTTAGGATAGGATAATCAAGAGGTGAGCTAGATTCAGGTAATGACATTAGGTTATTCTTGATCATTGCACAGCAAACCTGCTGAAAGTCTTAAACTACATCCTAGGTATAGCCGTGTTCGTGACTGCCTATGAATGAATTGAAATGAAATATGTATGAATGAATGAAGCAGACTCTGTGTTTGCTAAAGAAGGCTCCCTAGTTGAGGTCCCATATGTTGAGCCCTCATTTTGGAAAGTCTTAAGGTTAAGTCTATGATAATAAGGTCTCATGGTATATGAATGAATAATATGAAAGAAACTATGTGTTATATGTTATTTGCTATATGAAGATGTTATGTGTTGTGTGCAATACGATGATTATAATGATGCATGTCACTCTCATGGCATAACTTTCCTAATCTCATTTTATCAAGTCCACTGACTTGACTTCCAAACATCATGTTGTTAGGAAAGAGCTCTTCTTCCTCATGCATGTCCCTGGTGTGTGCTTGCATATACCCATACTTAGTACCAGTGTGTACTAATTCCATACAAACATTTACTTTTAGGTGCAGGCACAGGTGGACGGTAGAGCTACAGGTTCGTTGTTGCAGCTATCCGGACGTCAGCATTCATCCGGAGTTTGGTAGGTCCTCATGCTTTCGAGGATGCTACTGTTTTACATTCTAGCGTAGTTTTAGAGTTGAGCTAGTGGAGTATGTTCCACTAACGTTTCTTTCCTGTTTTGGTTCAGACTTTGTATTGGTGCTATTTTGGCCGATATACAATTAATATTTAATGAATTATTTCTTTCAGTTGCTTATCTCTTAAATGTTAGATGGTTGATGATGAACGATTACAAAATATAAAGAATGTTTAACAAGTATGATTAATGAATCAAAAATTTCAAATTTTCCGCTAAAATTAACCTATGTAAAGTAAGAATGACGTAAGTAGGCTTGTTTGCGACCTCTGAGAGGTCAACAACGCCGGTCTCATCTGGGGTCTAGATTCCAGCCGTGACAAGTCAATACAAGGACTTTTTCAAATAACAGACTTTCCCATACTCCCTATGAGCAACAAAACTAGGTGATTTCTCTATATATACTTCCTATTAAAGATCACAATGAAGGACTGTATTTTTTATATCAACTGATGTAAAGGCCAATTCTCTGAAACAGCTAGAGAAATGAACAAGAAGACTGAAATAAGTTTCACAACCCGAGAGAAAGTGTTTGAATAATCCACTCCAAAAGTTTGATCATACCCTTTAGTCACAAACCTAGACTTAAGTTTTGCCACAAAACCATCTAGATTAACTTTAACTATGACCCACTTACATCCCACTAGTTTCTTCATTCTAGGTAAATCCACAAAATGTCATATGTGATTTTCCTTTAAGGCATGTATTTTCTCAAGCATCACATCATACTGTCAAGGATGGTTCAAAGCTCCTTTCCTTATTTTGCGTATAGAGATGGAGTCTAAAAAAGCAACCAAAGACCTAGACTTAGAGGATAAGCGGTCATAGGAAACAAAATTAACAATGGGGTATGTAGATTGAAAAGTCCTTTTACCTTTGTGAAGAGCAATACAGAGATACAAATTCTTTGAAGGATCGGGTGATGAAAGATCTTGTAACAGAGGAACCGGTGAAGAACGTGTATTATCTATCTCTCGTCTTCTCGAATAAGCTTGAACAATTGGTGGTCTTGCTTGAGCTGCAGTTGTAGGTCCTATAGTCAATTGGTGTTCAATAGGGTAGCTATGAGATTGAAAAACATTATTGATTGTTCTTTCACAACACGAGTTACATGATAGACTAGACTTACCACTCATCTTCCACTTCTTGAGTTGTAAAAATGTGAGGTGCATAGAAGAATGGTGTAGTATTTGAAAATACCACATCATTTCCAACAAATATTTACTAAGCTCGGTATAATTACATCCATACATCATCTCAAGGCGTGAATAACCCAAGAAAATAATCTTCAATGCCTTAGGGTCCAACTTGGTAACAGATGGTCCAAATCTCGAACATAACACGTGCTTTCAAATATCTTACTCTCCATCAGAAATAGTGTATTGTTGGGAAATATAACATTGTAAGGCACATTACTACCAAGAACGGTTTATGACATGCGACTAATCAAAAAACAAGTTGCAGAGACTACATCATCCCCAAAAAATGTTTAAGAACCATCGTTTGGAACAAATGTGCTCGAGCTATCTCAAGTAGGGGCCTATTCTTTCTCTCAACAACTCCATTTTGAGAAGTAGTATCAACACATGAAGTTTAATGGACAATACCATGTTGTGTCTCATGTAGGACTGAAATAATTCTGACATATATTATTTTGCATTCTTATTCTTTAGAATACGCAGTGAAGTATGAATTGAGAGTGTGTTTGGTATGAAGGAAAACATTTTCTGGAAAATGTTTTCCAATTTTCCCATGTTTGGTTGGGACAAATGTTTCGGAAAATGTTTTCCAAATCAACTCATTTTCCTCAAAATTAAGGAAAATGACTTTCCTTCAAAAATTAAGGAAAACATTTTCCATAACTCTCCTCCAATTTCAAATTACTTTTTTTTTTAAGAAAAACATCAATTAAAAAGATATTTTCAGTTTCAAAGTTTTATTTTTTCACCTGATCCTTGACCCTACCCCTCAACTTTGTCATTTAGAGCTGATATACCCCTCGTTATAAAAGTGGCTCATATATACCCCTACTTGTAAACAAATGACTCAAATATACCCTTTTCTTCTAACGGAAATGAAAAAAAAAAATTAATCCATATTTTATTAATTTTTTCAAAAAAAAAATTCCATATGAGTAAATTTAAGGGCAACTTTCACATATAGCAAACAAAAAATTCATATTTGTATAATATAACAAACTTTGCATAATTGCGCTCCATAGCAAACATAAAAACTGTATAATTCGCTATACATATACAAGTGTATAATTCGCTGGCCTAAATTGTATAATTCGCTGGCCTATTTCGCTGCAATTGTATAATTTGCTTTGCATATAGTTGAATCGAATTAAAATGTATGTATATTGCATAATTATAAGTTTATAGCAAAAAGATATATGTTTTTCTCGCTTTATACAAAAACAGAAACACAATATATACACTTCTGTTGTATAAAGCTAGAGAAAATTGTATTTCACTGCAATTGTATAATTCGCAATTGTATAATTCGTTGGCCTTTTTCTCTGCAATTTTTGAAGTAAAATGTTTGTAAATTGTATAATTAAGTGTATAACACAAAGATATACATTTTTGCATGTGTATATACAATTTTTTCTCGCTTTATACAAAACAGAAACAGAATTATACACTTCTGTGTATAAAGCGAGAGAGGCGAGCGAGAATGGAGAGTGGCGAGCGAGATTCCTGGGAGAGAGACGCTGGCAAATTTTAGATAATGTTTGCTATGGAGCACAATTAAATCAAACTCTAGCTATTCTATTTAATTTAGGTTATTAGTTTGCTATTTTATACAATTTTCCCTAAATTTAATCCTCGTCAAACATATTTTTTTGACTTTTTTTGTTTCAAAGACTAATTTATAACTATTATTTTGATAATCAATTTTATTTATGTTTCACTAATATTCTTGTAAAACTTATTGTAGATGACCAAATTTATTTCTTCGAATACGAAATTAAATTACAATACACACAAAAAAAATAGTTTAAATTTTTTTCTTTAAACTAAGGAGTGAAAGAAAAAACCAAAATAAGAATAAAAAACTCAAATAATTATAATAAAAGAAGTCAAAAAATAATTTATGTATGAAAAAAATTAAAATATACATTGAACTTTGATAGAAGAATCATATATACCCATAAATATTTTTTTAAAAAAAAATTAGAAGTAACAAATATAAATTTAAAACTAATTTTTTAACTTCCGTTAAATGAAGGGTATATGTGAGCCATTTTGTAACGGCAGGGGTATATGTGAGTCGTTTGTATAACGGTAAGGGCATATATGAGCCACTTTTATATCGAGGGGTATATCAGTTCTAAATGACAAAGTTGAGGGGTATATCAGACTCTTTTCCCATTAAAATATTTCATATAAGAAATACATGTCTTTCATTTAAACCATCCATAATACACAAGGTATGACTTAACACCTAATCCATTTAATTTTTAACGCTTAGATTGGCAACGCCTGGTGGCTTAACAAATTATTTGTTCATATTTCTCCTATCTTGCTTAGAAATTTTGAAGCCAAAGGAACAAGATTAAGCCAATGTGTCTATAGCTCAAATAAAATAGAAGAAGAATGAAGTCACAACAATTGGTACGAAAATCGTACATTAGAAGAAATTATATTTTCATGTTAAAACTATAAAATAGAATCATTAGTAACAGAAAACAAAGCTCAAGTCTCACCCCCAAATGATCAGGTGCTTTCGATAGGCAATTAATGAGAATATGCATACCGGAAGAAAACAATTCAAGTAATAATTAAGGCAACATGACCAATATCACACTTTTATATGAATAACCTTTGAAAGATAGTACTTCAACTTTTACATTCGACTTTTTGTCTATAGATTAAAAAAAAGGTAGAAAATATTAATTGGCACCTAAGTTTTATTTTCATGTTGAAGTTGTAAAAGAGAATTAGGAGTGAAAGAATACCTTGCTCAATTTTCACCTTCAAAGGATGAGGTTTTTTCACTTTGCTCGAATCACCTAGGATATTAATAATGACAATAAACATATCAGGAAAAGAACAACTCCAACAATATTTAAGACCACCCACGAAAAACACATGACCAAAATCACACTTTTATATGATAGTCTAACATTTGATAGATGGTACATAATATTTTTCATTCAATTTTGTGTAATTAGCATCGAGTGATACTAGTCAAGGTTAGATATCGAAACAATGTGAATGACACATATATTTGAAGCAATAGAAGAATGATTGAATAACACATTGGAAATAAAATCAATTAACCTTTATTTTTTTTTCTGTTTAAAAAGGAGAAGTGAAATCCATAAAATATCACATAGCGACCCAACCTTTTAAAATGATAACTGAACATTCCTCAGTTAAGTATAAACGTAGGGTCTTTCGACTGTACTTTGATTGTATTGCAAGGGAATTAGAATGATTAAATTTGATTTGTGCAGATGTCATAGTGGATGGTACGCTAGGAACTTCAAGGTATATAAATCCTCTGAAGTCCTGCTACCACACTTATATGCATAAAATAATTTTAATCAATAATATAATTTTCCGCCATCGATTATATACATAAAACAAGTTTCACTAAGCATACAAAAAGTGTAATTTTTCGGCGAAAGAAATTGAGATGAAACCCCTGGACCTTACTTGACCCCCCCTGTTGTATAATCCCGAAAACTATAAATAAGTCACAACCAAAACATTAAAAAGTAGAACAAAGCTATTTTAGGTATATTCACAAACAATAGCTTTGTAACATACGTTTAAGAAAGATATCAATCTTAAGAAATGGGTCAAAAAGAAAAGGTGGCTCGATCTGTGTTTGGATAAGAAGGAGAAGTGTTTAAAATTCTGAAAGCAAATTAAAGGAGCAAGATGAAAAAGAATGAGTCTAGCTCAAAAAATTTAGAAAGTCTTAAAAATTGTCACCAAAATTATTTAAGTAAATCAGTAGTAAAAGAATACTTTGCTTAAGTTTCAACTTCAAAGAATGAAAAGTGATTTCACTTTGACCGAATCACCTAGGCAATTGATGACACTTTTCAAATCAGGAAGAAAAGGATTCCAACTATATTTAAGGCCAGCCAAAAAAGAACATGACAAAAATCACCCTTGTATTTGAAAGTTTAACTTTTGAAAGATGGTACTTCAACTTTCACACTCGTTTTTGTAGAATTGGTATCAAGCAATACTGGTTAGGCATGAAAGTAGAAGAATAATAATTGAATAACAAATACTGAAACAATTAGATGTAATTTCTACATATTCCACAATGGCCACTATACTAGGAACTTTAAGGCATCTCAATGATTGGGAAGTTAGAAGAGCTGTAGTTTTTCTCAAAAATCTTACAGAGCCTCAAACACAGCCTGTGAAGTCCTGCTACCATACTTATACTCGATCGTACCATTGGACTCTATATACAAAAAGTAATTTAATCATGCATAAACGATATAATTTTCTGCAATAAACTATAAACATAAAATAATTTTAACCAAGTATATTGTCATCAATAGATTTGGTGATTCGAGTGAAGTGAAAACACTTCATCCTTTGAAGGTGAAACTCGAGTAAGATATTCTTTCACTCCTGATTCCCTTTTACAGCTTCAACATGAAATTATAATTTTCGTGTCAATTCTTACGATTTTCTAACTTTTTTTGAGCTATAGACACACAATCTAATGTACAAGTTGAAGTACCTTTCTTTCAAAGGTTAGACTTTGATTTACAAGTGTTATTTTGGTCATGTTCTTTCATGGTTGGCCTTAATTATTGATGGAATTGTTCCCTTAGCTATTAGGTTAGGCACAAATAGTCTATGTAGACCATCTAGTCTAGCAAAAGCGGGTTCTGATTGAGTTTTGAGGTTTTAGAGGGCTTGAGTTTACGTGGCATCTTCAGCGTCTGCATTCACAGTTTACTATTTCGATGCTAATGCTACTAATGAATTGAATATGATAATATAGTCAAACAAAGGGGGCTTCAAGACTTTCTTCTTCTTACTACTCGCTCCAAGTATTCCACTCTTTGGATCGGGAACACCAAATGATGAGATTGATACTTTGGTTAATTTCTCAGGTGATTGATGAGGAAAAGTGAAAGCACCTAATTCATTGCAGCTGAGACTTGAGCAAGGTTTTCTTTCACTCATGATTCTATTTTACATCTTTAACATGAATTTACTTCTAATGTTAAATTTTTGTGCCAATTGTTGTAATTTTCTACCTATTCTATTTATTTGAGCTACAGACACGTTGTTTTACTCTTGCTACTCTGGCTTTGAATTATTGATCAAGATAGGAGAAATAAGAACAAAGAATTAGTTCTGTCACCAAGCGCTACCAATCTAAGGGTTAAAATTAAATGGGTTAGGTTTTAAATCATACCGTGTGTATTTTGGATGGAATAGATGACAGTCATATGTATTATTTATGGAATATTTTAATTATTTGTCAAAACTGTATTAGGGGCACAATATTATGTGAGTTGTAATATATGCACTATGTGAATTTAGTGTAAGTAGGCATGGCACTACCGATATTACTTATCTAAATCAACAACTAACGAACTTTGGAAGAGAATTTTAGCAATGACAGACACTTGTGTTGTTTACTAGTAGAATGGATCAGATATTGTACTTTTACTTTTAATTTAAACCAACTGTGTTAGAAGAGGACAGAGTTAGATCATGTTCCAAAATATCATCGTGGAGCATATATTCTATATCCATCAAATGACACAGCTTGGCTATATGAGTCTCAGAATAAATATCTCTTTGGTAGCATAAAATCAAGAAGCAGTATAAATTAGAAGAAATGTTAAAGAATATTTGCAGAAGAATGTTGCCCTGATGAACTGTTCGATGCTAGAGCAGGAATAACATAAGCAGGGATGTCATTTGACGTGCTTAAACATCTGGAAGGATGTAATAGCTCTCCATTCATCATTTTTATACCTCTTGAATCTAGAAACTCTGGTGGTTGATGTGCCCAAGGATGTTATCGTCATGACGAATTGTTCCATCTTTTTGGCACATATTTGAGCACTTACCGGAGAGGTATCAATTCTTTTTTGCATCTTATAGGAGAAATCAGTCGCTGGAGAAACCTATCGAAACAAACTTTATAGCACTAGACTTGTGAAAAAAATCAGGTGGTATAAGACGACTCAAAGTTAGAGAAATTGAGAAATACTATATCAGCTAAACCTTTTTCGTTTGGAAGACGAAGAGAAATCTTTTCCTATGCACGAGGAATTAGAAATATTATACAGATCCAAAACAGTTTTCCAAATACTATATCAGCTCAACCTTTTTTGTTTGGAAGACGAAGAGAAACTGTTTCCTATGCACGAGGAATTAGAAATATTATACCGATCCCAAAAAGTTTTCCTTCATGAGAATTCAATTACACTGTACAGAAGCCTTCAACTTAAAGAAAATACTGCAGATATGATGGAAGAAGACAAACTGGGGGGTTCTTCCAATTGTTTTTGTTCAATTTCTTTCTCGCTTGACAAGTAGAGGTGCTTATAGACAGAAAAATTTTCCTAATAATCAAGTAGCATTTATGTTGTAAACATTCTTTATTTGGATAAGTGCAAGGATTTTATTTACTGAATTCAGAATTCATTGGACAAAACTCCTCCACTCAAACACAATTATATACTATTGTACACATACTCTTAGGTATACGACGTCTTAGGTTAACTTTCTTAGTACATTGAACATTAAAACCTTGCCTATTGTGAGATCATTATATCTACTCACAACGTCCATAGAATGAGTACCTTTTTCAAGTAAATCATGATTCTGCTTGCTGCATTTATTGCAGTCAATAGCCTAGAAAATAGCAAAATGGACACCATCTCTTCGATGTTGTTGTGCATAATCTGTTACATGAACTGCTGAGAACTACAATGGCTAATGCTAATGGAAACACTTGGTTACTAGAATTCAAGTACAGTGCATAATCTGTTACATGAACTGCTGAGAACTACAATGGCTAATGCTAATGGAAACACTTGGTTACTAGAATTCAAGTACAAAATAAATTCAGAGAAAAATTGAGGTGTGAAAGACGAATAATGATATTAGCATATTCTAGTTAAATTGCATAAAAGGTTCTAGCAAAAAAAATATATTAAGTAAGAAAGAAGGTTCTTGCTTTAGGACCTTTCAAGAATGATACTACAACATATTTTGGAAAACTGTGATCAAACAGCTTGAGTTAAGCTCTCGTTCCCTCATTTAAGGTATGAACTCTACTACTGCGGATATTTAGTTTATTCATGTGTTGACGCTGGTCTAGACAGGACGATAAAAACTATAGTTATTACTACTGTTGTTAGTTTAACTAGAAGGGCAGCATAAATGTCTCAAGAAGCGCACTGTATGGTAGTGTCATTGTTGGGCTTTGTGGAGGCTTGTGAGCAGGCCCGACCCATTACTGAAACCCTAGGTTAACCATTTGGTTTTCCTATAAATATGATCCTTGTATTTGTAATTCTTGAAGGAGCACAAGTGAAATAAAATCCTCTGCATTAAGTCGTGGAGTAGGGAAACCGAACCACGTTAAATTCTTATTGTGTCCCGCTTATGCCACGTTTCTCTTTTCTCTAAATTATTTGTGTGTGTTGTGTGTTTAATTCCCAACAATTGGTATCGAGCGAGGTTTCAACAACATCAGAACACAAACCGTGAGAAATTGTCACCTAGGGTTCTTGTGTGAAGAATCGTAATGCAGGAGGAGAGCCGCCGTTACCGTGTGGGTAACCTCAAGCGGCCGGCCTAGGAGAACCGCGAGGTGCGAACAGCCGTCGTCTGTGCTGTCCGTCGCTGCCCGTTCCGTTGGCCGCCCGGTCTAAAACGCCGTTAAGGGAATTGCCAAGGTGCGGTTTTTGTGGTGCAATATTTCGACGAAATTACCAAGATCTGAAATTAGTTGTACCGAGTATCTCATTTAGTCCTTTGAGATGGCGTAAGATGGGAAGTTCAATTGAGAAGTTCGATGGTACAGATTTCATTGGTGGAAGATGCAGATTGAAGATTTGCTGGTTCAAAAGATTTGGACGTAGTGTTGGGTGACAAGTCGTGAAAATTGTCTGATGCAGAGTGGGCGCTTTGGATCGGAAAGCTATGTCGCTTATCCGACTCGTTGACCAAGAATGTTGCGTTCAACATTCTTAAGGAGAAGACAATGAAAGGCATCTTGGAAGCCTTGTCTAACATGTACGAGAAGCCATCTGCAAAGAAACAAAATTTTTCTCGATTAGAGAGTTGGTGAACACAAAGATGAAGGAAGGCGATTCGATTCTGAGCACATCAACTCATTGAATTCGATCTTAGCGGACTTTTGTCGATTGACATTAAGTTCGATGATGAAGTTCAAGCTTTACTCTTTGTTATCATCATTGCCTGGCGGTTGGTCCGAGCAGTTCTGGCCGATTACGATTCGATTGGGACCTAATGGATTCACCTTTGAGAAGATTCGTGATCTCGTTCTTGGCGAGGATGTCGGAAGAAGGAGTTCGAGAATCATCGTGATATGCTAAACGTCGTCGAGGCGTAAAATAATGCAGGTAGTGGGAGCAGGAACCGGCAGAAGGAATCACGAAGGCTCGGGATGGCTCGGGTGTAACATGTTGGAACCGCAGCGAGGTGGGGCATTTCAGAATCAATGCCGTAAAGACAAACAAGTCAACATTGCGTACAGGCAGCGTCAACGAGGATTTGTTTATCCATTGCGCGGAGAGCAATGTGGATTCCTGGGTCATGGATTACGGTGCTTCTTTTCACGCTACCCAGCGGTGAAGCATTGCGTAATCTGGTTATTGGAGACTTGGGAAAGGAAAGGCTTGCGGACGATAGAGGTCTTGATGTTAGGGGCATGGGTGACATGGTGCTGAAGACGCCAGTCGGTTTCTGGACCTTGAAGGATGTCAGAGTTGTTCCAAGCTTAACGAAAAGTTTGATTCTGTTAGGCGCTTGGATGAACAGACATCATGTGAAGTTCGGAAATGGGCGATGGAAGGTCGTGAGGGGCAATCTTGTCATGGCTCGTGGAACAAAAAGAGGATCGTTGTATATTGCCGGATTACCCTGAGGGAGTGACCGTCCAGCTCGTAAGAAAAACAAAGTCCGGTTCACGGACTCGTCGTAAGAAGGTTGTCTTTGCAAGAAAGAAACCCGAGCCACAGGTCGATTCAGGGTGAACGAGCAAGGAAAGGTTCAGGAAGACCCGGTCGAGGCGTTTGTGGCGGTGGGAGCACCGCCGTGCTTGACCAAGGCTCCTAGAAAACGATGGGTCAAGAGAACCAGTATTCCAGCTGTTGATACGTCTCCAGAAAATTTCTTGTTGAGTATGGAGAGTGTTTGTTCTCAGGGAGTTCTAGGATCCGGCAGTTCGTGTCTCAAGTGGGAGCCGGTAGGGACCGAGGACGAGTCAAGGGCAGTTTCAGCCGTGGATCGATGTGTTGAAGCCGGGAGCTTCAACGGGCCTTTCAGCTGACTGATGAGAAGGCCATGCTTGAGGAGAGAGTTGAAAAAGATTACTAGACATACAAGTGTTCTAAGTGGATGACAGTTGAAATTCTTCAAGCCTCCAAGTGGGAGATTGTTGGGCTTTGTGGAGGCTTGTGAGCAGGCCCGACCCATTACTGAAACCCTAGGTTAACCATTTGGTTTTCCTATAAATATGATCCTTGTATTTGTAATTCTTGAAGGAGCACAAGTGAAATAAAATCCTCCTGTTACAGTCGTGGAGTAGGGAAACCGAACCACGTTAAATTCTTGTGTGTCCCGTTTGCGTTCCGTTTCTCTTTTCTCTAAATTATTTGTGTGTGTTGTGTGTTTAATTCCCAACAGTCATTATATAAGTTTTCACTGCCAGAAGGTGATTTATTTTCAAGATAGTTTACTTACAGTTGCGTTTAACTAAATGCAGGTATTTGTACAGAGGATGATGTATCTTTCTGTAAAAGGCATGCCAAAACAGTTGAGCAGCCAGAAACTCATGTTTCCTTTCTTCTTCTATCCTTCTTATTCTCTAGTTATTAGCTAGGATAGTTGAGAAGCCAGCAACTTTGATTACCAAAAAAATGGAAACAAAGACTTGAATGAACGTAGCCTTATTCTTGTGCTAATGCAAAGGTTTTCAGATGATTGAAAAAGTTTAGACCCCATATTGTTACAAAATCATTTTTGTTATGATTTCAATTTTCTCAGTCATTTTAGTTTGATGAAACTATCACGTTACTGATTGAAGATAATTTTGATGGATGAAGTGTAACATCTAAAATCACATTCCTCTATTTAAACATGTCCCAATACTGTTATACTCTTATTGGCTATCAATATCTTACTTACTGCACTCTTATGCCCCAAATTCATAATTACGTCTTCAACTATTACACTTAGCTAAGAGAGTAATACTGAACAAAAAACTAATAAAACTTGTTTTTGGTCCTGAATTTTTAGACCTTTTCACTAGGCACGAACCTCAGAAAACGATTTGTACATTAAACTTGGAGATTTCGTATCCCAATAAAATCAAATTTTATCACCACCTCCCAATCCGCGATCCTTGAACAATTTGATGCACCAAAGATAAAAGTCATCATGTGAAGTATTATTTACTTTGTAACCTTCTTCATCAGTTGTTGATCAAAAGAAATCCTTAAAGAATGTCTTTTTTAAGTTACACAAAGGCCTATGATGAGACATTGCAGAGAGTGAGGAAGGATATAATTCTCAAGAAAATAAAACATTAAAAAGAGAAGTAGTAACACCTTATACAGACAAAAATTGTTTTCTTTTCCAACTTTTAGAGAATCGGAGAAAATTATTAGTATTTTTAACTGATAAAGTTGTTTCTTAAGGAACTTTCAGAGGAGAGTTATAAAATAGGAAAAATGTGCAATTTTGGTATTTATATTCGGGATAATTATTCAAAGTTTGTTATCTTACCTAAAGTCTTGACAAAATAACAGTTATTGATGGTGTATAAATTTTTTCACGGTCAAGTAACAAAATGGAAAATTCAAATTTTGGGTCTCAATTCATGAATCATTTACACAAGAATTAGCCAATTTTTTATGCAAATACAAGTATAGAAAAGTACACAAATTTGGGAATGCAGATATTCCAATCACAAGTAGAAATGGAAAAATATATGCCTAACTCTTGAATAATGAACCTTAGTAAGAAACTTGAAATTTGATATTTATAAATCATGATATCATTATAACTCGATTTCATCACCAACACCCCATCCCCGATCCTTAATCAATTTCATGATGGATAGAGAGTAGTAATCCTTACTCAACATCCTGAAAGTTAAAATTTTAGCTTCGTACTTCTTTGTGTTATTCTTCTCTGTTATGTCCCACTAATCTATAGACATCATGTTCTCGTTCAACAAACATCTTGCCAGCTCCAAATTACAGTATAGAAGAATGTACATAAATGTTGTAGAAAATGGAATCTGCAACTTTTCAAAAGTTTTTTCTTTCTGGGTAATCTTTTTCTTGATGTGCCTCACAATATTTAAATCGAATATGAGGGGAGGGCCTATCTCTATAAGCTCTGGAGTCTTTACCTATGATGTGTTGTGAACTTTATAGGTTTCCTCTTCAGTGTTTGATGGCATGAAACTGAAGATAGTATATATTTGCGGGTCATTGTTTTGATAAAAAACTATTTGTATTTCACATAGATTTATGCAAGTAGGTTATAATTTAGATCTTTTCCTTCTGTGAACTTTTATTTTCCTGGATAACATTAGATTCAACTATAATGTCATCTCATATATTTTTAAACCTCCAATACAACATAAGATTATCAGCTTGGTCGAAAAAGACCTATAGATTGTTTCCTACAAGGTATAGATCAACTTTACTGCTGAAATTGTAAATAAAGAAACATATATTGATGTTTCACACTAGATACATTGATATTACAAAAAGAAATCTAAAAAAATAATCACAAGGACAATGCCAACAGCATAATTACATCCTAAGACATGAATGAATTTTAGTTATATAATACATAGCCTACGATTAACTAGATCATAACCTTTCTATAATTCAGAAAATTACTCAAGGTACAAATTTCTTTTTTCAGCCCATTGAAAAATACGCCAAATAACAGTCCATCAGACACCTCCTTCTTAGATGGTGGCACCTTATTAAATTCTTCACGAAATGTGGTTTCTGTGGTAATTCTACAGCCCCACTAAGAAATCATACTGATTGATCTTTTGAGAATGATGAAATCTGTTCATAAACTTTTTTTCAAGGCCTCCAAGGTTAACATTGGTTGCCGAGACAATATCAAATAATAGAAATTTATAGCATTTTCTTCCAAACAAACACTTTCTTCCTATAATTTTTCCACTTCAAAAACTTTATTTACTGCCAAAGACAGTTCCACTTGAAATACATCCTAAAAGATCCTCTTGTTGAAACTGTTAGTTGTAGTTTCCAAAACTTCTTTCTATTTTTTTCTCCAGAGATGTTTGCATTGCTTCCCTCTTCTTAGTTTCTGATGAATCTTGTTTGAGAAAGGGATGCTCCTGCCATCAATCCTGGCAAGAGACTCTCTTTTTTATTTGAACCATCCTTCCAATTTTTTGACATCTTATCTTACCCGTGTCAAATTAGTCAATTATTTGACTCGTACCTCCATTCTACTCATCATCCACGAACATTGCTTCTTTAAATCGAATTGTTAGATTTTAGTACTGAAAGAGTAAATAAAGGGACAACTATTGATGTTTCACACCTAATACATTAAATTACACAAGAAATCTCAAAAAAAGTCACTAGGACATTGCCAACACCACAAATTTCATTTACGACATGAATGAATTTTAGTTATATAATACATACCCTACAATGAACTAGATCACAACCTTTCTAGACATTTGAGACGCTAGAGCTATCAAAAAATCCCCTTTTCCTTTTTCTCTACACCCACTTCTAGCTGACTTTCCCCTTTTCTACATAAAAAACCATCCCTTAACTGTCTCATGACATTATTAAGTCTCTTAATGTTTTTGTTTTGGTCTTCTGGAATAAGCTTTTATTACTTGCCGCACATCAGTATATAATCGTGCAGGAGATTTTTTTGAAAAGGACATTTATTAAAGGGAAAATGCTCAAATACGCTATAGAACTTCAGAAAATTACACAAGGTGTACCCTAAATGTAAAGTCTTGTTTTTGTCACCCGTTAGAAAAGTATTTAAAGAATTATAAATTGATACGTTGGAACACTTACGAGGGAGGTATCCATTCTTGTTTGCAACTTAGGGGAGAAATCAATCAGCGGAGAAAACTAGTGAAACAAACTTTGTAACAGTAGACTTGCTGAAAAACTAAGGTGGTGACATATCAAAAAGTATACTATCACCTAGTATTTGGAGAAGACCAATAAAAAGAGTGAGCTTTGTCCTCTCTTTTTTTACGCCCTTTTCATGTAATTATTTACCTATATTTCTATAACATTCTTGAATCATAAACTTAAGATGTTCACTCATGTCGAGGTTAGAAAAAGTTGAAAGTATGACTATATAAACTCGAAGATGACTCACCTAAGAAGAAAACAAGTATAAAAATTCAGTTGATCTAAGCTATTATCAGACATCCTCGTGCATCAGCATAATCTAATATCATAATTTTGACAAAAGTATTTGATACCTCACCAATTTTCCAGTACCAAATTTGTATTAGCATAAAAAAGAGATGCCGACAAAACGCGATATGAAGTATTTTAATGCTTAGAAATAAGTACATTAAGAAAAAATTAGTTGGCAAAGCTATGATATATAAGAATTAATGATTATTATTTAAATTAGACACGTTCAATTTAAATTTTAAAAATATGTTTGTGTGTATTCTCATATAAAAGACGATTAAAATAATGTTTAGATGTTATTTTAAGCATTAAAAGAATCTAAAGGCTCCAATTTCAACATCTTTGAAGTTTTCCCCATTTTAACATGTGCAGTCCTTAATGGTTAACTTTACTCTTTTTTATTAAAATATTATACACTTGAATTTTATCTAATTTTTGTTCGGGCTCCTTTAACTGATAAAATTTTAAGTCATTCAAAGGTTAATACTTAAGGATTTTACATGTATCAATTGAAATTTATATGTAACGTGGTAAGTCACAAAACTATTTTTTGTAATATTTAGCTTAGTGAACTATATGTGAAATGTTGATAAATAAAAATGACTCGAATGTCTATTTTTTGGCATCGGTTTATAACTTTTCACTATATATACCAATGCTTTGCCATTTTGTAATATTTTAAGTTGAAAATTAAAAGAAAGCCACTACACCAAAGTTTTGAGTTCCAACATTTCCTTGAAATATTATACACACGAGTTCATCTATTTCTAATTACACTCAAATAAATGGTATCATTGGAAGGTAGACTATTATGGATGATTTACAAGTGAATATGTAGTACTTTTTATGTAATGGTTAGTTACAAAATTATCTTTTGATATATTAATTTGGGAAAATGCACAAGTAGCCCCTCAACCTATGTCCGAAAGCTCAGAGACACACTTATACTATACTAAGGTCCTATTACCCCCCTGAACTTATTTTTATAAGTAATTTTCTACCCCTTTTTAGCCTACGTGGCACTAGTTTGAAAAAAAAATCAACCATCGTTGGGACCACAAGATAGTGCCACGTAGGTCGAAAAGGGGTAAAAAATTATTAATAAAATAAGTTCAGGGGGTAATAGGACCTTAGTATAGTATAAGTGTGTCTCTGAGATTTCAGGCATAGGTTGAGGGGGTACTTGAGTATTATTCCTATTAATTTTACTAAATTGTGTTAATAAGGTAAATTACCCGTGCTTCGCACGGGATTGAAGTATGTTATAAGCTTACATATGATGACTTGGTAATATTCATATTGTCGATACATAGACTATGTTGTCAAGAACAATTTATTTTCAGAAAAAGCGTTCCTCCGCAATCTTGAAGTGTTGTATTTATAAAATTCGTATTTTGTTAGACAAAAATTATGAGTAATAGAGAAATTTTAAGTATACAAAGGTGCCTTAGAAAATCTCCATGAAAATAGTTAGTCAGAAGCAATGAAATTTTTAAATTTCCAAGGATTTATAAAGAACAACATTATACGTTAATAGAAGAGACAAAAAAAGTCTCGAACAACAAAATACTGAATTAAAAGTGAGACATCACGTCCATACAAGAACATAATTAACTATATTCAAATGGAGGACCTTCATCTCCTTTGTTATGAATCTCTATCAACTTCTTTTTATTATAATGTGTTGTATAAGTAGTAAGGACCCTAAAATTGTTATACCATATCATTGTCTCAGAATATTCATTAGTGTTTCTTAGGTTTCATATCACCAACCCCAACTTATTTGAAATTGAATAAATGTTATTGTTACATTTATAGTATGCAATACAAAGAATTAACGCAATGATCAACTAAGTATTGTAAAATTATCGGAAATCATGGAAATAACGTATCTTGAGGCGGGCCTATGGCACTGTCCTTAAGGATGTTTCACTAGTTAAGGTGTATCTCCTAGGACTCAACAAACTCTTCTAGTACTAAAACTACGAGCCAGAATCTGACAAAGAATATATTTTGATTAAGAAAACCCAGTAAATTAATAAGAAAGAAAAACTATTTTAATATAATATCTCATAATTCACACTCCTATTTTCACACAAAAATTACGATATATAGATATATAGAATATGGTAAAGATCATACCATTGTCGATGAGCACAGCTAGTAAAATTGTGACCGCCAATATGTCATTATGGCTATGAATTACTATCAAATGTAGTTGTGCATACAATGCAAATAAGGAAAAAATTATTTTCATGAAGTAGATATCAAATATTCCATGGTTGTAACTCCTAAATCAAATATTAATTGCAATTAGCCATTGACATATTACTAAATCAAACGGTTGGCTACCAAATTAAAAACTTTAATATAAAATTAATAGGCCAAGTTATTAAGGTAATAATATTTAATAAAATATTTCAAATATATTTATTATATTTTTTAGATAATAAAGATATTTTATAAACAATCCGCCATATATCTTAAAAAGAATATAAAGATATAATATAACAATTAAAATTATATAAAAATTATTTAATGCTTGATTTTCAAAAGAAAGAATAATGCGTCGAATTCACTGTCTCGTAGAGTATGAACCAGACCTAGAGATTAAGCTTATATAACAAATGGTGAAGTTTAAGACTTCTATGAACCAAAAATTATGTTGTAAGTTTAGAGTCTTATTTAATCACATTATACTTGCTATGGCGATTTTGCGGTAAGAGACCACGCGCGTGTCCTGGTATTCATGAGTGCTTTAGAAATCCGTTATAATTTCATAGAAATGGCACCACTCCACACTCATATAGGTCCACCCATCAAGTGTATTCTGCACTTTCCATGCAGATTTGCACTATATGCACACCATAATAGATTACAGATGGGACAAAAATTTACAGTGCACAAGATCAAACATTGACTTATTATTACCCATATGAACCTCATTCATGGGATCTCTAATCACATAGATTGGGTTACCATCATATTTGATTTACAACTTGACAATAATCTCATTATCGTTGAAGCTTCACTTATTATTTTTCCTACCAAATTTTAAGTTAGAGAATTGGCCAAATCTTATGACTTCAAAAGATTCATGGATTTAATTTCATCTCTTAACAATGTTATATTATTCTTCGTGTCAAACTTATGTAATCTCCATATGAAGGTTAGTTAACCAATTTAACATCGTTATCATCTGACTTCATTATATTCGTTGATTTTAAATCATCAACATAATAGATAAATAGATATTTAATTTTGAATAACAAGACCGCATAAAGTATGTTACCCCCATATTCCAAAAGGTTCAACCTATGAATAACTGAAAAAACTGGAGAGGATTGTTAGCTCAAGGTGGATTGGAATCGGAATGAAAGAGATGAGCATACTTTGCCATCATGGCTTCTTCTGCTCCCTTTATGGACTGACTATCCCAAAATATCTTAAATGAAGCAACATATTTGTTTCTCAACCTTCGAACCTAACGATCAAGAATATCAACTGGTACATCTTCATATGTGAGACTATACTTCACAACTACATTTTCTAAATGTACAATAGATGCTAAATCACCCACAAACTTTTTCAACAACGAAATGTAAAATGGATGCACTGTGGCTAGTTTTGTTGGCAATTCTAACACATAAGCCACTTTTATAACTCTTTTCAAGATATTGTAAGGGACTACATGTCTCTGACTGACCTTGCCTTTCTTGTCCTGCCAAATTTCATCACCCCTTCATAGGTTACAGTTTCAGAGAAAACTCAATCATCAACATGGAGCTCTAAGTCCCTTCTTTTCACAGATGCATAGGATTTCTAGAGACTCTACGCTGTCTTAAATCTATCCTTAATGAGTTGAACCATAGCATCATGAACCGAATTTGGCCCTATCAAGGCTGTTTCGCCTACTTCAAACCAACCAACTAAAGATCCAACGTATGCCTACTTCATAAGGGGTCATCTAACTGCTGGAATGGTAACAATGATTTTAGGAGAACTCTATAAGAGGAAGGTAATCATCCCAAAAACCCTTGAAATCGATCACACAAGCTATTAACATGTCATCTAAATTGTTAATGGTACGCTCTCTTTGACCATCCGTTTGTAGATGAAATATCGTGCTAAGGTTAACTTGAGTACCAAGACCTTTCTAAAATGACTTCAAACAATAAGATGAAAAGTAAGGACCTCTATCTGATATGATAGAAAGAGGAACTCCATGAAACCTTACTATCTAATAGTATTGAAATCTATAGTATTGAAATCCAATACTATGGAGAATTATCCTTTCATTAGACACCATGAACCTATACTACTCATAAGCATGCGTGAGGCGTGTGTACATTGGACGACATAATCACATAATGACTACAAACATCACAATGAGGAAGCCACCCTCTTAAGACCACATTACACATTCAAGCATAGACCACACAATTATAGCATAGTTTAAAGACACTTGAACATTTGCATCCAAGACTTTTAACCTTGACTAAAATCACACATCCATGTAGGGTACGTAGGTAAGGTTCATTCAACATTATTACCTCATCAATTGCAGCACCTAAACCTAACCCTAACAATTCATTCAATTATAGAAGACAACATCAATACCTAGAACATGATACTAGATTAAGAGACTAGGCATTCTACTTCATAGATGTGAACGTTAAAACCACACTTCATAACACAATTGCCTTCAAGGCCTTGATCACATCATATATAGAATGAAGAG
Source organism: Solanum arcanum (assembly GCA_027789145.1). Classification (NCBI taxonomy): domain Eukaryota; kingdom Viridiplantae; phylum Streptophyta; class Magnoliopsida; order Solanales; family Solanaceae; genus Solanum; species Solanum arcanum. The sequence continues at coordinate 52,598,273 of CM050937.1, forward strand.
GAAGTAAACACCGCCACTATAAGTAGATCATACCACATAATGCCATATAAGACCTATTCAACTATCAATTCTATGGAAAAGTAGAGAAATAAAGCAATCTTACCAATTCACCCAAGCTTTGATCATCATTGATCAATCCTCATAATCCATTAAAAATTCATATATAGGGTAGTAGCTAAAAGTACAATAACATAGTCAAAATCATAATTCAACCATCATTGGATCAAGATCACATGATGCACACTACATCATCAATTCTATAGAAAGAAGAAGAATATAGATCAATTCACCAAGTTCTCAAAACTATGATCACCTTGGATCATTCCTCCACAATTCATATTCAATTCACATCAACTACAATAGTAATAGGAAATTCAATAAAATATAATCTATCTTAACATAGAATCAAGATCACAAGACTCACATTATAGGCCAATTTGAGAAATTAGGAGGATCATGGGTTCTTCATGAAATTGCATTGAAATTCATCATCAAATCAGTAATTAATCATGTGTTCATCATTAGAATGCTTTTGAAATCACTTTGACAATGAACCCATCGCTAGATTGAGAATTGAGAATTTTTATCATGAAATCTTATATGAAAACTTTTGAAGGAACTCCTTAGATGAATGTTGATTCTTGAGTTATACAACTTTGTCTATGATGTTATACCTTTACTTACTCTAAATTAGGGCACTTAGACACAAAATCTACAATTTCACTTTATATGTCATTCCACCAAAAGACTTCCCACAAATGATGGTACTTTTTGCTGGAGCCTAGATGAATAGAATACTTGGAGTTATGGGTATCTTCGCAAATCTTCTATCTCAAGTCTCTAATCACCCACTTTAAGAGCACATAATCGACCGAGATAGTGAAGCATGCCATCTCCCTCTTTGGAGAAAACATCAACTCTCTAACGATGAATTGCACCCTTTAGCTGAAGCAATATTAGATTACTATCTTGCTCTTCCTGAAACTCTACCACCAATGAAGATTCTTTCCCATTCTGAACTATTACACCATGATATGCTTATAAGGCAAACTCCCAAGTGAGCAAGCATGTGAAAATCTTTTGGTAGTTCATCTCTTTCTTCCACAATATGTACTAAACTACTAGTGGCTATTATGCTTAGAGAATCTGCTACTACATTGGCCTTAATAGTATGCTAATGAAAAATCTGAGGGAACTATCGTTCTTCTTGACGAATAACACTGGTGCACCCCATGGGGAAATATTGGGTATGATGAAGCCCTTAACTAGAAGGTTCTTAAACTGCTATTTCAATTACTTAAGCTTATGTGGAGCCATTATGTAATGATGAATGGAAATAGGTTGGGTATTTTGAAGGAGATCAATTCAAAAGTCAATTTCCCTTTCAGGATGAACTCCGAGAAGATCTTCTAGAAACACTTTAGGGAACTCATTAACTACCATAATCGACTCAAGATATGGGGTTTAAGAGCTTGAATCCTTAACCTTAATTAGATGGTAGAAATAACACTTAAAATCAACTTTCTAGGCTCAGGACTTAAGGTAAATAATGTTTCCATTCAAGGACTGGTTCGCTTGGAAATTAAAACGAACGATCTTAGTTCTACAATTGACCGAGGCATCATATGAATTTAACCAATCTATGCCTATAATGACATCAAAGTATACCATTTCTAACTCTACAAGATTTTCTTAGGAGACTTTCTGGGAGACTTTGTTAGGGTAATTTCTGTATAACCGTCTAGCTATAACAGGGTCACCGATAGGAGTAGATACTAACAAGGGTTCTGAGGGAGAATCTAGACTAACACAAAGGTAACTGCTATATCCGGAGTTACAAAGTCTAAAGTATCTCTTCTTGTCCTTCCACTAAGTGTGCCATATGTGAGAAACATACTTAAGCTGGTAGAATGCCAACTCAACCCTCTATTACTAGTCACTTACATACTCCAAAGATTTTCTTAACATCATTAATGAAGTTATGTGGGTCCTCACCAACTTGTGACCCTAAAAACTCAGGCAGATTCATCCTTTGAAGATCTCGAGTCCTAGATGCCGCTGAATTTCCATTTCTATTAGTAGGAAGTGGAACCTGTGATTTTTTTGGTTTGTCATTTTCTGATAAAAAAGTTTAATCGCATTCTGAAACTCTCCGTTCGAAACCTCATAGTCTGGGGACTAGAGGAACTTCATAGCATTGTGTGCATTAGCATTCTTTGCGTAAGGCATGATCTTAAGCGCATATTGATGGATTAGAATGAGTAAAGTGGATCATACCTCACACACGATAAGAGTAACAAAGAGAGAGATGTTTCCAAAAATATTTCATAGCCTCCCTCTCATTAGATCTGGTGCAATTCACACCCATGAAAAGAAGTCTACTTAGTGTGGCTTTACAGACATTCTAGGACTCTTAAACCTAAGAATCTGATACCAAGTTTGTCACACCCTGAAGCTACCCCTAGGACGCAGACACAAGACCTAGGATCACGAGTGACCCCAAAGAAACAATGATTTGGCATATCATAACCATACTAAATAAACTAAAGTACGAAAATATTTTGCGCGATTTAAATAATAAGATAAACTGTAATGATGGGGAATATCCATAAAATATCTAAATATATAAAACATAGAGTGTAACAACAACTGAAAGGTCAAACTCAAATGTGAAAGTTGAATCTAACTATGGCTTAATATCCCGTAACTGAATAGAAGAGTTGGGACATGTCCCAGCTAAATCTAGCAAAAAATGAAACTAATCCTAAATTGTAAAACATGTTTATAGTCATCGAAGTATGAGGACTCACTACTGAAGCTGTTGAACTAGTGATCATGAACAGATCTATGCATGATATGGAAGTTGAGGACATGAATCTACATGCCAAGAAAATGAAGAGTAGAGTTTGCGTCAGTACTTGAATGGTACTGAACATGCATGATAGAATAAAGTTGAACAATAAACATACCTGCACCAAAGCATATATCTAAGCAACAAGAAAAGATAAGCACAATATTATTCTAAGAAAATTGAACATAAATTAACTAAGTGCAATGACCAAGTTTATAAGATGATGAGACTAAACTCTGACTATAATTGATAACATGTCAATGCAATATCATCTGACTGAAATTTGGAGCTACTTACAACCGGCATATAACCATAAAATCTAAATGTGGAGTACAATATATACATCATCCAAGAGGACCCAATATACCCTGCCAGAGGTATAGAGGCATGATTGAAGTGATCACTAAAATGTAATGCCCATAGAGGGGACTTAGTAAACCTACGAGGTCACGTAGTTTTGGGACTATTCGGATACGATAAAATCTATTCCAAACAATATTAAGATACTCCCAATTGATTGTGTAATTAAAAATTTATGAGTGAATTTCTCTAATGTTGTATAGCTCAAAACACTATCATGCTTAGTGGGATACGAACAATAATATACTGATATTGAAACATTTGAAAACTGTGGCATGTATGTATATATCTGAAGTAACTGACCTAGCATGTATAAATCATGAACTAAGAGAATTACATAGCTATGGTTCTAAATTCATGAAAGAATCTACACAAAATGGTACTAAAGTAATGGAAATCTGATTTGGATCATTCTAAAAACTAAAACCCAACAATTTCTAAGAGCAAGAAACACCAGGTCTAGATAAATTTAAGGGAATCAAGATTCAGATTGAAATCTAGGGACCTAATAGGGGAAAAGAACCCGCTACTGAAATGCCACATGCCTGATGATGAAATTCACTTAGAAATCTTTCGACTTTTGGGCTGTATTCGATGAAAACTCATTGTGTTCTTGAACTAGGTTGCTCGACTTTCTCCTCTATTTTCCTACTTTAGATGGAATTTTTGTTAATACTTGATTAGATTAGGTTATTATTAGTTTATTAAGCTGAAACTGACAAAACCTACATAGTTTAGAGGTCCAACACATAAGGAAAAGACCAAACGACCCTGGCATAAAATTTGTTGAAGCCACTTATGGACGGATTGAGATTCTGTGGAATGATCCATGATCCATCTTGTTAGTCCATCGGTCAACTTTACAAGATGGATTATGGGGGCTACAGGTCGCCATCCACGGACCACCAGGACGGACCGTAGGTCATTATACGGTCCATGGATGACAACCATAGGTTGCACCTACAACTTCTTGTTATAGATAGATCGACGGTATGTCGTCTGATCCATGATCTATCCAATCAGTCCGTCATATAAGAGGATGGGTTTGGCATCCTACGGGTCTTGACCTAAGGCTGATTGATGATCCGTGGATGGTTCAACTATCCGTCCTATTAGTTCACCTATTGACTTAATAGGATAGGTTTTGGGTTCTGAGGGTCTCGATCTAAGGGTTGATAGACTTTTCGTGGAGGGATCCATGATTTGTCCTGTCGGTATTTCGATAGACTTATGAGAATGGCTTTTGGGGGTTGTAGGTGGCCATCCACGGGCTACCAAGACGGATCGTGGGTCATCCATGGTTCATGGGTTACACCTGCAACTTTAGGAAATCTGCTGGTTCATTCTGTTTTTGGATACAGGGTGTTACAACCACTACAACAAATATGATATATAGATACAAAATTATTTGCTACGACACAAATTTCAGCACTATTTGTTTACTTTTACTGACAAAAAATACATTTTGTACTTAAATATATGGCTCACATATTTTTTGTGACAAACATAAAACTTCGTAGCAAAATTTTGTCCACTAAAGTTTCCCATCAAAAATTTATTTGGCGCCATTTATTAAGGACTATTAACCACAAATTTGAAATTATTAGTGACACGATATTATGTCACTAATGATGTTCCCAATTATAGACAAACCATTATTTGTCTCCAAATCAGTTAAATTTTGGATACGAATTTTTTTTGTCTCAAAAGGTATATTGATGTATTAGTGACAAATTATTTTTCGTCCTGAAATTAGTAAATTTTGTAGATGAAAAACTTTTGTCGCAAAAACTTATACTAATACATTAGTAACAACTCATTTTTTATCTTATAATTAGCTAATTTTTATACAATTTTTTTTGTCGGAAACATATATTGATATGTTAGTGACGAATCATTTTTTCCCCTTAAATTAGTAAATTATATCATATGAAAACTTTGTTGAAAAAAAATGTTTTTACATTAGCGTCAAACTAGAGTAGTTAATCATCCTAAACTTTAGCTGAAAATTTTTATTATTCAATCGTAACCTTGATTTTCGCCACTAATTGGTCCAACAATTAGTGACAATTGTACAATTGTCTCAATTAAACCTACTATTTAGTTACAAAGAAATTTGTCAAAAAAAAATGTATGTTCAAATAGCTATAACCTAAATTTCGTACTTGAGTAGTGCAATTATTGGATACAGAAAAAAAAATAGTTAGATTATAACAAAATGGGAAAAGGGTCTGATATACCCCTCAACTTTGTCATTTAGAGCTGATATACCCCTTGTTATGAAAGTGGCTCATATATACCCCTACTTGTAAACAAATAGCTCACATATACCCTTTTCCTCTAACGGAAATGAAAAAAAAAATAATTTTAATCTAAATTTTTATTATTTTTTCTAGAAAATATAATCCCATATGAGTAAATTTAATTCTCGTCAAACATATTTTTTTTGACTTTTTTTTTGTTTCAATGACTAATTTATAATTATTATTTTGATAATCAAATTTATTTATGTTTCAATAATATTTTTGTAAAACTTATTGTAGATGATCAAAATTTTATCTTCGAATAGGAAATTAAATTACAATATACACAAAAATAATAGTTTAATTTTTTATTCTTTAAACTAAGGAATAAAAGAAAAAATAAAAATAAGGATAAGAAATTCAAATAATTATAATAAAAGAAGTCAAAAAATAATTTATGTATGAAAAAATTAAAATATACCTTGAACTTTGATAGAAGAATCGTATATACCCCTAAATAATTTTTTTAAAAAAATTACAAGTAATAAATATAAATTTAAAACTAATTTTTTAACTTCCGTTAAATGAAGGGTATATGTGAGTCATTTTGTAACGGCAGGGGTATATGTGAGCCGTTTGTATAACGGTAAGGGCATATATGAGCCACTTTTATAACGAGGGATATATCAGCTCCAAATGAAAAAGTTGAGGGGTATATCAGACCCTTTTCCCTAACAAAATTAATTTTTAAAACATTTTAACTAACAAAAAAAAAATTAGAAAAAGATTATATATTACATAAAACACAAATATAATTTTTGTTCTAAAATATTAGACAATATTGCAGACAAGATAAAAACAATAATACAATAAAAAGGATAAAATGTCTTAACACCATTAAGATAGTTTGAATAAAAAACTTTAAACAAAGCTAGCCAATATATTTTAACAACACAAGTATCATCATAAATAGTATCACTAAACTTACATTTCAATCAAAATATTCACTCCAATCGTTCTATGTCTATTTTAACAACACAATCATATATTAATATCTTATTCAATTATAAGAAACTTTAAATAATTTCAGTAAGATTACTGCCCACGAATAATTTTTTTGTGCCCATGAATGATATGAGTTCAATAGCTACATTACTTGTGTCCCAAAGGCAAACCTTAATAAAAATTTACATCAAATTGGGCAGCATTTCACTTGTTTTTGGGTCTATATAAAAAAATTCCTGTCTAAAATTCGATATATTATCAGACCGATATCATCAAAACAAATCATAATATTCATCTACAATCTATTAGGATTATAATAATACTAAATCCATCTCCAAAAATGAAAAGAAGTCTATCACAAATCTCTAATATCAAAAGAATACTCATAACTCTAGTGAACTAACTAATGAACGGTTCTAAAAAGTTAAAATAGAAGGACAATAACAAATAAATAACTTATTGCCGACCAAATCAATGCCTGCACACGTGCATTTGTCAAGGCATGCACTCTAGCTAAAGAAAGCATCAGTAATGTCACCTGTAACCTGTGTAAGAAAAATATAGTGGAGAGTGAGTCACTAACTCAATGAATAAATATTAACACTTAAATATACACATTTTCAATGGGTAAAAGTCAAAAACATGTTAGTATAATTGTCCGAAAATATCATGTAATAAATGTATTTTTTCAAAAATGATAACAATAACATTTCATGTAAGTATAATCCAATAAATTTGGTAATGAAATAAATACCAACAAGCATTGCAACTACAATAATGTTATCCAAGTCAAATTCGTTGTCGATGTTTACAAGCACGCATTCTTGGACAGCACTAGATCCTCTAACAACTTTCATTTCCATTAAAACTACACTTGGTAGGATCAAATCCCGCACGAAGTGCCAATCTGAACTCATTCTCACTAACCTAAATAGCTCCATAACCAAGGCCTCTCCAATGTTCCAAAATCTTGAGATTACTATTACCCTTAATAGCATTACCATTTATCGTGATTCAAGCCCTCCAAAGCCTCCCTGTAAGACTCAACATTCCTAGTAATTTGAGATACTATATAAATTAAAGGATTGTATTTCCATTGTCTCCATAACACCCTCCCAATACAAAACCCATCTTCAGATTTCTTGAAACAATGCTAAAACTTCTGAGTTTGAGGTTTATAATCAAGCTGATACAACTGCCGTTATGCTTAGATTTCTTGAAATGAGCATCAAAGGTTTAGAAAACAAGATTTTCGGTGATGGGTTTGAAGGGTATTTGAAAAATTTGCGAAGTGATGGTAATTATGAAACAAGATGAGTAGCCACCATCTTTTTTTACCAAAGATACAGAAAGTTTTAGAGTATTACTATAATAAGTGTTTACCTATACATTATCATATCAAATCTATTGTTTGGGATGTTTCTAGGAACATATGTCTCTTGGTCAATTTACGGTAGGTAACCATTGTGACTGAGTACCAAAGTTGTTTTGAGTTTTTACCTTATAAGTCCTTGGTGAGCCTGTTGTACTTTCTGTATGCCTTGTATATTGAATGATTTGTTCATTCATTATTTGTAACATATTCATTGATCTTCCTTTATATTTGTCTTATATTCATCTAAAGATAACAAAAATCTTAAAATACGAATACTCTAATTCACTATGTAGATTACAGTTTCGCAGAGTGTGCACATATATATTTACAGTTGGTGTGTGACGCATACTAGTGAAGCATAATCTAGGGCTTCTATGTAAGCAAAATTGTCCTACGTTTTGCTTCTATTGATGCATTTCGAGGGAAGAGGGGATACATTATGAAAATATGATATTTATCTTTCATTACTAACTGATATTTATTTCCTAAATTGGATTTATGTACAAGCAAAATGACTTGAGATTGAGCAACATGCTCCATTCTCAGTCATTCTCAATCACCCTCTGTGTTATATGTTAACTACTACCTATGCTATGTGTCATACAGTCACTATGACCTTGGCTATGTTTTGCCACTTCCATATTGGGTAGTAGTTAAAATTCTCCAACCATGTTATTTTGTGTGTCTTGACTGCCTTTCTAAAATGAACCTCTTGCACTATTTGCTTCACTATCGCATTTGGTGGATTTATCTTGTCATGAAAATGTTCAAAGTCTCTTTCTCTCTATAGGTAGTATACAATAGATACAAATGTCATCTAAAGACCACATCCCTTGGACGTTTCCCTCTTGCATGATGACTAACCCATTGCATTTGGTCAATTTTTCTTGTCATGAAAATGTACAAAGTTTCTTTCTCTTTATAGGTAGTATACAGTAGCTACCAATGTCATCCCAACGACCTCATCCCTTGGATGTCTCCCTTTTGAATGATGACTAGACCATTGCAGTTCATACTCCCATAGACACATTTGTACCTTAGGATCCTCCGTCATTTTTCATTGTTCTTCTAAGCAAGTGAAGAACAAGTTGCAAGTTGCAGAGGCTCTCATCCTCCTGTCTACATAGTTGGCACACGTGATCTCTAGTTATTACCTATATGTATAGCCTGTCCTTTGTGTACAACATGTCATATCCACCCAGTCTAAAAATAAATTGCCATTTGGAATGACCAAGGTCATTGCACATTAGTTTTTTTCATAATCACCCCTATCTCAAGTAACTGTTTTATGGAGAATTTGTGAGTGTGAAAACATGATATTGAAGTTTGTCAAAATGATGCTTCTTGAACCTGTCTCTTACAATTAAGATAGGGTTGAACTTTGAATTAAGATAAATTGAATCAAAACCATTTGAAATGAATATTTTGCAGGGCAACTAAAAAAATTCTGAAACAAACAAGCATTTCTTAATGAGGCGCTATATCTATTTAGATCCAAAGCCTCTTCTTAACACATTATCTTATATAGGTTTGCAGAAAAGTTGTTGTGCCTTCAAATTTGGACATCTCTTGCATTAAGTTCTCTTTGATATGTTATACTGGTTCTTTAATCTATAGTGATGCTTCAATAGTTCAATTATTATTATGACGAGAAGATAGTGAACTCCTATTTATAAGTGACGTGTGTGAGACTTTCCAGATTGTTAACCTTTATACTATTCTGATTTTTCTTTAGTTGTCAATGATTGGTACTTTTATATAACTATTTTTATTAAACCATTGGAGTTATATCTTATGAATTTACTCAATTACATATTATGGTTTTCGTAGAATTCTGCAAATCAATGGCACCGGGTGGACGTATCTTCAAGCAAACTACACTTACAGGGGAAACAATTCAAGTTGATCAATCACCGGATGAATCATATAACATTATCCCTGTTGTTGATAGATGTAACACATTTTATTAAATTTACTAGAATTAAGTTATTGGCCAAGTTTCAACCGAAAACATTAGCTATTGAAACTTCCAGTTATGTTAAACTTTTAACGAGAAAATGGACATTAGCTCGGATTTGAGGATGGTGAGAATGAAGTTAGGCAATTAAAGTAGTAGGATAAATGAAGTTGATTCTTTTCACTCTAATGAAAATTATTCAAACTTGGATGATGGGGATGATTAGCAAGTTACTGATAAGCAGTTAATGATAATTGAGAAATGAAGCTTGTTTAGCTTTGATTATTCTACACATGACACTGTTCTTTTAGAAACGCAATGGAGCTTCTTTCTTTCGAAGTGAATCTAGAAATTTTTAGCCGACAGTTTCAGAACTTACATATTCACAATACACAATTGGAGTCGTCAATAGTGAAAGTACAAAATCTGTAATAGTAGTTTTTAGTGTACTCATTTCTTCTGTGTTCTTTAATTTTTCTCCTCTTTTCCCTATATTTTCGAGTTGCTCGAATTATTTTTATGATGATCTCAGTTGTTACTACAGTAATTCAATCATCAACTCAAGATATGTGGATTTAACTTATGAGGTTATCAATGATATTTTAACATTTTAGAAGCATTTCATGATATCACCTATAATCTTGCACACATTTTTATTAACCTCAAAGCCATTGAATATTTCTATGAGTAATTTCAATGGATTTTGCTTTATCAATATGTTATATATGTTACATAAATTGACTTTGTAGAGTTAAAAAATGTTGCCATAGATAAGATGTAACAACTTCTTCATAACTTGTATTTGTTAGTCTTGATTTATTTTTGACCAACTCTCCTTTGCTTTATGATGGCATAGAAATAGGTAGGTAAAGATACCTTGTCTGCCAATATGTACAATTTGAATCTTTTTTCTGGATGGAGAGGTGTTATGATATCCACCTTTAGAATCCAATGCCAATTTATGTAATCGGCGGAACTTATAAACAGCGGCATGATCTAAATGATCAAAAAAGATACTATTAGCTTCTTATATTATGTTTGTTTTGTCAATGATCTCTTGGCTTAGTTATTTATTAGCATACAAAACAATAAGCAAATGTTTTAGATAGTTCATTCTTTATCGTGTACCTTACTTCCATACGTGCAAAATTCATAGATTTTTTAAGTGATATTTGAATTGAATTTTTTTCATCAGATGATTCCATTAGAATCAGGAAAGGTCGTGGCAAGACTAGAGGGAAAGGTCTTGAAAAAAAGAAGAAGTCTATGGGACGCAAGATGAAGATAGAGATCTCAGTTGGTGAAGGAAGGCCAACTAAACGAAATCTATCAGCAAAACTATTCAGTGAGTTGGGGGTAATTTCCGGAAATTTTCTTCGGCTTTCAAATAGGTGGAAGGAACTCATAAGAGAGGACAGAGATTTCCCTTTGGTTCATAACTGGAATGATTGACAGAGTTAGTGAAGTGAGTTGGGGGTAATTTCCGCTTTCAAATAGGTGAAGCATATTTGAGTGAAATTTTTTATCTTTTTTCTTTATCTAGCATGTATATTACTTGTGTGGAACTGCACACCAGGTTTGCTATTCACACTTTCTACCTGATTTACTTTCTTGGATAATTTCAATCTTTGGTAAGCGCTTTCCCTCGGTATTATCCAACACATAGTTGATATGATATTTACTGTGTATTTCACTTAACTTGCTCCCTATCGTCCATAGCTGAAGGAAATCGTAGCATGCTCCATTAATTGAGGTAATTTTTTCTTGGGATGAGCTTATCATTCATAGGAGTAATTTGGAAATAAAAAATTTGATTAGTGTTGGACAAAATGTCATGGTTGGTGTGTCCTCAAAAATATCAGTCAGTATGTATGAGATGTTAAATTCACTGGTTTGGCTTTGTTTAGTGGCATCTTTTTTTAGAAAAGGAACTTCAAAATTTTAGTTATAACAATACCAAATAGATCCTCTAAGAAGCTAAATCCATGAGTAGCAGATGCTATAATGCCTTCGGTGCCCTTCGTATTATGTATAATTTGTTTTGGAGGTCTTATAAAAATGAGAATTACTACATATGGAAGACATAAACTGTATTACATATTTTACTTTTTGACCTTAGTATGAATATTTTAAGTTAAATCTTAACTTTTTTTCCCTCTCTTTTTGCACAGGTATAACAGGTGGAAATGTCACCATAGTATTGGCACTTTGGAAGAAATTGCTTCTTAGTTGTCATAATTTGGGAGTAATATTTAGAAGATTTCAATTAGTTTATCCTGTTATTGGACATATTTTATTTCTACTTTAGGAACTTCTAATGTTTTAGTTCTTTTAAATTGTATGATCATGGATGAATACTACCTTGGTATGATTGTAGTTCTTTTCAATTGTATGATCATGGATGAACTTTATTGTTATCTGACATGTTTTATTATTTAATTTTCAATCTATTTAATACAATAATTTAAAAAGTAATATTAATGTGTAATAATTAAATCTCATCAAATATTTGTAATTAGTGACAAAATATTTCATCAGTAAAGGTAACTTTTAGCAATGACTAATTTAATCTTTTCAGACAAATGTTTTTGTCACCAAATGAATTAGTTCACCATAAGTTGACTACATTTAGTGACAAATTTTCTTTTGTCCTAATATCATCCTTTTTTATTGAATACGAATTAATTTTTTATTTTGTGACAGTTATAATCATGATAATTTATAGTGACAATTATATGATGTCGGTAAAAGTAATACTTTTAGTGACAAGAAAATAGATTTAGCTACAAAATTATAATTCATTTTATAATAGTAAACTTTTTCCTATTTGTATACATTTAAGGAAGAAACAAAATTTTGTACACAAATAATAAATCATTAGTGACGAAATTATATTTGTTCAACTACGAAATTTATATAACTTTAGAGACAATTAGTGTTGTCACTGATTGAATGATATAATTAGTGACGATGTAGTTTTGTCGGTAATAAGAACATTTTTAGTGACAAAGTCATACTATCAACTACAAAAATAGTACACTTTTTATGACAAATAAATTCTTCATAAATGTTAATGCATTTGGGGACGAGTTTTTTTTTAATAGTTAATATAACTTTTTTTGCGCCAAAAGCACTAAATTGTCTCTATAGACTTTTAGTGACCCACATTTATGCGACGACTGAGTGACGAATTTTTTTTGTCATATAAATTTTTTTGTGACGAAAAATTATTTATAAGTGACGAAATTATCCGTCCCTAATAATTGAATTTGTTGTAGTGAATGTATAGGCTCGTCTAAAATAAAAATATGTGAATGATATAGAAGCAAGGATTATTTGCAATGATTGTAGAGGTTCCTCATCATAGAGATTACGGTCATTACAATTATTTGGCGAAGACAAAGAAACACAATAAAATAATTGGATAGTGCTAAAGAAATACTCGAAAATGAATATAAATTTCACATTCACTAAAAACAACCAAATAAAGAGAACATACCTTCGTAGAAATCATCAACTTGTCTCTATTATTTCTTCTAATGAGGAGCTAAAAAGGGGTTAATTATTCCATTTATATTTTGATTAGTGAGAAAATATTAAGATAACAAATAAGATGATTCATTCTCTAGTGAACTTGGTTACGGAAGGATATCAAAAAAAAATTCAATTTTTTATTGTTTATTTGGTAATTATTAATTATCATACCTGAAATAACATTCATTGTTGAAATTTAAATGCAGCTTAAATTTACTACTAAAAGTTTTTAAACATTTGAATTAAAAATATCTAATGGCATAAAACTTTATTATATATGATTAGATGCATAACTGGAATAATTTGTAATCTTAATGCCTAAATAAAAGAACCTAACATTTTTATTTGGCTTTTGTGAGACTTAATATATTTACATATTTCAGGTTATTCCATTTTCTTGTGCCTTCCGTCACTCTCCTTAGAGCTTTAATTTTCACTTCACTTCCCTTTAAGTTTTGTTATGCCCCGAGCCTAAACCCTGGACGTGGCCAGTACCCAATGACTATTGTTGGCCTTCAGCGAACCCTTGGTCTTGCTTACTTAACACAGCAGAAGACTCAACACAATATGAAGCGAGAAACACTCATAAATAATTATATGATTATGGTGCAAGCTATAGTGTGGAATGTGTTTGAAAAGTGCAGATTAGCGAGCCAAAAGCAAAGTCGGCGCATTGCTGAAGAGGTCGGCGAACTCGACTTGAACAACTATTGAACTTAACACATGTCTAATTTGAGTCTTTAAAACTTGGCAAACCCAAGAGTAAATTAGAGAATCACCGATAAGGTTGGTGATCTCGACTTTGTCTGCCTTTTGGACACCAAACTTTAGTATTTGATATTTTTTGTTTTTATCTCATTTTATTCGTCAAGTTTCTGTTCAGAGTTAGATATCATTGTCGCCTAGCTTTACAACTTGATTATTTGCCTTTAAAGGTTAGTTTTCCGCACCCTAAACCTATAATTAACGATTTTTACTCTTATTCAATGATTTATCTTAGTGATGTGTGTTGGGCCTTTTTGATCGTAATTGCATATGTGTGTGCCTATTATAATTCAAATATTTTTCCTGTAATGACATTATTATTAAATTCTGTGTTTTTGTGACTTAAAAGTGATTTGTGCTTACATGTTGTTGGGTATAGTCCGGTGAAGTCTAAGTAGCCCGCATTTGTGCAACATAACATGATTTTCCAATTGATAGTGTCGTTAATGTCATTCTTAAGGTAAAAAGTAATAAATTTGTCTAAACCGACAAAAGTATGAGTATCCCACGGTAATGGGTAGTATGGGTCTTATCTTAATTGTATAGGTTCATATTTTGATTTTGTGTTTTGAGGGTTGAATTTGAGAAGTTGGGTTTAAAGTAGGCATGTTGGATCGTTTAGTGAGCTGATTCACCAAAGAGATTCGGTGACTGAACAAATTGTTTGGTGAGTCTGTCTGCAAACTGTTTTTCTGCAATTATGCTTGAATTATTCTTAATTTTTCTGATGTTTTGTAGACATGGCTAGACCAAAATTTGTCGATAGAGACATGCCACCCCGCAACTAGGTTAAGGGAATAAAGATCAACGAGGATGCAACTGCATTCAAAGCAAATGGTACTAAAGTTCCCATAATAGGTGGGAAGGAAAAGGAAAATTGAAGGCACATGCGTCATCGAAGGACAACTTTGACAGTTATGGTATCTATGTCACTCACCAAACCACTTACGAGAGTGAGGGTGAGCATCACGAGCATTAGGATGCAACATGTGAGCTTGATGATTATCATCTAGTAGCTAAATAGAGGACATATTTGCATTCAAATAAGCTGAATGATCCGTCTAGGATCAGGACTTCCCATGCCACTACTCCTTCTCCCACTCCGGCACAGGTTGTGGTCTTACTACCACCGGCATAGGGTCTTCCCCTACGGTCTATGAACATACGCTCTCTAATAACGGGTGATAGACATGCACCCGGAGATCATGAGCTACCTAAAATTCCACAAGTCCCAACTTTTTACCAAAGCCCCGTGGCCCATAGATTCCAAACAAGGTCTGGGAGTTCTACACTGCTTACGAAGCTTTGCCGCTACAAAAGAAGTTGTGTGCCAAACTCAAGCGAGTTGATTATGTGGTTATTTGGGGTAAGCAAATTCTATATGAAAAACTAATATAAACACAATATTGGAGTGCTCTAACAACATTGTTGACGCCCACCAGTAAAGGGTCAAACTAAGTCCTTGAAGAGCATGAAAATTGGCTATCCCCTCACATAGATGATGGTACTCCAAGTTAGTTGAAGGTAGGGATCCAATAGAAAATAAGTACTTACATGTAGGTGCGAGATACTTATTTGACTTTATCAGCAGCACAATCATTTCATCCAAGAATGAGTCCGTCCTAAGCCATACAAAAATGACTTTTCTTGACTCAATTATTGCTCGAGAGTGTATAAACGTGGGTATGATCATTGATCAGGTGATGGCCATGAGGGATAATCAATGGAAAACTTCTATCTCCTTTTCAGTGTTAATCACCGACTAATGCAGGAGGGCTCTCCTTATGAGATATGAGAAGAAGTATGTGGAATTTATTCCACATCCTCTATCGACATCTTAAGAATTGAGGCGGAGTACATGAAAGATGAGGCAAAGAAGAAAAGGCATCCCATGAACTAATCCTGGTTGTTTATCCCCCTGACATTACCTGCAAAGGCAGTATTGACTACTCTAACCCCTTGTCCTTCAAGTACTTCTTTTGATGTCAATTCTAATACTCCTAGTTCTTCTACTACTCCATTGCGCCCCAGATCTTGTACTTTTTCTACTGCCGCCTCCCGCCCCCTAGTCACTCAGGCTGGTACTTTTGATGGGGCATCTAGCTCATACTTTCGATCGTTATGCTGCCAGACTTGAGGCCTCCATTCCGAGCATGATTTAGACAGCCATCACTGATGTTGTGACACTTTTGAGTGCTACCATTGATGCCCTTGTGGCTAGTTAGTGGTGTGACGGCTCTAAAGGTCGCTTTTTTTATGCTGAGGAGAGATGTTGACCAGTTGAAGTCCACTGACATGTCTATTATTTTCTGGAAGGTGGATATTGTATATGTGCGCATTTGAGCCTTATATGCCTCCGAATAAAACTAGAGATAATGTTTGAGCGGAGGATGGATCCTGAGTCTGAGGCGGAGATGGACGAGGAAATGCTTGGGGTTTCTGAGAAGGTTTATTTTCAGGGTCTTACGGAGAATTAAGAGGACATGGTACATGCCGTTGTACATGCTTCTTTGGCAGATACACCCTTGGTTATCCCTAGTGGATCCAGTACTGTTTATGCAACACCACCATTGATTCCCAGATAGACGAAGCGACTGCGTAGACGTGATTTCATTGTAGCTCTCTCTATCTTACTTTTTCTTCACTTTTGGATATTTTTCTTGCATTTGAAGATAAATTGTTGTTGTTTTGTGGTTGCACAAAACAAGCATTAGACCTTAAATAATTATTGTTTTGATGATGTTGTTTGTATATCTTGGATTTAGAGGTATAAATCATGTTTTGGCACTCTTTTGAGGATATTTGAGCTTGTGGCTCCTTATTTTAATTGTGAATGATTTTTTGACCTTTCCAAAAAAGTTTGTGCCACCTCTTAGTTCTGTTGAATATAGTTTTTCTTGTGCAAATTTGAGTATCATTATGATCAATACCGATGATTTGAATAGTGGTCTTAATCGAACAAAAATGAATGTTCAGCTATGATGAGGCCAAATAAAGCTACATAGAAAATATATAAACTTTTTGCATCTCATTGTGACTAGTCGATTATGAGATTTCATCTGTTTTGATGAACACACTGCACACTAGCATAATTGTGAAGTCTTGTTTGACATTTTTATTAATGCCTTATATGATGATCTTACCATGAACCATGTGTGACGACACCCAAAACACCTTTTGAGCCTTAGACTTCCCTTGGAAGAAACCTGATGTTATTGTGAACTTTCTTTATCCATTCACCCTTAATCCTCATGAGATGCGGTTTGTGGGAATGTCCCCTTTAGGACAAAAGCCTAAGTTGGGGGTATGGTAAAAAGATAAGATAAATCAAGAAGTACAAAGAAGTCCCCTTTACCCATGGTTTTGGAAATAATGGAACCCCTCCATATAAAAAAACGAGAAAAAGAAAAGAAGAATGAAAACTTAAAATAAATTTGTGATGTTCAAAGAAAATAGTGTGGACGGTAATCCATGGAAAGTGAATAATGGGGTGACTCTTTAGCATGAATGAGAATGATGAAAACAAGGGAAGTAAGTGTTGTTCAAACCATATTTCATGAGGATAGAAGTGATTGTGTAAATTACCATACCTTTAAACTCAGTCATGTACATGCCTTGAAAACACTTTTTTGATCTTGAGTGAGCTGAAACAAGTGTTTACTGGAAAATAAGGGATAACCTATAAGTGGAGTCATACATATGTTCATCTTTGTGAGTGTGAGTGTTGATCTTGATTTGGAGCTATAAATTACTGAACCATTGTGTGAATATGGAATCATTCTTTGTGTGAGGGCATTTCAGCACCTTTGTTGAGCATGAAAATCTATAATAGCAGTGATTTACAACTTAAATCCTTGAGTGAACAATTGATTCTTTCATGAGTAAATTGATTCTTATTGTGTGGATTCATGATTGAGTCTTGTATAGCACTGTTTAAGACATCTTTTTTACACTGCTGAACTTGAGTTTACTTGAGGACAATCAAAATTTTGATCTGGGGGTGTTTATGAGTCCATGATTTTGACTAATTTAGGGGTTAATTTGGATAGATTAAGTGTCCTCAAATGATTGTTTTGTGGAAATAACTAATGTAAAACCCATAATTTCCAGGTATTTTGATTGAGGAATAAAGCATGGACACTAATGTGCAAAAAAAAAAAAGCAAGGTAGTTGAAAGTACAAAAAAAAAAGAAGGCTTAGTGATCTCCATATCCATTGGGAAATTCGTTGAGTGGCTATTATCTCACTTAAAGTTTCAACATGCCAAGCAGTGAAGGAAAAAATCAAGTTGGCGAGTGAAAGGAGTAGTTGGTGTGTCGCCGAGTTGTTTCGGGATGCAGTGTTGGATCTCCAAAAGCAATAGGACTTGATGATGATGAAGGCCAAAGAAACAGGGGATATAAATGACAAAAGGGAGGACTGTCGAGTTGATCGACGATCCTGACTTATTCCGCCGAAAGATCTTCGGAGCATATTTTTGGTGACTATAAATACACATTCAAACATTATATTTAATATCTATTTTTTTAGCAATTAAATTTTATTCTAAATATTCATTAGAGTAATTTCAAAGTTTTGAGAGAACTTTTCCTTAAAATTAAGAATTGAAGTTTTCCCTTTTTGAGAAATTGAAAGTGGGTCTTTCATATTCTTCACTTTGGATCTTTATAAAGACTAAACTAATCTTACATAGTTGATGCAAACACAAGTTTGTAATAATTTATTTCTTTTTATGATTTCTCGCTAAAACCCAATTCTTGGACTGTGATTATGGGATTATTTAGTAGATGGGTATTTCTAGTTGTTAGTTTAAATGTTGTGTAAAAGTGATTCCAATCAGTAATTGTAGTTCAATTTAAAGAATTGT
Source organism: Solanum arcanum (assembly GCA_027789145.1). Taxonomy (NCBI): domain Eukaryota; kingdom Viridiplantae; phylum Streptophyta; class Magnoliopsida; order Solanales; family Solanaceae; genus Solanum; species Solanum arcanum. The sequence goes on from CM050937.1 coordinate 52,617,230, forward strand.
ATTGCAAATACAATTCCACCTTTGGATTTTTTGCTTGCTGGAGAGAGAGGTTTTAGAAACAAGATTACTGAATTGATGGTTTGTGGGTACTGGGTTATTATGGGTTCAACTCAATAGAGTGAATCCTAAACCTTTTTCCACACATTCAGCTCGAGAGAGTGAATGGACGAATACATAGGTTGTTCTTGTTCTCAAACTTGTTGGTGTTTGAGATAGACCAACATTATTCATGGTAAATTTGTTTGATATAAAGTTTATCCCCTCTAAAGTTTATCTTATTCACTAATTTACAACTATTTACTAATAGTTGCAATTACCCACTTGTCTACCTTAGCATATAATCCCATCACATCCCAAGAACCCGTCTCACTATTGTTATTATTGTGTTATTTGTTGTCTTTCTAGCTGATAATTAAAAAAATCCCCTTATTTGACACTTGTGTCAGCCCTTTAATTTGATTTATGCTCTATTTGTATATCTCTATTCATATGGCTGACTTGAACATTTTTGTAGTTTACTATTGAATATTAAACACGTACCACTCCTTGTGGAATTTGACCCCAACTCATTTAGTTAGTATATATTACTGACTAAGGATCGTTGTCACTTAGAATTGGATGAAGTGTAATATTAAGTGAAATTAGTGGTGGTCATGGCTATTGAGTTAAATTTTTATAAAATGTTAATTTCCAATACTTGTGTAGTTGTTTACGAAGATGGTTATTTTCAATGCACGAGCCTTAGATAAGTCTATTGGTGAGTCCCAGACCTAGAAAGATTTCAAATTCAGAAGTTGAGAATGACGACCATGACCTACGGTCCATAGATTGAACCATGACATACATGAAGGGGTCCGTCGTTAATGGCCCAGTAATTTAGTCTCTGAAGTCAATGATCGACAAACAGGATCGTCTGTAGGTTGAGTGACAGACTATGGATCGCCAACGTCATTGATAATGGTAGTTATTTGGAAAGAAAGGTCTTTTACTTAAACTTCAATTAGTCATATATTTTATTATAAAATTAATTAGGTTGCCTATCACCTTTAAAAATAAAGATGATTGAATCCTCTTTTCATCACTGCGGAGTTTACTAAATTGCAAGATCCGGGTAAAAATTTATGCTTATTTTAGTAAAGTCTTGTCAGGTAGACCATGAACAATGGCACTAGTCGGCGGTTGGCACTCCAAACGACAATCCGTCAGTGTTTTAGTAGATGACATTCATCAGTTTTTAAGTTAGGGGTTATTGGATGTTTTTAAGTTGTTTTAACTAAAAACTATGTCGTTTTGATCTCTTATATAAGCCTCTATGATGATTTTGAAACCCCAAATCACCCAAAACCCAATTCGTTCTCTTAAATTCTCAAAAGAACATTAGTTCGTTCCTCTTCAAATTTTCTCTCTCTAGAAGTTTAAGAAGAAAACAAGGGTTTCAAGATCAAGCTTCCTAAACCTCCATTGCTTCCAATCTTTTTGTATCTTGGCATGATAGTTTTCATCCATGAAGCCCTTTCCTCCATAGTGTTCCAAAAATCTCCAATTTACCAAGTTAGAATTCTCTAATTGAAGTTAGGGTTTTCTTCAATGTCATGGGTTTCTTTTAGTGTTGATGTATTTGATTGATTTATGAACTTTTATGCATGAATTAAAGTAATTGCATGTTTTAAGTGTTTTAAAATGAATCCATCATAACCCATGTTTCCAAAGTATGTTGATATAATGTGGATATTTAACTGTGAATGATGAATTTATGAGTATTATACATGTCTTCTCTTTATGAAATTGATATAAATGAATTTGAAGATTCATTGACTTTGAAGACTGATGAAGCTTATGAATTATTAAAATGAATGCATAATGAAACTATGATTATGAATCATGAAACCTTATATATGAGATTGTCTATATGTTCTATCAAGCTTTGGGACATCACATGAATGACATCTAGATTTACCCTCAATGCTTTTCGGGCAATTTTCCTAAATTAGGTCTTAAGTAGTATGGTAGATGGTTATGCCATCAATGATTATAGGTCATGATGTCAAAACTATTTTCATTAGTATTGAGCCATATCTAGGTTGAAGTGAATGATGTGAGTCTTAAAAGCTATTATGAAAAAATCCAAGGACGTTGAAAGGTTTTCCCATGCATGCATGGTCTAAGGAGTTATCCTATGATAATAAAGGTGAGTTAACATAAGGAACAACACTAGAATATTGAATACTCCTCCATGTCTGAAAGGCTATACTACTAATGAGCTATTGAGATGAGTCCCCATCTAGCTCAAAAAGACATTGAAAGACTGGAAGTCAACTAGCTAAACCAAGCATAAAGAAACTTCATTGAGCTATGAGGACTCATTACTAAAGTCGTTGGCTATAGGCTAGAAATCGAACTAAGCGTGATCTGGATTTTGAGCATATGAATCTACATAATGAAATGACGTGCCACAAATTATTTGTAATTACTTTGAATGTAATGAGTATTGATACACTCAAATTACACCTCCTTAAAGAAGTATAACTGATTGTTATCAAGTCGAGAAACAAACTTGTATGTTGGGGTCAAATCGCATGAGAAATATGATTTAGTCTTAAACTTAACTCACTATGGATGTTTAAAACCCATAAAGGAGATATATATCACACGTGGTGTTGATTTTGATAGATAAAATGTATCAATTAATGGAGGAAACAAATTTAAAGAAAGAAAAGTCTTGAAAAGGAAAGAAAGAATGAGAATAAATTAAAGAAAGTGAGCATTGGGTTTAGAAATTATGAAAATTGGTGAAGTTGAAAAATAAAAAATATTGTGTGTAGTGTTGAAGGAGGGTTAGTCACTTTTACCCAAATGCTATCATAACCTTCCCTAAGCCTATGTTACAAGCTTCTTAACGTCTTCTGTGATTTCTGACTAAATGATATTTAGCCAATATTATTGAAAATAAGGCAAGCCTATGATGTGATACATGTGCATGAGATGTTCTTTAAGAGTGTGAGTGTTTGTGTTTTTGTCCCTTATATTGTTAATACATTTGTTTGAATATGTGGGTAATTTTCTTTCTTGTGAAGGCATGCAAATTAAGATTGATTAGTGAAGTTGATAAAATTCTTAAATTGAGTCAAGGGAGGTTATTTGATTACTAGTGGTTTTGTGTTACTTCTTGGGAGTTTGTGTTTTCGCTTGATCATTTTTAAAAGTCATTTTGTTATTTAAAATGTTCTTCACATCGAGGGAGTTTCTTATAAAGAAAAGAACTTGCTCGATTGCTAATTGTTAGAACCAACTAAAGTCACGATCATGGTTCTTAGTTGAAGAAGGATATGTTGTGTTTAAATTTATTGTCTCTTGTGGTTTTAATCTTGTTTTGATTTGGAGGTGTTAATGAGTCGGGGATTTTTGACTCACTTCTATCTTCTTAATAAGATTTTGGTGCACTTAAGTAGAAAAAGAGGCTCATTATCTAATGATTTATGTTTGTTCAGGTAATTGGTGATTGGAAGGAGTTTGAGAAATTGATAGAATTTTGGAGAAAAGAGTAGGAAAAGAATATAAGATTGGTCGAAATATACTCCCAAATATGGGGGTTAAAACAAGGTCAAAGGTCTCTTTAGTTACCACAAGGGGCTCTCTTCAGTGAAGAGTTTATGACAGCCAAAGGTCGCCTTAGTGAACATTTTGGTCTCTTTAGCGAGGGCAAACACATAGCTGGAGATTTATTTAAAGAAGGTAAATGCTTATTCACAAAGCTCTTTTTAGTGATGGCCTCTTCACTTTCGTGAGCGACAGTTGTTGGGCAATGAAGTAATTTCATGCATTTAGGACCCCAATTCTCACAAAATTTGATGAAAATAACATCTTTGGACATATTAAATAGCTTGGGATTTTTTTAAAAAAAGAAGAAAAGTCCATAGCTTGGGATATAGTTTTATAACAAGTTTTCTCACAATTCACATTTCGAAAAGAAGATTGAGTTCTCAATTGTAAAACATACAACCATTTATTCATTTCCTTGCTTTTTATTTCTTAAATTGTGGATGTAATTGGTAATATGAGAATATGGGTTTTGTGCTAGAAATAGACACTTGTTGGGTTTTTAATTTTATTCTTTTGTTATTGTAATTGATTGAATGCTTCTCATTTATGCAATGAGTATTTGATTATTCAATAAGTTTCTTTATTTACATGCTTTCCTATTGATTTGATAACTCCTTGGACTTGACCATATACTTTGATTGAGTTTGAAAGTTTTGAAAGGTTCTGTTGAGGTTGGGAATGATTAATTGTTGCATAATTTGAGGTAGGACAACTCATACATTGGATTCTAACTAGAGATAGTGGATTCATGCAATCTGTAGAATTGGAATAATTATGATGGGATAGTTGAGATATATTTTCTTACATTTGAAAGAATTCAGTTATTCGTTGAGGTTCCATTGCATAATTAATCTTACCACTGAATGAGTTTACATGAGATTAAGGTGAAATGGAACTTTCGAATGTCAATTACCCTCCCTGTCCTAATTCCATTTAATCCCTTACTTGAAAAGACATTTTCCACTATCCTTAGTTGTTACTAATATCATCTTCATATTATAATTGTGTATTTTTCATTTGGATTCGAATTTTAATCGTATAATCATTTATCTTTTCACTTTCTGACACATCATTCCTTGCGGTTTTGATCCTAATATCATACATTTGGTTGTACCCTGATCTCATACATTGGGTTATTATATTTCTAATGATTGTATATTCATAACTTGTAAGATATGTCATTGAGCATTATTGTAATGACCTCCGGGCCATTTACATGTATATGCCTCATGTTCATCATTTAGAACTTTCATGTAGACACCCCAAGTCATTTATCACTTGGTGGGACGGAAAATTTTGTCACTTGATCATTCATTTACTTATTATGCGCTTTTTATTATTTTGGAGCTTTCACGATGAATTTTTTTTATCAGAATTTCAAGAAGATGATCTTAGAATCCAATTCTTATGACTCCATACGCTCCATTGTTTTAGCCTAGTAGCATAGTCAACATGAGTCTCGAGGCTTTCACTGCGAGTTTGTGCAATTAAGAATTTTAACTTTTAAGTTAAGGCCTAAGTTTAACTTAAGACAACATATTAAGAAAACGAGCTCGGTTGAGAAATTTATCAGTGTGGTTCACTTCGAAATGTTGAGTTTGGTCTAGGGTGACTCTTCATTTAGGTTCCGATGCGTCCTGACTAATTTGAGCCCCTTTGTGAATTTTTAGGTTAAAATGAAAATCTGTTGTGGGAGCCTCTTTTCATTGAGAAAACCTCAAATGGAAGTTTCAATTGATCCATTATCTATGGAATGCCAAATTCAATGGGGTATCATAGTTCTTTTACATGCACGAGTTCTGAACGAGTCGCACACACACCCTCAATGTTTTGAAGCCCTATAACATTTCTATCAACTTAGGCATGTCTCATGTCCATGTATGAATGACCGCAGGTGTAGATGGTAGGCAGATGCGTACGCAGCTGGCCTAGAATTTGCTTTCGTGGTGGCTAGTTGCTTGGACTATTTAAGACCATGTAACGAAGGAAACTTTGTTTCTAAGAGTAAAATTGTGATTTCTCCCTTATTTTAGCTCTGATTTTAGTGATTTAAAGGACAGGGTGTTAGTAATATATTAAGAGATGCATGGTGGAGTAATTGAGTTGTGTTTTCTTAAAACTCTGTTTGAGGTGAATTCTATTTTAAGCAGTTTCCTTTCTTTTGGATGACATTAAATTTAAGTTTTTGTTGCTTGTTTTTATTTATTCTATTTAGGCCTCGAATTTTGTTCAATTTTCTGACACAAGTTTGATCCATACCTCACAACTTTTTGATGGAGTCAACTCTGGAAATTTAAGCATCGATCCCACAATTGTTGTTTGACACTAAAATTGGTTTGTCTCCAATTTATGTGATTTTAATTTCTCTATGACCGTATTGATGTTGTTACCCTATTCTTGATAGTTTGTCAGTGTTTAGAGGCTGTTTGGAAAGGAAAAGCTCCGGCCTTGTTATTTGGAGTGCACACTATCAGCCTTCAGGTAGGGTAAGACTTCTCTTCTTATTAGATTGAGTATGAATGTGTAGATTCATGAGGAATAGTGTTAATTGAGGCAGGTACCCAGTTATTCATGATATTTTTCTTAGAAACCATGATTTTCAACACCACCACCAATGCATGAACCTGCTCCACACTCAAATATGGAGAATAATAACAAGTGAAGTATTCCCTTGACCCAAGAATTAATACCTGATATGGCAGAATAACTCCGTTAATCCTATTGTATTTGGTTCCTCAATTGATGGCTTGGCCAGAGAAGTTGACCTATAATTTAGATCAAGTTCAAGTTTCGTAGGCGCATATCGATATGAACCCATGCCTTGCAAAGCATTTATAGTCTCTGCAAAGTCACTTCTTAGATCCTCATCAAAGTTCATAATAATGACGGCTAATGTCTCAACTTCCAACCTCTCCTTAGTAGAAACTTCTATAACGTCTTATTTTTACTATTTCAAGGACTGACTCCACACTGATATCCTGTGGTATTTTCATCGAACGGAAAATATTGAACTTCACCACTTCATCATTCAACCTTAACCTCCTCTCTCTAGTGTCCATGTAAAGAAGCAGCCTACATGTGGCAAACAATGGCCTCCCCATAAATATGTGGACCTTGAAATCCATCTCACCCTCCAAAATAACAAAATCAGCAGGAAAAAGTTAAAGTTTCAACTTTAACCAGTGCATCATAGAGAATATCAACATACAGTTTAACTGACCTGTCTGCCACCATTAACCACATGGATGTTGGTTTGGGGTCTTCCAAACCCAAATACTTGTAAATGGTCGGTTGAATCAAGTAAATACTTGCTCGGAAGCCACACAACTCCTTGGAGAAATTTATAAAGACACCCATTCATGGAATAACAAAAGCCCATGGTTTCTCCTTCTTCTACACAAGTAACATTGTAGCAATAATGCTACAATGCTACATAGTACCTTCTGACTCAATATTTACCATCATCTTCTTAGTAACCAAATACTTCATAAATTTGGCATATCCTGCCATTTTTTCCGAAGTGTCCACCATAGAAATATTCACAGATTGTTGTTTATCTGTATGATCCAGAATTATTTTCTCTATTCTTTCATAATATATTTGGCATAGTACGGCTTGGTTATATGAGGTGTAAATGAATTTGTATAGTACATTCGAGAATTAGTATTTCAAATGGGAGGCAATATCAAGGAAGTAAACTAATGTTTTAGGACAAAGGGACCCCTCAAAGAAAATTGGGATTTAAGAAATGGCTCGGGTTGAACTTTGCGTGTTTGAAAGGATAATATTATCCCATACCTTAAAGATAAGCCTATCAGTGTCTAACATTTTGAGAATAATGTGTTACGATATATTAGCAAAGCACAATGATCGTATGTTAAGTTTTGAACTCAAGAAATTAACGAAACTAAGGTCAATAGAAGTTATCGAAGTTTCTATGATAAACTTTTCTTAACTTTGGGTCAAACGTCTTGGATGTTTTATTACAATATATAAAGAGTTACAAGACCCATGACCTATCAAATCAAAGGCATATCAGTATAGTTTGAAATTCACAAAAACCCTGTATCCCATTTACATCATAGTAAAATGATGTGAGGGTTTTATTGTAGAATGCCTGGGCATAATCAAGGTCACGAACCGGGTCAAGTAAAAAAATGTGGCATGTCGGCTATTCGACATTTTAACCCATATTGACAATTTTTATAACTTCCTAACTAGAAAGAAAGCTGAAGAGAAGGTTGTAATGGATTTCTTTGATGATCAAAGTTAACTTTAGTGTTTTCTACCATTAAAGTTTGCCCGGTACCTAGAAACGTGATCTATATACGTGCCAATCATTTTCCCATTCTATTATTGGAGTTTAGATATAGTTTTTGAAGATATAAATTGATAGTCATTGGTGTTTATTCAAGATATACACTTCATTTTCAAGGGTAATCATCTCTGACTCTTTTATGGTTGTTTTTAATAAATAGAGAGGGGTTTAAGGACCCTAAGAAACTGTTCTGATTAGCATAAAAGTGTATTAAACCTACTTTAGGTAAATTTTTTATTTTTGGAATGTTTGTCAAGGTTAAAATAGTGTAACATAACTTAATAAAAGGTCTCAAACTCTGAATTCTGGCTTAATTCGATGGAATCCTTAGGATATGTGGTGTCCAAGGATGATATTAGAGTAGATCCGTCAAAGATTGATGCAGTAAAAGGTTAGACACAACCTATGTCTCCTAACCCGATATTGGGAGTTTTCTAGGATTGGCAGGCTACTAAAGACAATTTTATTCAGAGTTTCTGTAATATTTCAAGCCCATTGACAAGACTGACTTGACAAAATGTAGTTTTTTAGTGGTCCAAATAATGTATGGAGAGATGTCAAATGCCCATGACTTTTTTGACTTTTGTTTCTGTGTTAACTCTACTCGAGAAGGGTGTGGACTTTACTCTCTATTGGGATGCTTCAGAAGTTAATTTAGGTAGTGCTCTGATGTATAAAGGAAGGCAATTTCTTGTGCATCTAGGCTGATGAAGATCTTTGAGAAGAACTACCACACACATGATTTGGAGTTAGCGGTTGTGGTCTTTGTTCTTAAGTTATGATATAACTATTTCTATAGGGTGGATTGTAAGATCTTCACTAATGGAGTCGTCAATACATCTTAAGTTAGAGGGATCTGAACTTGAGATAACTAAGATGACTTGATTTATTGAAGGAGTATGAACTACCTATCTTATATCATATAAGGAAGGACAATATGATGACTGGTGCTTTGAGTAGGAAGACTCCTTGTATGGAAAGTCTTGTCGCATGTTTGGAGATTAGATAAAAATATTGTCTGGTTGAACATTTTTTAGGAAAGTTGTGGTGTGATTACATTTTTTGAAGCCCGATCTTCTTTGGTTGATTAAATTCATAAGCAACCGTTTGATGATGAGAATTACGGCTTTATTTAATGCAGGTGTTGAGGGGTCTAATGAAGAAGGATATGCTTGATATTGATGAAGTGTTGAGAACCATAGGTCGGATTTTGTGCCTAATATTGGTGAGATGGTCATATTGATCTTGGAGGAGCCTTATTGTTCAAGATACTCTATTCACTCGGTAGCGGCAAAGCTATATTACAATCTGAGTTAGTATTACTAGTGGTGTGGTATGAAGAGGAACATTTTTGAGATTGTTTCTAGGTGTTTTGACTTGGAAACATGTCAAGTATGAGCATCATTAATTGAGATATATATCTCAAAGGATGCCTAGTCCTACGTTGAAGTGGGAAAGTATCATCATGAACTTTATTGTGAGTTTGCCTACCACCATGGGTGGTAATGATTCTATTTGGACGGTGGTTTATAGGTTAAAGAATTCCTCCCATTTCATTCTAATTCAAGTGTAGTACATGAAAAATAAGTTTGACCTTCTCTTTATTGCACAGATAGTTTGGCTTCATGGACTACCCATTTTTATTTTCTTTGACAAAGGTATGTATTCACTTCTCGCTTTTTGGAGGGCCTTATATTATAGGTTAGGTACTTGGTTAGACATGATTACAATTTGTCACCCTAAGATGAACGCACCACCCGAGCAAATGATTCAAGTCTTGGAAGACACTCTTAGAATGTGTGTGATTTACTTTGGTTCTCATTAGGATCTACATTTGCCTTTAGTAGTGTTTTTTACAACAAATATTATCACTTTACTATATAGATGTCCCCATTTGAGGTGTTGTATATTAGGTAATTTAGATCTACGATTGGTTGGTTTGATACAATTGAGATATACTTGTTTAATATAGGCTTGCATAAATATGCCATAGTGTAGGTTCATATTATATAGGGGACGTAGTTGATGGCTTAGAATGGGTATAAAAGTTACTTAGATAGGAGGGTTTCGACAATAGAGTAGGACGGCCATGTTTGTCTTAGAGTGTCACCCATGCATTTTGTGCTGAAGTTTGTAAGGAAGGGAAAACATAGCCTTAGATTCATTGGTCTTTTGGACATTCTGGGGAGGATTGGAGAGGTGGCTTATAAGTTGAACTAGCCACCTAGCTTGTCAATTGTGCATCATATATTCCATGTCTCCATGCTCTTGAAGTATCACCTAGACGAGTCCCATATGCTTACTCAATTTAGTGGTGTTGGGTCACACTATTTATTCGAGGAGGATCCTATCATTGTATTTGATAGGCATGAGTTTTGAACCAAGGAGAGTGGTTTGGTGAAGGTACACTAAATTCATCGTTTAGTTAGAAGATGTGACTTGGGAGATGAAATCTAACATACGTGCCATAATCCTCAGATTTTCAAAGATTTTTGTACTTTATGTTATTTTATGTTCAAGGACAAACATGGTTTAGTAGTGGATAGTATAATGACCCAGAGGAAGGGTACACCCTAGATGTAACATGGCATATAGGACCCGGAGAGGCTCCATACAAGACAATTAGCATTAATAATAGAAGAATTAGAATCAAAGAGATAAAGAGTAACATTTTAAGTACTAAAATTTCATAATAATAAAGCGGAAGTCTAAAACTGTAACGACCCATGGGTAACCCCTAGACGTCATACGACGTATTCGACTTCTAAGAGGTCTTATACAAGCCCTTAGATTACCTTCATCACATAAAACCTAAAATAGCAGAAAATTTTAAAAAAATTTATAGCACAACACAATGTTAAAATATTACTTCTCATTTACAAACCATAAGTTAAGTTAAGACACTAAGTCTTGTTTTGTCATTTTAGACTCAATTACAATAGAACAGATAGGGACACGACCCTTAAGAAGATAGAAGAGAAATCTATACTATTACATAAACTTAAATAGACATCTTCACATAAAGTTCCTTGAATCATAAGGACACACTTGAACTTGGGAAATATTTATCCAAGCTCCTCATTCATTCTTTCAACCCCACTTTCCAGAGTATTCCTCATAATATCCACCCTCAACTCATGGATTTTCCATGAATCAAGGTACACATTGCCCAAAGTTGGGTCAGGGCCACGAAAAGGTTGTTTTCTGCATTAGGCACCCTCAACTTATGCTTTTGGCATAAGCTGAGGTGCACATGTCCAAGGAGGGACCAGGGCCAACACATTTTTCCCAGAAAAGATCAGTTGGGGTAAGCTTAAATCATTTGGATCAAGAAGGGATTAATTTCATTCGGTTTTTTTCCTGTTATTTAGGCTAAGGATTGACTATATTGAAAAAAGGGGACTATGATCCTTTACTAATTGTCTATTACGACTTATTTTTAGAAGGAATAACAAGACAAGTTCTAGCTTAGTACAAATAGTGGACTATTCAAATTTTCCTCACACTCACTTGACATCTCATTACTCTACCAGATTATCAAACACCTAGTTCGAGTCTTAGATTTAGGGTCATGCAGTGGTGTATCTCTATGTCATTCTTAGAGCCACACATTTATCAGTTATTGTGCCTAGTCATGCAATATTTTCTTTAAATCAATATATCATTTTGTTTAGACATCATGCTTCAGATTCCATTTATATACTATGTACAAAAGATACCAACATTTTGGTTCAACAATAAAAATAACCAGTCTCTTGGGGAAAAAGAACACAGCAAAGAAAACTCCAAGAGAGGATCGTGAGTTGGGCTACTCAGACTTCACCCTAGCACTCACTTTCCATTTACCCCACCCCCAACAAAAAGACATGTAATTATCCCCAATGCATAAAAGTATATAAAATAAAATGGTAGGTGAAGCAAACCTGAGGCGCAAAGCGCCGATGATCAACAAGCTGGTGGGTCTGTTGCCCGGAACCCGCTCCTTCTGTAGTCTGAACACCCTCAGTAGTGTCCTCAGCAACAACAACACAAGCAGTAGTGCTCTTCTCAACCTCATTAACTCTGGAACTAGACGCCCCAACATCCAACTCTATATGCCTCTACTGGCGGGCCTCCTCATCAATAATTGAGGCTCCCCTCGCAGCTTCTAACTCATGGCGCTCCTTATTCCAAGCCCGGGATTCTATTGTGGTGCCTCTTGGCACACTCTCGTGGTGGAGGTGGTGGCACTGTGGCAGTGGAGAACAAGGCAGGCAACATTGTGTCCTCAACGGGCTTTGCAGAAGGGGCCTCAAGCTCCGGCGCCCGAGCCTCTAGTATAGTATCTAAATATGCTCTAAGACTCTCCATAGCATCCTGGAGAGCCATCACATCCACTGTAGGGGATGGTCGGGCAATAACCCACAGCTTAAAAGCGTCCAAGCATTGGTGGACCTCCATCACCTTTCGCTCAGTGTGCTGGGTCATCTTCCTCTCTAAGGGCTCCTCTGCCTTAGCAATAGACCTCTGCATCCAAGGATGGATGTGGTGCAGAAGTGTGGCCATTTGGGCCTCAAGTTTCTGTACCCTAGCTAGCGGGACCAGTGTAGCAGATGGGATATAGCGGAAAAAGCTCGGAACAATGCTGCCACTTGGGATAGAATCTACTAGAGTGGTGTCGGTAGGCTCAGATGTAGCCAGATTAGCCCCTTGGGTCGGCTCTACCTTGGTTGCCAGGTTCTCACCTAGCGGCTGCACCTCTATACGGGGCCCTCTGTTGGGAGCCAACTCATTGGCCTCATCCCGAATGAGGCCAATATCTACTGTGCCATACGGGGTCTTGAGCACATCAATGTGCTACACGGGCACTCCTGCTAACCTGCATCGAGAAAAAATCATACGCGATAAAGGGTAAGTAGTAGTGACCTTGAAGGCCCTATAGTGCATCACCGCCTGTAGTAGCCATGCGAAGTCTACTTCGAACCCCGCAATCATCGCCTTTATCAGCACTGCATGATCCCAGGTGACAATATTATCAGCAACAGAGGTGGAAAGGCAGTGTTGGACTAGTAGACACAAAAACTTAGTTGTGAAGGTGAGGTTATCCTTCTTGATACTTCCCTTGGGTCCAACACCCAATTGGCAGCCTCACCATCGAAAGAAAGGTACTGTGCAATCCACCGCTTGGTGGTCTCTCTCAACTATGGCTCACGCTGGAACCAACCATTTTTATTCAACTTCCACCGATAGTCGAACTCAGTGGTGAGAGGTGTCCGAGTTGCATCAACATCCGCATCATAGAGATACCTGTGGATAGCCGGCAAGGAAATGTTAACCCACTTGCCGCGGACTCGGACGTAATCCAAAGGAGCATGTTTGGCGGGTGCTGCCCGCCAGTCTAGATGAGATTGAAGAGTCACCACATAGGAGGCGTAGAACTCCCGAACCATCTCCTCACAGTAGAAGCGTACATCCTGAGCCGTCCACTCCAACCGAAGCCTCGTTAATAATTTATGAATATCCGACATGGTGGGAGACTGCCCGTAAGGACCCGCCGCTCTAGTGTCAGGGTCCAGGTATGACCCTCTTATCATTTGGTAGCTTGGCGTCAGAGTATACCTTATATTACCCCTCAACACACCACCACTTGGGCTGATCAGCAACCGGGGCGGGGACGTCAGTGTGGGGTGCTGGAGTAGATTCAGCACTATCAGCCTCATCAGACGAGGCAGACTGGGATGCAGTGGCCGGAGCAGAGGCCTCCTCAGACCCGAAGACCTCCTCAGAACTGGACACTTTTTCAGAACTTGAAGAATTCTCAAATCCAGATGCTCCCTCAGACTGTGCAACAGACACAAAAGGTGTACCGGTCAGTATGCACTCCTCTTTAGACTGGGACACTGTGACTATGCCGGGCGCCACCCTCGTTGGCATGTCTCTAGTGGAGCGGGCAGCAGGGAGTAGGAGTGTGGGTGCCTGGTGGCACGTACTCTGGGTTTTGCTCATCATCTGAGCCTATGATAAGCCGGTTCAATGAGGCGACTGACTTGGAACGCCCTCGTGAGTAGACACGGTCCTTCTTAGGTGCCATTTGTACCTGCAGAGAGAATTAGTTTGTACCGGACCAAGTAGCAAAGCATAGAAAAGAAATGACAGTGCAGAAGTACAGAGTTCAGGATGGGACCATGGACAGTTCGTTGTAGGAACGACGGTCCATTATGAAGGTCCATCGAGGAACACTTATAATGAATTTTAAAAATGTCATAAACAAAGGTTATGACAGTGTTGACGGTTGTGCAGGATGAACTGTCGAAGGAATGATGGTCCGTCAAAGTGGTCCGTCGAGGGACACTTAGAGTAAACTACAGAAGGTAGGGATGAAGGACTCCAATGACGGTCCGTCTACAGGGTCTTGTACTGACCTTAAGGAACAGAGTTTTTGCAGCCACACTTCGATACCGTATCATATTAATTTGAAGTATTCTTAGAAGCCTAAGTTTACTAAACATGTACCTAGCATCCCATCATCCGTAGGGCATGAATTTTCCTAGTTTTAACATGCATTTTCGACAGCCTATTAAACACTAGGTTAGGAACACAATCATGCAAGCACACTCTTTTTTTTACAATACACCCCCATCCCTTCCAATTTTAGAGTTGTAAGGGACTAAGGACATTTGCGTGGAAGTTTTAGCATGCAACATGGTCCAAAATTAAGTAACCAACAGTTAAACATCATAGTAATAAGGAATATTAACAAAAGAAAATCTAAGCGGATCAGAACACATACCTGATAACTGTAGTAGAGGAATAAGAGTATGAACTCTAGGAGTTGAACAACAGCAATAAACACCACGAACACCGACCACCAATGGATTGAAGAAACTTGGAGAATTTGGGAGAGAAAGGGATTGTGGGAATTTTGGGCAAATGTGGGAAATCAAAAGATGAAGAGGGAAGGGGAGTTAATAGTGATGAAGTGGGGAGAAATGGTAGGAAATGAGGAGAGAAACGGTTATGAGGGGTTATGTGAAGAGGTGGGAATTTTAAAAGTTTAAATTTTTTAATATTCAGCCGGATGGGTCGGGTAGGTCAGTGGGTAAAGACGCGATGATTCTCTATAGACGGACCGTAAAAGGGTTGACGGTCCGTCATTGGGGTCCGTAGAGGGTGACCTAACTTGGAAAATTTGAAAGACATACCTGGTCATGACGGATCCCACTGACGGTCCATTGATGACACGATGGTCCGTCGATGGGTGCAGCAAACCATTTTTTTGCAGATTTCTGACGATTTGATACCTGCACATTCAACACCCATTAAGATAATCTTTTTGTATTTTCTGGTCACTTTTTGGACACGGGCGCTGATCTATGCTCTAGCCAACACTAGTAATGAAAAATAAAAGAGTAGTCAGACGGAACATTAAATAACTAAAAGAAAAAATAATGCAACTATGCCTAGAGAATCATAAAAAACTTATAGTTGGCTAGAGAATACATATTGGGTTGCCTCTCAATCTTTCGGTCATGGTACTTATTCATCTTTTCTTTGTAGAGGGCTGAACTTTCATATGCCTTCAAGATAAATTCATCAAGCTCATTCAACCCGTTTAACCTCTGTTCCGCAGCCTCATTCCGATCCATTTTCAAGTTCTTCATTGCCTACATGGTCTTATGCTCTAATTCAACCGGTAAGTTACAAGCCTTCCATTATACAAGTTGGTATGAGGACATACCTATGGGAGTCTTGTATTCTTTCCGGTAATCCCAAAGAGCATCATCAAGCCTCCTTAACCAATCCATTCTACTAACATCACCGTTTTTTGCAAAAAATTGCTTATTCTCTTTGTTTGACACCTCAACTTGGGCACTAGTTTGAGGATGGTAAAGAGTGGCCACATTATGGTGAACCCCGTATTTTTCCAATAATCGCTTAAATAGATTGTTGCAAAAGTGATAATCGCTTAAACAGCTTGTTGCAAAAGTGAGATCCCCCATCACTAATAATAGCCCTTGGGGTGCCAAATCTGGAAAAGATGTTCTTTTTCAAGAACGCGGTGACATTCTTCCCCGTCATTATTCGCGAGTGCAATAGCTTCCACCCATTTAGACATATAATTGACTGCCACAAGAATGTACTTTATCCCATAAGAACTCACAAAAGGTCCCATAAATTTAATGCCCCACACATCAAACAACTCAATCACCAAAATGGGGTTTACAGGGAGCTCTTGCTTTTGCAAAATGGCACCATTTCTTTGGTATCTATCACATGCCTTGGCGAACTCATGAGCATCTTGGTGGATGGTTGGCCAATAGAAGCCACATTGCAAGATCGTGTGAGCAGTTCAAATACCACTATGATGTCCACCTACAGGCGAAGAATGAAATGCCTCCAAAATACTCAACATCTCAACTTCCAGCACACAACGTTTAATAAGCCCAGCAGCACAACTCCTATATAAGTATGGCTCATCCTAAAAGAATTTTTGCACATCATGCATGAACTTTTTCTTTTGATGAAAGGACAAGTCCGCTGGGACAATATAACTAGCCAGATAATTCGCAAAATCTGCGAACCATTGGATCAAGTCTTGGGAGGCAGTCAATACATGATCATAAGGGAAAGTATCATTAATCTCAGACTTTTCACCCAACTCTCTCATTGCTTCATCTTCTTATCGGGGAAAGTGATCAGCAACTTCATTTTCGGTCCCTTTTTTATCTTTTACCTTAAATTTAAATTCATGCAATAGTAATACCCAACAAATCAACCTTGATTTCGCATCCTTATTTTTCATAAAATATCTCAAAGCAGAATGATCAGTATGCACTATAGCCCTCGTGCCAAGCAAATAGGAGCAATATTTCCTGAAAGCAAAGACTACTGCAAGGAGCTCTTGTTCAGTGACAGTGTAGTTTTTTTGGGCTTCATTAAGGTCTTAATAGCATAGTAAATGGGATGAAGTATTTTGTCCCTTCTTTCTCCCAATACCAAACCAAGAACAATCACACTTGTATCACACATCACATCAAAGGGCTTGCTCCAATCCGGAGAAATGATGATAGGTGCAGACAACAACTTTTCCTTCAACTCACCAAATGCCTTAAGACAAGATTCATCAAAATGAGACTTACACTCTTTTTCAAGCAACTTGCACAAAGGATGTGCAATCTTTGAGAAATCCTTGCTGAACCTCCGGTAAAAGAGTGCATGCCCAATAAAACTTCTCACACCATTTAAAGAGATAGATGGAGGAAGTCGCTCTATCACCTCAACTTTAGCTCAATCAACCTCTATACCCTTCTCTGAAATGTGATGACCCAATTCAATACCTTCTTTCACCATGTAGTGACATTTTTCCCAATTTAGCACAAGGTTGCAATCTTCACACCTCTTAGGAAACTCGGACAAAAAATTAAAACACCGCTCAAAGGAGTCACCAACCACTGAAAAATCATCCATAAATATTTCGATGGTGTCTCCACCATATCAAAGAATATTGACATCATTCATCTCCGAAATGTGGCTAGTACATTACATAACCCAAACGGCATTCTCTTGAACGCGAAGGTCCCATAAGGAAAAGTAAATGTGGTTTTTTCTTGATCTTCTGGTGCAATAGAAATCTAATTATAACCCAAATAACCATAAAGAAAGCAGTACCACCCCTTTCCTACAAGTCTATCTAACATCTGATCCATGAAGGGCATAGGAAAATGGTCTTTCTCGGTCCATGCACTTAATTTCTTGTAATCCATACATACCCTCCATCTAGTCACCGGCCTCATTGGAACAAGCTCATTTTTTTCATTGGCGACCACAGTCATTCCCCCTTTGTTAGGTACACACTAAAAAGGGCATACCCAACTACTATTGGCGATTGGATATATCACTCCAGCATCCAACCACTTAATGATTTTCTTCTTTACCACCTCTTGCATAGGTTTGTTTAAACGTCTCTGGTGCTCAATACTTGGCTTATGATCGGGCAATAGTTGGATTTTATGTGAAAAAATCCCGAGAGGGATACCAATAATATCCGCAATAGTCCACCCAATAGCTTTTTTGAACCTTTTTAACTCCTTCATCAAACTCTCAACTTGATGCATATATATATCTGATGCAATAATTATCGGCAATGTGTCACATTTTCCCAAGAATAGTAGAGCCTTAAGTTCTACTTTTGGAGCATTCTCTTTAGATGGTTTCGCATGTGAAGACTCTTGATGCTTCATATCTAAGTCTATCCTCTTTGGTTTAAACCTAACATTACCTCGATCAAGTGTTGCGACCAATTAGTCATTCTCTTCAATACAATCACTATCAAAATTCATGATCACTGCCGCTAGTGCTTCTACACCCAGATGCTCTTCTATTTGTACCTCAGATGACTTTTCAACTCTGTAAGATATGGCACATACCAATTGGATCTCACCTCTCTGCCTCATGGACCTACAAATGTTGAAAGTCACTTCTTTATTATTCAACCGAAATTTCATTTTCCCTTTGTCCATATAAACCAAGACTCAACCCGTAGCAAGGAATTGCCTCCCAAGGATAATAGTCACCTCAAAATCAACCTCACAATCAAGAATCACAAAATCATCAAGAAATATGAATGACTCCACTTTTACTAACACATCGTGCAGTATCCCAATAGGACTCTTTACCGTTCGATCGACCATCAGTAGCTGCATTGCACTGAGATTTGGGTCACTCAAACCCAACTTCTTATAAATAAACAGAGACATGAGATTTATGCTTTCCCCAAGGTCACATAATGTTTTTTCAAAGTGTAATAACTCGATTGTACATGGAATAGTGAAGACAACCGAATCTTCTTTCTTTTGCACTAGAGAGCTCGTAGCAATAGCACTACAATGTTGCATTCTATCATCATCCTCAAAACTGACCGATCCTTTTTTAGTAACCCTATCCTTCATGAACTTGGCATAACCAGGCATTTGTTTGAGAGCTTCGATCAAAGGGACATTGATGGAAATTTGTTTCAACATAGTAGTAAAACGTCGATATTTACCATCCTCGGTCTTTTTCACGAACCTCTGTGGAAATGGAGGTGGTGGTCTTGGCATGGGGTCACCTTTTGGTGTACCTCAACTTTTTTCCCGTTTTGTCTTTTAACTCACCACTAACCTCCACTACCTCATCATCGCCTCTTATCACATTTTCTAAACCAGACGGCATCGATGGATCAATAGTTTGCTTACCACCTTAAGTTGTGACTGTCGTACAATGTCCATCATTTTTTAGGATCTTGGACAGTATTGCTAGGAAGAGCTCTCAGTTGGCGTGGGTTCACTGTCGAAGACAATTAGGCCATTTGCAACTCAAGATGCTTGATCGAGATTGCATGTGCATTTACTTTTTTCCTAATACTTTTCACTCATTAACTCTTTAGTGTTCTCATCCCTAACATCAAACCTCCTTGTCATTTTGTGCAACATATCCTCAACTCGCCCCATACTACCTCCACCATCCCTAGGAGAAACTTAACGATTTTGAGGTGGAACATAGGGCCCACTGCTATCATTTCTATTACCATAGTTACCCTGGTTGAAGTTGTTGTCGCGGTTTTAATTCCTATATTGCACATAATGACCCTCTCGGTTGTAATTTCCATAACTCCAACCTTCATTTCCTTGACCTTGGTGCCAATATTACTGATTGGAGCCTTGGGCGTTTGGTCAGAAACCCCCTGTCGGATTATTTACCGCATAAGAGTCCTTCTCATGGTAATAATCATTAGTTGGTGATGGTGGTTTAGACAATTAGTTCACCGCATTTACCTTTTCTGCACCCCAGTGACATGTTTCAACACCAACCCAAGCTCAGTTATCATTTGAGTCATTTCCTCACGAATCTCTTTTGTGGCTGGGTTGTGTGCGGATTGCACTGCAAAAAAGGTTTTCTCCCAGTATCTAACTTCCTAGTGCTCTAAGATTTATATTTTTGAGAGATTTTCTCCAACTTCTCAGCAATCTCAGCATAAGGACACTCCCTATAAGAACCACCCGCTATCGTATCCAGTACTGGTTTATTATTATCATCATGTCCCTGATAGAAGTAATATTTCAGTGACTCATTATCGATGCGGTGATTGGGGACACTTCTCAAGAATAAGGTGAACCTATCCCAAGAACTGCTGACTGATTCTCCCGGTAGTGCCACAAAGTTGTTCACCCTATCTTTGTTGTTTAGCTTCTTAGACACCGGGTAGTAACGTGCTAAGAACACATCCCTAAATTGATTCTAAGTGTAGATTGAGTTATAGTGGAGTTCGGTAAACCATATAGCGGCCTCTCCAGTCAATACGAGAAGAAACACTCTCAACCCAATTACGTCCATATTCAAATTAGGCCTCCCTACAAAACTCTTACACACCGACCTTACCTTGGCGATGTGATCATGTGGATCCTCATAAGGTAGCCCAGAAAACAAATCTCTAGCAGTGAACATTTGCATCAGACTACTAGTTACCATGAATGTATGGCCATGTGGTAGGGGAGGCAAGACAAGTGGCCCATCTGAGTCAGTAATATTATTACATCCCCTATAATGCTCTTGAGGGCGTGGAGTGGGAGGTTGCCTCCATATTTCACCTTCCCTATGATTTTCAGGTAATAGTTGGTCATGAGCATCACCCGGTGGTGATCTTCATTGAGAATACCCAAATTTTGATTAATTTTGTGCAGTGTATGCTCTAGTTTTGGGGTCGGGTGAGATTATGGTTTCTCCTCTACTCCGTGTACTTGGCATACATGGAAGTAAGATCTGCAAGAGACAAAAACAAAAAAAAAGTAAAATAAAGAAAATGTTGACAAAACCTTGGTAATAAGCTTAAAGTTAATCTAAGAGCCACTTTCCCCGGCAGCGGCGCCAAAATTTGATACTCTTAAATTTACTTCTCGAAAAGAAGTATAAGCAATAGGTATCAAGTAAAGAACCCAACTATAAGGTTCGGGTCGAACCCATGAGGAAAATGATTTAGACTTAATTTTACATATTATTACTCTATTAAGTCAAGTCCTTCCAAAGAAACAAGTAACAAAAGGGGGGGTTTTATGAAATAACTGTAATTAACTATTTCTAAGTAAATAAATAACAGGTTCAAAGATTTGATTTTTATCAAGTAATGAGAGTAACTAGGGATTAAGTGTTCCCCACAGATTCATAACACGGTAATTCTATCTATAACAATCCTTTCCTAGATCTTGCATGCACAGTGGTCAGTTATGTATTCCTAATTCCTTGGTCTGGCAACTAGGAATTTTCACTCTGTACCTTGGTCCGCCTACGTGTGTATGCTTTACTAAATTTTACCTTTACCCCATATAAAGCATCATAATTGATGTTTGGCTTAGTTATTACTTTGCACCAACCGACACTAGTTGAATCTACGTTGATAATTCTTTTCTTATTATCTACCTCGTTGGTCTGACAAGTAGCAACAAGGCGAGTTTTAACGCTTTCACTCATTAAAAAGACTTCTAAACGAAAGAATTATCAATACACGCAAGATACTATTCAAGAATTGTTATTTTAGCTAGGTTTTACCTTGTTATTACCCATGGTTCCCACAAGCCTAGTTATAGAGTTTAGTTACCCATGTTAATAATCACACAATTCATATTAATTAGATAAGAATTCATGCTTTTAATTTGATGAGATTGAAGAAAAATCAGAAGATTACTTGGATCAATCAAAATCTTGCAACAAACGATTCCGGAAAATAAAGTAATTTTCACAAAATCCTAATATTCAACACTTAGAACAATAAAAATAGAAAATATCCAAGTGTATAACCCCAAAAACCAGGCTTTTAGAAGTATTTATAATAATAGTCCTAAAAAAAGAGGGAAATCTATTTAAGGAAAATCTGGACAAAAAAAATGTGTCTGAGTCGACGACTAGAGCGACTGACCGTTGAGGTCAGACGGACCGTCGAGGCCCTTCGTCGTTCCATACTTAACTCCTTTTTATGCTGATTTCTTCACCAAATTTTTGTTATCATCGACGGACATGGATGACAATCCGTTGCATGCACGACGGTCCATCGATTTCTTCCATTCTTCCATACTTAGAATCTTTTGGAGATGGTACTAGGGCTACTTTCTGTTAACATTGACGAATGTGCAGGACGGTTTGTCGTGGCTACGACGGTCCTTTGAGAGTCTTCGTAGCCCCACACTTGGTCAGAATTCCCCAACTTCCTTTAGCAGCCTTTGACTAAATTGTGCTTTTTCTCATTCATTGATGATTTTATGCATAGGAACCATAATTAGTACATGTGGTTTGTAAAAACCCTTATTTATTCCCCTTTTTCCCAAGCATTGTAGGTTCCGGCCATTGAAGAGCTTCTAGTCCACTTTTCAAGAAGACTTGGACTTCTCCTCCAAGTTGTTATTGAATCCTCCCGTTCGAGGATGGTGTCATTTATCCTACCCTAAAAGTGTTTCTATTGTCTAAGGACATTCATTTCTTTTCTATTCTTGAAGACATTTTTGTAAGACATATATGACAATGTAAATTTGTATAAGGGCTATGCCCGAATATTGTACTTCATTTTAGATGGTTTAATATAAGAAGATATTAAACTCAATCCTTACGTATTGGTTATGTTGACTAAACAAGAGCCTATGTAAGCTTCATATGTGAGGGGTCTAAGTAAACTCCATATCTAGTATGTGAGAGGTCTATCTATTCCTTAAAATGTAAAGTTTTAATATTCTCAATTTTTGACCTATTATATGTTATGACGAATACTATGGGATTTTCCAAGTCCTCTCTGTGGACACGATGTTAGTTTTGTCTTAGGATTGCTGATGTACCGTGGTTTTACAATATTTTCAATGTTTTTTCCTACTGAGTTTTGGGTGTCTAGAGCCTTTTTGTAGTAGTTTTAACATGTTTTTATGTTTTTTTGGTAGGAAAGATGTCCAGAAATAAAACACAGAATGCAACTCAAATAAAGTGCAGAAGCGACCCACGAAGACCATTGATGGTCCGTCATTCCATCAACGGTCCATAGATGGTGATCGTCAATTGATTTCAAGGAAATTGGAGAAAACTCAGGAAAATCTTACCAAGTGTGGGACTACGGAAAGGATCGACGGTCCGATTGAAACGTCGATGAGATCAGAGATAGTCCTAGTACCCGAAGTTAGAAAATTCTAGGGATGAAGCAATGGAAGGAATCGACGAACCATAGATTCATCGATAGACCGTATTTTTTGTCCGTAAATTGATTCAGAGAAGATGCCATCTACAGGACGAAAAATGATTCTATGACTGGACTGAAGGAGGTAGGCGATGATCTGTCTGTGTGGGTTGTGGATTACAACCGCATTTTTTGACAACTTTCCTTATTTTAATTCCTTTTAATTTAGGACAATGTTTTCTATAAATAGGGTTTAAAGCCTTGTTTTTTGGGTTAGACATTATTGTTATTGTTCTTAGTTTGTGTTTGGAGATTGGGTTTTGCAACTTTAGCATTAATTCAATTTCCAGATTTGATTTTCAAGTTTTATCTTGTTATTTCAAGTGGGTTTACTAAATTTTTATTTAATTGTCAAGGTATGTTCATGTTTAATTGTTTAACAACTATGAATTGTGTTCTTATATACATGGGTAACTAAATCCTCAACTAGGGTAGTGGGAACCATGGGTAAGTAACAAAGTAAACCTAACTTAATAACAATTCTCAAATAGGTTATTGCATGTATTGATAATTCTTTCATTTAGAAGTCTTATTAATGAGTGCACGCGTTATAACTCGCCTTGTTGCTACTTGCCAGACCAAGGAGGTAGTTAATAAGAAAAAAATTATTAACATAGATTTAGTGGGATACTATCTAATAGGCTAGTCTCGATTGGTGCTAAGTAATAACTAAGTCATACATCGAATATGATGCTTAATATGAAGTAAAGGTAAGGGTAAGAAGCTTATACACACGTAGCCGGACCAGGGTACGGGGTGAAATTCACTAAATGTCGGACCAAGGGTTTAGAGATACCTAATTTATAACTTTGAATGCAAAATACTAGGGTAGAATAGTTATTGGTAGTTCAACGGCATTATGAACCTAATGGGAACAAATATACCCTAGTTTATCTCACAACTTGATAAAAACTCAATCTTTACTCCTGTAATGATTTATGTAGAGATATTAAAGAAATTTGTTTACTGAGTTACCCCACAACTCCATTTGTACTTAGGATCATCAGAGGGATGTGTCTTAGCTCAGTATTACCTAGTGTCCAAAAAGTTCAACAACAAATATAGAGTGAACAACTATGTGGCACTTCCTGGGGAGTCGGTTAGTATCTTTTGGGATAGATTTACTGCGTATGTGAGAGGAGTATCTAACTACCACATTGATGATGAATCGTTGAAAGAGTATTTTTATCGTCGTCAAGATGATAACAATACAGCAATACTCGATACTATTGCAGAAGGTTGGAGAAAATATCTTGCAACAATAAGGCTTGGAGTACTAGAAAGTCAGACACTGGGAGAAACACCTTCGCAGTGCAAGCTACACACAATCCGATGGGAGATGAGATCCGTGATGAGATGGCGCAAATGAGAACTGAGCTTAGGTTGGTATTGAAACATGTCACTGGAGGTGCAGAGAAGGTAAGTGCAGTGAATTACTTGACTAGACCACCACCGCCAGCGAAAGAGTACTATTATGAAGAAGATACTTATGCAATGAATGATCAGACGAGAGGTTTCCGACCAAACACCCAAGGCTCCAATAAGGAGAATATGCGTCAAGGTCAACAAATCAAGGTCGGAACAACGGTAACTACAATAGAGAGGGACAATATGTTCGAGATGAAAACTACTACCGCGATAACAACTTCAACCGGGGTAACTATGGTAACAGAAATGATTGGTTGGGCCCTATGTCCCACCTCAAAATCGGGAAGTTGATTCTTGGGATGGTAGAGGTAATATAGCACGAGTTAAGGATATGTTATAGAATATGATGAGGAGGTTTGATGCTAGTGATGAGCAAGCCAAGGAATTAAGAGGTGATTTAGCAAACATTGGGAAAAATGTGGATGCACATGCGGTCTCAAATAAGCATATTGAATTACAAATGGCCCGATTGTCCACTATTGTGAACGCCTGCCAACCGAGTACTATTCCTAGCAATACCATCAAAAATCCTAAAAATGATAGACATTTCATGATAGTCACTACTCGAGGAGGTAAGCAAACTATTAATCCACGTATGTCATTTGCGGTGGAAGATGTGGTGACAAAAGGCAAATAGGTGGTGGAAACTAATGGAGAGTTGGTTGACAAAACAGCAAAAGAAGCAAAGGTGCCTCAGAAAGTGGTGTATGTTCCTAGACCTCAACCACCATTGCTTCAGAGATTAGTGAAGAAGACCGAGGATGGTAAATATCGTTGTTTTATCACTATGTTAAAACAACTTTCCATCAATGTCCCTTTGATAGAAGCTTTGGAACAAATGTACGGTTATGCTAAATTTATGAAGGATATGGTTACAAAAAAGAGATCAGTAAGTTTTGAGGATGATGACCGAATGCAGCATTGTAGTGCTATTGTTACAAGGTCTCTTGTGCAGAAAAAGGAAGATCTGAGTGCTCTCACGGTTCCATGTACCATTGGATTATTACATTTTGCTAAAGCACTATTTGATCTAGATGAAAGCATAAACCTCATGCCTCTTTAGATTTATAAGAAATTTGATTTGGGTGACCCAAAGCCTACGGCAATGCGGTTACAAATTGGATTTGGGTGACCCAAAGCCTACGGCAATGCGGTTACTGATGGATGATTGAACAGTGAAGAAGTCAATTAGGATACTCCACGAGGTGCTCGTGAAAGTGGAGTCATTTATAATTTTAGTCGATTTTGTGATTCTTGATTGTGAGGTGGACTTTGAGGTTCCTATTATTCTTGGGAGACCATTCCTTACCACTGGGTGTGCCTTGTTTGATATGGAGAAAGGGCAGAAGAAGTTTAGGTTGAACAATAAAGAAGGAACATTCAACATTTGTACGTCCATCAAGCAAAGTGGTGAGCTCCAAACGGCATCTACTATATCCTATCGGGTTGAGAGTATGTCTGAGGTACAAATGGAAGAACGCCTAGGTGTCGAGGCTCTAGCAATAGTGATCATGAATTTTGCAAGTGATGATATTGAAGAGTATGGGTCTTTAGTTGTGGCACTTGAGTGAAATAAATATCAGTCTAAACCAAAGAAATTGGAGTTAGATATGAAGCATCGCGAGTCTCCACCTGCGACACCATCTATTAAGGAGGCTCCAAAGTTAGAGATTAAGTCTCTACCACCTCATCTGAGGTATGTATTTTTGGGTAGAGATGACACTGTGTCGGTAATCATTGTTGCGGATTTAAATGTACAACAAGTAGAATGTTTGGTGTAAGTTCTAAAGAGGTTGAAACGAGCTATTTGTTAGACCGTTGCGGACATTATTGGGATTCTTACCGGTATTTTTTCACACAAATAAAACCCATGCCATATCACAAGCCAAGTATTGAGCACCAAAGACAGTTTAAACCACGAATGCAAGAGGAAGTAAAGAAGGAGATCATTAAGTAATTGGATGCCGGAGTCATATATCCTATTGCATATAGTAGTTGGGTATTCCCTATTCAGTGTGTTCCCAAAAAGAGGGGAATGACAGTAGTTCCTAATGAGAGGAACGAACTTGTTCTAATGAGGTCGGTGACCGGATGGAGAGTTTATATGGGTTACCAAAAGTTGAATGCATGGAGTGAGAAGGATCATTTCCCTATCAACTTTATGGACTAGATGTTAGATAGACTCGCAGGAAAAGGACAGAATAGTTTTCTTGATGGCTATTCAGGTTCCAATCAAATCTCTATTGCCTCAGAGGATCAAGAGAAGACCACTTTTACTTGTCCTAATGGGACGTTCGCCTTCAAGAGGATGCCTTTTGGGTTATGTAATGCGCTGGCCAACTTCCAGCGATCTATGGTATCGATATTCTCTGATATGGTGGAAGACACTATTGAGGTTTTAATGGATGACTTTTTGATTGTTCGCGGATCCTTTGATCGGTGTTTGATTTAATTGGTCGAGTTTCTCAAAAGATGTGAAGATTGTAATCTTGTGATCAATTGGGAAAAATGTCACTTTATGGTGAAAGAAGGTATAGTATTGGGCCATCCCATCTCGGATAAGGGGATAGAGGTTAATAGAACAAAAGTTAAAGATATAGCGAGGCTTGTCCCACTCATCTCGGTAAAAGGTGTGAGAAGTTTTCTGGGACATGCGGGTTTTTACCGGAGGTTTATTAAGGATTCCTCAAAAATTGCACATCCTCGGTAAAAATTACTTGAGAAGGAATGGAAGTTCTATTTTGATGAATCATGTCTAAAGGCATTTAGAGAGTTGAAAGAGAAGTTGGTGTTTTGCGCCCATTATTATTTCCCTACATTGGAGTGAGCCATTTGAGGTGATGTGTGATACTAGTGGGGTTGATCTTAGTGTGGTATTGGGACAGAGAAAAGATAAAATCCTTTACCCCATTTATTATATAAGTAAGTCCCTGAGTGGGGCCCAAAAGAACTATATGTAACTAAACAATAGCTTCTTGCAGTGGCATTTGCGTTCGAAAAATCTCTGACCTATTTGTTGGGTACGAGGATCATAGTGCATGCTGACCACTCCGTTTTGAGGTACTTAATGGCAAAAAAGGATTGTATGATATGGTTGATTAGATGGGTGCTATTATTGCAAGAGTTTGATTTTGATGTAAAAGATAGAAAAGCGACTGAAAATCAAGTTGCCGATCGCTTTTCTAGGTTAAAGGATGAAGCTATGCGATAATTGGGTGAAAAGGCTGAAATTGACGATACCTTCTTTGATGAGCATGTATTGGCTGCTTCTCATGATTTGATTCCATGGTTCGCCGATTTTTTGAATTATTTGTCTAGTGATATAGTCCCATCAGACTTGTCTTTCCATCAGAGGAAGAAGTTCATGCATAATGTGAAAAAGTTCTTTTGGGTTGATGGGCCTATTAGCCGTTGTGTGCCGGAAGTTTAGATGTTAAGTGTTTTGGAGGCATGTCACTCCTCGCCTGTGGGTGGGAATCATAGTGGTATCTAGACTGCCCACAACATTTTCAGTGTAGGTACTATTGGCCAACCATTCACCAAAATGCTCACGCGTTCACCAAGTCATATGATAGGTGCCAAGGAGATGGTGGAATTTCAAAGAGGCAAGATTTCCCTCTAAATCCTATTTTGGTGATTGAGTTATTTGATGTTTGGGGCATTGATTTTATGGGGCCGTTTGTGAGTTCTCATGGGATGAAGCAAATACTCGTGGCAGTATGGTATGTGTTAAAATTGGTGGAAGCTATAGCGTTTTCTAACAATTAAGGGAAGAGTGTCTCCGCATTCTTTAAAAAGAACATGTTTTCCAGATTTGGCATACCTAGTGACATTATTAGTGATGGAGGATCTCACTTTTGCAATAAGTTGTTCAATGGGCTATTAGAGAAATATGGGGTTCGCCATAATGTGGCTACTCCTTATCATCCCCAGACAAGTGAGCAAGTAGAGGTGTCAAGTCGAGAAACCAAGCAAATTTTGTCAAAAATGGTGAATGCAAATAGAACGGATTGGTCAAGGAGGCTTGATGATGCTCTTTGGTCCTACCAGACTGCATATAAGACTCCGATAGGTATGTCTTCATACCAACTTGTGTATGGGAATTCTCGTCAATTGCTAGTCGAGTTAGAGCACAAAGCCATGTGGGTAATGAAGAAACTAAAGATGGATTAGAATGAAGCAGTGGAATATAGGATTAATGGGTTAAATAAGCTTGATGAGTTTCACCTAAAAACATATTAAAGTTCACTCATCTACAAAGAGAATATTAAGAAGTACCACAACCAAAAGATTGAAAAGCGAGAATTTGTAGTTGGGGACTTGGTACTTCTATTCAACTCTAGGCTACGCTTCTTTCTGGGCAAACTTAAATCCAAGTGGACGGGGCTGTTTCTTATCACTAAATTGGTTCCACATGGAGCGGTTGAGGTGGAGAATAAGGAAAGCACGAAATTCACGGTCAACGGGCAAAGGTTCAAGATCTACCTAGGGCATGCGGAGAGTGTCCATGAAGTGGTTGAGGCATATCACCTTGATGAAGTGTGAGTAATCAAGGATCTTGCATCGTGCCTCAATGTTAAATCAAGCTCTTCTTGGGAGGCAACCCAAGGTGTATCCTATAGCCAAAAATAGATTTCTATATTGTTTTTAGAAATAGTCGCATTTTATTGTTTTCTTTTGTTTTTCTCATCCTCATGTTTTGTTTTTTTAATATTATTAGCATTGGCTAGAGATTAGTTTAGGTTCCATGTTGCAAAAGAGTCTAGACAAACACAAAATAATAGCTTAATGGGTGTTACATGTGTAGGGACCAAAAACAAGATTCTGCAGAAATGGTCTGGTGCACTGATCTACGGACCCCATCGACGGACCGCCGTTAAATCGACGGACCATCGATGGTTTTCATAGATCCAAGGTATGTCTCAAAAAATTTCTAAGTATAGTTTCAATCGACGGTCTGTTGACTGACTTATGAACCGTCGATGGGGTTTTGTCGGTCCATAGTTCTAATGACCCGACCCGACCCGAACGGTAATATTAAAAGTTAAAACCATTCATTAACCTCCAAAATCTTATAAAATTCTTTCCCAACCATTTCTCCTCCCTTATTTCCTTCCTTTTCAGAAAACATAACATCTCTTCCTTCTATAATATCTAGGTTCCTTCAAACTCCCCAAATCCTCCAAATACCCAAAACCCTCTTCCTCCCCATATTCCCTATCATTCCCATTGATTTCTCCGGTCAGTGTTACAGTTGGGCACGTAGGTTATTTCAAGGATCACTCTCCCAATCACTTCACTACATTTATAAGGTATTTGGACTCCCTTTTCTTTTTGAATTCTCGTTCATACACTATTGAAAATGAGAATTAGAAAGTGGTTCTTGACTTAGGGACAAAAAATTGTGTGCTTTTTCTTGTTGAAACTTGTGTAAAATGTCCCTCGGAATGATAAAAAGTGAATGGGTTATGGTGTAATTGGTGTAAAATGTCTTCATAATAGTAATGATAAACTTTCAGACTTAGGGTTTTGTAGCATGGATGAATTAAAGCATGAATCTTGTGAAATAAAAACTCTAGAATTAGGAAATTCCCTTTGATTATTGTTATGTGTTGGGTAAACTTGTGTGGGTCTTAAAAAGCGTCAAAATGTGGAATTAGAAACAAGGACTGAAATCTGTCTAAGGCCAACAGCACGAGACCCCGTCAATGGACCATCGATGGGGTCCATCAATCGACACCCCACAAAATTATTTAAGTATGAGATGACGGAAGTGGACTACGGTCCGTTCTGCACATCCGTCATTTCATTTGGACATGCTATTTTGTTTGATTTTTAAAATTGTGCTAAGTGTTAGACGACGAAAATGGACTATGATTCGTCAATTGATCGACGGGCCGTTCTGCACGTCTGTCATTTTAAAATGAGCGGTCTAATGTTTGAGTGAGTTGAATATATTCTAAGTGTTAGACGATGGGCCCTACCTACGGTCCATCGATTCATTGATGACCTATCTATAGTGCCCGTCAACCAGTAGTGCATGTCTGAACTGGAATGTGTTTTTTGTTTTCTTTCTTCGTTTTGTTTTTCTTGAGTGTGTTGTAAGATTTATATGAGGCTAACAATTTCTTTATAGGTACATATGGCCCCCAAACCAGACATCATTTATTCCAGGGGCAGGTCCAACTCTGTGGCACCATCCCATCGGATGATTTTCACTTCCAACGATGAGAGGCATCCCAAGTATGTTCTCCCAGGCACCAGCACCCATACACCAGCTGCACGAGCCACTATGGGTACCCCTATAAGGTGGTTTCCGGCATAGTCACTGCCTCCCAGCCTGATGAGGAGCGCACAAAGACCGGCACACTGTCTGGGTCTCGGTCTGCCTCGGAAGCTGAAGGAGAATCTTGCTCCGAAGCTGCATTATGATTCAAGTATGTCCACTCTTTGGTGTCGAATGAGACCACTACCTCCGGTTCCGTGTCACATGGAGCCACTCACTTAGAGAAAACTGCCCACCAAGCTTCATCTGATGAGGCTACTAGATCAGTGTCTGCCTGAGTACCCCAGGAAGGTGTCCCTGCACCAGTTGATGAGTAACCAAATTGGTGGTGCATAGATGGTCAGTATTAGGTTTACATGGATTCCAAGGTACTAAATGACAAGGGGGTGATGACCCGCTTAGTGATGGTCAAGCGTAGAGTTCTTACACGGAGTCTTCACACAGTCCTTGATGTGCATAAATTGTTCACCCGCCATAGCCTCGAGTGGATTGCTAGGATTCTTGGGACATATAGCGAGGAGATTGTTCAAGAGTTCTACGCCTCCTATGTGGAGACTCTCAAAGGTTCTTTGGATAGGCAGGCGAAACGTGCAAAACAGGACCCTCTCACCACAGTGCTAGTTAGGGGATGCCGGGTGGATATTTCTCCGATCACCATCCGTTGTTTCATGTATGGCACCTCCACCGATATTACTCGGGTCCCCTTGACCCTTAATTTTGATTACAGGTGGGATATGGTCAAAAGTTGCCAGTTTCAGAGGATCGTGGAGCAGAAAGAGGTAGGTAAGAGGTGGCTTGCTCAGCACCTATCCATTGATGGTGAGGAGACAGATTGGGTGTTATATCAAAAGGGATGAAAAAGGCCAACCTCACTTTCAAAGCCAAGTTATTCTGGCTGTTAGTTTTCCACCGCCTATCTCCGACAGCAACAAGATAATATTCTTACCTGGGATAGAGCGGTACTAGAAGTAGCCTTGGGGGCAGGTTTAGAGATCGACTTCGCAAAGTTGTTGATCACGATGATACATGAGAGGGATTTCAAGTACTCCACTACTTACCCATTCGTGTGTCTAATCTTCAATCTATGTAGGGATGTCGTAGTGACCATTTGGCACTGTGATACACTCTACACTATGCGTGGCACAGTTGATATAGGTCTCATCAGTGATTAGGCCAATGTAGCTGCACCTCAAAAAGGGCCAAGAATTGAGTTGCAGCCGCTGAGTGAGAACTTAACCGAAGGGGCAAACCTTGACACTTTAAAGCCCACCGATACCACCTTGGACGAGTCCGCCCATGCCGTTAGTGGAGCACCCAATTCATCTCGGTCTACTTTACCATCTGCAACACTGGTTTCATTCATAAGGGTCCAGAAGTTAGAGGACCAAATTGCCACCCTACTGCATCACATAGATCCTTGGATGCAAAAGTCTATCTCTAAGGCTGAGGATCAAATTTACAAGAGGGTGGCCCAGCAGATGGAGCAAAAGATTCAAGTGTTTCACCAACTCCTTGATGTATTTGAGTTGCGGGTTCTTGCATACCCATCCCCCACCACTGACTTGACTACTCTTAAGGAGGTTGTGGCGAGTTTGTTGGTAGATGTAGACAACATTTTGGAGATAAAAAGGATTGAGCGTGAGACTGCACAATTCGAGCTAGCGGAGGACACTGTGTTTGTTGCACTATTCACAGCCCCTACTAAGCCGCCGCCGAAGCCACGTGGTCGTGCAAAGAGGCACTGTTCTAGCTACACTATTGAGGGAGAGGATGCAATTCAAGAAAGATGGAGCGGACGAACCTTGAGGCTGCGAAGAGATGCTCTTTGATAGATGAGGAGACCTTTCATATGAGGGCTCGAGAGATAGCTTCTAGGGCATCAAGTTCTAGACCGGAGGCTAGTAAGAGGAGCACCACTGATGGTTCCAAGATTATTGTGGGCACCACTGAGGGTGACCCATCTACTGATGTTGCGGGTTCCGGGCAACCAGACCATCCTACTTCTTGAGTGTTCGTCGGCGCTATGCGCCCCAGGTTTGCTTCACCTACCACCCTATACTTGTTTTTATTTTGATGCATTGGGGAAAATTGCATACTATTTTGTTGGGTGTGGGGTAAATGGATAGTGCGTGTTAGGGTGAAGTCTAAGTAGCCCAAATCACGATCCTCTATTCAGGGTTTTCTTCTCTATGTTCTTTTGCCCCAAGAGACTGATTTCTTTACTGTTGAACCGACATGTCGTAACTTGTAAAAATTATAAAAGCATGAAATATGATGCATGATGGCTAAGTATGAATGATATCCCATCCTAAGAAAATACTTGCATGAATAGGTGAAAATGAGTTGGCTCTTATCATGACATAGACAAGCTCCCACTGCATGACCCTCAAGCTAACACCTAAACCAGGGAATCTGATAATATGATAGTTCAATGAAGTGTCAAGAGAGTGTTGAGGAGTTTGAGTTTTTAACTAGTGGTATTGAGCTAGAACTTTCCCAGTTGGTCCTGTAAATGGAATCCGTGTTAGACGACTAGAAAGGATCATGGGCCCTTGTTTAAATTAGCAAATATCTAGCCTAAAATGAAGTGAACCAAATGAAAGAATTATCCCTTTTTGATCCAAATCTGTTAAGCGTATCATAGACCTTTCTTTTCTTCACCAACTCACTTCTTTGGGTTTAATGTGTTGGCCTTGTTCCCTCCTTGGACATGTGCACCTTGACTTAGGCCAAAAGCCTAAGTTGAGGGTGGATAATACAAAAACTGACCTCGTCTTGGCCCTAACCCAACCTTGAGTAATGTATACCTCGACTCATGGTAAAACCATAAGTTGAGGGTGTCTACTATGAGTGATGATCCGAATTTGGGTATGAAAAGAGTTGATGTGAAAAATAAAAGAGGAAGTGAGTAAAGATGTTACTCGATAAAATTATCAAATAAAAGAAATGAATGAGTTGAAATTGAAATAGTAGAAAAAAAAAGAAGTTAACAAAATAAGGTAAGAGTCATATCCACAAAGAAGAAATGGCAAAGCAAGACAAAGAGGAAACGAGGAGAGAAGTAGGGCATAAAAGACAATGAAAGAGGTAGGAAGCTTGGTCGTAATGTCAAGGAGGGAAAAAAGAAAAAATTCACTAACATGTACCCATATGTACCATACCTGACCCTTAACCTACGCTACAAGTCAAGAAAGTCTTATCGTGTTCCTACAAGTCTGGTGTGGTGAACTTAAGTAGTGCAAATAAGGGCAAGCCTATGGCGACAAGTACTAGCTATGAATGAAATTGTTTTTCAGTGTGAGCGTTGAATACAGATCCTTGTACCCAAAGTTAAAATCATTATGCGAAAAAGGGGGATTTCTTTTGAAGTAAGGGCACTAGTTGCAATATCAGAAAGTTGTTACCTTGGTGAGAGGCAAAATAGTAGAGGTATTGGTGCATGGTGAATTTGTGTCATGGTCTGATCCACATGAGTTAGCTTGTCGAACCTAAGAGCATAAGCATGCACTAAAGCAAAGAAAAAGTTGAGATTGAAAGCTATCTGATTGCGAAAGCTTAAAAGAGTATATTTTTGTATAAAGTGTTGTTTTGAGTCATAGTGCGTCGCTTGAGGAGAAACAACGAATTTAAGTTGAGGGTGTTGATGTACTGTGGTTTTATCGTGTTTTCAATGTTTTTACCGAAGAGTTGTGTGTGCCTAGAGCCTTTTTGTAGTAGTTTAACATGTTTTTATGTTTGTTTTGCAAGAAAGATGTCCAGAAATAAAACGTAGAAGGTAGGTGGAGTAAATTGCAGAAGCAACCCATGAAGGCGATTGATGGTCTGTAGATAGTGACCGTCGGTTGAAGTTCAAGCAATTGGAGAAAACTCGGGGAAATCTAACCAAGTGTGGGACAACGGAAAAGATCGACGTTCCGTTGATTGATCGACGGACCGTCCGGTTGAAACGTCGATGAGTTTACAGATAGTCATATTACGCAAAGTTGGAAAAATTCTAAGAATGGAGCAACAGAAGGCACTGACGAACCATATACTCATCGACGGACCGTGTTGTTGGTCAGTCGATTAATTCAAAGAAGATGCCTTCTGCAGGACGAAAAATGATTCTATGTCTGGACTGACAGAGGCAGTTGACGGTCTGTCATTTCATCAACTGTCTATCTATGGGAATCGGTGATTACAGCCACGTTTCTGGATAACTTTCCTTATTTTAGTTCCTTTTAATTTTGGACAATGTTTCTATAAATAGGGTTTAAAACCTCGTTTTTGGGGTTAGACATTATTGTTATTGTTCTTAGTTTGTATTAGGAGATTGGGTTTTGCAACTTTAGCATTAATTCAATTTCCGGATTTTGTTTTCAAGTTTTATCTTGTTATTTCAAGTGGGTTTTCTTGATTTTCTTTGGATTGTCAAAGTAAGTTCATGTTTTATTGTTTAACAACTATGAATTGTGTTCTTATATGCATGGGTAACTAAACCACAACTTGGGTTGTGGGAACCATGGGGGATTAACAAAGTAAACCTAGCTTAATAACAATTCTCAAATAGGTTATTGCATGTATTAATAATTCTTTCGTTTAAAAGTCTCTTTAACGAGTACACACGTTAGAACTCGCCTTGTTGCTACTTTTCGGATCAAGGAGGTAGTTGATAAGGAAAAAAATATTAACATAGATTTAGTGAGATACTATATAATAGGCTAGTCTCGATTGGTGCGATGTAATAACTAAGTCACACAGAGAATATGATGCTTAATATGAAGTAAAGGTAAGGTTTAGTAGTTTATACACATGTAGCCAGACCAAGGTACGAGGTGAAATTCTCTAAATGTCGGACCAAGGATTTTGAGATACCTAACTCATCACTTTGCATGCAAAACACTAGGGAAGAATTATTATAGCTAGGAATACGACGTTATGAACCTATGGGGAACACATACACCCTAGTTTATCTCACAACTTGATAAAAATCAATCTTACTCCTGTTAATTATTTTACCTAGAGATATTAAAGAAATATGTTTCACAAATCCTCCCCCCGCCCCCACCCCTCTTTAATTATGTTTTTTCCGGAAAGAACTTGACTAAATAGAAGTAATTGTACATTAAAGTTAAGTCTAAACCATTTTTCTCTTGGATCGACCCCAACCTACTAGTTGGGTTCTTTACTTGATACGACCGCTTTTATACTTCTTTAGGGAGGTGTAATTTGAGCGTATCAGGTGCTCCCCATTCGTGACAAGAAACCACCCTCCAAAGGGTCACAACCCATAAACAATGTACCCCTTAAGTGATTAATAACTCACATTTCTACAGAATCTAGGTCACACCCACATTACATCATATGAGACAATAGCATATTCAACATTAGAATAGAAGATTCCTAAGATGCATAAGATCATATATGTAGGGGCCATTCTACAATGGTACTCATAACAACCAAGCATGTAGACCATACCTTGACCTAACATCAACATACACCTTCTACTTCATATCTTTAATACACCTAGGTTATGATCTTCGAATTGATGAATACACATATAATCTTCATACTCATGATAATCATCATATCAACTCAATCTACATCATGGCCTTGACTTATTTTGTCAATGCTTCGGTATGTTGATGTTATTGTTTCTGTATATCTAGCAAAAAAAACTTTGAATATCTAGCAAAAACTTGTTTTGTCAATGCTTCGGTATGTTGATGTTGTTGTTTCCTCTTTCCCTGCCTTGTTGAGCAGATAATACCATGTTATGTTTTTGTTTTGACATTTTTCTTCCTTTTCCCTTATATCAAAAGTCGTGAGAGTATTAATAAATTGTATAATGATGGGATATGGTGTCTTACATAAACCTCTAGCAAAATTAATTATTTTTTAATATATGCTTTTCTTAAAGAATTTTCACATCTCCTTGACATTTGAGCAGCACACAATTAGTTGCGTGTTTCCTTCGATCAAGGTGCTTGAGATCCAACTCCTTAGTAGCACACGAATCTCCTTCCAATCATCAATAGTGCTACTATGTTTTGCATCCTTCTTAGCCGCTAGAACTTTCCCAGCAATTTGTCCACGAGAATACTTTTACTTGGTACATTCTTTGTGATATAAATCAATTGGGATATGTGTGTCCTCTTTATGAGGTAGTTTGATCGCTTAAGTTTAATGGAGCAAGCGACAATTATTTGGTAAAGTGAGGATGTTGAAATGATTTTGGTAGAAGTGGTCATTGCAATATGTGGTTTTTTTTTATCAATACTAAGAGAGCGGAAGAACTTTAAGCTCTGATACCATGTAGAAATCTCACATCTAGTATTAGAGAAATAAAGAATTGTATTGATGTATTTATGTATTGATTTATTAATTGTATTTATATGTTGATCAATATTTATATATTGATGGTATTGATCAATATTGATAGTATTGATGAATAATAATGTTAAGTTTATACTCCTTATATAGGAGAGAATTGTAGAGTCCTAAGTTAACTATACATAGAGTCCTACTACAATACCTAATACTACAATAATAATAATAATGCAATTACAAATAGTCTTATCCTAGTTGTACTATAATCCTAATCATAAAAATAATTCTAGACGAAGTGTAATCCTAATTAGTATAGGTAGTCTAATCCTAGTGCGACTCTATATCTTCAGCAGTGTTGTAAACTCGCCAGTCAGCTTCGTTCGACCTGTTCCTTTGACATGTTCCAATCCTCAGCTTTCTTCTTCATCAACACTTGTTGTAGACAAGTTAGTTAACTGCGTTGTATCTGTTCCTTTGACATTTTTCAATCGTCAGTTTCCTTCTTCTTCAACATGCAAACACACCAATTGTAAATACACAATTCATACCAATACTATTCAAAATTTATACACAATATAGTAGTCAATCAATTCATACAATTTGCATACAAATTTATTAATCCATCATATACACACAATTAAGAGACAAACCCACAAGTTTTAATATACAATTGATACCAATAATATTCAAAACTTATACAAAACATAGTATTTAAAAAATTCATACAGTTTGCATACCAATATAATAATTCATCATACACACACAATTATGAGACAAACACATCAATGTTAATACACAATTCGTACAATTCTAATACATAATCCGATTATCAAAATTCATACACTATTCATCAATCAAACATTAAACTCACATACATACACATTTAATCCATTTTCAAATAATTTTGACTAATGTGAAACTAAATTAAATATACTACTTACCCTAACAATTTTTTGTCTTTTTTGGACGTTGGTATCTCTGATTCCTTTCATTTGCTGATCTTCTTGTTGATCATCTTGAAGGTTTAGAAGATTGAGCAACATCGACATTTATTCTTTTTTTTGTTTCATTAACAAAGTCAAATCAAAGTCGAAAAGGAATTTCAACAATTTTCCCCTTTCTTTT
The DNA here is from genome assembly GCA_027789145.1 of Solanum arcanum. NCBI lineage: Eukaryota > Viridiplantae > Streptophyta > Magnoliopsida > Solanales > Solanaceae > Solanum > Solanum arcanum. The sequence goes on from CM050937.1 coordinate 52,655,519, forward strand.
CTTTCGCTTCTGATTTATCGGAATCCCTCTTTTCTTGCATCATTGTTTTTCTCTTTATGAACCTTGAATTGAGTAGAACCATCCGTCGTCAGCTCAGATTTTCAAAAGTTTTAGGCGGTGGGGTTTGAGTTAATATATTAAACGATTAAAAATGAACTTCATCAGATGAAGTTTTTTCAACAAACCTGGGACTCTTATGAGGCATTTGAATGGGGGTTTTCGACATGATGATGAGAAAGGTAACAAGATGAAGGATTGTGGAGTTAAAGTAAATAGTTTGCGTGAATGAGGAGATGAACGATTGTGGATGTTGGCTAGTGGGATGTTTGGGAAGATTGTAGTGGGGTGTTGGCGTGAGGCGTGGGAAAGAATGCGATAGTGTGTAACTTCTGATTGGCGTGTGAGGGAGGGGCTGTGATTGGGGTATGGGCTTATTGGATTGTAATGGTAAACAAAGAAGTATGATCAATCTAAACCCTAAAAATAAGTAAATGATGATTTAGTTAAAAAGGAAATTGTAACTATAAATAATTAATAAAATAAAATTTAAAGAGATTATTTCTAAAAAGAAAACTGTAATAAAACTAATTAACTTTAACTATATATAATTAATAAAATAAAATTTTAAAGAGATTAAACATTTTTTAAATATAGTTGATTTCTTTAAGTAATATGTTATAACCCATAGATAATTTGTTAAAAGGAAGAATTTTTTAAAAGTATGTTTATAACCCATAATATAGACTCTTATATGTGCATATGGTGTAATATTTTCAATTTAAATTAAATACATGTTCATCTGGATTGAATGGTTAATTTGGATCTTACAAATAAATAAGTCCATCTTATTAAATTCAAATCCAAAGTCCATTTCACCTTGAAGCCCAAATCATACCACGTGTCACAATGACTAGACATCCAAGATCAACGAGGTGACGCTACGTGTTCAAATGAAGTGGTACTCTCAGTCAAATGCAAGAACCAATCACAATCCACCAAGTGTCAAAATGATATCCTTTAGCCAATCACAAGCAACCTTGTCCACCCCTTATGATTATAAATATGGGATGGACATAACATTCTAAGGTATGAAAAAAACTCTTCAACCAGCATTCTGAAATTAGAGAAAGCTACATAATGAACTACATGGATCTTCAAAGGAGTGATCAACGGAGTTCTTCCCGGAGATCGACTTAACAAAATGAAGCGCTTTTCAACGTTCTCGGAGATTGACAACATCTCAAGGAGGTCTACATCATCCAACATTTGGAGAAATACGCTATTGAAGGCTCTAGAATCTTGGAGCAACTTAGGAGAGAGAATCAAGAGAACAATAGAATTGTACTCACAACTATTCATCAATAAAAAGTCATATTTCTTTTATTTATTATGCTTACAATCAATTTTCAGCACATAAGGAAATTTGTTGCGAATAGGGTGCACCATTACTGTAAGATAATGTCTAAAATTGTAGGGGAAATGACCTAATATACCCCCTCAACTTTATGATTTCTAGTTGATATACACCTCGTTATGAAAGTGGCTCATATATACTCATAATGTCATACAAATGGCTCATATATACTCTTTTTCTCTAATGAATGCAAAAATCAATATTAAAAAAAAAAAGAAATTCATGTAGGGGTATATTTGATCCTTTATATATATATATATATATATATATATATATATATATATATATATATATATATATATATATATATATATATATATATATATATATATATATATATATATATATATATATGTATATATATAAACGATTAATTTGATTTTATTATTTTAATGGTCAAATTTGATTTTTTTCACTTTTTCTATTGCACTTCATTCTTTTAATTTCTCTTAGTTTTGCACTAAAGCGAAAGAAAAAACAAAGAAATAAGAACAAAAAACTCAAAAAGTATTAATTAAATAAGTCAAAAAAAACAATTCATGCGCAAAAAAGATCTAATATATCCCTACAGGGATTTTTTATAATTAAAATCAAAAATATATTTAAATTTTTTTTCACTTTCTTAATAGTTCTAAATTTATAAAGACACCAACTAGCGAGCTAAAAAGAAGACGATTAATTGAAATATATTTTTTTTCTATTTCATGACTTGCTAATTAAAGTTTATGACATTTCTTTTAATATCTTAAAATAGACATTTTAGAAAATAAATATTGGGCAAAATTGAGCGCTGACTGAATTCGAACCCGCAACAACAATTTGAAATTAACCCTCACACTAGTGAACTATCTAACCAATTTAGGCATGGGTTTCTTCAGCTAATATTAAATATTATTTTAAGAACTATACGAATGATATATCGAGTTTAGTTGGATGCTCACGGTTCCGGTGAACCAAATTTACACCTAATTCGCCATTCATTTATATATGTGATTGATATACATATAAACTTGTACATTTGATGAGAGAGGAGAGTGAGACTGGGAGAGGGAGAAGAAAGGCGAGTGAGAAAGGGCACAAAGTGGAGTGAGACAAATTGTATATGTATATGTTAGATAATTGTATATATGGTAAGCGAGACTGAGAGACGGAGGAAAGAGACAAACGAGAGAGGGCGGAAAGTGGAGAGAGGCTAATATATACCATTAACGTTGTAAAGATGGTTCACATATATCTTTACCGTTACAAAGGAGCTCACATCTATCCATCATTTAACGGAAGTGAAAAGCTAGTTTTAAATTTAGTTTTTAAATTTAAATTATTAAAAACTCATTTAGGGGTATATATATAACCCTTCTAACAAAGTTCAAGATATATTTTTTATCTTTTTCATACAAAAAATATATTTTGACTTCTTAGAATATCATTATTGAAGTTTCTTATTCTATTTTTTGTATGTCATCCATTAGTGTAAAAAAAAATTAAAACTTATTTGCAACTATATTGTGATTCAATTTTTGTATTTGTAAAAATAAAATTAAAAAATGAGGCATCTATGATAATTTTACAAGAAAATTAATATAACATAAATAAATTTGACCATCGAAATAATAAATTTAAATTTGTCGTTGAAATTAAAAGTAAAAAAAATGTATGTGAAGATCAAATATACCCCATATGAATTATATTTTTTTCAAAACAAATACTTAAAAGATTAAATAAAATTATTTTTTTCACTTCCGTTAGAAGAAAAGTGTATGTATATGAGCTATATTTATAACAATATGAGTATATATGAGCCACTTTCGTAATGAGGGACATATCAGCTCTAAATGAAAAAGTTAAGGGTATATCATTTCCTTTTTCCATTTGTATTTTATAATTTATATTTGTATTAATGAAGTGACAGGCAAGAGAGATTACGTAATAACATCTAAGTAAGTTGCGAGGCGAAATTAATTCACATTATAACTATGTTACCTAATTACCTAGCATATATTTGCTTATCTGCATAATTTTATGAGAATTTTTCTCTTATAGACGCCACTTAAAAATAACTTAATTATACTCTATAGCTATAGTTTGCTAATTTCTTATTCGTAACTACATGATATAGAGAAGAGAGAGACAAGTGAGATTGGGAGAGGGAGGAGAGAGAGTAGAGAGACGAATTGTATATGGATATTTGTCAAATAACTTAATATATGTGACTGACATACATATATATTTTTACATTTGACGAGCGAGACAGAGAGGAGGAGAGAGGCGAGTGAGGTCGGGAGAGGGAGGAGAAAGGCAAGTGAGAAAGGGCATAGAGCGGAGAGAGATGAACTGCATGTATATATATGTCAGATAATTGTATATATGTAACTGGTATACATATGTATTTATATATATGGCGAGCAAGATTGGAAGAGGGAGGAGAGAGACGAGCGAGAGGGCAGAGAATGAAGAAAGGCTAATTGTATATGTATATTTGTCATTTGATTATATATGTATAATTTGTATTGGGAAAAAAGTATGATATATCCCTCAGCCCTCAACTTTGCTAGTTATAGCTAATATAATCCTCGTTATGAAAGTAGTTCATATATACTCTTACTGTTAGACATATAAGTCACGTATACCCTTACCATTACAAAAGAAGCTCGCATACGCTTCATCTAACGGAAGTGAAAAATTAGTTTTAAATCCATCTTTTAAAATTTTAATTTTTATAAAAAAAAAAAATATTGAGGGGTACATATATGATCCTTCTAACAAAGTTCAAGGTATTTTTATTTTTTTCATACAAAAGTTATTTTTGATTTCTTATATTATTAGTATTCGAGTTTCATTTTTTTTAATTCATTCATTGGTGTAAAACAAAAAAAATTAAACTAATTTTTGCAGCTATATTGTAATTTAGTTTTTGTATTTGTAAAAAAATAATAAAAAAGGAGGATCTAAGTTAAATTTTACAAGAAATTAGAGTAACATAAATAAAGTTGACCGTCAAAAAAATTCAAAAAAGATGATTAAAATATTAAATTTAAATTATGCTTTTAACTTCCTTAGAAGAAAAGGGTATATGTGAGTCATTTGTATAACACTAAGGGTATATATGAGCCAATTTCATAACGAGGGACATATCAACTCTAAATGACAAAATTGAATGGTATATTATACTCTTTTCCCATTTGTATTTGACAATTTGTGTATGTATAAATGAAGAGAGAGGCGAGAGATGGCGTAATAAGAATTAAAATTAAGATGTGGCACGTAATTAATTCAAACTATAGATATGTTAGCTAATTAACTAGTATATATTTATTTGTCCGCGTAATTGTCCCTAGTATTAATCGCCTTTAATATTCAATATAGTTTGGTCAATTATATATATATTATTTTTATTAGTTTTTTAACACATGTTTTCCGTGTATATCATCTTTCAATATATGATGTTGTAACGTGATACTTTCTTTGTCTTAATTTAGGTAAAAGTATTTTCATTTTAGTTTGTCTAAATGAAAATATAAATTCTTTCTATATTTAATAATAATTCGATTACAAATTTTTCGTTTTACTCTTAATGAGATAATTTATAACTACGAGAATTTCTCTGACTTATTTCAAATCATAAATTTTAAATGTTTTCATTTCTCTCTTTAATTCCATATGATTAACTAGTCAAATAACTTCACACTAAATTAAAGTTGACGGATACCAATATTACTAAAATAAAGATTTGAGTAAATAATTATACATAAAAGACAAAATTACAGTTTTTTTGTGATTGGTGATTAATTTGGTTTAACACCTCGTAATTTCATGACATTTAAATTAATGAATTTATCATCGACGAGCTGATTGATCATGTTTCATATCAACTATTGATTGATGATAAGAATTCTGATTAATTTATTTGTCATACCTCTTTATAAACAATAACAAAGATAACATCACTATATTATTCTCCGACTTTATTAAATTAAGGGATAATTTCAGAGATCTTCATTTAGGTTTTGTTCTATAACACTCACCTCCCTTGTAGTTTACAGTTTTACATTTACCTCCTTATTTTCATGTACTTGTAACTATTCTTTAAACCTATTTAAAATTTAAGTTAATTTAGATTTGACAATTTTACCATTCTTTATATTAATTTCTTCATTTTAATGAATATTATATAAAAACAACTCATTTAACAAATACTTTGAAAATAAATCAGCAAAAATATGTGTTTTATAATCCTACAAAGATCAAAGTCTTCATTCAAGCTGACCCACCATTTTAACAAAATATTAACTCTTTATCTCCCTTTCACCTTTATCAATTCACGTAAAAAAAATTTCCACAATAGTCCATCATCTTCCGATAAAAATTTCTTCAAATAGGAGATAAAAATGAACTCCCAAAGAGAGAAATTCAATAAGAACAAACATATTTTGTTCTAGTTAAACATTTTCACAAGTAATAAAGAAATATGATCCAACGAATAGAGATAAAATCGTTGAAAATTAGATCTGAATTTTCATATATAAGGGTAAATTGTCAAATCTAAATTAATTTATATTTATTTTAAGTAAATCTAAAAAATGATTACAGGAAAATAAAAATAAGAAACATAGACGTAATATCATAAACCACAGAAGAGATGAATGTCATAGAACAGAACCTGAAGGGAGGTATTTGAAATTATCTCTTAAATTTAATAATTTTAGACATACTTAAATGATGAATAATAAATATTTAATAAATAATACAAAATAGACACAAAAATAAATTATCTCTTAATTTTTAAATTAAACAAATATTATTAAACAACTATATTTATCTATTGTTGAAAGGAACACTTTCTCCATCCCAGAATAAGTAATAATTTAGCAACACAATCCTATTCCAAAGTAAATGTTATCTTAAAAATTTAATACTAAGTTTTATGTTTTTCTAGTTGTATCGTTGTGCTTCATTTGTTTTTAATAGTACTCAATTCTCAAGAAACAATATATAAAATTGATATAATTCAGTAAACAACACATTATATTTATTGGGACTTCTTAATGGATGAGAATTTTACTAAAATAACATACTTTAATGAAAATATTTTTCAGGAAAAGTGACAGTTACCTAGAATGACAGGAATAGGAAAAAGACCACCTGCCTTCATCGACCATGAAACTCAAAGCACTAATAAAAAGATATTTTAGAGGGGACTTATGATCAACATTATACTTAAATTACTTGACTTTATTTCCCTCCATGCTATTTACACAACAGCTATTTTTTATTTCATAATTAATTGTAGAAAGATCAAATGGAAGCTTAGATGCCCCTTTCAAATTTCAATTAGATTGCAAGCTAATGCTCGTATATATTCATTCAACAGCAGCTACTTGATTAACATGTTTGGCTTCAAGCATCTTCTCGTATTCCTCGATCGATCTAAACAGCTCAGAGAAGTTTCCCTTACCGAAGCCTCCACAACCGCCCTTCTGATAGACTTGTCCTTTTTCATCTTTGAGCATGCACCCGATTCTCTGAATTATTTCTATAAATATTGTTGGCCTGCACAAAAATACAATTACATTCATTGACGAACCATCGTTTTGTGATGCAAAGAAGTTATGTTACAAAAGGACTGCGGTAAGAAGCAGAGAAAAGGTTTAATACAAGACAAATCAGTTGAGTACATCTCACATGAATTGGTACCACGTCCACTCCAAAGCGATTAGGGGTAATACTCTTATGTTTTCCTGAACCTTTGGAAGAGGTACTAGAATAAGGTTTAGTTACCGATCGGCATGAAAACAAACTTCTTCTTGTTGTTCTCTCCTGTTTCTCATCCTTGGGTTTGTCCCAACAATTAAATAAAGATACGTCATGATAAACGCTATTACAAGCGTCGAATCGGTTTCCCATATCCCTAAACAAACTTAATACCTCTAAAGAAATCTTTCATTGTGAAAATACCGAAAACTTTCAAGAGCTCCAACTGCCTCTCACCAATGTTTATTGTTTCATTTTAAAGCACATAGGCAGCTAAGCTAGAAGAAAGTTGTAAACAAGGATGGCCAAGAAGCAGGTCAACCTGCTGGGCCCGGGGCTAAACCACAACGAGGCTCAAGAATTAAAATTGTAAAAGAAACTGTCTGATGCTCACAATTTTGTAGACTCTAAACCTCTCATCCTCATTCTTATGTCCATCTTTAGTTACTCTTATGTCCCTGTCTTTAGTTTGCTATTTTCATATTTCCATTATAATTCAATAGTTGAAGTGTTGCCATTGTAATTCGACCATTACTAATTATATACTCCTTGAGTATTAGAATTCGGGTTTGTTACAAAGAATCATTCTCATCTGCTGCAAGTAAGGAAGAGTCTACAGTAGCACAATGGATTTTAGTCAACAGCTTGACATTGAGAAACCTCAGACTAATGGGATAGTGTTTCATGCAGAAGCGTATCTCAATTGTTATGAATAATAATTCAAACTTTGACCTATTCCTTTGTTTGTTAGAACACTTCTTTTTTCTTCATAATTTGTTTGAACTTTGTTCTTATTGTTAGTTCTTTTTATATTTTCAACATAAAGAAGATGAGAATTATACGGATCACATACTTGGCCTTCTTTCAATTCAGAGGCTTCCCTAATTATCAGCAAATATAAAATCTAAGCGGGAACCCTTTTTTTGAGAATTACTCCCAATGAACTTATACTGAACTTACCGACCTTCGTCCAAACAGTCGGTTAATCACAACTAGACTGATCAAACTAAGAGTCCTCAGTACTCCCGTCAACAGACACTCTTTTAAGAGTTCACGTTTAGTTTCATGGCAGGGGGTGATCTCCAAAGCAAATAGGCCAGTGACAGAATTTGGTAGGAGATGTAGGGTGTGGTTGGTCTGAAGGGAAACATTTTCCAGAAATGCTTTCCAATTTTCTCATTTTTGGTTGGGACCAATTCCCAAAGTCCTAACTCTTTCTCCTTGAAAGTAAACATATATGAAGATACTATCCTAGACACTAGGCTCTCGATACTTTCTAAGCAAGAATCAATTTCTCATGGTCCAGGTTCCAAAACATCAATTATACTAACTACGTAAACATCAAAAACACCTACAGGTTCTTCTCATTTTAAAAGTAGATCAATTACCAGACAAACGAGTATGCAACCTACAACAATAGCTAACATAACATGTAATAATTATTCAAACTGTCAGTTTGAATCACTTAAGAACATCATAATGTGTTACGGCAAACTAAAAATAATTCGAGTCAGTATAGAGAGTGATAACTTACCTGTCTCCCACAGGCTTGGTAAATATCTGAAGCAGAGTCCCCTGATCATCCCTGTCAACCAAGATCCCCAATTCTTCACACGCCTGGATTTGTTCGTCACTGAGTACATCCCCGGCCCTACTTCTCAAATTCTTATAATAAGTAGGCGGAGGTGCAGGCATGAATTCAAATCCCCCAACTCCACTCCTTTTCCACATTTCCCTCAATGTTCTGAATATATCCTCAGTAACCAAAGCTAAATGTTGCACTCCTGCCCCTTCATTATGCTCTAAATAAGTCTGAATTTGACTCTTCCTTTTAGTTCCATATACCGGCTCATTCAACGGAAGCAATACTGTCTCGTCATTGTTTGCCAACACAACTGAGTTCAGCCCGCTCTCAGCAGTTCCAACATCTTCAGCTGTAAACTCCGCAAATTCATGAAACCCCGTAAATGCCTTGATGTAGTCCACTACAGGACCCAACTCCGGCACATTCCCAACGGCATGGTCCAGTCGGTGAATCCCATAATCCAGTTCCTTGAATGATGATGTTTCATCCATGGCCTCAAAACCTGTTGGGATTATTGATACATAAATTCAAGTGTTATCCTCTCTGAATATATATTTATGTGCTTAGGTAAGGCAGTTCAAATGAATACCACCACTCATGAAAATAATTATATTTTCACCTTTTGAACATAATATAGAACGTTAACTTTCTTTAATATTATCAACACATGGGTACATATACTAGTTTGATTTAAGAAAAAAAAATTCAAGCATAACGTGTAAATAAATGAACAAACATACATAAATAAATTAACGACTGTGATTGACAAGTGTTTGTTAAAGCAAAACATAAACAAATAAAAGTGTTCCACAAAGGACACTAAACAAACTACTCGTATGTCTCACTATTACTCATAAACTGAAAAGAAAAGAAAACGGTAGTATAACGTACTGGATGGTCAGGTTAAAGATTATATTACTTCCAAATTAAGTTCAATTTATGACACAAACGCAATAACAAATAATTTAAATAAAGCATTTTAAAGGTTAGTAGTAGTTAAGATAAACTGACAGTATAATATTTATATAATAAAACACAACATTATATATCTAAATCAAAATAACACATTAAGATAAGAGCGTATAAAAATTCATTTTTTTGGGAAGTTACGGTAGAATAATACTCTTTAAACCCCTAAATACCTTTTAGGGGTTAAAAACCTATTTATAAAAATAATGATTGATGCAATGAGATCGTTTTTTTAAAATGATTAATTGATGAGGGGATACCAAATATATACACTTACTACATTTTCAAAAACGTTAACTCCTCCGATATAATAAATTGAGGTATAATAAAAAAATTATCCAAAATATCAAATTAGAAAATACTCCTACGTCCTAATTGAGGGTATAATAAGTCACTTTTTGATATGTCAAAATGGACAAGACGGGAGAAGTACTTAACAACGTATGGAGTAGAAATGACTAGGGGTGTGTATTCTCAAAAAAAAAAAAAAGAAAGAGACGTAAATGAGTAAACCTGGTAGGAAAATGAGGCTATCCGCATCTTTAACAAGACTCACAAACCGCAAAACGACATCGCCATATAGATGAACTTCAGCAACAGCCACATGCTCATCAATCGTTACAGGTTCAAACCGGGGTTTCGCCCCATGGGCCACACTAGCGGAGAACGCCAGGTAAGCGTTCTCCACCTCCAACGCAACAGCACGAACACCAAGACCATGCTTCGCCGTAAAATCCCGATAAGTAGGGGTAGAAAAACTAGGTATACCTGCCGTTGACGGTACTGAAATTGACGGCGAATAAGGAGCAGTGAAAACAAATTGAAGTTCGCCTGAAACAGAACGGAGGAGATACGACGCATGAACTGAGTTTCCGGTGGAGAGGTCTGATTTTGCTGTAATCGGCATGCCAAGAGACCAAGAGAAACGACGAGATGTATTGGTTGCATCGCCGCACCAGAATTCGATGTGGTGGAAGCGTTTAACGGAGAAGAAATCGGAACGGGGATTAGCGCGGATGAAATTATTGAAGCCAACTAGCTTGAAGGTAGCGCCGGTTGTATCTGTGGTGGAGAGAGTTTCCTTGCCCATGCCCATTGTATTTTGGAGCACCTGTTTTTTTTTTTTCTGACAGAAATTTTATTGTTAGAGGTGATGTGAAGTGAAACAGAATGTGGTCCTATTTGAAGCGAAAGGATTTTGAGTGTAATGAAGATGGATAGTCTTGACACGTGTACTAGAATGATTTTATACGTCTCTTCCACTTGTTTTATGTTACATTATCGACAAGTGTATACGATAGTGTTGACACATCATCTTGATTGTCTTCATTTTTCATATTATAATACTTTTATTTTTTCTAAAATAGGAGCAATAAATAATACATTAAAATCAGTATATCTAATTAACATTTTATGAATCATATTGATTGTATCCATATAAGAATAATAATCTATAATACGTTAACAACAATAAATACATTAAAATCATACATTAACATCGTTGTATCTTACTAACCATAGCGATCATCATATTTGTTGAATTTATATAAAAAACAAATAAGTGTAGCCTATATAAAGTATATTATGTATGTATGATTAACTGTAATATTTTTTTTGTTAAATATTTCATTATAAAATAAATTCAAGAATTGAATCATTGTAAAGTAAATCTACTATATATAATTTTCATTATCTTTTAATAATCAAATGCAATTCATTCTATCTTTACAAAAAATATCCATGTATATGATGGTAAGAGTATAAATTATATAAATTAGGGTAACTTTCACATATAGCAAATAAAAAAAATTATATTTGTATGCTATAAAAAAGTTTGTATAATTGCGCTCCATAGCAAACATAGAAACTGTATAATTCGCTATACATATACAATTGAAGCAAATTGTATAAAACGAAGTGCATAAAACAAAAAAGACAAAAACACTTGGGCAGAGAACTGTATAAAAATAAAGTGTATAAAACAAATTATATTATTATAAGTGTATAGAACGATTATATACAATTTAAATTTGTATAAAATGAAGAGAGAAAGAACAAAAAAACTTGACAAGGAATATACAATTGAATCGAATTGTATAAAACGAGAAAGAGAGAAATTAAATACAATTTGAAAATTGTATAAAACGAAAAAGAGATAAAGTGTATAGGACGAAAATATATGTACATACAAACAGAAACACAATGTATACATTTCGCTTATGTTTGTATAAGTGAGAAAGGCGAGGGTGGCGAGCGAGATGTGGAAGAGGGGAGAAAGGGGAACAAAAATATATGTGTTTATACAATTTTCTCTGCTTTATACAATTAGAAACAATTTTTATACACTTGTGTTTGTATAAAAAGTGAGGAGCGGTATTGGAGGAGAGTGACGAGCGAGATATTTGGGAGAGAGGCGCCTGACAATTTTTTGCAAACGCTTGCTATGGAGCACAATTAAATCAAATCCTATCTACTCCATTTATTTTAGGTTATTAGTTTGTTATTATATACGATTTTCCCTATAAATAACACATAATTGATTAATTGAGAGAAAAATATTCAAAGACATAATTTAAATTATACTTTTTTTATTTTTGTTTTTGTAAAATCATAAATATAACTTTGGAATTTATCTCCTAGAAAATATTAAGTTTCATTAAAGTAAAAGAAAAATATAAATAAAAATTCAAAAATACATATTGAACTTTGAATAATTCAATTATTTTGAACCCAAAAAAAAAATATAAAAATCACTCAATATGAAATATAAAGAATATTTGAATATTTCTATTATCCCAATTTATATCACTTACTTTCTTTTTGTAATCAATCTAAAAAAGAATTACACTTTTATATTACTTAAAAACTTAACTTTAAAATACTTATTTTATCCTTAATTATGTTTGACAGTGACACAAATATATATGACTTATTTTAAGCTGCAAGTTTCAAAAACATTTCTTCCATTACTAAACTCTATAATATATAATAGGCAAAAGGGTCTGGTAGGCCCTTATACTTGAGTCGAATTGTAAACTAGACCCTTTAATTAATAACTTTGTCAACAAAACACAATATTTTAAACCCTTTGACCATTGACCAAACTTATGTGACAATAAAATTATTGAGTTGAAGAAGCGTGTAATTTACATGCAACTTAAGAACGTGAACGGCTAGAAATAAACATATAATCAGAAATTTTCTTTTTTAAAAAAGGAAAAAAACTAAAATATTCCTTTCCTCTTCTTATTTTCTGTTAATAAAAATAATTAGCATAATCTTTCCTCTTCTAATTTTCTGTAAATAAAAATAGTTAGCATAATCTTTCCTCTTCTAATTTTCTGTAAATAAAAATAATTAAGATAATTAGGTCATGCCGCCGGTGGATTTCTCATCATATAAATTATCCACTGAAGAAGAAAAAAATTCTCATTGAAATCTAAAATGGTTATATGAAATTCTAAAAAAAATAAATTCAAATGCATTTCTAATTTATTCGTCTTCAAATCGAGGAGTAACGGGTTACATGCTGTTAGTGAAAAAACTTACAAGATAATAAAATTGCAAGATTACAATTGAAAATAAAATGAAGAAAGTAATCTCTTCAGGCTGAGGCGCGGATATCTCGCTCTCTTTAAGGACATTCAAGCCCACTGCAGCAAATGTTTTCACCGGTCCAGCAGTAGTCCTCTTTGACGTGTCCCCTCCAGGATACAACAACCTTCACAGAGTATAACTCAACAACTCTGGACAAGAGTTGAGTCCAAAGCTCCACAAAAAAGAACACCTCCCTTCAACTAATAAGAACTCTCTTTTAGACTAACTCTTTCACTCTTTGTTTTCTCTTGTGTTTTGTGTGTTCCAAACCAAATGAAGACCACCACTATTTATACTACAAGAAGTCTTCCTAGAAATAAATAGGAAGATAATGGAGGTAGTAAATAGTGAAGATAATGGCCTTAGGAGTTTCATAGGTTACATAGGTTACAATAGGAGTTACATAGGTTACAATAGGAGTTACATAGGTTACATATGTTACAATAGGAGTTACATATGTTACATAGGTTACAAAGAGTAATGGAGGTATTAAGAATGAAATAAAGTGATGGACAACCAATGCTAATGGACGATGTAGAAGTCATCCATTCCAATGTTCATTCTTATAACTCCAAAATAAAGCAATTTAATATGTTAATTATTAATATTAAAATGCTAATAACCTAACAATCCCCCACTTATTTTAATATTTAGATAAGAGAGTATATCAGTTGAAGGAAGACTACTATGCATAATGAAGGTGTGCTCTGCATTGAACCTCCACTTAGTGAAACAGTAACTTTTACTACAGAGTTGTAGTGGTCTCAGACTTGAACTATGACTGCTTAAGGGAAATAAAATATCACTGCTCACACATAATAATCAAGGTGTTGACATGAGCTTTAACAACCAGCACATTATGGCCATGTGTTATCCCGGTTTCATGAGTGCATTTGAGAATAAGCCCCATTCTCATAGGAAGCGACCTACTTCCACACATCACAAAAGTGAAATCTGTCGAGAGTGCTCCTGTAAGATTAACACTCCACCCCTACGGGCTACAGATATTCATTAAGAGTTTTTATCAACTCAACCTTCACAAACTACAGGAAACAATGTACTCACATCATAGGGAGGGAAAAAATAGTGCATTTTTCACAACAAGTCATCATATGATTAGTTTTTCCCTTTGAACCTGGTTATAGGATCTCTATTCCCCAGGTTAGGTTTCCTCATATATGACTCAAGGATTTGTAGGCTTCAATCCCATCCCCCTCGATGTGCTCCAGGCCTTTTTCTGTTGTTAAGGCCTTCGTAAGAGCATCTGCAAGATTATCACAAGATTTGACATAATCAACATTTATGGTACCATTTGTCAAATACGATCTTACATTATAGTGTTTCCTCCTTATAGGTCTGGATTTACCGTTGTAATAACGGTTTTGAACTCTACCAATTGCAGCGGTGCTATCACAATGAATTAAAATAGGAGGAATTGGTTTTTCAAAATAAGGAATTTGAAACAATAAATCTCTTAACCAATTCGCTTCCTCACTAGCTGAAGCTAAAGCAATTAGTTCAGCCTCCATGGTAGAGTTAGCAATTATAGTTTGCTTTTTTGATCTCCAACAAACAACACCACCACCTAAAGTAAAGACATAACCAGTGGTAGAACAGGAATCACCTGACAAAGTGTTTCAATCCGCATCACAAAAGCCTTCAAGTATAGCAGGATATTTTTTATAGAACAAACCACAATTTTTCGTTCCAATTAAATATCTCATGACTCTTGTTATAGCATGCCAATGTTCATCACCTGGCTTGCTTGTAAATATGCCAAGTACTCCTACTGCATATGCAATATCAGACCTAGTGCAATCAGTCACATATCTCAAACTTCCGATTATACTAGCATATTCCTTTTGATTTATTACATCATTTTCACTTTCAACGGGAAATAAGTGAACACTTGAATCAAAAGGAGTAGCAACATGCTTGCAATCATGAAAGTTATATTTTTTCAAAATTTTCTCAACATAATGTGACTGGTCAAGGAAAATCCCCTCACATGTCCTTGTTATTTTTATTCCAAGAATAAAATTTGCCTCACCAAGATCTTTCATATCAAAATGGCTTCTAAGAACATTTTTAGTTTCATCAATAACATTCATGTTAGAGCCAAAGATCAACAAATCATCAACATATAGGCAGATGATCACATGTGAATTATTCCAAGACTTATGATATATGCACTTATCACACTCATTTGTCTTAAAACTATTTTCAATCATGCAGGAATCAAACTTTTCATGCCATTGCTTTGGTGCCTATTTTAAGCCATATAGGGATTTAGTAAGTTTACATACTTTGCTTTCTTGGCCTGCTTCAACAAAACACTCGGGTTGGTCCATATAAATTTCTTCATTTAGGTCTCCATTTAGAAAAGTAGTTTTTACATCCATTTGATGAATTTGCAAATCAAAAATTACAGCCATAGCAACTAAAAGTCTAATGGATGTAATTCTTGTTAAGGGAGAAAAAGTATCAAAAAATTCTAGGCCTTCTAGTTGTTTAAAACCTTTTGCAACTAGCCTAGCCTTGTATTTATCAATAGAACCATCCGGTTTCAACTTTTTCCTTAAGACCCATTTGCAACCAATTGTTTTACAACCCGGTGGTAAATCAACTAACTTCCAAGTTTTATTAGAAATTAGAGATTCCATTTCATCATTTACAACCTCTTTCCAAAAAATAGAATCATGTGAAGATAATGTTTCTTTCAAAGTTCGAGGGTCATTTTCAACATTAAACACATAAAAATCAGGACCAAACTCTTTTTCTACTCTAGCTCTTTTACTTCTTCTTAACTCAAAATCAACAACTTCTTTATTTTTCAAAGTTTAAGTAGAAGAACTAGGTAGTGACAAAATATTTTGTTCAATCCTTTGACCCCCACTATTTTTAGTATCAAAAGGAAATTTATTTTTCATGAAAAATAGCATCACCAGATTCTATTACAATATTATCTTCAAGATTAAAAAATCTATAGGCTGTACTATTTGGAGCATAACCAAGAAAAGCACAAGTAGTAACTTTCTTACCCAACTTTGTAATCTTGGGATCCATTAGCCTCACAAAGGCTAGACAACCCCAAACTTTTAGATATCCCAAACTTGGCTTGTAGCCTTTCCACAATTCAAAAGGTGTCAATTTAGACTTTTTATGAGGCACACGATTCAACACATAACAAGCAGTTAAGATAGCTTCACCCCAAAAATTTAAAGGTGCATGTGACTCAATTAGCATGGCATTAGTCAATTCAACCAAAGTTCTATTTTTTCTTTCTGCTACTCCATTAGACGAAGGAGAGTAAGGAGGAGTAGTTTCATGAATTATTCCCAATGATCTAACAAAAGAATTAAACTCATTTGATTCATATTCACGGCCTCTATCACTTCTAATTCTTTTTATTTTTCTTCCAAACTGATTTTCAACCTCATTGAGATAAGTTTTAAAATTTTCAAAAGCATCACTTTTATTTTTCATCAAGTAAACATATGTAAACTTAGAAAAATCATCAATGAAAGTGATAAAATATCTATTACCTCCACGAGTTAGAATTTCACCTAGTTCACAAATATCAGTATGAACTAATTCTAACAAGCCTCACACTTTTCAAAATTCTTTTTAACCATTGGGATTAATCCTAAACTACTCATGATTCCAACATAACGATCATTAATATGACACAAACGAGCATGCCAAAAATTAGTAGAAGAAAGCATATAAACAGAAGTAGAAGTTTTATTCACTTCAACATTTAACTTAAACATCCCATCACATGCATACCCCTTCCTCACAAAAATACTTTTCTTTACTATTACATATTGATCAGATTCAATAATCTGTTTAAAGCCTGCTTTATTAAGAATAAAACTAGACATCAAATTTTTTCTCATAAAAGGAGTATAAAACACATCTTTCAATGTTAATATCCTCCAGAAGTAAAACACAATTTAACATCTCCCTTTCCAAGCAATTGAGTAGTGTGAGCATCACCAAGCATGATAGTTTTGGGCTCCTCAAAATGAGTATATTTTTTAAACCAGTCTTTGTCATAACAGACATGACGGTTTGCACCAGAATCAGCCCACCATCCATCAATATTTTCAACCATGTTTATGTCGGTAATCACCGCCACAAAAGGTTCAACGGTAACATTTGCCTGAGGGTTAGGACCACGTTTTCGGAATCTGCAAAATCGAGCAATATGCCCACTCTTGCCACAAACAAAGCATGGTCCCTTTTCTTGAACTTGTTGATTTTGTGCTTGGTGATTTTCACCATTATTTTTCTTGGGAGGTCTACCATTATTTTTCTTGAATTTTTTCTTCTTAGGCTTTAAAGAAGTATTTTTGTGAGTTTCAGGAGTAGCATTATTCGAAGTAATTAAATTTACCTTCGATGTGATGTTGTTCTCTTCTGTTTGTAAAAGTGCATCTTGGCCTCTTGCTTCTTCTTCCATGCGGATTTTCATTATCAAGCTTTCAAGAGAGGTTTCCTTTTGTTTGTGGCGCATAGTTTTTTGAAATTCCTTCCAAGAAGGTGGAAGTTTATCCACTATGCCACAAACAATAAGGTTATCTCCAATTTTAACCTCTTCGGACCTAAGCTCTCCGACAATCATGATGAAGTCTTGAGCTTGATCTACCACTGATTTGTTGTCCACCATTTGGAAATGAAAAAATCTACTAGCTGCACATTTTTTCGCTCCAGCCTCTTCAGTATCATACTTACTCTGGAATGCCTTCCAAATTTTCTTTGCACTAGAGTAAGTTCTATCATAATAATCATAAAAATTATCAGATAGACAATTAAGAAGATAATACCGACACTTATAGGAATCACCATCGTACTTTTCCACTTTCTCTAGATGAGAAATAGTTTCATCATCATTCATAGTGGTAATGTCTTATTTATTTGGATTCTTCTCGGTTAAAACGTAAGAAACATTGAGAAGACTTAAGTAGAAAAGTACTTTACCCTTCCATCTCTTGAAATGATTACCATTGAACCGAAATGGCTTGTTAAGATCTCCCATCTTGACATCCGCGATTTTTTCAATTGTAGCCATTTTGAATCTCCTTAAAATTGTTAGTGAAAAAACTTACAAGATAATAAAATTTCAAGATTACAATTGAAAATAAAATGAAGAAAGTAATCTCTTCAGGCTGAGGCGCAGATATCTCGTTCTCTTTAAGGAGATTCAAGCCCACTGCAGCAAATGTTTTCACCGATCCAGCAGTAGTCCTCTTTGACTTGTCCCCTCCAGGATACAACAGCCTTCACAGAGTATAACTCAACAACTCTGGACAAGAGTTGAGTCCAAAGCTCCACAAAAAAAAACACCTCCCTTCAACTAATAAGAACTCTCTTTTAGACTAACTCTTTCACTCTTTGTAGTCTTCCTAGCAATAAATAGGATGATAATGGAGGTAGTAAATAGTGAAGATAATGGCCTTAGGAGTTTCATAGGTTACAATAGGAGTTAGATAGGTTACAATAGGAGTTACATAGGTTACATATGTTACAATAGGAGTTACATATGTTACATAGGTTACAAAGAGTAATGGAGGTATTAAGAATGAAATAAAGTGATGGACAACCAATGCTAATGGATGATGTAGAAGTCATCCATTCCAATGTTCATTCTTATAACTCCAAAATAAAGCAATTTAATATGTTAATTATTAATATTAAAATGCTAATAACCTAACACATGCTGTTGAGCTTTTCATTTGAATTTCAAATTAGAGACTTCTCTGTAAAATTGAAAACTCCAATCACAAGACTATACAGCTGAATCGAGGAACCTGATAACTCGATTTAAGATCGAAATGACTAAGCCGTAAAACTCAATATTAGACTCGTATTGGACTTTTACTGAAAGATAACAAGAACTTATTGATTGCAACAATTCAAAAAATCATTCTGTTACTAGTCCATTTACTCGATTTTAACTCTTCGCCGGAGATGAACTAGATAAATATGATTTTCATTGCTAAAGGATGGGAGATGGCTTTGGATTTGGTTGGGGGAGGCGCTGGAGGTGAGATTAGATGGGAAAGGGCAACAAATGAGAGTAAAAGTAATTTTTTTTAGCATTTTTAAATACTATTATTATTTTTTATATTTAATTTTTGACATGTCATTGAAAAATAATGTGAATTTCATGTGTATTTTATTGTATTTACACACACCCTAATCAAGTGAGAAAAGTATATTAAAATATTGTGTTTTATTAAGTTTAAGTGTTTAATTGATAAAGTCGTGAGTAGAGTTCAATTTACAATCCAACCCAAGTATAAGGGCCTATCAGACTATTTTGCCTATATAATATATTACACATACACTTACTTTTCTATATATGATTAGATAATTAGTGTCCATGCCAGTACGAGCACAATATATGTTAATTTTTTTTTCAATTTATTAGATATAAATGGAATTTAAAGAACCAATCAATTTTTTATATGTTTTTCTAAAAATATATTTAAAGTTATTAATTTATTGTGATTTATAGTATTTTTTACATCATTGCTAAATAATATATGTTACTTCATTCCAATTCACATGAATAATTGTAGAATTCTAATGAAATTGACATTATTTCCAAATAATAAACGTTACTTCTTCTTTTCCATCAACTAAATTTCTTATATGATTTAAAAATATTTTTAATTGCTCATTATTGTGATTTATAGCATTTTATGTAACTTTTAATAATAATAAATATTATTTCATTTGTTCAAATTCATATGAAAATGATAAATTTTCAAGAGTCATCTGTTCATTATTATTTGTCGTGTTACATTTTTCAAAAATCAATTTGACTAATATTCAAAGTTAAATTAGATTACATTAATTTGATACTTTAAATAAAAAAGTTAGATATCCAAAAACTATACAAAAAATATTATAAATTGCATCTTCATACATATCAATATAATTAAAAATACATTATTAAATATTAGATAAAATTCTTATAGTTTAACTTTAAAAAAGAAAATCATAAATTAAAATTGAACGGAAAGAGTAATACATGAATAATTAAATTTCAAGATATTTACACTAAAAGGTTGTAAAAGAATTAGATGAACAACATATATTGAAGACATAAATATTCAAATTAGCAAAGATATGAAATGAGGAAAAGTAAAAATGGCCCCACATGAGGTCTAACTTTCCGACTAATAGATAATTAATCGAGCAATTTACAAAAATGTTTATATTTATAAGGTTATTAAAGTTTAATAGTTATAAGTATATTATTTATAAAAAAATATAACTACAATTTATATTTTTTTCTAGCTATATTTCTTTATATATTTTTATTTTTTTATTTATACACTAATATAATTTTAATTACAATGAACTAAATAAGAAAAATATATTAATTGTGTACAGTTAGAATCAAAATACTTTGAATTCAATTACTATCTATATTTATAAAACTTAAAGTATTAATATTTCAACGATACGAGTATTTATAAAAACTTAATGTATTAATATATCAAAGAATGTAAAGTATGACAATTATCATATGAACACGGCTATTAGAAAAATGAATACATATTTGTTATTCAAAAAATGAATACAATATAAAATACATATGAACACATTGTTATTAAATAAAAGATGAACAAATGACAACATAGAAACAAGAAAAATAAAAAATAATAGAATGTATAAGTATCAAAATGTGTAAGAATTTACCTGTATAAAAATGATAAATAACAAGCGTCAATCTCTTTTTGGTAAGTTTTTTCCGTAATACCTGAAGCTTGTGTTAACTCAAGTATTTATTGATAAAAATATAGTATTAATGTATCTAATTATATTTGTATTTTCTAATCAATCTTTTAAATTGGATAGATTACTTATGTATCCAGATATACTTATATTACTTATATATTTGACAAACATATAAATCTCAATCTCTTTTTGCTCATGTTCTTCCTGTACTTTTTTTAATATAGTTATAGCAATTGTAATGGAAAAAACAAAATAATTCTTCAATCCAAATCCTATAAAAATAAATGAAAATATGGATGGATACAAATATAGTTTTCATTAAAAGAGAGAAAAAAATCATTCAAAAGATACTTGATAAATTCAAAGCACAACAATTACTTCTAGAATCATCAAAATGATCTTAAATTGGAAAAAATATGAGAGGAAAATATTAAGAATATGTGATACAGGAATATTAATGAAAGAGAAAGTTCTAATGAGGTAAAAATGAAAAACTAATCACATAAAATGTGCATAAACATAATTCATTATGCTTGTAATAATAATTTTTCTATTCAATATTTAGTAGCTTTTGATTATTTGTATATAATTAAATTTGCTATTTATTGTGTAGTTATATTCATATAATATAAAAAAATAAGCTATTGCTATTTATTTTGAATACATATTGATGTTTGCCATATTCTGTAATTTTTCTAATTAATTGTGGTGTTAAATTGTCCAATAATTTAAAGGTGTAACCATAAAACAATAAGAAAAATATAATTGTTTAAGCATAGACATTACACAAAAACCAAAAATACCTTTGTCAAGGAAGCCTCTTATATATAGTAGTAATAGTAATAATAATAAAGTAATAACAGATCTATTTATATCAATGACATTTTTTTTTTCTGTTTTCATGTTATAGAGTATGGTTGACCCTGAAATTTTTTATTTTTTATGTGTTAATTATATATTTGGAAAATAATTTAGTTAGAAAAAAAAGCTCCTTACAAATGAAGATAATAATTTATCAAATTAAAGTAGAGATAAATGTACACCTATCTCCTAAACTATAATCAAAATTTAGAGACACACTTTAACAAGGTCCTAATACCCTTGAATTTTTTTGTTTTTTTTGTTTTATAATTTTGTGAACCTTTTTGACCTACGTGACATCCAAATATCTTTCATGCATCTCAACTGGGTGGAGTCATGAAGTGTGCTACACAAGTCAAAAGATGTATGAAATTACCAAAAAAAGGAATTCGTGGGGGGGGGGGGGGGAGGGAAGGGTGATAGGACCACAGTAAAATGTGTCTCTAAGATTTCGATCATAGTCTAATGAGATACTTGTACCTTATCTCAATAAATGTGTAATAAACAAGTTGTATAAGTGCTATTTTAATGTCCCCTACTCATCCGCTCAGTCTCACCCCTTTAACTATCCTATATTCTGGTACACCCGAACATCTACTCTTTATTTCTACTAGCCCCCAGTCTCAAAAAAGTTAACTAAAGGATGATTTCTCTAAAAAACATATTCAATATTTAGAGTTCACTGCGAGCTTAAAACGCCACTAATGTAAGAAATAATTTGGCTAAAATATCGTTCACAATGTATATTGCACCTACATAACTAAAATTTTAACTTTTCAATTGCACAATCATTTTTTTATAGTGATATTTAAAAGAATTGATATACAATATTATACGTTTTACATATAATATCATAAAACTCCTTAGTTTTTTCTTATGTAATAATATCTATAATTTTGACATACAACATTATACATACATTATATAAATAAATGTCATACGAATTTATATAAAGTATTTACATACTCATATTTCCTTCTATATAATATTATGCAAAAATTGATTCCGTTATTATTGTTAAATTCAAGTACTATATCCATCTTATACACCTCAACAATTTCATTGAATCACCCGAAATTACAGGTTAAGGCTTCTCAAAACATATCTCATCTGTCCTGCAAACATGCTCACTTGAAATAAATTTAGTCACACAAAATCAATTCAAATTTTGAAACTTCAAATATCAACAATGACTATATAGGAAGTTTTTGCTCTTTATTCAGATTCTCGACATTAGAGCAATAATTATCACATTTTTCAGTTTCAAATAATATTTTTCAATAAATTCATTCTAAAATATTTGCAAACCAGAATCAAATTCTCACATTATAACCTTTTGGGCATCAACTAATTTCAACAATAGTAATTTTTATTTTTGTAATTGAATATGGTGAAAATGGAACAATTTAGCTAGAATGCGGCCAAAAATTTTCAAATGCTTTCGACAAGTTAGTCTTGGTCGAAGTTTGAACATGTGTTTCACATTATTTTTAGAAACATACCACAATTTTTTTAAAATAAAAATAAAATATGATATATACCTATAAATTATAATATTATTAAAAATCAATTATAATTTTAATACAAATTATTATTTTATAATGAACTAAATAATTCAATAAAATCTACTAATAATACCATTAACTCACTCACCGACCTACCAAAAAAGGGTACTGCAATAGTGAATTCCTTTTAAAGAATAAACAAAGCTACAAGAATGTATTATTCATTATAGATAGGAATGGCTTAATGAGAAGTACATGGATAGATAGATTATAGTCGGAGTAATGATTAGTTGGCTCTTTTTCATAAAACTAGACAAGTATGGTCTGTGCTAAGCACGAACCAACGTCTTACATTTCAAGGAGCTCACTTATGTGTATGCTCCAATGGTAGCACGGGCGAACTGTCTTACATTTCACAGAGCTCACTTATATGTATATATAATCCTAGTGCATAACTGTAAAAAAAAAAAAAAACTAAGGAGTCTAATGTGTAGAGAATGAAGGGATAACATCTTTTAGTTGACGGTAAATGATAATGCAAAGTATCTTTGTGAAATGTACATTGATGAGATCTTAGACTCGCCAGCTCAGGAAGAAAAGGAATGACAACATATATTAGGACATAATAATATTTTGATAGTATTTGACAAATTATCACAACCCCTTTTCACACTCACATTACAAAAAAATTGATCGCATTATAAATGGACCAACAGGAGCAAGTACAATTGATAATTTATCCCCATGGGGAGACAAGACTTTGCACAAAAAGCTCAACACAAAGTTATTAAAGATCACATATAAGTATAATAATCAAATATTACTTACAGAAAGTACAATTATTTGATGTTTAGACAAGTTTCAGTTTTATCAAATAATCAAAAAAATAAATAAATCAACAACTATATACTAAAGATACATGTTGCATGAATTGTAATTTCCAGACTTCGTCAATATTTAAGCTATGAACAAAGAGTTTCGGTCATTGGTTATCGGTTTAGGCCACTAGAATGAAATGAGATAACAATCTCCAAAGAGATCTCATCTCCACTTATGCTTCTTGGCTTAAACAACTGTCACTTCTTTGTCCACAAAGCTAGCACGCCAATCTTTCTTATTAACCTCGTTGTATCATAATCAATTGTCTTGATGCTTCTACACCTGGTCTCCCTTGATTAATCAAGATTCAAGATACAACGATGAAATGAATAGCTGAAAGTGCAAAATTAAGAGTGAAAATTCAATTTTAAAAAAAAGAGAGGATAGAATGAGTTGCCAACCACGTATTAGAACCAAGAGATTAAAACACCAGAGGTTTGTGCACATATTCACGTGAGGAGAAAATGGTTACAAAATTTTAGTTACATTTCCAACTTTTCATGTTTATATTGTTTCTTGTCGATACATGTCATAAGCTACTTTTTTTTTTTTAAAAAAATGGCTTTATGATTCAGAAGAAGGTGTGCACACAAGTTACTTGAATAGAAAATTAGACTTCAAAATTGAAATAAATCATAAAACATCAAGAAAAAAACCTATGCTATGTGTAAGACAAAGAGAGTTCACCAATAAGAAAATGTAGTTATTTATTTACGCAGAGTTTGGAAAAAATGAAATCTTTAAAATCATAGGTGAAACAAAAACATGAACAAATAAAAAGAAATACACAAGGAACAACAAAAATCTCAATACATGTTAACATGAGAACTGGTACCATTCACCAATGCGGCAATTTGACAACAACAAGTCTATTGTACAATTCTAAACATTCAAGGAATTTAAAATGATTAAAGAAATTCAAATTTTACTTAACAATGTAAACAAAATATAATTTTTCTAGCTAAGATATATTTTAAACAAGTGGTGAACGTCAAATATCCTTCGGTAGAAAATAAAATATGCATACTTTGTTAAATCTCACTAAATAGAAAAAGAAGATAAAAAGAATGATCAAACCACTTAAGTCTATAGGAACTAAATATATGTTCGAACAAGTGATTGTATGCTTAGTCTCCTAGTACGGTAGGTCAATGAAGTTGTTACAAAAAGAAATTACACTCCAGGTGGAATCACTTGTTTGGAAGGTGGAAAAATTGAATGGCAAAGAGAGCAGGCTTGGGAGGGAAGGAACGGAAAATTGTCATAGATGATCTCCGTTGACAGAACAATGGGATGAATAGCGAAAAGAATTCATTGAGCAAGACTGAATTTCTAATGCATCGACAAATTGATCAAGACAGATGATAACATTTTCCCCCCTCTTTCTTACTGATAGGGTAATTGATGAGTCCAAGATTTGGATTCATTTGGATCTACGTGTATATAAATTTAGTGTCCTCAAATACCTAATTTGTGACATAAATTGATGTTAAATCCGTAATTTTCATGTATATGGGTGGAATAACAAAGCGAGGACACTAATCGGAAAAAGAACAACACAAGTTGGAAAATAGGGGGAGAAAAGCAAGCCTAACGATTGCCAAAAAAACTTGGCGAACCGCCAAATTGCCCTTGGACCGCCTAAATTTATAGAACACTAAGCCTAAAACATGAAAAACTTAGGTGAACTGCGTTCCCTGTAGGCGAGTCGCTGTCTGCTTCGAAGATTGTTTCACCGAACATATTGGTCTAGACTAAGGTAAAATAGAATTAGCGAGCTAAAAGACTAAAGGGCGTATCGCAGAAATGATTGGGGATCCCTATCTAGATTGCCTAAACTATAATGCTAGAATGAGGAAAATGTGAAGAAAGAAGACGATAGGCAAGGATGATCGGCGATTTGTCTTTCCTCGCCGATTGACCCCAAAAAGCCTTACCTCAAATCAGTAAAAATTGATTTTTGGAAGAGAGAAAACATTCAGTCATTGTGAGGAACGAAATAGAGAGAAGAAAAACACTACTCTTGTGGATTATAAGCAATTTTGGCAAGAGATCTCAATTGGATATGGTAATAGAAAAGATATTATCATCTTAGAACTTTGATTTTCAAATACCTATCCATGGAGCATGTAGTAGGTATTGAATTTCTTTATTTTACGAAGATTGGCAAAAACCATGATCTTGGGGTTTGATAAATTAACCAATTGTTGCGTTTGACTTGATGGGTATTAGCTATTATCGATTTTGCTGTTAATTTGAAGCGGGTCTGAGTTATTGTTGTGGTTTAGCCTCTATATTTTATGTTTATTTCAATATAATTTAGGGTTTTATGCTTGCTTGAGAAAGTAGTGTAAAACTAAGTTGATAAGTTGGCACCCATAGTTAGTGGGTCATGATGGTTTCAACTTGAAAAAGTGAAGCCCAATTTTCATCCTATGTATTCATCTTAAGAGAGTGGATGTGGTGAGGTTGTGGACTGATCTTTTTATGTAGTGCGATGAGGTTCGACAGAACTTAGTGGAAACAAGGTAATTATTCAAGAGAAAAGTGCCTCACCAAAACTCCATCTCACCCATGAAGAACTAGCATTTTTTGTTAGTGATTTGCACCCGTTGAGTTGAACTTAGCAGTTGGTTAGTGATGAATGTTTCAAGGACACTTCTTCCAATTTAAAGTGTCAACAATCGCCCTAGTCAATATAAACCCAACTAAATGAGTTGGGGTCGAATCCCACACGGAGTGGTACGTGTTCGAGAATTAATTAGAAAGTATGAATATGCTCAAATAAACCATATTAATAGGCATTATCGAATAAAGACATAAATTCAAATAAGGAGGTGACACAAATGTTAAATAAGGGAGTTATGGTTTAAACTATCAACTATAGACAACAAAGTCAATAGAGAATAACAATAATGAGACGGGTTCTTGGGATGTTATTCAATTATAAGCTGATATTAATTGCAACAATAAGGAAATAGTTGTATATTAGTGAATAAGCTAAACCATGGAGGGGATAAATTTTCTCTCGAACAATTTACCCGGAATCAAGTTGATTTCTCTCGAACATCAACAAACAAGCAAAATAAGACCAACCCACACCTTAGTCCATTCACTCTATCGAGAAGAATGTGTGGGATTGAGTTTAAGGTTCACTCTCTTAAGTTGAACCCATGTCAACCCAATATCCAGTGACCATCAATCAATAAACTTAGTTTTAAA
This sequence comes from Solanum arcanum, assembly GCA_027789145.1. Lineage (NCBI taxonomy): Eukaryota > Viridiplantae > Streptophyta > Magnoliopsida > Solanales > Solanaceae > Solanum > Solanum arcanum. Next base: position 52,683,054 of record CM050937.1, read on the forward strand.
ACCCCTTTGTCTCGAGCAAGCCAAAAAATACAAGGGTAGAACTACATTTTCAACTACAATTCTTAAATTAAACCACAATTACTAATTGAAGTCACTTCTAAACATCATTTAAACTAAAAGTTAGCAATACACATAAACTAAATCAACCCATAATCACATAATCACACCCCAAGTATTGGGGTTTTCTATAGACATCATAAAAAGATAAAAATTGTTACCAAATTGATTTTCCATCAACTATGTAAACTTGATTTAGTCTTTACAATGGTCCAATGAGAAGAATGTTAAATACCCATTTCCAATTTCTCAAACGTGGAAAACCTTAATTCTTCAAAGCTCGGGAAAACTAGATAATACTTGACTCAATCCTCAGAATAATCGATATAATGAAAATTAGGCAACTGGTTGATACTAAAATAAATGTTAAAAAATGTATCTATATTTGCCAAAAATGTGTTGCGAAGAGTCACTTGGTGAAGTAAGTCGGCCTTCAGCATCCTCAAGGTCTTAACTTTGGATGATCCAACACTGCATTGGTGAACCACTGGTGATCCACCCACTGCACCATTCTCTTGCCAACTTAGTTCTTTCCTTCAGGGCTTGGCACAATGGAACTTTAGGCAGTCAAGTCGCCATTTGACGACTCGCCAAGTGGACTTGACGATCATCAGGCGTGCTTTTCTTCATTCTTTCAGCTCGCTTCGTCCCATTTTGTAAATTTGTGTTCTTTCTTTGTTCCTTAATCCATATACCTGAAAATAAAGGGTTTTATATAAGTTTATTGGCACAAAATAAGCCTTTGAGGACACTTAATCATGGTAAATAAAGCCCTAAATGAGTCAAGATCTTGGATCATCAACACCCCCAATTTATTTTTTTGTTTGTCATTAAGTAAAACTCAAGTTTAGCAGTTCAAAAAGGATGTCTCAAAGAGTGCTATAAAAGACTCAATTAGAAATGCACATAACTAGACTCAACTTACTTATGCAAGGATCAATTCTGCACTCAAAGATTCTAGTTGCGACTCACCATTATCAAAGATTTTGAAGTTAAAAATACTCGCTTCAAATGCAAGTTCAAGCTCAATAAAGGTACTCAAATTCCCTCATGCAAAGATGATTCTATATTCACACACAACTTTTCAATAATTTATTGAATAGCTCCGAAATCACATACAACTCTCACACTCACAAAGATAAACACATGCATGAATTCACCCATAAGTTTATCCTTATATTCCAATCAACATTCACTTGAGGTCATTCAAGATCAAAAAGTTCTTTTAAAGTCTTGTAACAATATAGAATGTAAATGTATGGTCATTTAGGTTTAGTGGTTTCTATCCTCATGAAATGTGGTATGAACATCACTTCTTTCCTTTCCTTCAACATTCTCATTCATGATCAAAATTCACTCTATTATTCACTTTTCATGGAATACTGGACACCCCATTTCTTTTGCAACTTTCACAACTTTATTTCATAACTAGTTTTTTTTTCTCTTTTTTTGTATGAAAGGGTTCCATATTTTTCAAGATCATGGGTAAAAAGGGGGACTTCTATGCACTTCTTTATTTACCTACTTCTTTCACCACACCCCCAACTTAGGCTTTTGGCCTAAGTCGTCTATTCAAACAAACAACACTAAATGAGGATTATGGGTGAATGGATAAAGAGGGGTTATAATTGCATCAAGTTTCTTCCATGAAAAGGATAAGGCTAAAAATTGGAGTACAAGAAAAGTTCACACACTCAAAAGGTTGGCCACAAAAAAGGTATAATGTCAAATTGGTTCACTTTTCAAAATTTTTGGATAATATCATTTCAAGAGCTTGCATCACTTAGTCAACCGGACCAATGGGGAAATTTCTAGGTGTCATCACACAGGATTCACAGTAAGCTCATGACACAAGGCATTGACACTAATTTCAAACTACACTCCACACTTTCGCTAGTGTGCAATGTTCATTAGAAGAGACTCATTCGATAACCGACTAGTCACAACGAGATGCAAAAAGTTCACATATTGTATACGCAACTTCATTTGACCTCATTGCAGTTGCACATTCATTTTTTTTTATTAAGAACACTATTCAAGTCATAGGTATTGATCATAACCATACTCAAATTTGCACAAGAACAACCACAATAAAAAACAACAAGAGGTGGCAAATTTTTTTTAGAAGGATCAAAAACAATTTTGCAATCAAAACAAGGGGCAATAAGCTTGAACATCGACAAAACAATGTCAAAACACAATTTATATAACAAAAACCCACTATATACAAAAAAAAATTATAAGCACAAGAGTAGGTATGTAAAAACCTCACGCCACCACAAAAAAAAACAATTGGTCCTCAAATGCAACAAAATACGAAAAAGTCAATAAATATGACAGAGAGTGGGGAAAAAAATCCCGTCTACACAGTTCTTCCATCTGTTGATGCATCAGTGCCCGGTGTCACATCGGTATCACTTAATTAACTAAGGCCTACCATGGATGTCTCTAGTAGCGATGTCTGAATCAATGACTCTACAATTGTTTTCTCAATGTTAGGCAGGTCTCCATAGATTGTCTCCTCTGGTACCTCTATACGATCCTCATCGACCTCTGCCTCTGACTCATCAACTACTATGTTATCCATCTGTACGTCTCCAGTGGTGGCTGGAGGAATCTTAGAAGTAGTCGGGGCATCCACATTATCAGCTACCTCCAGAAGTGAAGTGAAGTCAATGGTCTTCAAGTAGTCCACATCCTTTCTCAAATCATTGACCTCAAAATTTAAAGCCATCAGCTTTGATATCACCCCCTGTCTACTCTCTCAAGTCTCAAATCTCGCTGTGAGAGTGTCAATAGATGCTCGTAGGGGTGTTAGTGCAGCTAGAAGTACCCTCTCGATCATCTATGGTACCGCAACCTCTAATCGAGTAGCCCTCATATCAGTTGAATGGTCTTAGTGCCCCATATTTATGATAGTTGGTTCAGTAATCCTCGAAGGCTGGGAAGTGGTAGAAGTACCAGGAGCCTAGGAGGAAGAAGTGGAAGCAGGTGTAATTGAAGGTCCGGAGGCCGGAGTAGGCAAAGGCACTTCTACCAGAATCCTCACAACATCAATCTCTGGGGATGTGTCCACCAAATCTTCTCTCGTCCTATCTGTCTCCTCCCGCATGTACTCGTCTTTATATGTTGAATGTCTGTGTAGGATGTGGAGTTTCCTCAATATCTCTTGTTTCATCACGAGGAACTTCAGCACACCGTCATACCTCTATAATCAAGACCGGGAAGGAAATGGACGTTTGATATTATTTTTCTCTCAAGGCCATCTCCTTCTCAATGATGAGTCACACGCTGAGTGTCTTCTTTGATATTATGGATTCGATATAGCCGCCATTGGGTGGAATAAGATGGACTAGTTATGTGAAGGCATGATAGAGGTGTTGATGAACCCAAACTAGTACATAGTGGCAATGTTCAAGTCCTTCTTCTCTATGTGAGATCCTACCTCAACCCACCTCGAGTTAGTATAAGAAATCAAGGGTGCAAGCCTCAAGTCATCCAGGGACTTTGTTGTAGACAAACCCTCATATGAAAGTGTAGAACCTAAATTCCTGTCGAGTACAGTATTAATGGTATATCGCTGTTGCACCCTACTTCCTTCCCTCAGACCATGAAAGATTTCATTGGCACGAAGACACTAACTTTGTTCTTTCCCTTAGGTATCATGTCACCGTATGCTATGTAGAACTCCCAAAACCATGTAGGATATAAGGGCCTTGATGCCCGGTGAACTTCTCAAACCAATGATATTGGAGTGTGTCCCTCACTGTGGACTATCTACCCACTAAGCTCTATGTGGATAAAAACTTCTCCTCAAGAATTGTCCACAACCCATAAGTTTTTAATTTTTTGAGTATCCAGGGAAGAGGAACCTATACTGGTAGCACTAGGACCATAGTCATTGCTAAAGCTGGCACTGTTTCTGTTGTAGGAGGGGTGGCCGCTGAAGCTCTCGATGATTCTGGGTGATACTTAGCACGAATATCCGCTCGCCTAGACTATGGAGGCTGGTCATCATCGGACTCGAAGAATGAAACTTGGGAGTTGAAGGACTCTCCCTCGTTTTTGATGTGTGCTTCAGAACCTCAGATATAAGACTCTTGCCCTTGGCTTGCCTACCTTGAGAGGTACATCTTTCCTTTTTTAGTGGGATTTGCTGCCCCTTCATTAATCACTATGGCTCGTTCTCTTTTACGGGGCAGCATGTCCAAGTTGGTTCTAGACATATATGCAAAATCATCATAGAAAGTTAGATACATTTCAAGACAAATCACTGAAATAATCTTGTAGACAGACTAACCGAATCGACCGGTGAGTCACCAAATCACTTTTGTGAGCCAGATCTGGCTTGCTGAACGGATTGGCCAAAAAATATTCTAAAAGAGAGGCCTATTGGCGATGGGAAGGCCGAGTCGGCAAATCGCTGACATCATTTGATGAGCAAAGATTAGTTCACCAAAAATTATAGTGCATTTTAAGGGTTAAGGGTGGGAAAGGGTGACCAAAGTAGACATTTGGCGCGTCGCCGTGTGCACTGGGGAAACTCAGGATTCTCACCGAAAGTTACTGAGCCCACACTCAATAATCACATGAAATTAAAAACAATAAAGGGGGATTCGGCGAACCGCCGAGTGGTTTGGCAAGCTTGACCTAGCTCGCCAAACTACCCAACATGCTATTTTCAACCCCAACTTTCAAAAATTAACCTCGCAACCATCGAAAAAAAATCAAATCATGCACTTATTCAATTTAATCTAGACGCATAAGACCCATGCTATCGGGGTACTCAAACTTTCCCCGGTTTGGCAAAAAATTTGGTCATTTGACGACTTAAGCCCTTAAGAATGACGTCAAATGCTCCATCACTGAGCAAACCACATCATTTAGACAAATTTGGGTTACTCAGACTTCATCTGACCATACCCAATAACAAATAAGCACAAACCAAAAATTTAGATCAATTTTAAGGCACAAATTTGGGGGAATTAACAATTAGAAATTTAGGAATGATATCGAATTTAATACAAAAAAACAATCAAACTACTATAGATTCAAAGAGGCCCAACACAATCCATAACAATATATAACAATGCAATTGAGTTCATCTGCTAATTTATGAGTTTGGGTTCGGAAAAACAACCTTCAATGCCGAATATATGAATTGAAATGCTAGGTGGTAAAATGTCCAACTCCAAACCCAGGATCAACAACCAAAAAACATTAACAACATGAAAATGTAGAAACCGTAGTGCGGGTGTGATTCTAGAAAGTTAAAAAGTGAGAAAATGTGAAAGAGTTAGAAATTTCAAATGTTTGGACTTTAAAAATCCGTCCAGTTCTTTCCCTTTGAGCGACATTAATTTTCTTTGCAAAACCACTTGGTGACATCCTAGTGATCACTTACCTCACTGAGTTTACAGGACCTTCAGTTAATTAAGGGGTCCAAACGGAGGACTAAGTCGTGATCATAGGCCTGTAAAATGACATGTAGATTTTCGATGGCCCGCCAAGTTTTACAAACTCTACATTCTGATTCCTTGAGTCTAACGGTGGTCCAAGTCGAGCTGGCTAACTGTTTCAGCAAGTCCCCCAGTGGGCCATTTGCTCGCCAACCTGCACTTTTCAAATACATTTTACTTGAACCTGAAAAATCAACACATGATTATTTCAAAACAAAAATAAAGCAATAAATACTTGGGTTGCCTCTCAAGAAGCGCCTTAGATAACGTTGCGGCACGCCACAAGTCTCACTCAAACTTCATTCCTGGGGTTTGCCATACTACCATTAGGCAGTCCCACATTTTGTTTGGGGTAGAGATGAGATAACATATGACCCAATTATGTCTCTAGTAGCTGAATAGATATGGAATGAGAAGCAGTCATCTAATTCAACAGTGAGACATTCTCTTTTATCTCTTTCAACACTCTATCATGTTCTTCGGCTTTGTGGAGAAACAATGAGAGTATATCTTCTACTTGTCCACCCTCATAATCTTTAATCTTTATACTTTTATCAGGAGGAATGTACCAATATTTATCTTTGTATGATACTCCTAATTCCATTATCTTTCTGTCCAAGATATCTACTTAAGTCAATAGTGTTTCCAATATTTGGTCCTTCTCAGTCTCTTTGTTGGTCTTAGTCATGTGATCAAGGAGTTGGGCTTTTATTGTATAGGGTCATCATACGAGATCACCCATAGAAAGTTGGCTATCTAGTAGTCGTATGTGATCACCTTGAGAAGTTGGTCAGCCACTCTTTTGTTTTGAAGACTAAGACCTATATAGAAGTAGTCTAGTAGAATTTTATATGAGATTCCATGAGTTGGGCATTGCAGAAATTGTCTTGAATCTCAACTACATTTCATTGATTGCCTGACCCTCCAATTTTCTGAAACTTAGGATGTTATCCCAAAGAATAATTATTTTCGCTGAAGGGAGGCTCACTTGGTTACCATTACTACAAGATATGATCTTTTCTTCCATTCTAAAAACCAACACACAAAGGAAAACTAAATTTAAGTAGATTAAACTATTACCAAAAAGTGAAAAATTCAACTTCATCCAAAAAATCTCAAACAACACCACTCCCAACAGCGGTGCCATTCGATCAACATTTCTAGGACACTTCTTCCAATTCTAGGTGTCAACGATAGCTAGTCAGTATAAAATCCAACTAAATAAGTTGGGGTCGAATCCCAGAGGGAGCAGTACATGTTTAAAAATTAATTAGAAAGTATGAATATGGTCAAATCAACAATTAGAATAGATATTATCAAATAAATACATAATTGAAATCAGGTAGTGACACACATGTCAAAATAAGGGGTTTTTAGTTTGAACTATCAACTATAGATAACGGAAATCAATATGAAATAACAATAATGATGCAGGTTCTTGGGATGTGATTCGGTTGTAGGCTAATATAGACAAATGGGTAATTACAATTTTTAGGAAATAGTTGTATATTAGTGAGTAAGCAAAGCCATGGAGGGGGATAATTTTTCACTCGAACAATTTACCCTGAAACAAGTTGATTTCTCTCGAACATTAACAAGCAAGAAAAATGAGACCATCCCAAACCTTAGTCTATTCATTCTCTCGAGCTTAATGTGTTGATTGAGTTTAGGGTTCACTCTCTCGAGCTGTACCCATGTCAACCCAATACTCACTAACCTCAATCAATAATCTTAGTTTTAAAACTTCTCTCCAAAAACACAAGGGTAGAACTGCATTTGCAACTACGATTCTTATATTTAACCACAGTTACCTATTAAACTCACTTCTCAACCACATTTAAACTAACTATTAGCAATAATCATGATAAAATCAACCCCTCATCACATAATCACACCCTAAGAATTGGTGTTTTATATAGATATAAAAAAGATTAAAAGTATTACCAAATAGAGTTTCCATCAACTGGGTAAGATTGATTTAATCTTCATAATGGTCAAATTTCAAGAATCAATGACCCACTTCAAATTTCTCAAAAGTGAAAAATCTCAATCTTCAAAGCTTGGGAAAACTAGAGAAAACTTGTCTCAATCCTCAAAATAATCAATCTAATGAAAATTAGATAATTAAATGATACTAAACTAAATGTTCAATAATTTTTTTTACAGTCATTGAAAATGTGTTGCGAAGAGTCACTCGGCGAAGTAAGTCAGGCTCGCCAAAACACTCGGCGATCCACCCTTTGCTCATTTTCATCGCCCTTCTTCCTTGACTTTCAGCATTCTTAAGATTTGTAACTTTGGGTGATCTAACACCGCATCGCATAAGAACTTGCTATCAACCGGCTGCTCCATTCTCTCGCCACTTGGTTCTTTCTTTCAGGGCTTGGCACACACAGAACTTTAGGCGGTTAAATAGACATTCAACGACTCGCTAAGTGGACTTGGTGATCATGCAACATGCCTTTCTTCATTTTTTAGCTCGCTTTGTTCCTTTTTACAAATTAGTGTCCTTACTTTGTACCTTAATCAATATACTTGGAAGTCAAGGGTTTTACTGTATTTATTTGCATGAAATAAGCATCTAAGGACACTAAATCATAGTAAATAAAGTCCTGGACGAGTACAAATCTTAGACTCATCAATTAGTCAATCTACCAAGCATCTTTCTCATATTTGGTTGTTCATAGTTCATAGTGGAAGTTGTTTTCTAGTTTAAAATAAAACCACTCATTTCGGAATTGTGATTACGCCTCCAATTTGGTCCATATATTCTTAAAACTTTTATTCCTTAAGCTACAAAAGTGACTGTTATAAATTCATATTTGAATTTAAAATGAAACTACTCAATATGAGATCATCCCCAAATCTATTGTTGGGTTTATACTGCTTAACGATCGTCTGCACCTACTACTGGATGTGGTGTAGTGGATACATTTATCAAAATGGCGTTGTTGCCAGGGAGTAGAGTTGTTTAGAATTTCTTTGTCAACGTATAATTTGTGAATTTGTTGATTATACTGGAATCTATGTAGGTTGTATTGTGTTTGTGTTGGTTGTGGTGAGTAGAAAAGAAAATGAGTGCAATAGAGATGAACGATAGACAAGCGAGTCACCAAGATGATATTTATCATATTCATAGTATGAACAACAAATTTCAAATGGGTGGAATTGGTACAATCTGGCTACCATCACCCAAAAAAGATGCTATATTTGACGCTACGAGCACAACTCTCCATCTCTTTCAAATGAAGGGACCCTATAGAGGGTTGACTCTTGAAGACCCACATAAGCATGTGTGGAATTTTATAGTTGTTTGCGCAGTCCATTCTCATTCAAGAATGTCCGCAAGAATCAATCTAGATCAGTTTATTTCCACTATCTCTGACAGGGGAAGCTAGAAAACTGTTGGTTGAGTTAACAAAGAATTCTATCACATTGTGGGATGAGCTTACCACGACATTCAACCCGAGGTTCTTTCCCCCCCATCAAGGATGATGAAACTCAGAGATAACATTTAAGGTTTCAAGAGATTAGAGGGTGAACCCATTCATGAAATGGACTAAGGTTAAAGAAACTCCTAATTCAATACCTGACTCACGGACTACCAAACAATGTGTTTCTCCGATACTTTTACCAAAGTCTTTATTTGGTAAATAAGGAAGTGGATGATCAATTGGCTCGAGGTGGAATAATGTTGCAATCCTTTGATGTGGCTTCATTTATTCTTGATGACATGACAAAAATAAATCAAGATTGGTATACTCAAGAAGATCAAGTCTCGCCTTTTTTGCTTAAGAATGACCCAAGAGCAACTTTATAAGGAAAAAGGAAGGTATGAGAACATCGAGAAGAATTTATCCCAAATGGAGCTACTACAAGCACAAGCATTAGGGAATGTGAAAAATCCCAAAGGAACAAGGGGAGTGTTTAGAGTTGAGGAGGTTTCTTTCTCGAGCTATTCAAAATCGAGGATACTCAAGGTTTGAACTCTAATAGATATGAGGAGGGTTTCCACTCACGCTATTTATAGCAGACGAGAATCAAGGTTGGAACTCTCACAGAGAAGAAGAGAAAAGACGATACTATCGAGAATGGGACAAGCAAAGTGATTCTTGAAGAAGAGAGGATGATTATGAAGAAGACCACAATCAATCGAGTGAGAGCCCAAAGTCAAAGGGGAGTGCAAGTAGTCTCCGAATGGACGACTTGTTTTCTCGTATCCTTGACAATGTTGAGGGTTCGATTTATTTGCTTAAAGGGATGAAATTCAGTTTCTCGTCATTAACAAATAGTGTGAACTCTCATGCTGACGCAATTAAGCTACTTGAAGGTTAGTTGAGTCTACTTTCAGCACAATTGAAAAAAAAAATAATAGGGTACGGCAAAACCATACACATCACAACTTTTGGGGATGGGGTGATAGAGGTCCGACTATGGTAATGCATAGTGGGAGAGTAGCGGTAGGTGATATGGAGGGTAATAATGAAGAATAAGATAATTAATAAGACGTTGGTGTTGAGAAAGAATAGAACTGATTCAAAAAAGCATTGCCAAAGAGTTTCAAACAGATGCATCAAAAGGCACGCCAATTTCAAAACTTGTGCAACCTCTTCCCAAAATCACTCCTCTATTTCCAAAATGTCTCAAGAATAAAAATGAGGATAAAAAGTTCAAGAAGTTCTTATCGGTGTTAAAGACATTATCAATTAATCTCCCTCTAGTGGAGGCAATGTTGGAGATGTCTGGTTATGCCAAGTTTATGAATGAGTTAATCACAAAGAAAAGAATCTTGGACTTTGAAACAATTGAAATCTATCATACTTGTAGTGCAATTATGAATAATGAGATGATAAAAAAGAAGGAAGATCCCGGAGCCTTCATCATTCTTTGGACAATCGGTATGTTCCAATTAGCCAAGGCCTTATGTGATTTAGGATCAAGTATAAGCCTAATGCCGTATGAAATTTGTAAGCAACTTGGTTTGGTTGAAAAAAAATCAACAAAAATGAGGCTTTTGATGGAAGTTCGATCTATGAAGCACCCTATGGGAATACTCTATGATTTCTTGGTAAAGGTTGACCGATTAGTTTTTTTTCCGTCTAATTTTATCATCCTTGATCATGGGATTGATGCGTAAATTTAATTATTTTGAGAAGACCTTTCTTGGAAATCGGTAGAGCATTAGTAGATGTTGAAAGTAAAGAGTTAAAGTTCCGGGTGAATAGAGATGAACTAACCTTTAATGTGTGTAAGTCTAGGAAGCACCCATGTGATATTCATGTGTTTTCGACTATTGATTTAATGTATGAAGCTATGGCTAGTGTTAGCCATTTGATGTGCATGAGTAATCCACTTGAAGCGGTACATACCAAATATGATGAATTTGAAGTCCGAGGTTATGATGAGGTAGTAGCTATCTTTTTGGGTTTGGGGAATTTTCGAAGACTCCATTAAAGTTGGATATCGATCTAAAGAATCAGGAAAATCCTCTGCCAAAGCCATCAACGGAGGAACAACCAAAACTTGAGTTAAAAGTACTTCTCTCCCACATTTTTGGGGGAAAATAACATCTTTCCCCCAAGTGAAGTTTATCTTTGAAGTGTTGAGAAGATACATCAAAGCCATTGGATGAACTATCACTGACACTGTGTCCATATAGCCTAACATTTGTACTAAAAAAATTCAACTTGATAGCAAATATAAGTCGAGTGTTGAGCATCAAAGGAAATTGAACCCACAGATGCAAGAGGTGGTGAATAAGGAGATAATAAAGTGATTGGATACATGGGTGATTTACCCTATTGCGTATAGCAAGTGGTTGAGTCCGTTCCAATGTATACAAAAAAAGGATGCATCATGGTGGTCCCAAATGAAAAGGGGGACCTTGTTTCAATGATATCGGTAACCGAATGGCGAGTATACATGGATTACCAGAAGTTGAACTTGTGGACCAAAAAATATCACTTTCGATGCCATTTATGGATTAGATGTTTGATCAAATTTTAAAAAGAGGATGGATGGTATTGCTTCTTGGATGGGTACTCCGACTATAATCAAATCTTTATTGCTCCAAAAGGTCAAGAAAAAAACCACTTCCACTTTTCCTTAAGGGAATTTCGCTTTCAAAAGAATGTCGTTCGGCCTGTGTTATGCTCTAGCAACATTTTAACGTTGCATGCTATCTATTTTCGCTGATATGTTAGAAGATTCAATGGAAGTCTTTGTGGATGACTTCTCAATTGTGATTGATACTTTTGAAGCATGCTTGGCACACTTAGGGAAGGTCCTTCAGATATGTGTGGAGACAAATTTGGCCTTAACATGGGAAAAATGCCACTTCATGGTTAGGGAAGGCATAATTCTTAGTCACAAAGTATCACTAAAGGGTTGTAAGTCGATAGAACAAAAATTGAAGTCATTGAGAAGATACCACATCTAATCTCGCTGAAAGGCATTCAAAGTTTCTTGGGGCATGCTAGTTTTTACAGTAGGATCATAAAATCTTTTCAAAAACTACACACCCTTTGTGCAAACTTTTGTAGAAGGAAGTAAAATTCAATTTTGATGATGCTTGCATGATAGCAATTTAATGTTTGAAAGAGATATTGATTTACACTTTGGTTAACATTAATACTGATTGGTCATGACCCTTTTAATTGATGTCTGATGTAAGCGGACACTAGGCATTGTGCTGGGGAAAAACACAATAAGTTATTTTATCCCATTTACTACACAAGCAAAACTCTGATTGTTTCTTAGCGCAACTATAAATTTATGAAGCAAGAATTTCTTGCGGTGGAATATATATTTTAGAAATTTTAAACATACTTGCCAGGTACCAAAGTGATAATTCATACAGATCACACTACTCTGCGGTAGTTGATGGAAAAGAAAGATGTCAAGTCAAGAATAATAAGGTGGGTGCTGCTGTTGTAAGAATTTGAGTTTGAAGTCAAAGACAAAAGATCGTGAAAATCAGGTGGATGACCACCTATAAGGTTTAAAAGTCAAGGAGAATAACAAGATAGAGGGATACATAAATGACGCCTTTCCCCATGAACATGTATTCACGGTAACTCTACAACAATCTCTTTTGTATGTTGATTGTGCAAATTATGTAGTATGTGGATTGATACCAGAGGAACTGAACATCTATCAACAAAATATGTTTTTTTTTTCAATGTCAACAAATACATTTGGGATGCACCATACTTATTCAGAGAGTGTGCAAGACATATCATTAAGAGATATGTGCCGGAGAAGGAATTCAGCAAAATTTTCCATGCTTGTCATGCTTCACCAGTTGGTTGTCATCATGGTGGGGTGCACAAATCTACTAAAATTCTTCAAAGTGGTTAGTACTGTCCATCACTTTACAAAGATGCTCACGAGTTTGCTAAGAAATGCACACAATGTCAAAAACAAGGTGGAGTGTCCGCCCCTGAAGCCTATTTATGGAGGTTGAGTTTTTGATGTTTGGGGAATATATATCATGGTCCATTTGTGAGTTCATTCATTAATAAGTAAATTTTCGTGGTAGTAGATTATGTTTCAAAATTGGTAGAAGTTATGGAACTACAAGACAATGAAGGGAGAAATGGTTTTCAGTTCCTAAAACGCTACGTCATTGATAGGTTCGGCACTCCTCGTGCTATTATTAGTGATATGGATCCCATTTTTTCAATAGTATTTTCCCATCGGCATTGATAAAATATTGGGTGACACATAAAGTAGCAACGCCATATCATCCTCAAACGATTGAACAAGTGGAATATTTAAAATGGGAGATTAAGAGTATCTTGTTTACAACCATAAATGCAAATATGAATGATTGGTATCAAAAGTTAGATGATGCTCTGTGGGAATATTGCACCGCCTAGAACACACCAATTGGTATGTCCCTATATGAACTAGTCTTTGAAATTTATCGGTTGAACTGGAACACAAAGCGTTATGGGCATTAAAGGATCTGAATCTGGATTGGGCAAAAACTTCAAAAGGAAGAGTAGATCATCTCAATGAATTGGATGAATTCAGGTTTAGGACCTATGAAATTTCAACACTCTACAAGGAAAAGATAAAGAACCGGCATGATTCTAAAATCCTTAGGAGGGAATTCCGAGTTTGAGACTGGGTGTTGCTGTATAATTCTTGACTAAGAATCTTTCAGGAAAGCTCAAATCCAAAGGGTAAGGTCCATTTACAGTAACACGGGTGTTCACAAATGGAGCCATTGAAGTCAAAAGTAAAGACGACCTTGCCTTCAAAGTAAATGGGCAACACTTGAAGTTATAATTTGGACAATTCCATGAAATATGTGTGATTGAAGTGGTGTATTTGGAAGATTCTTGAGTGCATTTCCATGTAACGCCAAGACTTTAAATAAGAAACTTCTTGGGAGGCAACCCAGGTGATAGTGTTTTGAATAATGTTTGCTTAATGTGGAGGTGTAGGCGATTTTGCAAGTATGAGATTCCATCAGCGAATCATCGAGTAAGTTAGGCTAACACGGATCGGAGTTGATTGCCTTCTTGGCATCAACAGTGGGATGAGACACTAGAACTTTAGGCGTGATACATTCACCCCTCAACGAGTCGTCGAAGTGATTGGGTGACCTACATTTCACCATCTTTTTGCATTAGCCCTAAGAGCCCTGAGTCTTAGACAATTCGGTAGGTTTCAATTCCATTAGGCATTGCGCTGATGTATTTGGTGGACTTTATCTTGTCCATATTTCATCCCTAACATGGGATGGTTGCAGACTGAAAATTTATCAAGCTCCAGACCATTTGGCGAATCGCCAAACAGTTCAGTAAATCAAACAAGATTTTTGACCAAATGGGCACCTAGTGAAGATTCCTTATCACCTTATTTTGTTTATTCAAGTGCGAGTAGTTAATCCTTACTTTTATTATTGTTTGTTCTCTATTCACATTGGGTGAAATGTTTGATGCTTTTGGTGGGGGTGGTAGGAGTGTTGTTAGTAAGTCGTTTGTTCTCTAGAAAGTTATAGAGTATCTGTTGTGATCAATTCTGTTGACTCAAATAGTGCTCTTAATTGAATGAAGTGAATGTGCTGCTACAAAGAGGCCAAATGAAGTTGCATAAATAATTTGTGTACCTGTTGCATCTTGTTTTGACTAGCCGATTATAGAACTGAGTCTCTTGTGATGAACATTGCACGCTGGCTAGAAAGTGTGGAGTTTCATTTGATATTGGTGCCAATGCCTTGTGTGATTATCTTACCTTGAATATTGTGTGTGATGACACCTTGAATTTTCCCCGTTACTTTGGTTGACTAAGTGTGCTATCTCTTGAAATAATCTTAGGAAACAATTATGGTAAGTGAAACAAATTGACATGATACCTTTTTTTTTGTACCCAACCTTGTGGACCATGGTTGAATCCTTTGAGCCTCATCCTTTTCTTGTAAGAAACATGAACAATTGTGATCCCTCTCTATCCATTCACCCATAACTCTCACGAAACAGGTGGTTTTTGAATAGTCAACTCAAGCCTTTCACCTAAGTTGGGGGTGTGTTGAAAAGAGAAGGTAAATCAAGAAGTGTGAAAAAGTCGGTTTTGATCAATGGTTGTGAAAAATATGGAACACATCCTTAAAAAAGAGATAAAGGAAAAAAGAAAACTAAAGAAAAATAATGAAAAAGTTGTGAAATAAAGTAGTGAAAGTTGCAAATGAAATGGGGTATCTGACAATCCATTTGAAGTTGAATAAGGGAGTGAACTTTGAGCTTGATCAAAACGTTGAAGAAAAGGAAGAGAATGTTGTTCATACCAACTACTGATACGAAATGACCATACCTTTAAACTCAATGCCATTAAAAGCCTTGAAAAGACCTTTGTGACCTTGAGTGAGTTGAAACAATTTTGATTGGAAAATAAGGGAAAATGTATGAGTGAAATCATGCATGTGGTCATCTTTGTAAGTGGGAGAGTCTTATGTTATTCCAAAACTATAAATTGTTGAAGACCTTTCTATGAATATGGAATCTTCTTTGTGTAAAGGCATTTGTGTACCTTTGTTGAGGTTGAACTTGCATTCGAAGAAACTATTGTCAACTTGAACATCTTTGATAATGGTGAGTAACAATTTGAATCTTTGATTGCACAATTGATCATTATATTAGTACTTGAGTCTTATTGTGCATTCATGTTGAGTCTTTTGTAGCACTATTTGAGACATCCTTTTGAACGACTGATCATGAGTTTTACTTGAGGACAAGTAAAATTTCAAGTTGGGGGTGTTGATGAGTCTGAGATTTGGAATCATTTGGAGCCATGTTTATATTGATTAGTGACCTCAAATACTCAATTTATGCCATAAATTGACGTTAAATCCATAATTTTTAGGTATATGGGTGGAAGAACAAAGCAAGGACACTAATAGGCTAAAAAAACAACACAAGCTGGAAAGGGGGGAGGGCTAAATTTACAAAGCACTGATACAATAACATGAAAAACTTAGGAAAATTATGTACCCTATCGGCGAGTCGCTGACTGCGTCAGCAGAAGAAGATTGTGTTGCCGAACGTATTGGTCGAGACTAAGGTAAAATAGAATTAGCAATCTAAAAGACTAAAGGGCACATTGTGGAATTGATCGGAGATCCCGATCTAGATCTCCCTAAGTTATAGTGTTGGAACGAGGAAAATGTGAAGAAATAAGGTGATAGGGAAGGATGACAGGCGAGTCATTGACTAGTCGGCAAAGTCCGACTTTCCTCGCTGATTGACCGCAAAAATCCATACCTCAGATCAATATATATTGATTTTTGGAAGAGATATAAAACATTGAGTCATTGTGAGGAATCAAATAGAGAGAACAAAAACACTATTAGATTTTAAGCAATTTTGGCAAAAAATTTCAATTGGGTATTGTAATAGTAAAGTATTATTCATCTTAGAACTTCTTTTTCAAATACCCAGCCATGGATCATGTAGCAGGTATTGAATTTCTTTATTTTATGATGATTTGCTGAATCCCCAATCTTGGAGGTTTGATAATGTAACAAATTGTTGTATTTGACTTGATTGGTGCTAGTTATTATCGATTTTGGTGTTAATTTGAAATGGGTCTGAGTTGTTGTGGTTTAACCTCTATATTGTATATTTATTTCAATATAATTCAGGTTTTGTGCTTGCTTGAGAGAGAAGTGTAAATCTAAGGTGATAAGTTGCCACTCGTTGTTAGTGGGTCATTACTTACGGTTTCAACTTTAGAAAGTGAAGCCCAAGATTCATAATATGTATCTAGTTCAAGACAGTAGATGTGGTGAGGTTGTGAACTGGTCTTTTTATGTAGTGCGGTGAGGTTGAGAACTCAATGCAAATGAGGTAATTGTTCAAGAGAAAAGCCTCTCACCTAAGTCCATCCTACCCATGAAGAATTAGCATTTTTGGTTAGCGATTCGCACTCGCTGAGTTGAAATTAGGAGTTGGTTAGTCAATACCCCAAGCATCTTTCTCCTATTTGATTGTTCCTAGTTCATTGTGCAAGTTTGTTCTCTAGTCTAAAAGAACATCTCACTTTCAAATTGTAATTACTCCTCCAATTTGGTCCATAGTTTCCGAAAACTTTTAGCCCTATAGCTGCAAAAGTCACCGTTATAACTTCATATTTTAATTCAAAATCGACCCTAAGACTTTTGTTGAATTTATACTGCATAACGATTGTCTACACCTGGTATTGAATGAGGTTTAGTTGATACGTTAATTAGTAATCTTCCTAAAGAGAGAGAACTCTTAAAGGGAAATTAAAGATTGATTATGTTTGCTAAAAAAGTTAAGTATGACGATTATATATTACACTTTAAAATGAGAATATTTAAAACCTTGCCATTGGTCGTCTCTCACTTCGCTCTACTAGTAGAAATATAAAGAATTTGGAGAAGTTTTAAAATTTAAAAAGTACTCACAAATTTGATTTTGATCCAAATATCACTTTTTGTTTCTTTCTAATTTTTGAGAATTTGGATTTTTTTGTCAAAAAGTTTTATTAAAAATTGTGAAATTTTATGACCAAATAAATTTATTTCAAATTTGTATCTACTTGAATATCTATAACCATACAGGTCCTTGGAATGTAGCAGTATATTATTATATGTGTTTATCCAATAAAATTTTTATCTACTTCATTCCTTTTTCGATGATCAAGTAAATATATGTTTTTCGTAGTTAGGATCTACAAACTTTCTTTGATTAACGATCTTCACTCTACCTATAAAATTATATATGTTTCATGTTTCCTAGTATAGTCGTCTGATTTTAAATATTTAATTTTCCACTTTCTAGATGTATTATTCTTGAAGGATTTTTTAATACATGTAGTTGTTTATTAATTGTTACAACACTTATAACAGGGAATTGCTACTAAAACATAAAGAAGAAGAGAACATAACATGAATGCATTCGGTATGTTTATAAACATCTTCTATGCAATCAATCTATAGCATTGGGCATTGATCCTTTTCTCATACTACTCTTACACATAAAGCATATATGTTGCTCTGAAAAACGCATACACAAATAGCTGAATTGAATTTACCACTTTAGTTTGCTTTAAAGGTGGAAATATTTTGTCTTAGTTGTTATCTAATTAGTGCATCTAACCATATCATCCTATTGAAAATTTAAGGTGGCAAAACTGACGTGCAAAATTAAAATGTCCTAGGTGGCAGTTAGATCGTCCTATTGAAAATTTAAGTAAGGTGGAAAAACCAATGATCATCCCCGAGTCAATAGTCCGAGTGATAGACCAGGGCTATTGTTTGAGATGTGTGTTGTCCTCACGAATCTAAAAAAGAGCTCTGCAAACACCACGTCTTTGGGCAGTGATCTGTGTGTCTTTGTGAATATAATAAGCATTCACATGTCTTTTTTTTTTTATGGAAATGAATTGTGAACTATTACCATTCAAGCATTCCAATACACTTATGCAACATCTATACTCTCAAACACCTAACTTGGTTCCAAGAATGATAGACCTCTATTACCCTAATTATAGAGCTGATCATCTGAACCTGCTGATTCACATAGAGATTCAATGGCTAATCTATAAATTTTATCGATTTCATGACTTTCTTATTATTTGATACGTAATGGGCACATAAATTTACCTTAAAAATTCTGCTCATTGTGGATGATTAGCTCTTTTTTTGCCTCCTCCACCTGTCGATATATCAGGATTTATTTGATTTCTTTGTAAATAAATTCTCTGAAATATAACATCATATCAAAATTCATTTGATCATATCTCCATACCCTGATTAATAGATATGAATTTATTCTCATCGATGCTGATGAAGCTAGAAGAGTAATTTAAAGAAAATTTCAGTCTTTCTAAAGTTTACCTCCTTTATTTTTGGTGTCGCTCGGATTTTCATTGACTATATTTTTCCCTTTATGAAGTTACCATTTGCTCATTTCCAGTTTCTGTGCTAAAAATGTGCAAGTTTGGAGTTCAAACTCTTTCATCCATTTTGAGGGATCAGATTCTAAGATTTAAATTGTTTTGCTATGTGTTGCCATTTTTCAGTTTTTGATAAACTTTAAACTGTCTAATTACACGAAATCCCTTACTTGATTTTGTGACTTTTGTTTAATGAAGTTTTTGTATTCTCAATTGGTACAAATTCACTCAATAGAAAGAATGGAATGTATCAATTATTTAACTTTTTGGGATGCCTTAATTATTTATCTTTCCGGGTAATGTTTTATCCCACATTTTGTGTCATATGTCACTTTTCAAAAAGTTTCACTTCCATTATCAACCACCTCAACTTTGTGAATTTATTAACATTATCTCAGGATCCCCCAACGACTCCCTATGCTATGAGATTAGCGACTAAGAAGCTAACTCCGACGTCCTTTACGTATGATAAACAATGACATAGTAATCTTATATGTCAAAATTGAACATCTTCTATATCTTTTGGGTGCATTACATTAGTTAGTATTTGTAGATCGTTCAAGTCAACAACATAGTGATATACTGTACATATTTTGAATATTTGTAATAGTATATGATATTAAATATCTTCTGCAGAAACCGTAGCCCTTAATTCATTAATATTAATATTAAGATTTTTACAATCATAATAACTCCATACATGCTTCAATATTAATTTGAATTTTTGGCCCATTCTTGCCACAGGCCTCCTCCATCTAGTAAGATATATGTACCACACAAATATTCCGTGTTAAAGACATAAAGTTGCCACAGGCCTCCTCCACCAAGTGTCTTTTTGAAAATTCAAAACAACTTCATTGGTAAATTTATGTCTTTTCTCGTAAGTAACACGAAAGCCACATGAATAGAATATTTATGACTTTAAAAAATAATAGTGATAATACGTATTTTTTTTTAAAATTAAGATAACATTCACCAAAAGTTTGTTTGATATTTGTTGGGAGGCTAAAAATTCTTATTTTAAGATCTTTTTTAAGGTTTGGTTAGTCACTAATAATGAAATTTCTTTTGAACAACAGTTTTTCTGTTGTTGGAAAGAAACTAATTTTTTCCTTTTAAAAAAAGCAGAAACAAAGAATTCTATATTTCAAGACAAAAAAATATCCTTCCATTTATACATAATTACTAATATATCCTTTAACTTATTTATTTTTATTGTGAATATTTGTATGTAGTGAATTATATCGTAGAATGATTCTTGAATTTATTTGGATTGACACTTTTAATTATATTCAAAATTCTCATGTTAATAGTATATCGATATTTAATTTATATTTTATATTTTATTCATCTATGTATTATATTTATTGAAAATTTGAATATGTATCTTTAATTTAATAACAACAAAAAGTTAATTAAAATTTCTAAAATAATATATCTATGTAAAATAATCTTAATTATAAATGTTCATTAATGATTGTCCTTTTCGTAATTTTATTCTCAAAAGTACTTTTCTAAAAAGATTAGTCAAACACAATTTTATTATCAAAAAAACTTTACAAATAAATTATTCAAACGTAAATTACTTTTTATCAAAAGATTTTTCTAAAAAAATATTTTTAAAAAATAATTCTAAAAATATAAAGTTTTTAACAATAATTCCAACCAAACTCTTAAATTATAACATGTGAGTAGTGAATGATTTTACAACGAGTAGGTTCTTTAGGTTTAGTAAGTCCGGATTCCCACAAGAGAACCTTCACGTTTAGCAAGTCCGGGTTCCCAACATAGATAATGTCTCATGAGATGGAAACCTCCACGCTAGTAAGTCATGGTTTCTAGAAGCAATCTCCATGTTCCAGTGCCTCTGTAGGTTGTAGCTTGTGGATACCACCTATATAGCTTTGTATGATTGGTTACACCTTAGGCAAGTGTTAACCCTTTTTTTTCGGTGTGGGAGGAAAACATCAGATTCCATGAAGCTCACATGGTCTAAGTCGGTTATGTCTAAGTCTCCCAAAGTAAGAAATGAACTAAGATAAGATTGATGGACTATAACCCAAAACTCACAACTTAAGCATTACTTGCAAAGTTCTCGATTTAGCTATTTCCGACTTAACGCTTTCTAAATTTAGCTCTTTCTAAGGCGGGATGTCACATGAGCCCACTGAATGTATAGTGTATCTTATAAATTATTTCCCTTTAATGCCTGAGTGTTTTAGATCCGCCCATGATAGAACGATTATATTAACCACTGTATTGATCAAAATAATGGTTTGAGCAAGTTAATGGTGTGAGCAAGTTATTCTGTAACAACCCTAAAAATGGATATGCTAAGTAATGCTTAATGTGTTTAGAATACCAATGATTAGACCGGGTTCACATGAATTGATGCGCGTAGAAATAGACCTCGAACCCTTACTACATCCAAGCCAACTAACTTGGGGAGTTAGTTGAGTTAGGAAAGGTTTAGGTCCAACCATGTAGGGCTCTCAAATACGAAGATTTACTCGAAGAAGTCTTTATTGGACTTAAAAAGAGGAAATCTTAAGTTTGGAGGGTCTAGGGGTAAAATGGTTTTTTCTAGGATAGGGGTAGTATCGTAATTACCGTAAATATATAATTAATTATTTGATTAATAAGGTGGAGGGGCATTTTGGGGAGAGAAGGCCAAAATTGGGCTCTTGAAGTGATGTCTTGCTCCACCCAGGTTCGAACCTAGGTGGAAGCAATGAATTAAATTATTTTTAATTAAAGTTGGTAAATTAATGTAATTATATATTAATTTATATTTATTAGTTATTAGCTGATTTAAAATAAAAGGAAAACATATTTTCAATAATTAAGTAAAACCTTATTTGACTAAGTCCTAAAGTAGACTCCTAAGCCTTAGAAAACTCTTTTCTCCCACACTCATCTCTCTCCCTCACGTCTATCAATCTCACTCACATTTTCTCTGCCAAATAACGTTCAAAAACATTAGGTAAAACCCAAAGTTCTTCACACTTGAAGGACTCACAACGAAAATTATAAACAGACAACTAATCAAATACGTTAAGCAAAGAGAGGTTTTTTTCATCAAGTTGGTGTTGAAGCTCTTTGATTTGGACATGTGTTTGGAGGGGTTCTTTGGGCAGAATGTCGAGGTTTGAACGTCAAAAAGGTATGGGTTCTCTTCTCTCTTGGTCCCTTTCCTAAGAGACCCCCTAAGGTTCAGACAAATCTATTCCAAAAACTAGGATTGTTCCCCATTGCATGTCCCAGTCACTAGCTCCCATTGAATCATATGTTGGTTATGTTTGATGGTAGAAAACTAGGGATGAAATGAGTTTTTGTGATGATTATGTGTTTATATGTATGTTTGGAATTATGTGACTCATATTGATGTTTTCGAAAAATGTAACTACGTGTGTATGTGTGTGTTGCCGTTGTCGTGGCTATTGTTCATGATTTAGGACTTGAAATGGCATGATAGTTCTTTATATTTCATGTACACATGTTGATGTAAATGTGATGTTCATATGAGTTGAAATATGGCTGATTTGAGGGATAATCTCTTGTCTGAACGAATCCATGAAAATGCACCTAAAACGTTTTGAATGCACTACGAATTTCCCATAAGAACTAAGGTGTAACTTCATTAAAGGATGCTGAAAAATTAAAAGAAAATTTCCAGCTTCTAGTGATGAATTTCAGTTAGCAAAGAAGGTCCAAAATGTTGAAAAAAATTAATTAAAAGAAGTGAGGTAATGGAGGATTAAACCTGTGACCTAACCATGTTAAAAATCATGAACATAAAAAAGTAAAAATAAATGTGGTGAAGGGGATTCGAACCATGGTATTGGCTGGAAAATGTAATTTAAAATAAAAAATAAAGAAATGAAAGGAGTGGGATTCTAACACACTACCTCTCAATCAGATTTAAAGAGGAGAATAAAAGAAAAGTGAAGGGGGGGCGTGTGGGAATCGAACCCACGACCTCTTAGGCAGATTAAAGGGAGAGAATAAAAGAAAAATAAAGTGAGGTTGTGGGGGTTTGATCTCACAATTTCATAGTTAACTTGAAATAGACATGGAGAAATAGATTAAAAAAAATAAAAGGGGATGTGGGGATTTGATCCCACAACCCCTCAGCCAAGTAAGAGGTAATTCAAAGGAGAAAAATAAAGAGGAAACGTTGATATTGGGGCTCGATCTAGGGTCTCAATGTCATGTGGACCAAAATACAATAAATGAAAACGATGTAAGTGTTGTCTAAGGGATTCGAAATTGGGTTCCCTTGCCCAAATTCTGTATAGATGCATAAGTCATGCGTGAATTAAATCTTCAAGAATAATTGTGCCTACTTAGATCGAAATCAAGATCTTGGCATACATACAAGATGCATAAGTCTTGTACTACATAATCTTAGGAAGATATGAATCATTTGAACAAACTATGAATGAAGCCTCATGGCTTGTATGTATAGATCCATAAGTCTAGCATACTTTAAAAATAAGTGAACCTAAGATGTATGTAATGAAATGATGTATCCCTTGAAAGGTTAAGTACGAGTGTAAAACACACTAAATGACCAAGTGCTTTGGCATAGGATGAAATGATTATTATGTAATGAAATGATGAAACCCTAGAAGGGTTAACTAAGAGTGTGAAACGCACAAATGGCCAAGTGCATTGGCATATGATGAAATGAACATTCACATAAAAAGGGGTTAGTAATTATGAAGAGCAAATGTGCTAATGTTGATGAATGTGGTGACAACATGATATGAGGCTAATGTAAAAGATGAGAGCAATCTCAAATGAGCCTAAGTAAATGTTACCAAAATGTACTCACCTATGAGAGTGTAAAGTTAATGAAGAGACCAGTCTCTATGAACACTCTAATGAAAGTATTGAGATTACCATAATTAATACTAATGATGAGATGAGAAATCATCTATTGAGCTACGATGTCCTCATACTAGAAGTCAGCTTCCATGATGTATGAGTTGTATGTAATGGAACTTTATACTGAGCATTGATAGACTAGCTATGAGCGGTGATGCCTTCTTTCGAGAAGGGCAGAGGTTCACGTAACTCTCATGAGATGAGACTATCCGGCATGCCGGGTATGAGTCTCCTTATATCTCCAAGCCTTCAAACCTATACTGGCAATACAGGTATCTGGCCTGGTTCAATTCCCATGTACGCTAACATGTTTTGGGTCACTTTGGCCGGTGATTCCACCTCTTTAGGTGTGGGGTTTCATGACACTAGATTTCATAATGCTCACATGATCTATGTCGGTTAAAGTTAAAGTTCGGAATGAATGAATGAGACCAGCCTCAAATGATGCACATAATGAAACGAATGATACCAAAGATGTTATGATAGGATAATCAAGAGGTGATTTAGATTCAAGTAATGACATTAGGTCATTCTTGGTCATTGCACAACGAACCCGATAAAGTCTTAAACTACATCCTAAGTATAGTTGGTGCTTACACTGGCCATGAATGAAATGAAATGAAGTACGTATGAATGAACGAAGCAGACTCTGTGTTTACTAATGTAGACTCTCTAGTTGAGGTCTCATATGTTGAGCCCTCATTTTTGGGTAGTCTTAATGTCAAGTCCATAATTCCAAGGTCTCATGGCATATGAATGAATGATATGAACAACGTTATGTGTTATAAGAATTATGATATGTGTTATGTGTACAATGTTGTGTGTTATGTTCAAAATGTTAAATATGATGATGCATGTTACTCTCATGGCATAACTTTCTTAATACAAATTTGGAAAGCTCATAAACTTTCCTAATTCAAATTTGGAAAGCTCACTCACTTTCCTAATCTCAATTTGGCAAGTCGACTGACTTGACATTCTATAATCATGTTGTTAGGAAAGAGGTAATCTTACTTATGCATGTCCTTGGTGTGTGCTTTAATTTACCCATACTTAGTACAAGTGTGTACTAACCCTATACAACTCTTATGTTTTAGGTGCAGGCACAGGCGGACGCTAGTGTTATAGGATAAACGCTGCATTTATCCGAACGTCAAGTATTCATCCGGACTTGGTAGGCCCTCATGATTTCGAGGATGCTTTCCCATTTACATTCTAGCTTCGTTGTAGGATTGATCTAGTGGAGTATGTTCCACTAGTGTTTCTTTCCCCTTTTTGTTCAAACATTCTATTGGTGACATTTTAGCAACTACATGTTTATCGTTATAATAAATTGTTTCTTCAATTTGATGATCTTAATGTTAGATGGTTGATGGTGAACAATTAGGTATGTAGTAGAATTTTTGGTAAGCATGTTAAGAAACAAAAGGTTTCAAATTTTTCGCTAAAATTAACCTAGACGAAGTAAGAATGACGTAAGTAGGCTTGTCTGCGACCTCTGCGAGTGAAATTCGTTGGGGGTGATCCCTAAAAGGTATGTGTGATCACATAGTGTTGGTTTAGTTCACCCACACGCCAATCTTGTTTCAATTTATCAGATTTAAGTTATTTGAAAATGCTAAGAAATGAGTTCTTGAAGAACATTGTTGAAAAAATTGTTGAGTTCTTGATGGTTTTGTTGTTGAAGTTTCTTGATCATTTTATTTATTTTTTCGGGTATAATTTTGGGTTGAATCTATTGTGTATTGATAGTACTAATAATCCTAATTGTTTGGGGGGGAAACCATGGACGTTTAAAGGGTTTAGAGATGAAAAACGAAGAAGAAAAGTCGAGAACGCCTGTCCAAGGGAGGTAAGGGCGGCGTGCCTCTCAAACCCCAAAGACCAATTTTGGTCCGCAAGCCTTGGGGCTCCGTGATATACCGTGGTTTCACATTATTATTAATACTTTTTCCTTAAGTTTAGTGTGTCCAAAAGCCTTTTTGTGCTAATGTTTATATAAGTTTCTCTTTATGTTGTAGGAAATCTGTCCAAAGATGAATGCGGAGATTTTGAGCGAAGAAATGCAGAAGAGACCACCTACGGAGCTTGTCACGGTCCGTCGTGCTTGTGACGGTCCGTAGGTGGCAGCGTAGTGCAGCTGCTAAAGGAAGATGGGGAAGTCTGACCAAGTGTGGGGTTACGAAGCTTGTGACAGTCCGTCGTATCTATGACGGTCCGTCCTGCAGGTTCGTCATGAAGTTCAGAGAAGTAATCCCAGTACCCATATTCCAAGAGTTGAAGTATTTTGGAACGAAGACCCTTAACGGACCGTTGTGCCTATGACGGTCCGTCATACTTGCCGTCGAGGGTAATGAAGAGAGCAGCAGAAGAAATTGCATAATTATGGGACGACAGAGTCCATGACGGTCCGTCGTGACCACGACGATCCGTCGCGAGGTCCGTCGACCCAGCCGCGTTTTGGTAGATTTCCAGCAAATAGAGTCCTTGTTTAATTAGGTTTTTATTTTTTACAAATAGTTCAAAAAACCTCATTTTTGAGGTTAGACTCCGTATTGATAGACTCCGTATTGTTACACTTTTGAGAATCCTTAGACTTTTTGTGAGATTATTGATTACTTTGAGATTCTTGTAAGTGATTATTGGTGATTAATCAACCAAACTTTCGGATTTTACTCTTTCTCATTGAAGTAAGTACATGAATTCTTATTTGATATATTTGAATATTGTGATTATGACTAAAATCCATAACTAGGGTTGTGGGAACCATAGGCAAATAATTAGATAAAACCTAACTAAAATAACGATTCTAGAATAGTGTCTTGCATGTATTAATAATTCTTTCGCTTATAAGTCTTTTTAACGGATAGCCAACGTTAGAACTCGCCTTAATGCTACTTGCCGGACCAAGGTAGTAGATAATAGGAAAAGAATTATCAACATAGATTTAGTATATACTATATAATAGGCTAGTATTGATTGGTATGAGGTAATAACTTAGTCAAATATCGAATACGATGCTTAATATGAGGTAAAGATAAGGGTTAGGAAAGCAACACACGTAGCCGGACCAAGGTGCGGAGTAATATTTTCTAGATACCGGACCAAGGATTTAGAAATACATAACTTATCACTTTGCATGAAAGATACTAGGAGAGAATTGTTATAGTTAGAATTATCAAGTTATGAACCTGTGGGGAACACGTAAACCCTAGTTACTTTGATTAATTGATTAAAATCCAACATTCAAAGTTGTTCAGTGTCTCTTTCAATTGCGTTAGTTATTTTCATTCATTTAGAACTAGAAACCCCCCTTTTATTGTTTTTACTTTCCAAGGAAGTCATTGACCAAACCATAGTAATAACAGGTTGAAGTTAAGTCTAGACTATTTTCCTCGTGGGAACGATCCCAACCTCACTAGTTGGCTTATTTACTTGACACGACCGCTTTACTTCTTATTTGAGAAGTAAGTTTGGGCGTATCACATATGTGGTTGTATCCACTCAAGGGTGGGTCATTATGGCTTCAGTAATTGCTTCAAGTGCGTCAAGAATGGTTATTCTATAAGATAAGGTCCTAAGAACAGGCAGAGAAAGGATAAAAAGGGAAATAGATCCCAATCTTCTATAGTTTCTTTACTACATAGAGTTATATATGGATAAGCTACTTCAAGGGCATATAGAGAAGGAAATTGCCTTTATGCTATCGCTAGTCCGAGAGCAAGAGGATTCGCCGGATGTTATAACTTGTATGATCCAAGTCTTTAGTTTTGATTTTTTTTCAAATGAAACATATTGATCCGTTCGTTGTTTTTACACCTTTTGAGAATTATATTCTACTAGAGAGAGTCTATCATGATTGTACCATTTCTCGTTAATCACAAGAGTACCATGGATGACTTAGTTTAGTTATAGTTTAGTTACACATGGTAGAGTTTGATGTCATTTTAGGTATGGTGTGGCTTCATACCTATTATACATCAATAGATTTAAGCACTCGAGTAGTCAACTTCCAGTTTTTCAGTGAACCAGTTATGGAGTGGAAAAACAGTTCAGTAGTTCCCATAGGTCGTTCTATTTAGTACCATAAGGAAAAAAAGTTGGTTTACAAGGGGTGTGTCTATCACTTAGTCTGAGTTAATGACTCAAGTGTTGAGATACCTTTTATTCAATCAGTTTTAGTAGTAAAAAAGTTTCCAAAAGTCTTTCCAGATGATCTTATCGGAGTCCCTCTGGAAGAGAGACTACGATATAGATATTTTCAGGATACTCGTTCAATCTCTATTCCTCCATATAGAATGACAACAACAGAATTGAAAGAGTTGAAAGAACAGTTGAAAGATCTGTTAGATATGGGTTTCATTTGACCAAGTGCCTCACCTTGGGGAGCTCCAGTCTTGTTTGTAAAGAAGAAAGATCATTCTCTTAGGATGTGTATAGACTGCCGTCAATTGAACAAGGTTACTTTCAAGAATAAGTATCCTCTTCCAAGGATAGATGATTTATTCGATCAACTTTAGGGTGCCACATGTTTTTCTAAGATAGATTTCAGGTCTGGCTACCATTAGTTAAGATTAAGGGAATGTGATATTCCAAAGACAGCTTTCAGAACCAGATATGGTCATTATGAGTTTTGGTCATGTCATTTGGTTTGACTAATGCACCAACAGAGTTCATGGATCTTATGAATAGAGTCTTCAAACCTTATTTAGATATATTTATTATCATCTTCATTGATGACATACTAATCTATTAAAGTAATGAAGAAGATCATGTTGCTCACCTCAGGATAGTAGGAGTTATATGCTAAATTCTCAAATGTGAGTTTTGTCTTAAGTTTGTGGCGTTCTTGGGCCACATAGTCTCCGGTGAAGGAATTAGAGTCGATACCTAGAAAATTAAGGCAATGCAGAATTGGCCTAGATCCACATATCCAATTGATATTAGGAGTTTCTTGGGTTTTGGTGGCTACCATAGAAGATCTGTATAAGGTTTCTCATATATTTCGTCTCCTTTGACAAAGTTGACTCGGAAGATCGTTAAGTTTTTATGGTCCGAAGCTTGTGAGAAAAGCTTTCAGGAATTGAAAAAAGGGTTGACTACTGTCCCAATTTTGAATTTACCGGAAGGTAATTAAGGCTTTCTAGTGTACTATGATGCATCTAGAGTTGGTTTGGGTTGTGTTCTAATGCAGAATGAAAAAGTTATATGTTATGCCTCCAGACAATTGAAAGTTGATAAGAAGAATTACCCAACCCATTACTTAGAGTTGGTTGTTGTAGTATTCACTCTATAGATATGGAATCACTATTTGTATTGTGTTTATGTGGATAAATTCACTGATTATAAGGTCCTGCGGTATGTATTCACCCAAAAGGATCTTAATCTAAGGCAGAGACGGTGGTTAGAATTACTCAAGGGTTTTGACATAAGTATTCTTTACCACCCAGGTAAAGTTACTGATGCCTTCAGCAGGTTGTCTATGGGCAACACTGCCCATGTTGACCAAAAAAAGAGAGTTACCAAAATATGTGCACAGACTTGCACACTTGGGAGTCAGACTTATGGATTCCACAGAAGGAGGAATAGTTGTGGCAAATCGGGCTGAATCATCCTTGGTGTAAGAGGTGAAAGAAACACTTTATGTTATAATTGATGTTAAATGAATGATTTAAGATCAAAATTCCTATGAACCCATGCTTTTCATGAATTCCTATTTTTGACTCTAATGTGGGTGATTTGATCATTACCTTATAATAGTGAATTCTTGAGTAGATTTCATTATGCTATTGAAATTATGTATAAATCATGATAGAATTGCATATAGAATGCCTTAATTTGATGATAATCATATTGTATATTGTTGGATCATTGATATAATTTCGTTGTTGGTTTGGAATTGTGTATATGAGTATTGGTAAGAGCCCTTGTGAAGTGAATTGATTGAAGGGGCTAAGGAATGGTGGTGTTGATGGTGAAAAGGTGGTGAGTTGACCTAAATATCTTCTATATTTTGTAGAATTTCTGTTATCTTGAATTAATTGATATGATCCACTTATGGCGGTGGTATGTGTTATAATTGTGAAGAACATGGTCTTGTCGGCATTATTATGTGAATTATGATGTTATCATGTCATAACTTGTAAAGGTGTTCAATGTGAATGATTATGTAGTATATGTGTATGTGTGAAGTGAGAGCATCATTTCTCCTAATTGTATATATATGGCTATGATAGACTATGGTGATGTTTCTATAGATGTTGCTAGTATAAATGGTTAGATACACTTAGTTCTCCCTATAGGATTTCTTGAATGTTATTGAATATGTGATAAGGTGATGATGATGTGTGTGTATTGATTTGGTAGACCTATTTCCCTCTACTTGATACATGCAAATTATGTGAATATGAACTCTTGACTTAGTAGGCTTAAGCACCTTTGTTATGTATGTGTATGAATGAATGTCGAATGAAAGTCTAGGATCGGTAGACCTAAGATGGTACAATTCTAAGTATGACTAATATATGACCTTGACATGTAAATAGGATCAATACCTTGGAACCTTCAATATAGAAAAAAGGTTATAGAATCCTTGAAGTTGAAAGTCGTAATGGTATCGGTCTTGTGTAAATGACAGACTTAGGGATAGGGCGGCTGGAACAGCATCACACCATCTCTAAGGAGGTCATTGAGCTATACACATTGACCATTGAGTGGCATCCCTAGTGGACCCATCCTTGGTAGGGAGGGTACTATGATTTGGTAGTGACTAAAATATGGTACCTTCTCATATACCCTTATTTTTTATTGAACTTACTTTATGAGAACTAAGGCTAAGCACCGATTGAATTTACTTGTAGTAGTGATTCTAATTAAAATGAGACTAGATTACCTAGAAACCCTTAATATTTCTTAACCATGTGCATACATGGAATGTGTACAAGTTCTACCCTTAGCAAGTAGAACACCCTCCCTCGGAGTAGGGTAACTCCAGATTCCATGCCTAGCTAGTATGGTCGATTCAGTTAATGTCTATTCTCATCATGTGCAATACATTCTAGTATTGGAGAAGTTCTACAACATGTAGGTAGTGGAATGAGACACTATTTATACATGGCACGAGTAGGCTTTGAAGATTATAGGATTAAGGTTCCCTCGGTCTTCTCAAAGACCATTATGTGAAAGTCCTCAATGTTGAATGTCTCTAAAATGTCTAAATGAACATTTTTTACTTAAGTTAATGTATGTGAATAAAACATACTTGTCTAGAGTAGCTTTGAGGATTGCTTTTGTAGGCCTAAAGAGGGTGTATGGACGGTCTCTTCATGTCTTACTTAGGTAAGTCTTAGAGTAACTCTAGGTAGTGAATCTAATGATTAAAAGGGTAGTAATCCTACTTAAGGAAGTCTTGAGGATCACTTAGGTGTGTCTGAATGGGCTGTATGGGTGGGCGCTTCATATATTACTTAAGTGGGTCTTAGGATGTCCTTTGGTAAGAGGTATATGTGTTCATATGGTTTCTAAGTGTTGAAAGTGATATGATTTGGATTACTTAAGATGTGTCTTATATGTGTGTATGTTGACCTGAAAGTGGTTCTTATATTTTGTGAGTTTTATATCAAAAGAGCATGAAAGCATATTATAAAACAAATGTCCGTTTTAGCATGGTTTTATTGCATGTCACCATAGTTAGTATATTCAATGTACTAATTCTATGTGTTGTTTTATCTCTAAAGGTGTAGGTGGCAAATGAGAAAATCTATTGGAAGCAACCTTGGAAATAGCATCCTTCCAAGCAAAACTTGATATGTCCTCAAATGATTGGAGGACATAGTTATGTTTAGCTTTCCTTTTCAAAAAGACATTGCATTAGACTTTAATATTTTCCATTTGTTGATGTATGGGTTTTGACCCAAGATATTTATGTGTCTAAGATGGTTACTAGGAGACTTAGTTTTCTTATCTTTTCTATAGAAGAGATTTTGTTCTATTGTTCTAAAAAGTTTAAATTCCACACTACATTTCATATATATATATATGCAATGAATGATGTCTAAGGGCTTGTGCAAGAACTCCGAGAGGTCTAGTACGCCGTGTGCTGACTTAAGGATGTCCTAACTTCTAAGGTGTACTTTGGGTCGTGACAAACTTGACATCAGAGCATAAGGTTATGAAGTAGTCTTTAGGAATCCAAGGTATCATTAAAGCAAGGTATATTAGAGTCTAGTTCATCGATATGAGTCGCGAGACATCTATGAGCGAGAGGTTATAGGACGATAGAGTTTCACTATCTTCATCACTATTGTTGACAACCAATTTCGCCCCTCCGCGATAGTAATTAGTTACCAAGCATCTCGAGTTCAAACAATGTAAAGTAGTTAATTTTATAGATTTCAAGAAAATATATAATTTTGGATAAAATAAAATAATAATAAAAAAAAATATTAGCTTGCATAAGGTTTTGACATGTTTATATTAGTTTAGCTAATGTATGGGGCTCGCATATTTATTCATATAATTATTATAGTTTACCAATGTTTCCAAATAGAAAATAATAGTAATATTTTGGTTTTGATATAAATATTTGGTTAATTATCTTAGCCTATATTTTAAATCTTATTTTATTCGTATTAATTATTTTATTTTGTTAACCATAAGAAGCTTATTAATCAATTATACTAATTCATTTTCTATTAAATTCTAGTTTCATTAAATTGGTAGCCTCTTTGACCAAAAAGAAATATTGGGCCAAAATCCAATGGCCCACCCTTTCTTTTGTTTCCTCCTATCCGACCCAATTCAAAAATAATACCCAAACCCAAATTCTTTAAGATTTTCAGCATCCCATAGTATCCCTAAGCCCAATCCCAACTCCCCCGACCAGACCCAAATTCCTGTCTTCCAAAAGGAGCCCGTACGCTGCAACTTTAGCCATTAACGTACAAAGGCGCACTGGATGGTAAGTGTGGCAGTGGTACCGGAACCGGCAAAACCGGACCGATAATTACCGAATGCAGGCACGAATGCTGCGTGTACGGTTTAGTTAGCTAACCGGACGACCGGTCCGGGAAACCGGTAAAATTACTATTGTTCCGTCCCGGTCCGGTAGTAAACCGGTAGTAGACCGGACCGGACCGTACCGGTATCCGGGACGAACCGAATTTAAAAAAAAAAAATTTAATTGAATCTAATTTTTATTATAATTTAAATTTCAAACTTTAAAGTTATAAATTTAAATTTTCAAACTTTAAATTCAAACTAGTTTGAAAATTTTAAATTTAAATTTTAAAGTTAAATTTAAATTTCAAACTTTAAAGTTATATAAACTTTAAAGTTATAACTTATAAGTTATAAGTTATAAGTTATAACTTTAAAGTTATAAACTTTAAAGTTTTAATTTAAAATTTTCAAAATTTTAAAGTTTCAAATTTAAATTTTCAAACTTTAAATTCAAACTTTTAAAGTTTGAAAATTTAAAATTCAAATTTTAAAGTTATAAAATTTAAATTTCAAACTCTTAAATTTTGAAATTTTTGAATTTAAACTTTAAAGTTATAAAATTTAAAATTGACTATATCAAAAATTAAATTTAATACAATAATATTAAAAAACAAATTAAGGCGAATAGCCTATATTTTTATTAATATATATTTGATATTACAATTACATTTACAAAAATATTAGTTTGAATTAATAGTTGGTGCCACCATATAAATCCCTTCGTAAATCATTCAACATTTCTTTAGTAACATGTTCGGGAATAGGTTGAATAGAAAGATCTTCCATTGCTTCAATCCCGTCGTCACTATAATCCTGCATTACTTCATCAACGTCATCTTGAAATTTGGTCGGTAGTGGTTCACGACCCAAATTTCTTCTCTCCGCATTAATCCAATCTCGAAAAAATACCGATATCTCCAAGTCAATTTGCTAGTGAATGCCTATGTTCTCCAAGTTGAAACCTTGCTGCACTAAAGACGCCTTCCGAAGCTACCGACGACGCTTGCATTGCTAATATATCTCGAACCATCGGTATTAGTTTTGGAAATCCTTTGGTGCGCTCTCTCCACCATTTGAGAACATCTTCAGTAGATTCTGTCATTTGATTAATATATGCATCAAAATCATTTCTATTATCGTGAGAAAGTTCAAGATAATCCTCTAAATAATTATCAATATTATTTTCATCAAATCTAACCCTAGAGCTTTCAGGTTCATTTTCACTTGATAAATTTTTATTAGCATTATATAAATCATACAATTTTCTTGCTTCAATTTTTATGCTATCTTTAACTTGTTGACAGCTAGGAATTTCTTCTAATTCATCATTAATATCTAAGTTAAAATATATTTTTTCAACCATTCTTGATGAACCGAAATCTTTATACTTAGGGTGTAACAAACATGCAGTTAAATAAATATGAGGAATAGGAATATAATATTTTTTAAATTTTATAATCATTTTTCAACGGTTTGTTGAAATCTTGGTTTATTTTTAAATTTATATAATTTAGAAGAAATCATACAAATATCAGGCAAAACAGTACAAATTGATGGACTATAAAGTACAGAAATTCTTTTTGTAGTTAAGTAAAAAACTTTAAGGAAATCTATAAGTTCATTTATATCACGCCAATCATTATCATCTAGTCTATATGTCATATCAGAATTATGAGCATTCCAAACCATTTGTAAGGGTATTCGATATTCATAAGCGACTACAAGCATTTCATATAAAGTATTCCATCTAGTAGACACTGTTTTTGGAATTTTTCTAGGTGGAAGATTATTTTCAAAACAATGATTTTGAAAATCTTTACGCGAGACTTAACTTGACATTTAAATATAAAATGACATGCATTTTCAACTTTCGTACATCCGTTATCATACATATTTACACCATCTCTAACCATCAAATTATATATATGTGCAGTACATCTAATATGATAATTATCACCATAAAAAGGACAAAGTGTAGTTTTTAAATATTGAACAGCAGAATTATTACTTGAAGCATTATCTAATGTTATACTACTTATTTTATCACATATTCCATAGCTTTGTAAAATATCTAAAATAGTTTGAGCAATATAACTACCGGTTTTTTGCATTTGACAACATTTGTAACCTAAAATTCTTTTTTGCATATAAAAATTTTCATCAATCCAATGTGCAGTAACAGTCAAATAATCGTTACCATTTACACTACGACCCATATCAGAAGTAATAGCTATTTTACAAGTATTATAATAAAATAAACAACGAAGATATTGAAAATGTTGTGCATGATAATCAAATACAGCCTTTTTTATTGTATTTCTAGCAAAACCTTTAAAATTTGAATTATATACAATTTGAATATAATGTATAAAACCGGAATTTTCAGCAAAACTAAATGGCAAACCCATAACACATATCATTTTAGCTAGTTCTTCAAGATCTTTTTCTCTACTATATGAAGGTAGTAAACTAGAGCCAGAAACATTAGACGGATTTAATTGTGTTTGTACCATTTTAGAGCCGCCTACTCCCACATTTTCAGGAAGGGGGTACTGCTTTTTAGCTTCGCTACCGCTTTAGCATGCAAAAATTCATTTTTACAACAAGACATTAAATGACTACTCAAATGTCCCGTCCCGCCAGATTTGCCCACAGTTTTATGATTTAATATATGTTTACATTTATTACAAATAGCTTGTGTTTTATCTTCATTTTGTGTCATAAATTGCCAAACAACCAATTTTTTAACACGTTCTACCTTAGGCCTAGGATGTACTGGGGGAACTGGGGCAGGACAACGAAAGGGAGCGGGACTAGGAGTAGTAGCCGTAGGTGGCTGAGTTTCATCATCATCATCATCAAAAATAGGCGTATCAGTATAATTATCAATATCATTATCATTATCATTATCATTATCACTAGGCAAATCCTCATCAAAATTACCAAAGCGACGTTGTAAATGTTCATGATAAGGATCTAATCCTGAATTACTATCAATATTCAATATCGTATCATCAACATGTGTATAATCATCCGTATTTATTCTTAATATTGTAGATTTTTTAGTTTTTGATTTAGAAGAACTACCGATTTTTGCATTATCGGAGGATGTAAAGTTACAAACATTTCTTACACGCTCTAATGCACTTTTTTTTTCCCTTTCCTTTTTGAAAAATATTTTTTCCGAAATCCATATTAAAAAATTAAACGTGAGAATAAATATAATAAGAAAAATGTTATGCAATTATGCAAACAATAAATCACAAATAAATAAATAATTACTTAAATATAAATGAAACGTAAAATAAAAGTTAGAACGAATGTACCGAACGTCTACTTAAAAAAAATAGACGTTTATGACCGCCGATAGCCGAACATGGAAAGTTGAAAATTGAATTTTGAAGCTCCAAATCTAATTTCCAAAGACCAAGTAAGGCAACACCGAAATTTAAGATATTATATATTATCGAATTAGAGATTAGACTTTAGAGATAGAGAGTAGAGAGTTGAGAGAGTAGAAGATGAATAGATGATATTGTGATTTAAAAGAATGAAATTTAGGGGTATTTATAAGTAAAAAGATGGGTTAAAGTGTCATTTTTAAAACTTTAGGGTATTTTAAAAGTTAGGGGTGGGGTAAGGGCTTTATTGGATGAATTTTTCTTCAACTAGCCGTTGGGGGGCCCCACTAGCCGTTACCCAACGGCTAGTAACGGCTCTATTTAAAAAAAAAATTTAAACCGGATCGGACCGGACCGGTAATTACCGGAACCGGTAAAAACCGGATATCCGTAATTTCCGTCCCGGTTCCTGTCCCGGAACCGGATAACCCAAACCCTAACAGGTACTAACCGATCAACCGGCATCAACCGACGGGACGGACGGACCGGGAACCGGTAGAGTACGATGCCCGCCACTCTTACTGGATGGATAGCATAAGGCAACCTGCTCCTCTTTGTCGTCTTCTTCCTTGTCTGTCTTAGTTGCAGGCAGCAAATCACACGTGTTTGTCCTTGGAGGCCTTGAGATCGAGACACGTCTCGTCCCAAGGACATCCGAGCCGATCCAAGCCGTCGACCCTCTTTTCCTCTTCCGAAATGGAACAAGTTTGAAGGAAAAGGTGTTTCTTCAAAAGAGGAAAAGGATTCAAATTTGAATGGGAGATGGGCTTCGAAGCTATTTGGATCCGGATTTTTCCCTCCCCAACAAAACCTAATCCCCTTTGTATAAACTCTCTACGGTTTTCTTTGAAAAAAAAATTAGTGAGGCAGAGGTTAGAAAGAAATCTGGAAAATTTAGAGTCAAGAAAGTGTGGAATCTCTTTGGAACAATCACACTCACACCAAAGAAATTTCACACGTTTTCTTTAATCCTTTGTCGTGAGAAAATCTCCTCGAGTTTGGTTTACATTTGGTGGTCACTCGCTCGCGATTCGAACTCGCGTTGGGGAAGACTCGTCTCTTGTCTCAGTTGGGCTGCCCTCGAAAAGGTAAAACTCATTTCAATTTAGCTCTCTTTATTACGATGTGATGAATATTTGATCTTGTCCTGCTTGGAGATTGTAAATGCTAAAATATCTAATGTTTGCTTCAGCTCACTGTTGGTTTCAACTAGAAGTGGAGTTCACTCAATAATTTATTGTGGTTGATTAGTTTCGCATTCAAGATAGTTTGACATTGGTTCGAATATATTTTGGTGACTGTTCTTCCTCGACTCATGGCTGTCATTGTTCGCTGTAAATTTCATGATATTCTCTTGTTAATCGTCGAGATGTTGTTCACTTTGTTCTATTCTGCAACATGTTTATCCTTGGTTTTCATAGGATCGTCATGGAAGTCTCTTCTTTTCCCATGATTTTCCGAGTAATGTTTTTTTTTTTCATTTGTCACCAGATGATACGAAACCATTATTCTGGTTAGCTTTCCATGCCTTAAGTGAGTTCTATCACCCCTCCAGGTTATGGCCGGTTCGAAGGATACCATGAGCAGATTCATTAGCTTATTTAACGTATCTATTTTTTTGGTATTGGTGGAGTCTGTTCTTTTTCTTTACTATATGAGATTGTCATGAGTTATATGTCTAACATGAACTAATTCTAACGGAGTGTGAGAGCTGGCAGGTTTTAATGCCTAGCAGCTTGTGTATTTTGTTCTCTTCCTTTTTCTCTAAGAGCCTTTTGTGACATTTAGTTTGTTTAAGGCCTTGACTTCGTTTGATTTGAAGACTAAAAGCACTCAGACCAACATACAGGGTTCTCCATCCCCAAGAAAAATAGATGAGATGGGTGAACATTCCCCTCTGAAGGTAAATAAATCCACTGTATCAGATAAAGATATAGCTAGTCCGGTTCAAACGGTAGCCAGTAAAGACTTTTCAAATCCGTTACTGGTTGTCACTTTTCCAAAAAGTGAAAAAGATGAAGGTCCATCCTCCAGAAGACGGTTACCTCTCTCATTTACCCACACTCTTAGACTAAAAATCAAAAAATCTCACAAAAATAAAGATATAGAATCTCTTATAACTCAAACCGTAGAAAAATTACTTAAACAACAACAAGAAAAAGATAAACATATAAACTCAAGCCCAATACAAAGTCCAACACAAGATTCAGTTTGAAGCCCAAATAATTCAGATAATTTTTCAGACTCAATGCAATTTGCTCAAGACCCAAATGATGATGACTCTGGTATGAGTTTTGACTCAATTGCATCACATAATTTAGACACATAAAAAAAATTATATATATATATATATATATATATATATATATATATATATATATTATAGTTTTGCTTTAAAGAGGAATGCCTCTTTTGTCAAATAATGTGAGTCCCACTTTACTCAATACCACATATGTGTGGAAAAACTGTTGGGATGCGTATTTACTTTATTTTAATAGATAGGCACTTAATAAGAGATAAGTATTAACAGACAATACATCAGACAAAGGACTGATAATAATGCAGAAAGAAGGAATCATTTCACGTGCGATGGGGCCCAATGCGCACCCGGCAGAAAAGATAAGATTCTTTTTCATTTTGAAGTCCGGAGTTTGAAGTCCAGAAGTGTGTATATAAGAAGACATTATCAGAAGAGGAAAGTAGAGAAAAAAAGAGCTAAAAAAATCCATAACCAACAAATTCCAAAAACCTTCAAAATCTCTTTCTTCTTTAGAATTACCTTTTTTAAAAAAATAAACATTTTTAGCTTTTAAAAGTTAGTGTTAAGTTATTTTGGAAGCTTTTTGGGTTTCCCAAAAGGGAAACTTTACTCTGTTCTAAATAATGTAAGTTTTCATATTTATGTTTCTAGTAAACTTCCCATATATGTAAATTATGTGTGTTTGGTAAATTACATGAAATATGTTAATTTATGTAAATTTTTAAATACCTTCATGAATCTATATTACCTAGTATATGGTTAGTCTCTTAGCCTGTTAAAAGTATCGATGGATTAACCTGTAAATTCTCAGGAAATTGTTAGGTTAAACTAAATATTCTGAGAAAAGAACTATGAATAACCAAATCCGGGGTGTAGTTAAAGAAGACTACTTTCAAGAACAAAAGCTAAGAAAAAGAGATGAACAGTAATAATAGATTCATGAATGGACAAAGTCCATAAAAAGAAGGAAGAAGAACTAGAAACTAATATGATTATTACATGATAGAACAAGAGAGTAAAGGAGTACTGAGTAGGATTGTACAATTTAAAAATTTAACGAAATTATTAAAATATCTTATTGAAAAAATTGAAACTACCCATATATATTTTGGTATCAAAGCATGAAAAAAGATTATTACTCTAGAAAAACATTTGCTTACCATAGAACTTTATTTTACAATAGACAACATTTAAAAATAGTTAAAATATATATAAAAATAAATCTTTAGAAAGTCATCTATTTACTTTAAAATTAAGATTATCTTTAACCTATACATATAAATATTCTGTAAAGACGCTTAGGGAAACTATTAGACAATCTCAAAAACAAATAAGTGAAGAATTAAATCAAGTAGACTTTGAAATAAAGGAAGTAAGAGAAAGAATTAAAATTATTAAAAACAATCCTTATTATTGTAATTTTGTAGGATAATATATGAGAAGACCTTATAAAAATACAAGAGAATATAAAAAGGTTAAAAAGAGATTACTAGATTTATATGTAAAAGCAGATATATTATTAAAAGACTTAAAAACAACAAACTCTAACAAAGAAATAAGTAATAAATTAGATTATATATTTTTCGTAGCTAAAATATTAGAACAAAAATTAATAAGACATCTTATATCTAGAAATTTTCCAATCAAAAATACTTTATGAGAAATCTTTCATTTGCTATAAGAATAAGACTTGAATATTGGATATTATATAGAGATATAGAAGAAAAGAAAAGATTACAAAGAGCAGAAAAAGCAATAGAAGCATATATATATATATATATATATATATATATATATATATATATATATATATACGAAAACGAATTTTTTAAACCACAAAGTTTTTATTTTGAAAAAGATATAAATAACAACGAATATATAAACACTTTAAAGTGGGAATTACAAGGAAATACTGATACTATAAATATATATAATAAAAGAATTAAAAAAATTTATAAATATTATTACCAACTACATTAGGATAAAATAACAATAGTAACAATAGCTTCATTAAAAACCATAGAATACCTAGACTTACAAATTAATATTAGAAAAAAGATTTCAAAGATTAAAATTAAACAATATAATTAAGTGTAACTTTGACAATGGAAATCATTGCTTACATACAGAAGACGCTCAATATAATACTTTAATAGATTTAATAATAAATCTCACTGAAAAACTAAAAGAATCAAACAACAAAACTATAAAAATATGAAGTGAACAAGAAGAAACACAAAATAAACAAAAACAACTTTTTAGTAAGATAGAAAATAATTTAGATTACCTTAAAGAACAAGGAGTAGAATTAAGTAAAAAAGTAAACGAGTTAAAAATCAAAGCTAAAGAAGAGGTTGGTAATACTTTAATAATAAAAATACAAGAAATAAAGATAGAATTAGCATCAAAAAAAAGAAATAGTTCTTTCATTATAAATTTAGTAGAATCAGAAGCACATAGAGAAGCGATAAGGTTAATAGAAAAAAGAATTGTCCTTCCATTAGATTAAAAAAATTTAGTCCATCTTCAAAATCAGATCAAATTATTATACAACAGAACAATATAATAATATCACTTTTATTACAACTACATAATAAGATGGATAAAAACTTTAAAGAAAAATTAGAAAGTAAAAATATAGATACAACTGGGATAGAAGAATTAATAGAAAAGTTAAATAAAATTGAAATTACTCCTCAAAAAGAGAAAATAACTAAAAAACAGAAAAAATGGATATTTTTCCAACTAGACCAAGAGATAGAACACAAGAAAGACCAAGATCAAGTTATTTCGAAAATAGAATAAGTAATAATTTTTTGTCAAGAATATTAAATAGAATAACAAAAGAAGAAAATAATCAACAATTAGACGAAATAATAGATACAGATAGAGATATACAAATTTTCCAACAAAATCAATTAAATTTATTGAATCCAAAAGTCTTATATAATACAAACTCAAAATCCCAACTATATAGACATTATAGAGAAGAACAACTATCAGTATTAGAAAAAAATTATGTATCTTTACCACTCATAGACTCGAATTTGTGAAAGAAATAAACATGTTAAAAAAGATTAAATGCATATAGGATTAATAGTTATAGGAATTAAAGGATTAACTAGAAAAAATTTAGGAACAAAGACATTAATTACAATATATGATAATAGATGGTCAGACATGAAAAAGGCAATTATAGTATTAACAGAAGTAGATATGACTAATAATGGAGGAATTTTCTATATAAGTCCAGATTTTATGATGAAATTAAATGAATTTGGAACCCAAAAAAGAATAGGAATACAAACTAAAGGATATGAGGAAATGCATAGTGAAAAAAAAAATTATTATGTGCGTAGGATTATTAATAGTATTCTTTTGATGAAATTTGTTTTCATTTGGAGTTGCGGTTTAAGGTAATATATTTGACTACTAATCCTTTTTTTTATGTGAATCCGCTGCGAGTCTTCATTGACTTCTCTATTTCACCGCATTCCGAGTCGAGCCATAAAGGCTTCATTTTGTTGTTTGGATCAGTAGTTCGCTGGAATTAATAATAAGCAAAGTGAAGGCAATATAAGGTTGGGAGCTGCACTTTTCTAACTCTCAAAGACCCAAGGAAAAATGGATATGCCAGTTGTATGCATACTGTATACACTGGTAT
This sequence comes from Solanum arcanum, assembly GCA_027789145.1. Lineage (NCBI taxonomy): Eukaryota > Viridiplantae > Streptophyta > Magnoliopsida > Solanales > Solanaceae > Solanum > Solanum arcanum. The sequence goes on from CM050937.1 coordinate 52,725,213, forward strand.
ACCTCGTGAAATATCGATGTACAGATCAAATGCGGAAAGGGAGGTCGATGAAGACGGAATTTTCAAATTCATCAAAAAATACAGGTTTTGGAAAGTTCGAAATGGGCAGAATACAGATCATATACAGCAGTATACACCGGTATACAATGTATACACGATACACAGGTCAAAAGAAAATATGCAGGTGCTTGAGGAGCTGAATCGGAGATTATATGTCGAACACACAGTCCGATATACAATGAAAAGAACCGAATGTAGCCCCATATACGGTGGTATACGCAGCACGTATACACAGCTTCGTTCTAAAGGGAAATGGGGCCAAAGCCCAAAGAAATCTGCAGGAGGCCCAATTTTGTTTGGCTCATTTTAAAATGTGGCAGGCTTCCAGATCCAGTACTTGGGCTTGGCCCAAGTTCAAATATTTCTTCTCCCTATTATTAACTATTTGTTATTATCATTATATTGACTAACGTTTTGGTTGAATTTTATTAATTTCCTAAGGACCGCCATTTCTTGATATATTTATGTAGTCATCAGTATTATTTTGCTTTTTTTATTGTTATTTTTATTTAGTTTGTTTTATTATTTTTTGTCAACACTTAGGTTTATCCCCTTAAGATAATCCCCTCTAGATACTTCCCCTTAAAAATAATAAAATTAAATTAAATTAAATTAAATTAAATAAATATATATATATATATATATATATAGAGAGAGAGAGAGATAGATAGATAGATACATATTAATAATGAGTAAGTAAATAGACAAATTTTCTCCTTTATCTAGTTAAATTCGGGAAATTTATTTTAAAAGAACATTTAGTCAAATCGCCGGTCAACCGCGAGTTAGCGGGCATTCCGAGGACCTAATATCTTCTCGGAATGTACATTTGAACTTCGAACCCTTTTCAATTGATTTTTATCTGTTTTAAATCTTTTGAAAAAAAATAATTTTATGTTTTCTTGATTTTTACTAAAATCACTAAAATTAAGTGGCGAGTCTGTAATTTGGAAGGTCGATTTCTCTTAAATCATCAGATTAATTGATTTTTCAAAACTTAGTAATTTTTTTCACTATTATATATACCTTATATATTTTTAAGTAAAACAACTATTGTGTCGTGCCATAGAGTTGAGGTTAAAATTGTCTTTTCCTAATCTCTTATCTTATGTTTATAGGATATGACTACAAGAAGGATGGTCGCAGGAAGGGTGAAAAAAGAAGGAGTGAATAAGGAAGTTCCTCCCCGAGTTGAACAAGTTCCACAAGGTGTTCAAGTTCCTCAAGGTGATCAAGTCTCTACTGTTGGAGAAGGTAAAAAGGCTCCGGTGGTTGCCCCGGACATGACCAATGGGGAGATTATAGAGGCTCTCATTTCCTTAGCTCGAGCCATGACGACTCAAGTGAATAGGGATGTTGAGCCTAGGGTGAATGATTTTGAGAGTACCATGACCTATAGATTGAGAAACTTTGTGAGGATTAAATCCTCCTATCTTCCTTGGTTCTAAGGTGGGAGAATATTCCCAGGAGTTTCTAGATGGTGTGTACAAGGTGTTGAGTGTTATGGAGGTGAATTTTAGGGTGAAGGTGGAGTTGGCTTCGTACCAATTGAGGTAAGTTGATCAAGGATGGTACACTCAATGGAAAGACAATAGGTCGGTTATGTCGGGTCCTATAGAGTGGGAGGAGTTTAAGAAGGGTTTCTTACGAAAGTATTTTCCCCATGAGAGGAGGGAGGTGAAGGTTGAGTAGTTCATAAACCTTACGAAAGGTAATATGACTGTGGAGGAGTATTCTTTGAAGTTTACTCTTTGTCTAGGTATGCTCCATCCTTTGTGTCTAACCCTAGGGATGAGATGAGTGAGTTTGTAACTGGTGTTTCCGACCTTATGAAAGAAGAGTGTCGTACGTCCATACTCCACAATGACATGAACCTATCTAGACTCATGGTGTATGCACAATCCATTGAAGAGTCCAAACTTAGTAGGATTTCAAGTTATTTGAAGAGGGGTAGATCCGATGAGCAAAACCAACCTAGGTTTAAGAAGACGGCTCCAAATAAAAATGGGTCTAACGTTCCTAAGGTCAAACAAGAGAGTGGTAGTGGTTCTCAAGTTGTTAAGCCTACTTGTACTACTTGTGGGAATAAACACTTTGGGAAGTGTCTAGCCGGTATCGATGGGTGCTTTGGTTGTAGTAAGGATGGTCATAAGGTGAGAGATTGTCCTACTATTGCAACTAGAGGAAAAGAGGACAAGCAAGTTCCTCCTAATTCTCCGGATATTGGTGCACCAAAGAAGAATCGCTTTATCTTCTCCAAGCTAAAGCAAATAGTTTTCTCTCTTTAGTTGTAATGGGTTCCTTCTAAGTTGGTAAGTACGGTGAATAGTTGGATTGTGATTTGTTGCCTCTTCTCTTCTATTCTATTCAAGCTTGATAGTTAGAATTTTATAGTAGCATGTTGCATGTTGTTTGGGAGTCTAAGTGAAAATGAATTTCATTTATATCCTTGAATTATGCATTTTCATGAGGTTATGTTTATGTGGTAAATTGAGTTAATATGGTTTTGTCTCTTATATTGTCATGCCTTTATAGTAAATTGCTTAAAAGTTGCATTGGTAAACTAGTGAGTATGCTTTACTGTAAGATAATTAAATTTTTTGCTTAATTATGGTTTCATGAGAATTGGTTATAATGTGATTAGAAATGATGTATATGAGCATGATGATGTGTGGAGAAGGAATTTCCTCCTATATGATATGAAAAATATAGTCTTATTGCATGATAAGTTGTAGATGTCGTACCACTTTCTTGTTGTGTTTTGAGTCTCTTAATTATGTGGTGTTGATGTTCCTCCTATTGATGTGTATTGTTTATGGTGTGGTATAGCTATGAGCTGCTTGTATTGAGTCTTTATCTCTTGATAGTGTTAAAAGTGTTTTAGTGTCGAGGACGAGCATCCAAATAGGGGAGAATGTAACACTCTAAAAATGAGCTAAGTTAAACTAGACCCTAACATATGTGTCATGAGTTTATAATGTCTTAAAATAATGAATTATGGTGTTAGAAGTTAGTGCGTTAAGTTTGCAAGAGTTTGGAGGCCAAAAGTCCAATAACAACCAAGACGTTCGAAAGTTTGCGTTTGTGTGCGCTTGTGTGTTCTAGTATGCCTTTGCATGTTTTATGTGGTGTTTGGAGTTCAAATTGATAGGAGAGGTTCCCAACATTTACACGAACGTATTTGGAGTTGAAATGTCTGGGCACGACTCTCCAAGGACCACTCTAAGGGTCCTTGAGGAGGACCCAAACTTTGGCTTGGAATTGCCAAAACAATCTTTAAACCACGACTGCCTAATCGATGCCCCGTCATACTACCTACGCCCTGTTGATGGTAACAACTTTTAAGCTTCAACAAGGGAACTATACTGATGAGTGTGAGGGTAAGAGCTTTGAATTTTAAATGTCATTCAGGGGTATAATCTCGATCATATTGAACTTTAGGTGAAAGGTCACAATTTGATTTCGGCTTCGATATAGACTATGAGATGTTATTAGTCGGCGCAGTCGACACGAAGAGTGGATTAATCGTCCTTGGTATACTCAAAGGGTGCATCGTAGATTTTATAGCAACATTGGATGTGTTAGGATGGACACCGAATTCAGGTGGATAAATTGGATCATTTGTCGACACTTGGATAGAGGGTGGCACATTTGTGTTTAGATAGTCATGAATTGAGGACAGTGGAGATTTTCCACTCATCCAAGCTACGTACATCTCTGTCATTTGTTGTCTTAATACCATTACATCCTCTATTGACACTGTTTCTTGTGAAGCCATATGGATTCGAACCTCATCATTGTCCGACTCATTTCCATCTTCGTTAGACATTCTTTTTCCTTTTGATATTGTATTGAAGGGATGAGATGTCACCACCTTTAAGTTAACTTTGAGTATTGACGATAAGTTTTTTCAGTTTTAACCACATGTTGCATATCATGCATACACAAGTCTTTTTTTTCTTATATAATAAGTTTACAAAGTTTAATGTTTATAGCTCAACTATATGTAACGACCTGTTTAGTCGTTTTGAGCAGCAGATTTTATTTCTGGAAAAACCGTCATGGGCACGACGGACCGTCGCAGGGTCTCGTTTCAAAACACTTAGAAAATCTGAAATTGGGTACAGAAAATCGACTCTCTGAACTTCGTAACAAAATGGCAGGACGGACCGTCAACGGTGTGTGGACCGTCACTGAAGTCTTCGGTGGAAATCCACTCTACGGACCTTGCGACGACCGCCAGACGGACCGTCGCGAGCACGACGAACGTCGCAAGTTGCGCAATCCCGATGCAGGTCGGATTTCTTTATACGTTTTAAGGGCGTTTTTGACTATTCTGCTTTAATTATAAAGTTAGTGGGTTAATGTTAATAAGTCTAATTACTTGGGGGTTAAAAGAGGTAACCTTAAGTTAATTAGTGGGTTATTATTGCCATCTTTTATTCTTAATTATATACTAATTAGGGTAAAAGAAAGAGGGTTTGAATAAAGAAAATAGAAAGAACAAAGAGAAGGAAAGAGAAACGATAGAGAGGATCGAACGAGAGGAAAAACACAAAGCTTGGGAAATTGCTTGCTTGATCACGAATCTTCGGTGGAGGTAGGTTATGGTTTTATGCTTTCATAGTAAACTCTTAATAGAGAATGATATGTATTGGGTAGTATTGTAAACCCTTCTATGTGCTTAATTGTATGCATGCATGAATGTGATTATATGATTATGATGAAATAAGCATGATGAAGCTATTGAATCCCAAATCTTGATAAAAACCTAATCTCTTGTTAATGATGATGCCTTGGTATGAAAGAAGGCTCGATGAACTAAAGTAATGAGATTGATGATGCCTTGGTATAAAAGAAGGCTTGATGAACTAAAGTAATGAGATTGATGATGCCTTGGTATAAGAGAAGGCTTGATGAATTGATAGAATGAGATTAGGGGATCGGGTGTCACGAACCGACACGTAGATTTAGGGGATCGGGTGTCACGAACCGACACGTAGATTTAGGGGATCGGGTGTCACGAACCGACACGTAGATTTAGGGGATCGGGTGTCATGAACCGACACGTAGATTTAGGGGATCGGGTGTCACGAACCGACACGTAGATTTAGGGGATCGGGTGTCACGAACCGACACGTAGAATTAGGGGATCGGAGTGTCACGTTCCGACACATAGTAGTAAGGGAGCGGAGTGTCACGCATTCGACACAAGAGGAATAAAGATAATGAATCTTGAAAGATGTTAATATGCTCAATTTAATGAATCTAATTCCCAAATGAGTATGGTATTGAGGCTTGAGTCCTCATGTGTGAACTTGACGGTAATTGTTAATGATATAGTACTTGTTGTTGCTACATGTTGAGTATCATAGTTGATTTATGATATTACTTGGTATATATTGATTTCTATTTTGAGTTGGCCGATGATATCTACTCGATGCCGTGTTTTGTCTTGACCCTACTTTTACGTTTTCTTCTTGTTTATTTGTGCGGTCACGACAAGCGTGCCGTCATCTTCGACTCAACAGTAACTCTAGCCAGTCTTCATTACTCCGGATATCAGGGTGAGCTAATGCTTCTAGCTCGGACTGGATCTTCCTCTTCATGTCTTGATGCCTTGAAGTTCCGGCATGGACTAGCTTTTATGTATTTTTAGCTTCTTAGATACTCTTAGCTTTAGTAATTTGAGGATAGATGTTCTTGTGATGATGACTTCCAGATTTTGGGAAATAATAGTTATTGAATTGGTTTTGATTAATGAGTTTAAGTCTTCCGCATTATTTTCTGTTGATATTATATTGAAATGTTAAGGTTTAGATTGGTTGGTTCGCTCACATAGGAGGGTAGGTGTGGGTGCCAGTCGCGGCCCGGATTTGGGTCGTGACAAACTTGGTATCAGAGCATTAGGTTCGTTGGTCTCATCACACAAGAACGAGTCTAGTAGAGTCTTAAGGAACGGTAGGGGGACGCCTTTACTTTTCTTTGAGAAGCTATAAGACTCTAGAAAAATTCCATTCTTTCTTTCGTGCTATTACTTGGATCCAATTGGTATCTAGGTGATACAAATTGGTATCTGACCATCTTCACTCTATTTCGCAGATGGTTAGAACTAGAGCAACGACTGCGCCAACATCAACATCGGCAAGACAAGAAGCGTCTGAGCCAGCCACTGGGGCTGTAGCTCGAGGAAGAGTAACGGCAAGAGGCCGTGGTAGAGGTCGTGGGAGGACGTCCTCTAGAGGAAGAGGACGAGCACCTAGCTCATCTGATACTAGGGCAGTGACTCCTCCACCGACTGAAGAAGTAGTAAGAGAGGGTGAGGAAGGGGAAACTGAACAAGTACAGAATGAGGGATTGCCTCCCTAACCTACCCCAGACATGATCAATCAGGTTCTTGCTTATCTTAGTGGGTTATCTGATCAAGGTCAAACACCTCCAGTGTTTTCTGCACCAAAGACCTCGGTCAGGAGGTACAACATGCGACTCTGCGGCTCCTCGTATGGATGCCTTATTGGACATAAACGCGTTTCCACGTCGACTCTTTGGGCCTATAATGACAAATGATCGCATGAACTTTTCAAGAAGTTCTTGAAATTGAAACCTCCAGTCTTGAGGTCTTTGAATCTGAGGATGCTTACGATTTTTACGGTTGGTATCATGAGCTACTACACAAGATGGGTATAGTAGAGCGGTTTGGTGTTGAGTTCGTGAGTTATCGGTTTGAGGAACGCCAAAATGTGGTGGCGGTCACATGTTGAGTGTCAACCAGCAGGCACCACCTATGACTTGGGCCTCATTCTCTAGCTTGTTTATGGAGAAGTATATCCCCCGGACTTTGAGGGATAGGAAAAGGGATGAGTTCTTGATCCTAGAGCAAGGTAGGATGTCGGTCAATGCATATGAGGCTAAGTTTCGTGCACTATCCAGATATTCCACCCAACTTTGTTTCAGTCCACAAGAGCGGATTAAATCGTTTTGTGAAGGGGTTGAGGTCAGAGTTGCGGATTTCAGCCTTACAGGTAGCGGCTACGGCAAAATCCTTCCAAGAAGTGGTAGATTTCATGGTAGAGGTGGAAGGAGTGAAGCCAGATGAATTCACCATGGCATCGACATCAAAGAGGTTTCGAAAAGGAGGTGAGTTTAATGGTTCTTACTCTAGAGGACAGGGTTCCGGAGGTTACTCAGTTTGACCCATTCAGTCTTCACTACAGACTGTAGTTGGGGGTCCACCTCAGACCGGTCAACACTCCTCTGAGAGACCTATGCTTGACTCTAGAGAGTGTTATGGATGTGGGGAGACTGGACATATTAGGAGGAATTGTCTCAAACAGAGTTATAGACCCCCAATAGCTAGAGGTAGAGGTGGTCATGGTAGAGGCCGTTATTCTGGAGGACGTGGTGGTCGAGGTAATGGTAGTCACCAAAACGGCCGGGGTGATGGGCAAACTGGATCCACTACATCACAACATGGTAGGGGAAACGGACAAACAAACGAAAGGGCCCATTGTTATGCTTTTCCTGGGAGATCGGAGGCGGAGACATCTGATGTTGTCATCACAGGTAATCTTCTGATTTGTGATTGCATTGCTTCTGTATTGTTTGATCCTGGATCCACATTTTCTTATGTATCTTCCTCATTTGCTAATGGTCTAAATTTACATTATGAATTACTTGATATGCCTATTCGTGTTTCTACTCTGGTGGGTGAGTCTGTGGTAGTTGAAAAGGTATATAGGTCTTGTTTGGTGAACTTTGTGGGGAGCAACACTTATGTAGATTTGGTTATCTTAGAAATGGTTGATTTTGATGTAATTCTGGGTATGACTTGGCTTTCTCCGCAATTTGCGATCTTGGATTGTAATGCTAAAACGGTGACGTTAGCCAAGCCTGGGACAGATCCGTTGGTGTGGGAGGGTGACTACACTTCCAATCCGGTGCGTATCATCTCCTTTCTTCGTGCTAAGAAAATGGTTAGTAAAGGGTGTTAGCTTTCTTGGCACATCTCAAGGATGACACTATCCAAGTACCTTCGATTGAGTTGGTTTCGGTGGTCCGTGAGTTTCTGGATGTGTTCCTTGCAGATCTTCCTGGTATGCCACCAGATAGGGATATTGACTTCTGTATTGATCTTGAACCGGGTACTCGCCCCATTTCTATACCCCCTTATAGAATGTCTCCCGCGGAGTTAAGAGAGCTAAAAGCCCAACTTCAAGAGTTGTTGAGCAAAGGCTTCATTAGACCAAGTGCATCTCCTTGGGGTGCTCCGGTTTTGTTTGTAAAGAAGAATGTGATTGCTTATGCTTCAAGACAATTAAAAGTGCATGAACGTAACTACCCAACTCATGATTTGGAATTGGTCGCGGTAGTGTTTGCACTAAAGCAATGGAGACACTATTTATATGGGGTTAAGTGTGAGGTCTACACGGATCATCGTAGCCTTCAGTATGTCTTTACTCAGAAAGATTTGAACTTGAGACAGAGGAGATGGATGGAACTACTGAAGGACTACGACATCACTATTTTGTATCATCCGGGGAAGGCGAATGTTGTAGCGGATGCTTTAAGTAGAAAGGTGGGAAGCATGGGAAGTCTAGCTCACTTGCAAGCTTCTAGACGCCCATTGGCTAGAGAAGTTCAGATTCTGGCTAACGACCTTATGAGATTAGAAGTAAATGAGAAGGGAGGATTTTTAGCTTGTGTGGAGGCAAGATCTTCCTTCCTTGACAAGATTAAGGGGAAGCAGTTTAATGATGAAAAATTGATCCATATCCGAGATAAAGTGTTGCAAGGAGAGGCTAAAGAAGTGACAATCGATGAGGAAGGTGTTTTGAGGATTAAGGGAAGGGTATGTGTACCCCGCTCGATGATTTGATCAACACTATTCTGACAGAGGCTCATAGTTCAAGGTATTCGATACATCCGAGTGCAACCAAGATGTACCGTGACCTAAAGCAACACTTTTGGTGGAGTAGAATGAAGCGTGATATTGTGGATTTTATTGCCAAATGTCCAAAATGTCAACAAGTGAAGTATGAACACCAAAGGCCCGGAGGAACACTTCAGAGAATGCCCATTCCTGAATGGAAGTGGGAAAGGATTGCAATGGATTTCGTGGTTGGTCTTCCAAAGACATTGGGAAAGTTTGATTCTATTTGGGTAATTGTTGATAGGTTAACAAAGTCTGCTCACTTCATTCCGGTCAAGGTAACTTACAATGCAGAGAAGTTAGCCAAACTTTACATCTCGAAAGTGGTGCGATTGCATGGGGTTCCACTCTCCATTATATCAGATAGAGGTACGCAGTTTACTTCTAAGTTTTGGAAAACATTGCAGGCGGAATTGGGTACTAGGTTGGACCTTAGTACTGCGTTTCATCCTCAGACCGATGGTCAGTCTGAGCGAACAATTCAAGTGTTGGAGGATATGCTTCGTGCATGTGTGATAGAATTTGGTGGTCATTGGGATAGCTTCTTACCTTAGCGGAGTTCTCCTACAACAATAGCTATCACTCAAGCATTGATATGGCCCCATTTGAGGCACTATATGGGAGAAGATGTAGGTCTCCCATTGGGTGGTTTGATGCATTTGAGGTTAGACCTTGGGGTACTAACCTTTTGAGGGATTCATTAGAGAAAGTGAAATCTATTCAAGAAAAGTTGTTAGCGGCGCAAAGTAGGCAAAAGGAATATGCAGATCGAAAGGTTAGAGACTTGGAGTTCATGGAGGGTGAACAAGTCTTGTTGAAGGTTTCGCCAATGAAAGGGGTGATGCGGTTTGGTAAGCGAGGTAAACTTAGCCCAAGGTATATTGGTCCATTTGAAGTACTTAAGCGAGTAGGGGAGGTGGCTTATGAGTTAGCCTTGCCTCCAGGGCTGTCCGGAGTGCATCCGGTATTCCATGTGTCGATGTTGAAAAGATACCATGGGGATGGAAACTACATTATCCGTTGGGATTCAGTTTTGCTTGATGAGAATTTGTCTTATGAGGAGGAACCTGTTGCCATTCTAGATAGAGAAATTCGCAAGTTGAGATCAAGGGAGATTGCATCCATCAAAGTTCAATGGAAGAATCGACCCGTTGAAGAAGCCACTTGGGAGAAGGAGGCAGATATGCGAGAAAGATACCCACATCTGTTTACAGATTCAGGTACTCCTTTTCGCCCTTGTTTTCCTCCTTGTGATCGTTCGGGGACGAACGATGGGTAAATTGGTATCTATTGTAACTACCTGTTTAGTCGTTTTGAGCAGCAGATTTTATTTCTGGAAAAATAGGCTGAGGCGACGGACCCCACGACGGACCGTCATGGGCACGACGGACCGTCGCAGGGTCTCGTTTCAAAACACTTAGAAAATCTGAAATTGGGTACTGAAAATCGACTCTCTGAACTTCGTAACGAAATGGCAGGACGGACCGTCACAGGTGTGACGGACCATCACAGAGTCTTCAGTAGAAATCCACTCTCTGGACCTTGCGACGACCTGCAGGATGGACCGTCGCAGGCACGACGGGCCGTCGCAGGTTGCGCAATCCCAGTCTTGGTCGGATTTCTTTATACGTTTTAAGGGACATTTTTGACTATTCCTGCTTTAATTATAAAGTTAGTGGGTTAATGTTAATAAGTCTAATTACTTGGGGGTTAAAAGAGGTAACCTTAAGTTAATTAGTGGGTTATTATTGCCATCTTTTATTCTTAATTATATACTAATTAGGGTAAAAGAAAGGGTTTGAATAAAGAAAATAGAAAGAACAAAGAGAAGGAAAGAGAAACGATAGAGAGAGGATCGAACGAGAGGAAAAACACAAAGCTTGGGAAATTGCTTGCTTGATCACGAATCTTCGGTGGGGGTAGGTTATAGTTTTATGCTTTCATAGTAAACTCTTAATAGAGAATGATATGTATTGGGTAGTATTGTAAACCCTTCTATGTGCTTAATTGTATGCATGCATGAATGTGATTATATGATTGTGATGAAATAAGCATGATGAAGCTATTGAATCCCAAATCTTGATAAAAACCTAATCTCTTGTTAATGATGATGCCTTGGTATGAAAGAAGGCTCGATGAACTAAAGTAATGAGATTGATGATGCCTTGGTATAAAAGAAGGCTTGATGAACTAAAGTAATGAGATTGATGATGCCTTGGTATAAGAGAAGGCTTGATGAATTGATAGAATGAGATTAGGGGATCGGGTGTCACGAACCGACACGTAGATTTAGGGGATCGGGTGTCACGAACCGACACGTAGATTAGAGGATCGGGTGTCACGAATCGACACGTAGATTTAGGGGATCGGGTGTCACGAACCGACACGTAGAATTAGGGGATCGGAGTGTCACGTTCCGACACATAGTAGTAAGGGAGCGGAGTGTCACGTACCGACACAAGAGGAATAAAGATAATGAATCTTGAAAGATGTTAATATGCTCAATTTAATGAATCTAATTCCCAAATGAGTATGGTATTGAGGCTTGAGTCCTCATGTGTGAACTTGACGGTAATTGTTAATGATATAGTACTTGTTGTTGCTACATGTTGAGTATCATAGTTGATTTATGATATTACTTGGTATATATTGATTTCTATTTTGAGTTGGCCGATGATATCTACTCGATGCCGTGTTTTATCGACCCTACTTTTACGTTTTCTTCTTGTTTATTTGTGCGGTCACGACAAGCGTGCCGTCATCTTCGACTCAACAAGAACTCTAGCCGCCTTCATTACTCCGGATATCAGGGTGAGCTAATGCTTCTAGCTTGGACTGGATCTTCCTCTTCATGTCTTGATGCCTTGAAGTTCCGGCATGGACTAGCTTTTATGTATTTTTAGCTTCTTAGATACTCTTAGCTTTAGTAATTTGAGGATAGATGTTCTTGTGATGATGACTTCCAGATTTTGGGAAATAATAGTTATTGAATTGGTTTTGATTAATGAGTTTAAGTCTTCCGTATTATTTTCTGTTGATATTATATTGAAATGTTAAGGTTTAGATTGGTTGGTTCGCTCACATAGGAGGGTAGGTGTGGGTGCCAGTCGCGGCCCAGATTTGGGTCGTGACACTATATATATTTTTTGACCATTTATTTATATTTTTATATTATTTGTTTTTAAAAAATGATGCATTGATCAATTTCATTTGAATTGTGTACATAAGTCACTAGATAAAAATGATAAAGATCCTTGCATAATTAATTTTTACAAAAGAAAAAATTCTTTTTTATTATTTTTTAGATAAGATATTTTATTTCCTTGACTTAAAAGAAAATTAAGAAATCCATTTATGATCTTGAACATCATGAAGTTAAAAAAGAAAATATATGTTTGACTTTTCGTTTGATTGACGAATTTGAAAAGATACAATCGTTTTTATAAGAAGAGAAAAAAATATTGTTGAATAAATACTACAAGTTCTCTTCTTTTTTTTTTTTAATTTTTGACGAATTTTTTTTTAATATTATTTTTTTACTAAAGGTCACCGAATTCAACAAGAGTTGTCTAAATATCTCATTATGATGAGAATCAGGATTACGTAGTTCATTTAGATTGAACAATTGATTTTTATTTTTATTATTTGAAAACTTAAAATTTATTGAAAATGTAATAATTTTTTTGGTTTAAAATGGTATAAAACTTCCCAAACGAATTATGTTTTGTTTTATTTATTTTTCTTGTGATTTTGTTTAGAAATAATTTATTATATTTTTTAAAAATTTTAAATTTTAAGAGATTAAGAAATTCTAAAATATTTTTTCTGTCTTTGTGTTGAGTACAACTAAGTCAAAGGCAAATATTGCAAATAAAAGGAGCTCATTAGGGATAATCATGTGTATCTTCCAGTTACTAGATTCAAACTTGAAGAAGATAGGTATCTAGACAGGCTTACTCGAGTGGACAACTCGAGCCAAGGAGGGGCAACTTATCGGTAGCAGCACTTTTCTGACTTTATTGCTGATTCAACCTCGCCTAACATGTGTTACTAAAAATCCTTCACTGGGTGTCAACACACTCCAGTTTTTTCTCAAGGGAATATAGGATGCATAGCTGCATTCTTGTGAACGTGTGTAAGTGTAGTCAAAGATTCACAAGGTGTTCCTAAGATAATTTTTTTAGTGAAGTTCAATAATATATATAAAAAAGCAATAAATGAGCAGCAAATAACATATTAGACCATCAAAAATAATATATCCAAATAATAATTATAATGATATCAAGTAAAAGTCAATATAATAAAGTTCGAATTTTGGTTATTCCCCAACAGAGTCGTCACATATTCACACCCATTTTTTCGCGCGGGATGTTGGCAAGGTTTTTCCAATTTAAGTAACGTTATGGATTAAGTATTATTTTATTTTTCAGAGTCGCCACTTAAAATTGAGTTGTGGTATTTCAAGTCACCTTTTTGGTTAATCCGTAATCAAAAGGAAAATACTCGCTATTTGGTCTGTGAATTAGAAATACGGATAAGAAATTCTGTTGATTGAGGGGAAGGTATTAGGCATGCCTCGAATCCTGTGATTCTAGCATGGTCGCTTTTATTGACTTATACTTCTTTTAACTATTTTCTTTTAATTTATTTTATATGCTACAGTTTCACTCATATTTTTATTGTTGAATTTTTATTAGTTAAACTGGATGCATAATTGCATTTCGGATCTTGACGTTTAGAGACGTAATTGTCTTCTTCGCATTTAAGCCGATAATTGTCTGTAAGTCTTATGTTAAATTGCTGAAAAATAAATATTTTATGGACAAGGTGCGTCACTACATCCTTGAATTATTCTTTTTAATGTATCAAGAAATATGTGTAACCATATTCTTAATTGAAACCAATATTTTTAACATGCCTAAAATACATCTATGTTATAATACAAATACCAAATAAAATCAAATAAAATAATAATCCTTTTATTTTTATTTACTCTTAAAGTTAATGTTAGAATTAAGCTTGCACATATTATATTTTTATTCTTTTTTAAAAAAAAGTTAATGGCAAAATTAGACATACACATATTGTAATATCTTATTAATCTAACAAAATAATAATATTTTTAACATTAGATAAAGTTGACTAAACAAACTATTAAAATAATTTTGTTAGACATTTAGTTGATTTTGGTTGGACATAAGAGGTACTTAATTAATAAAAACATATGGTACAAAGATGAAAAATAAATGTATATAGAATTATAAATAGAAAATATATCAATATTATTGTATCAGAATTATATACACAAAATTTGAGCAAACTTCGTAACGTTGAAAGAAAGAATTATATAATCATGAAAATCAAAATATACACTAAAATTAAATGATACCTCTTGCGAAAATTAAATCACGAATATACATCAAATTTCATGAATAAATTAAGAGTAAGGTAAAGTTGAATACCGCAAAATATTGATCGAAGCTCGATTAGAACACCACGACTTTTGTTTGATTGTTTGTGATGGTATATGTATTTGTGTTGATTGTTTTTCTTTTTCTTTTTCTTTTTCTTTCTCTTTTCTTTCTTTTATGATTTTTCTTTCCCTTTTTTTTTTGTATGTTTGCTAAAAACGTTTTCTTTTTGATTTGTTCCTTTGTTTTTTGTACGTACACGTGTGTGTATTTGTATAGTTAGGGAGTGTATTATAGTGGGGGTAGTGGGTAGATGTGGGGAGTGATGGTGAGGTTGTGGGGTTGTGGGTGGAAGTAATGTCACGACCCAAATCGGGGCCGCGACTGGCACCCACATTTACCCTCCTATGTGAGCGAACCAACCCAATAAACCTTAACATTTTAATACAATATCAACAAAAGAAATGCGGAAGACTTAAACTCATAAATAAAACAATTCAAACTATTATTAATATCCCCCAAAATCTGGAAGTCATCATCACAAGAACATCTATCTCAAATTACTAAACTAGGAATGTCTAAGAACAAATAACTAAAAATCTAGTCCATGCCGGAAGTTCAAGGCATCAAGACTTGAAGAAGAAGACCCAGTCCAAGCTAGACGCATTAGCTCACCCTGAATTTCCGATGAAGTGAAGACTGGCTAGATCTCTTTGTTGAGTTGAAGTTGACGGAACGCTTGTCGATTACACAAATAACAAAGAAGAAAACGTAAAAGTAGGGTCGATTACAACCACAAGTACTTGAGTAGATATCATCGGCTAACTCAAAATAGGGAACAAGATATATCAATAATAATGTAAATCAACTACAATACTCAACATGTAGCAACAACAAGTATTAATCATCAATAAATATCACCAAGTTCATCCTTGAGGACTCAAGCCTCAATACCATACTCGTTTGGGGATTAAGTTCATTATGTTGAGTATATTATCATCTTTCAAGATTCATTATCTTTCTTCCTCTTGTGTCGGTACGTGACACTCCGCTCCCTCATATTCATTAATCCTCTTGTGTCGGTACGTGACACTCCAATCCCCTATATGTGTCGGGCGTGACACTCCGATTCCCTATATGTGTCGGAACGTGACACTCCGATCCCCTATATGTGTCGGTACGTGACACTCCGATCCCCTAATTCTATGTGTCGGTTCGTGACACCCGTCCCACTAATACTATGTGTCGGAACGTGACACTCCGATCCACTAATACTATGTGTCGGAACGTGACACTCCGATCCACTAACATCATTCTATCCGTTCATCAAGCCTTCTTTTATACTGAGGCATCATCATTAATAACATAGATTAAAGTTTCTTTCAAGATTTGGGATTAGATAGGTTTCATCATGCTTGTCTTATCAAAATCACATAATCATATTCATGCAAGCATACAATTAAGCATATAGCAGGGTTTACAATACAATCAATACATATCATTCACTATTAAGAGTTCACTACGAATATCATAAAATAACCATAACCTACTTCCACCGAAGAATTGGAATCAAGCAAGAAATTCCCAAGACTTGTTTTCTTCTTCTCGTTTATTCTCTCTCTCAATTCGTCCCTCTCTTCCTCTTTCCTTGTGTTTTGTTTTATTCAAACCCTCTTTCTTTTACCCTAATTATTCTATAATTAAGAATGAAAGATGGTAATAATGACCCACTAATTAACTTAAGGTTACCTATTTTAACCCCCAAATAATTAGACTTATTAATATTAACCCTCAAACTTTATAATTAAGGAAAGAATAATCCAAAACGTCCCTTAAAACGAGGAAAGAAATCCTAAACTGCCTGGGACTGCGCAGCCTGTGACGGGCCGTCGTGGGTGCGACGGTCCGTCACGGTGGTCGTCGCGCCTCCCCAGGTTTCAGGTGGGCTGTGACGGCCCGTCACCCCTGTGACGGTCCGTCCTGCCCTCCGTCCTGGCGGTCAGGAACTCGTTTCTCGTACCAAATTCTCAAAAGTTGAAGTGTTTTGCAACGGGTACTCACGACGGTTCGTCGTGAGTGTCACGGTCCGTTCTGCCATTTCGTTACGAAGTTCAGAGAGTCGATTTTCAGTACATAATTTCAAGATTCTAAGTGTCATGGGACGACACCTCCTCGACGGGCCGTCGTGACCACGACGGTCCGTCGGGACACACGTCGTCTCAGCCAGTTTTCCCCGTATTACAATCTGCTGCTCAAATGACTAAACAGGTCGTTACAATAGATACCAATTTACCCATCGTTCGTCCCCGAACGATCAAAAGAAGATAAACAAGGGCGAAAAGGAGTACCTGAATCTGTAAACAGATGTGGGTATCTTTCTTGCATATCTGCCTCCTTCTCCCATATAGCCTCTTCAACGGGTCGATTCTTCCATTGAACTTTGATGGATGCAATCTCTCTCGACCTCAACTTGCGAACCTCTCTATCTAATATAGCAACCGGTTCCTCTTCATAAGTTAAGTTCTCATCAAACAACACTGAATCCCAACGGATAATGTAATTTCCATCTCCGTGGTATCTTTTCAACATGGATACATGAAATACCGGATGTACTCCGGACAGCCCTGGAGGCAAGGCTAATTCATAAGCCACCTCTCCTATTCGCTTTAGTACCTCAAATGGCCCAATGTACCTCGGGCTTAGCTTACCTCTTTTACCAGACCGCATCACCCCTTTCATTGGTGAAACTTTCAACAAGACTTGTTCACCCTCCATGAACTCTAAGTCTCTAACCTTTCGATCTGCATACTCCTTTTGTCTACTTTGCGCCGCTAGAAGCTTTTCTTGAATGCCCTTCACCTTCTCTAACGAATCCCTCAAGAGATCAGTACCCCAAGGTCTAACCTCGAATGCATCAAACCAACCAATGGGAGATCTACATCTCCTCCCATACAATGCTTCAAATGGGGCCATATCAATGCTTGAGTGATAGCTATTGTTGTATGAAAACTCTGCCAAAGGTAAGAAGCTATCCCAATGGCCACCAAACTCTATCACGCATGCGTGAAGCATATCCTCCAACACTTGAATCGTTCGTTCAGATCGACCATCGATGCGAGGATGGAATGCAGTACTAAGGTCCAACCTAGTACCTAATTCCGCATGCAATGTTTTCCAAAACTTAGAAGTAAACTGCGTACCTCTATCTGATATGATGGATAATGGAACCCCATGCAATCGAACAATCTCTGAGATATAGATCTTGGCTAACTTCTCTGCGTTGTAAGTCACCTTTACCGGAATGAAATGAGCAGATTTAGTCAATCTATCAACAATCACCCAAATAGAGTCGTACTTACTCATTGTCTTTGGAAGACCAACCACAAAGTCCATAGCAATTCTTTCCCACTTCCATTCTGGAATGGGCATTCTCTGAAGTGTTCCTCCGGGCCTTTGGTGTTCATATTTCACTTGTTGACAGTTTGGACACTTGGCAATAAAGTCAACAGTATCACGCTTCATTCTACTCCACCAAAAGTGTTGCTTTAGGTCACGGTACATCTTGGTTGCACCAGGATGTATAGAATACCTTGAACTATGAGCCTCTGTCAGAATAGTGTTGATCAAATCATCGACGCGGGGTACACATACCCTTCCTTTGATTCTCAAAACACCTTCCTCATCGATTGTCGCTTCCTTAGCCTCTTCTCGCAATACTTTATCTTGGATTCGCCTTAGTTTCTCATCATCAAACTGTTTTCCCTTAATCTTGTCAAGAAAAGAAGATCTTGACTCCACACTAGCCAACAATCCTCCCTTCTCATTTACTTCTAACCTCATCAAGTCGTTAGCCAAAATCTGCACTTCTCTAGCCAATGGGCGTCTAGAAGCTTGCAAATGAGCTAGACTTCCCATGCTTCCCGCCTTTCTACTCAAAGCATCTGCCACAACGTTCGCCTTCCCCGGATGATACAAGATAGTGATATCGTAGTCCTTTAGTAACTCCATCCATCTCCTCTGTCTCAAGTTCAAATCCTTCTGAGTGAAGACATACTGAAGGCTACGATGATCCGTGTAGACCTCACACTTAACCCCATATAAATAGTGTCTCCATTGCTTTAGTGCAAACACTACCGCGGCCAATTCCAAATCATGAGTTGGGTAGTTACGTTCATGCACTTTTAATTGTCTTGAAGCATAAGCAATTACACTCTTCTCTTGCATTAGTACTGCACCCAAACCAGAATAGGATGCGTCACAATAAACAATGAAGTCCTTACCTTCCACTGGCAAGGTGAGAATGGGTGCGGTAGTCAATAAAGTCTTGAGCTTTTGAAAGCTTTCCTCACACTCATCCGACCATACAAATGGAACATTTTGCTTAGTCAAGTTCGTCAATTGGGAAGCAATAGAAGAGAATCCCTTGACAAATCTGCGGTAGTAGCTAGCTAACCCAACAAAGCTTCTTATTTCTGACACATTAGTGGGTCTTACCCAATTCTTCACTGTCTCGATCTTAGATGGATCCACCATTACTCCATCCTTAGAAACCACGTGCCCCAAGAAGGACACTGCATCTAGCCAAAATTCACACTTAGAGAACTTGGCATAAAGCTTTTTCTCCCTCAACGTTTCCAATACCATTCTCAAATGCTCTTCATGTTCCTTCTTGCTCTTTGAGTATACCAATATATCATCAATAAATACAATCACGAAGAGATCCAAATATGGCTTAAAAATCCCGTTCATCAAACTCATGAACGCAGCAGGGGCATTCGTAAGACCAAAGGACATCACCACAAATTCATAATGTCCATACCTAGTTCGAAAAGCAGTCTTTGGTACATCCCTTGCCCGTATTTTCAATTGATGATAACCGGATCTCAAGTCAATCTTAGAGAAGACACAAGCACCTTGTAACTGATCGAACAAGTCATCAATCCGAGGAAGAGGATACTTGTTCTTGATAGTTACCTTATTCAGTTGTCTGTAGTCTATGCACATCCGAAAACTCCCATCCTTCTTCTTCACAAACAAAACCGGAGCACCCCAAGGAGATGCACTTGGTCTAATGAAGCCTTTGCTCAACAACTCTTACTAACCATCTTCTGAGCACCAAGAAAGGAGATAATACGCACCGGATTGGAAGTGTAGTCACCCTCCCACACTAACGGATCTGCCCCAGGCTTGGCTAACGTCACAGTTTTAGAGTTACAATCCAAAATTGCAAAATTCGGAGAAAGCCAAGTCATACCCAGAATTACATCAAAATCTCCCATTTCTAAAATAACCAAATCTACATAAGTGTTGCTCCCCACAAAAGTCACCAAACAAGACCTATACACTTTTTCAACTATCACAGACTCACCCACCTGAGTAGAAACACGAATAGGCATATCAAGTAATTCACAATGTAGATTTAGACCATTAGCAAATGATGAAGATACATAAGAAAATGTAGATCCAGGATCAAACAATACGGAAGCCATGCAATCACAAATCAAAAGGTTACCTGTGATGACAGCATCTGATGCCTCCGCTTCAGATCTCCCAGGAAAAGCGTAACAATGGGCCCCATTAATTGTCTGTCCGTTGCCCTTACCATGTTGTGTCGTAATGGCTCCAATGTGCCCATCACCTCTGCCGTTGTGGTGACCACCATTACCTCGACCACCACGTCCTCCAGAAAAGCGGCCTCTACCATGACCACCTCTACCTCTAGCTATGGGGTGCAGAACTCTGTTTTGGACAATTCCTCCTAACATGTCCAACCTCCCCACATCCATAACACTCTCTGGAGTCAGGCATAGGTCTCTCGGAGTAGTGTTGACCATTCTGAGGTGGACCCCCAACTACAGTCTGTAGTGAGGACTGAATTGGTCGACTTGAGTAACCTCCGGAGCTCTGTCCTCTAGTATACGAACCATTGAACTCACCTCCCTTTCGAAACCTTTTTGATGTCGATGTAGTGGTGAAGTCGTCTGGCTTCACTCCTTCCACCTCTATCACAAAGTCTACCACCTCTTGGAAGGATGTTGCGCGTGGCTATATCTCGTAAGGCCGAAATCCGCACTCGACCTCAACCCCTTCACAAAACGGCGAATCCGTTCTTGTGGATCAAAGCAGTTGAGTGGCATACCTTGATAAAGCACGAAACTTAGCCTCATATGCGTTAACCGTCATCCTACCTTGCTCGAGACTCAAGAACTCATCCCTTTTTCTATCTCTCAAAGTCCTTGGGATATACTTCTCCATAAACAGCAGTAGAAGGATGCCCAAGTCATGGGTGTGGCCTCTGTCGGTTGACACTTGACATGTGATCGCCACCACATTTTGGCGTTCCTTGAAACCGATAGCTTACGAACTCAACGCCAAACCGTTCTACTATCCCCATCTTGTGTAGTAGCTCATGACAATCAACCAGGAAAATCATAAGCATCTTCAGATTACGCACCCTTGAAGACTGGAGGTTTTAATTTCAAGAACTTCTTGAAAAGTTCGTCTTTGATCGCTTGTCATTATCGGTCCAAATGGTCGACGTGGAAATGTGCCTATCTCCAATGAGGCATCCATGCGGGAGCCATAGTAGCCGCGTGTCGTATCTCAAACCGAGGTGTTGGTGCAGAAACCATTGGAGGTGCTTGACCTTGATCAGATAACCCACTAAGATAAGCAAGAACCTGATTGATCATCTCTGGGGTAGGTTGGGGTGGCAATTCCTCATGTTACGCTTGTTCATTCTCCCTTCCTCACCCTCTCTTATCACCTCTTGATCGGTGGAGGAGTCACCGCCCTAGTATCGAGATGGGCTAGGTGCTCGTCCTCTTCCTCTGAGGGCGTCCTCCCACGACCTCTTCCACGCCTCTTGCCGTTACTCTTCCTCGAGCTACACCCGGTGGGTGGCTCAGACGCGCACTCGCTGCCGGTCTTTGGTGTTGGCGTGGTCGTTGCTCTAGTTCTAACCATCTGCGAAAGAGAGTGAAGATGGTCGATACCACCAGACGCCTAGATACCAATTGGACTCAAGTAGTAGCACGAAAGAAAGAATGAAAGAGTGGAATTTTCCTAAAGTCTTATAGCCTCTCAAGGAAAAGTAAAGGCGTCCCCCTACCGTTCCTTAAGACTCTACTAGACCTGTTCTTGTGTGATGAGACCAACGAACCTAAGGCTCTGATACCAAGTTTGTCACGACCCAAATCGGGGCCGCGACTGGCACCCACATTTACCCTCCTATGTGAGCGAACCAACCCAATAAACCTTAACATTTTAATACAATATCAACAAAAGAAATGCGGAAGACTTAAACTCATAAATAAAACAATTCAAACTATTATTAATATCCCCCAAAATCTGGAAGTCATCATCACAAGAACATCTATCTCAAATTACTAAACTAGGAATGTCTAAGAACAAATAACTAAAAATCTAGTCCATGCCGGAAGTTCAAGGCATCAAGACTTGAAGAAGAAGACCAGTCAAGCTAGACGCATTAGCTCACCCCGAATTTCCGATGAAGTGAAGACTGCTAGATCTACCGTTGAGTTGAAGTTGACGGAACGTTTCTTTGCATTACACAAATAACAAAGAAGAAAACGTAAAGTAGGGTCGATACAACCACAAGTCTTGAGTAGATATCATCGGCTAACTCAAAATAGAGAACACTATATATCAATAATAATGTAAATCAACTACAATACTCAACATGTAGCAACAACAAGTATTAATCATCAATAAATATCACCAAGTTCATCCTTGAGGACTCAAGCCTCAATACCATACTCGTTTGGGGATTAAGTTCATTATGTTGAGTATATTATCATCTTTCAAGATTCATTATCTTTCTTCCTCTTGTGTCGGTACGTGACACTCCGATCCCCTATATGTGTCGGAATGTGACACTCCGATCCCCTATATGTGTCGGAACGTGACACTCCGATCCCCTATATGTGTCGGAACGTGACACTCCGATCCCCTATATGTGTCGGTACGTGACACTCCGATCCCCTAATTCTATGTGTCGGTTCGTGACACCCGTCCCACTAATACTATGTGTCGGAACGTGACACTCCGATCCACTAATACTATGTGTCGGAACGTGACACTCCGATCCACTGACATCATTCTATCCGTTCATCAAGCCTTCTTTTATACTGAGGCATCATCATTAATAACATAGATTAAAGTTTCTTTCAAGATTTGGGATTAGATAGGTTTCATCATGCTTGTCTTATCAAAATCACATAATCATATTCATGCAAGCATACAATTAAGCATATAGCAGGGTTTACAATACAATCAATACATATCATTCACTATTAAGAGTTCACTACGAATATCGTAAAATAACCATAACCTACTTCCACCGAAGAATTGGAATCAAGCAAGAAATTCCCAAGACTTGTTTTCTTCTTCTCGTTTATTCTCTCTCTCAATTCGTCCCTCTCTTCCTCTTTCCTTGTGTTTTGTTTTATTCAAACCCTCTTTCTTTTACCCTAATTATTCTATAATTAAGAATGAAAGATGGTAATAATGACCCACTAATTAACTTAAGGTTACCTATTTTAACCCCCAAGTAATTAGACTTATTAATATTAACCCTCAAACTTTATAATTAAGGAAAGAATAATCCAAAACGTCCCTTAAAACGAGGAAAGAAATCCTAAACTGCCTGGGACTGCGCAGCCTGTGACGGGCCGTCGTGGGTGCGACGGTCCGTCACGGTGGGCGGCGCGCCTCCCAGGTTTCAGTGGGTGTGGACGCCCGTCACCCCTGTGACGGTCCGTCCTGCCCTCCGTCCTGGCGGTCAGGAACTCGTTTCTCGTACCAAATTCTCAAAAGTTGAAGTGTTTTGCAACGGGTACTCACGACGGTTCGTCGTGAGTGTCACGGTCCGTTCTGCCATTTCGTTACGAAGTTCAGAGAGTCGATTTTCAGTACATAATTTCAAGATTCTAAGTGTCATGGGACGACACCTCCTCGACGGGCCGTCGTGACCACGACGGTCCGTCGGGACACACGTCGTCTCAGCCAGTTTTCCCCGTATTACAATCTGCTGCTCAAACGACTAAACAGGTCGTTACAAGTAAGTAGGAGGTTAATTTTATTTATTTTTCTTTAATTAAATATACATATATACAAAAATATTAATAATAAAAATATTAGTCAACAAAAATTAATCTGAAATTATAATTAAAAATACAAGATTATTTATTAAATCTAATTTAAAAGAACACACATATATATATTTATTTTTGTCATTTTTTTATCATATTGTAAAATTAAAAAGTCAACCTAAAATCATTTTAAAACTATTTTTAATATTTTAAAATAAACTTAACAACAATGTGATAAAAATTAAAATATCTAATTTAAATATAAAAGAACTTTTAACCAATAAAAATAGTATACAACTTTAAGTTTGGTGAAAAGTTACGTGGCTACAGAAATAACTAGGAAGAAGCTGAAATTTGGAAATAGTCATTTTTGGAAAGAATTGAAAATCTGGAAATTTAGTTAAGTTTGGAAAAGTGACTTTTTGGTCAACTTCAAACGACCATAACTTCTAGCTGAAGATGAGTTATGTGTACTTCTAGATATGATTGGAAATTCCTTGAACAATCTTTCCAACGCCGCGAGTTTCCAAAATTTTGAGTTCGGATGAGTGAGTTATGTCATTTGGAAGTTGGGTTGTTGGATTAAGAAAATGTCAAATCCGAAAATGAAAAGGGTAATTTAGTCTTTTTCTTACCCAATTAATTAAATTCTCTTTTAGTAAGTTAATTACGTTCAAAATTGAGTTAGTTCGGTTTATGCATTTGAGATATAAAGTTAAGGCTTTTGGAGAAAGAAAGCAAGAAAGAAGGAGAATAGAAAAGCAAGAATTTCCATGAACGGTCTTTGTAGATTTCTTCAAGATTTTGATTCTACCAGGTATGTGAGTCACTCATTGTGTTGGGTTTGTTCACCCATGCGCCAAACACGTTTAATTCAGTGCACTTCGTTCTAGAAGAGTTTAAAAATTGATGTTCTTGATATGTATTTTGAAATTAAATGTTATTCTTGAATTGATTTGAATTGTGGAGTTTCTGAGATCTTTACGTTGTGTTTTAGGGTTATATTGAGTTAGGTTCTTGAGTACCTATGTTAGGTATCGGAATCTAAAATGAATTTGACAACAACAGTCGAGTTTAAGAGAATTGGGGATGGAAAACAAAGAGGAAAAAGTCGGCTAAGTCCTCGTCAAGGACAGGACCGGACTTGTCTGTCTCAAAATTTGATTTCATAAATAATTATTTAGGAGCATCTCCGCGTCGCGGACTTGTTCTAAGACGGTGGTTTCGTCATTTTTCTAAAGTTTAGCTATTCGGATTCATTCTAAACATCATGGAGTCTTTCCAATACAAATCATGATACTTGAATCCATAATTCAGTTTAGGGATCGATTAAGAGTCAATTCAAGTAAGAGCTAAGATCGAAGTCAGGAGTCAAGTAAGAGAAGTTCATTTCAAGTTTTCATAAGTCTTCACAAATGTTTTCATTTTGTTTTAAGACTTAAGAATTGAGTTCAGTAAAGAGTAAAATTGAATTTTTTTCTTCAAAGAAGTTATAGGGATTATGTATTCCTAAAGAGGTTTAAAAGAAATGTTTTCACATTTAAACAAGAAGAGAAACTGAGATTTCAGAAGATCCTTCGGGCTAGTTTTCATGAAAGAGTAATAGTT
The DNA here is from genome assembly GCA_027789145.1 of Solanum arcanum. Classification (NCBI taxonomy): domain Eukaryota; kingdom Viridiplantae; phylum Streptophyta; class Magnoliopsida; order Solanales; family Solanaceae; genus Solanum; species Solanum arcanum. The sequence goes on from CM050937.1 coordinate 52,750,334, forward strand.
TTCTAAAATGATGCAAGCAGGGAAACTAAGATTTCGAAGATAACTTTTGAGCTAAGTTTTGAGCATTAATTTCTAACCACAGAAGAAGGATGTTTTAAAAACATAAGAGCTAGTATATTTTGAGAGTAATATTGAGCACCGATATGGGAGAGAGTTCAGAAAAGTCACAGCCACCATAAACTATGTAGCCATCATGGGTAAAAATGGATCATACTTTTTGGATGAACCATTTTCACATAGACTAGTGGATCCATTAGGCAGTTCAGATATTATACATTTGGTCAGGTATATGATGTGTTGGCAGCGTGAGATAAATCTCTATATCATCATAATAACTCTTAAGTGATGATTGTCGATTAGAGAAACTCCCACAGAAGTATTGTATTATTATATACATTAGTTTATTTGTATTTTTACATAGATCTAAGAGTTAATTGCATCTATGTATACATACAAAGTTTACAACATGTTTTTAAGCAACTTTTCTTTATATTTGCACTTGTTTCAAACTGTTTTATATTAATATAAGTTCAGTTAAGTGTTCATGAGTTGAGAAGAGTCAAGGTAAGTCTTCCGTTCAGAATCTCTTTCAAGACTATGTTTTTTAGCATTCAAACTCACATACCCGTACATTCAATGAACTGATATCGGTTGGCCTGCACATATTATGATGCAAACGCAAGTAACGAGGATAGACATCCAGCGCACTGTCCAATTGAGTACTCCAAAGTCATTTCATGAGCCTCCTTGCATTCCAGGAGACTTTTTTTGTAACGACCTGTTTAGTCGTTTGAGCAGCAGATTGTAATACGGGGAAAAACTGGCTGAGACGACGTGTGTCCCGACGGACCGTCGTGGTCACGACGGCCCGTCGAGGAGGTGTCGTCCCATGACACTTAGAATCTTGAAATTATGTACTGAAAATCGACTCTCTGAACTTCGTAACGAAATGGCAGAACGGACCGTCACATCCACGACGGACGGTCGTGAGTTCCCGTTGCAAAACACTTCAACTTTTGAGGATTTGGTACAAGAAACGAGTCTCTGACCGTCAGGACGGAGGGCAGGACGGACCGTCACAGGGGTGACGGGCCGTCACAGCCCACCTGGAATCAAGGGAGGACACGACGGCCTGTGTGACGGACCGTCACACCCATGACGGCCCGTCACAGGTTGCGCAGTCCCAGGCAGTTTAGGATTTCTTTCCTCGTTTTAAGGGACGTTTTGGACTATTCTTTCCTTAATTATAAAGTTTGAGGGTTAATATTAATAAGTCTAATTACTTGGGGGTTAAAATAGGTAACCTTAAGTTAATTAGTGGGTCATTATTACCATCTTTCATTCTTAATTATAGAATAATTAGGGTAAAAGAAAGAGGGTTTGAATAAAACAAAACACAAGAAAAGAGGAAGAGAGGGACGAATTGAGAGAGAGAATAAACGAGAAGAAGAAAACAAGTCTTGGGAATTTCTTGCTTGATTCCAATTCTTCTTGGAGGTAGGTTATGGTTTCTCTTACGATATTCGTAGTAAACTCTAAATAGTGAATGATATGTGTTGATAGTATTGTGAACCCTTCTATATGCTTAAATTGTATGCTTGCATGAATATGATTATGAAATTGTGAATAACTAAGCATGGTGAAGCTATTGAATCCCAAATCTTGATAAAAACCCTAATTCACTTGTTAATGATGATGCCTTAGTATGAAAGAAGGCTTGATGAATTAGGGGATCGGGTGCCACGATCCGGTACCAGGATAGAATGAATATGAGGATCGGGTGCCACGTTCCGGTACCAGGATAGAATGAATATGAGGATCGGGTGCCACGTTCCGGTACCAGGATAGAATGAATATGAGGATCGGGTGCCACGTTCCGGTACCAAGATAGAATGAATATGAGGATCGGGTGCCACGTTCCGGTACCAGGATAGAATGAATATGAGGATCGGGTGCCACGTTCCGATACCAGGATAGAAATAGAGGAGCGGAGTGTCACGTACCGACACAAAAGGAAGAAAGATAATGAATCTTGAAAGATAATGAATATACTCAATCTAATGAACTTAATTCCCAAATGAGTATGGTATTGAGGCTTGAGTCCTCATGTGTGAACTCGATTGTAGTTATTGATGAATCTATGTTGTTATTGCTACATGTTGAGTATTGTAGTTGATTTACATTATTATTGATATATACTGTTCCCTATTTTGAGTTGGCCGATGATATCTACTCAGTACTTGTGGTTGTACTGACCCCCTACCTTTATGTTTTCTTCTTTGTTATTTGTGGAATGCAGCAAACGTTTCGTCAACTTCAACTCAACAGTAGATCTAGCCAGTCTTCACTACCTTCGGAAATTCAGGGTGAGCTAATGCGTCTAGCTTGGACTGGGTCTTCTTCTTCAAGTCTTGATGCCTTGAACTTCCGGCATGGACTAGCTAGTATTAGTTTTAGCTTCTTAGACAGTTTTAGTTTAGCAAATTTGAGATAGATGTTCTTGTGATGATGACTTCCAGATTTTGGGGATAATAATAATAGTTTTGAATTGTTTTTATTAATGAGTTTAAGTCTTCCGCATTACTTTCTGTTGTTATATATTGAAATGATAAGGGTTAAATTGGTTGGTTCGCTCACATAGGAGGGTAAATGTGGGTGCCAGTCGCGGCTCGGTTTTGGGTCGTGACAAACTTGGTATCAGAGCATTAGGTTCGTTGGTCTCATCACACAAGAACAGGTCTAGTAGAGTCTTAAGGAACGGTAGGGGGACGCCTTTACTTTTCCTTGAGAAGCTATAAGACTTTAGGAAAATTTCACTCTTTCATTCTTTCTTTCGTGCTACTACTTGAGTCCAATTGGTATCTAGGCGATACGAATTGGTATCTGACCATCTTCACTCTCTTTCGCAGATGGTTAGAACTAGTGCAACGACCACGCCAACACCAACACCAAAGACCGGCAGACAGGCGTCTGAGCCACCAACCGGGCCGTAGTCGAGGAAGAGTAACGGCAAGAGGCCGTGGAAGAGGTCGTGGGAGGACGCCCTTCTAGAGGAAGAGGACGAGCACCTAGCCCATCCGATACTAGGCGGTGACTCCTCCACCGATCAAGAGGTGATAAGAGAGGGTGAGGAAGGGGAGAATGAACAAGCACAACATGAGGAATTGCCACCCCAGCCTACCCCATAGATGATCAATCAGGTTCTCGCTTATCTTAGCGGGTTATCTGATCACGGTCAGGCACCTCCAATGGTTTCTGCACCAACACCTCCGGTTTCAGAGATACGACATGCGGCTACTATGGCTCCCCGCATGGATGCCTCATTGGAGATAGGCACATTTCCACGTCTGACTCTTTGGACCGATAATGACAAGCGATCAAAGACGAACTTTTCAAGAAGTTCTTGAAATTGAAACCTCCAGTCTTCAAGGGTGCGTAATCAAGATGCTTATGATTTCCTGGTTGATTGTCATGAGTTACTACACAAGATGGGGATAGTAGAACGGTTTGGCGTTGAGTTCGTGAGCTATCGGTTTGAGGAACGCCAAAATGTGGTGGCGATCACATGTCGAGTGTCAACCGACAGAGGCCACACCCATGACTTGGGCATCCTTCTCTACTCTGTTTATGGAGAAGTATATCCCAAGGACGTTGAGAGATAGAAAAAGGGATGAGTTCTTGAGTCTCGAGCAAGGTAGGATGACGGTTAACGCATACGAGGCTAAGTTTCGTGCTTTATCAAGGTATGCCACTCAACTCGCTTTCACCCACAAGAGCGGATTCACGGTTTGTGAAGGGGTTGAGATCAAAGTTGCGGATTTCAGCCTTACAGGTAGCGGCTACGGCAACATCCTTCCAAGAGGTGGTAGACTTTGTGATAGAGGTGGAAGGAGTGAAGCCAGACGAATTTACCACAACTTCGACATCAAAAAGGTTTCGAAAGGGAGGTGAGTTTAATAGTTCGTATACTAGAGGACAGAGCTCCGGAGGTTACCCAAGTCGACCAATTCAGTCTTCACTACAGACTGTAGTTGGGGGTCCACCTCAGAACGGTCAACACTACTCCGAGAGACCTATGCACGAACCCCGAGAGTGTTATGGATGTGGGGAGGTTGGACACATTAAGAGGTATTGTCCAAACCAGAGTTACAGAACCCCAATGGCTAGAGGTAGAGGTGGTCATGGTAGAGGCCGTTTTTCGGGAGGGCGTGGTGGTCGAGGTAATGGTGGTCACCAAACGGCCGAGGAGATGGGCAACCGGAGCCACTACTACGCAACATGGTAGGGGCAATGGACGAGACGGGTGATAGGGCCCATTGTTACGCTTTCCTGGGAGATCTGAAGCGAGGCGTCGATGTCGCCATCACAGGTAACCTTTTAATTTGTGATTGCATGGCTTCCGTGTTGTTTGATCCTGGATCCACGTTTTCTTATGTATCTTCCTCATTTGCTAATGGTCTAAATCTACATTGTGAATTACTTGATATGCCTATTCGGGTTTCTACTCCGGTGGGTGAGTCTGTGGTAGTTGAAAAAGTGTATAGGTCTTGTTTGGTGAATTTTGTGGGGAGCAACACTTATGTAGATTTGGTTATCTTAGAAATGAGTGATTTTGATGTAATTCTGGGTATGACTTGGCTCTCGCCGCAATTTGCGATCTTGGATTGTAATGCTAAAACGGTGACGTTAGCCAAGCCTGGGACAGATCCGTTAGTGTGGGAGGGTGACTACACTTCCAATCCGGTGCGTATCATATCCTTTCTCCGTGCTAAGAAAATGGTTAGTAAAGGGTGTTTATCTTTCTTAGCACATCTTAGGGATGACACTACTCAAGTACCCTCAATGGAATCGGGTTTGATGTTCGAGAATTTTTGGATGTGTTCCTACAGATCTTCCTGGTATGCCACCGGATAGGGATATTGACTGCATTGATCTTGAAGCGGGTACTCGCCCCATTTCTATACCCCCTTATAGAATGGCTCCATGGAGTTAAGAGAGTTAAAGGCACAACTTCAAGAGTTGTTAAACAAAGGCTTCATTAGACCAAGTGCATCTCCTCGGGTGCTCCGGTTTTGTTTGTAAAGAAGAAGGATGGGAGTTTTCGGATGTGCATAGACTACCGGCAGTTGAACAAGGTAACTATCAAGAACAAGTATCCTCTTCCTCGAATTGATGACTTGTTCGATCAGTTACAAGGTGCTTGTGTCTTCTCTAAGATTGACTTGAGATCCGGTTATCATCAATTGAAAATACGGGCAACGGATGTACCAAAGACTGCTTTTCGAACTAGGTATGGACATTATGAATTTGTGGTGATGTCTTTTGGTCTTACGAATGCCCCTGCTGCGTTCATGAGCTTGATGAACGGGATTTTTAAGCCATATTTAGACCTCTTTGTGATCGTATTTATAGATGATATATTGGTATACTCAAAGAGCAAGGAGGAACATGAAGAGCATTTGAGAATGGTATTGGAAACGTTGAGGGAGAAAAAGCTTTATGCCAAGTTCTCCAAGTGTGAGTTTTGGCTAGATGCAGTGTCCTTCTTGGGGCACGTAGTTTCTAAGGATGGAGTGATGGTAGATCCATCTAAGATTGAGACAGTGAAGAATTGGGTAAGACCCACTAATGTATCAGAAATAAGGAGTTTTGTTGGGTTAGCTAGCTACTACCGCCGATTTGTCAAGGGATTCTCTTCTATCGCTTCCCAATTGACGAACTTGACTAAGCAGAACGTTCCATTTGTATGGTCAGATGAATGTGAGGAAAGCTTTCAGAAGCTTAAGACTTTGTTGACTACCGCACCAATTCTTACCTTGCCAATAGAGGGTAAAGACTTCATTGTTTACTGTGATGCATCCTATTCTGGGTTGGGTGCAGTGTTAATGCAAGAGAAAAATGTGATTGCTTATGCTTCGAGGCAATTAAAGGTGCATGAACGTAACTATCCGACCCACGATTTGGAGTTGGCCGCGGTAGTATTTGCACTAAAGCAATGGAGACACTATTTATATGGGGTTAAGTGTGAAGTCTATACGGATCATCGTAGCCTACAGTATGTCTTTACTCAGAAAGATTTGAACTTAAGACAGAGGAGATGGATGGAGTTACTAAAGGACTACGATATCACTATCTTGTATCATCCGGGAAAAGCGAATGTTGTGGCAGATGCTTTGAGTAGAAAGGCGGGAAGCATGGGAAGTCTAGCTCATTTGCAAGCTTCTAGACGCCCATTGGCTAGAGAGATTCAGACTCTGGCTAACGACTTGATGAGGTTAGAAGTAAATGAGAAGGGAGGATTGTTGGCTAGTATGGAGTCAAGATCTTCTTTTCTTGACAAGATTAAGGGAAAACAGTTTGATGATGAGAAACTAAGGCGAATTCAAGATAAAGTATTGCGAGGAGAGGCTAAGGAAGCACAAATCGATGAGGAAGGTGTTTTGAGAATCAAGGGAAGGGTATGTGTACCCCGAGTTGATGATTTGATCAACACTATTCTGACAGAGGCTCATAGTTCACGGTATTCTATACATCCGGGTGCGACCAAGATGTACCGTGACCTAAAGCAACACTTTTGGTGGAGTAGAATGAAGCGTGATATTGTTGACTTTATCGCTAAATGTCCAAATTGTCAACAAGTAAAGTATGAACACCAAAGGCCCGGAGGAACACTTCAGAGAATGCCCATTCCTGAATGGAAGTGGGAGAGAATCGCAATGGACTTTGTGGTTGGTCTTCCAAAGACAATGGGTAAGTATGACTCCATTTGGGTGATTGTTGATAGGCTGACTAAGTCTGCTCATTTTATACCGGTCAAAGTGACTTACAATGCAGAGAAGTTAGCCAAGATCTATATCTCAGAAATCGTTCGATTGCATGGGGTTCCACTCTCCATTATATCAGATAGAGGTACGCAGTTTACTTCTAAGTTTTGGAAAACATTGCATGCGGAATTGGGAACTAGGTTGGACCTTAGTACTGCGTTCCATCCTCAGACCGATGGTCAGTCTGAGAGAACGTTTCAAGTGTTGGAGGATATGCTTCGTGCATGTGTGATAGAGTTTGGTGGTCATTGGGATAGTTTCTTACCTTTGGCAGAGTTTTCATACAACAATAGCTATCACTCAAGCATTGATATGGCCCCATTTGAAGCATTGTATGGGAGGAGGTGTAGATCTCCCATTGGGTGGTTTGATGCATTCGAGGTTAGACCTTGGGGTACTGATCTCTTGAGGGATTTGTTAGAAAAGGTGAAGGGCATTCAAGAAAAGCTTCTAGCGGCGCAAAGTAGACAAAAGGAGTATGCAGATCGAAAAGTTAGAGACTTAGAGTTCAGGGAGGGTGAACAAGTCTTGTTGAAAGTTTCACCAATGAAAGGGGTGATGCGGTTTGGTAAAAGAGGTAAGCTAAGCCCGAGGTACATTGGGCCATTTGAGGTACTAAAGCGAATAGGAGAGGTGGCTTATGAATTAGCCTTGCCTCCAGGGCTGTCCGGAGTACATCCGGTATTTCATGTATCCATGTTGAAAAGATACCACGGGGATGGGAATTACATCATCCGTTGGGATTCAGTGTTGTTTGATGAGAACTTAACTTATGAAGAGGAACCGGTTGCTATATTAGATAGAGAGGTTCGCAAGTTGAGGTCGAGAGAGATTGCATCCATCAAAGTCCAATGGAAGAATCGACCGGTTGAAGAAGCTACTTGGGAGAAGGAGGCAGATATGCAAGAGAAATACCCACATCTGTTTACAGATTCAGGTACTCCTTTTCGCCATTGTTTTTCTTCTTTTGATCGTTCGGGGACGAACGATGGGTAAATTGGTATCTATTGTAACGACCTGTTTAGTCGTTTGAGCAGCAGATTGTAATACAGGGAAAACTGGCTGAGACGACGTGTGTCCCGACGGACCGTCGTGGTCACGACGGCCCGTCGAGGAGGTGTCGTCCCATGACACTTAGAATCTTGAAATTATGTACTGAAAATCGACTCTCTGAACTTCGTAACGAAATGGCAGAACGGACCGTCACATCCACGACGGACGGTCGTGAGTTCCCGTTGCAAAACACTTCAACTTTTGAGGATTTGGTACAAGAAACGAGTCTCTGACCGTCAGGACGGAGGGCAGGACGGACCGTCACAGGGGTGACGGGCCGTCACAGCCCACCTGGAATCAAGGGAGGACACGACGGCCTGTGTGACGGACCGTCACACCCACGACGGCCCGTCACAGGTTGCGCAATCCCAGGCAGTTTAGGATTTCTTTCCTCGTTTTAAGGGACGTTTTGGACTATTCTTTCCTTAATTATAAAGTTTGAGGGTTAATATTAATAAGTCTAATTACTTGGGGGTTAAAATAGGTAACCTTAAGTTAATTAGTGGGTCATTATTACCATCTTTCATTCTTAATTATAGAATAATTAGGGTAAAAGAAAGAGGGTTTGAATAAAACAAAACACAAGAAAAGAGGAAGAGAGGGACGAATTGAGAGAGAGAATAAACGAGAAGAAGAAAACAAGTCTTGGGAATTTCTTGCTTGATTCCAATTCTTCGGTGGAGGTAGGTTATGGTTTCTCTTACGATATTCGTAGTAAACTCTAAATAGTGAAAGATATGTGTTGATAGTATTGTGAACCCTTCTATATGCTTAAATTGTATGCTTGCATGAATATGATTATGAAATTGTGAATAACTAAGCATGGTGAAGCTATTGAATCCCAAATCTTGATAAAAACCCTAATTCACTTGTTAATGATGATGCCTTAGTATGAAAGAAGGCTTGATGAATTAGGGGATCGGGTGCCACGATCCGGTACCAGGATAGAATGAATATGAGGATCGGGTGCCACGTTCCGGTACCAGGATAGAATGAATATGAGGATCGGGTGCCACGTTCCGGTACCAGGATAGAATGAATATGAGGATCGGGTGCCACGTTTCGGTACCAGGATAGAATGAATATGAGGATCGGGTGCCACGTTCGGTACCAGGATAGAATGAATATGAGGATCGGGTGCCACGTTCCGGTACCAGGATAGAAATAGAGGAGCGGAGTGTCACGTACCGACACAAAAGGAAGAAAGATAATGAATCTTGAAAGATAATGAATATACTCAATCTAATGAACTTAATTCCCAAATGAGTATGGTATTGAGGCTTGAGTCCTCATGTGTGAACTCGATTGTAGTTATTGATGGATCTATGTTGTTATTGCTACATGTTGAGTATTGTAGTTGATTTACATTATTATTGATATATACTGTTCCCTATTTTGAGTTGGCCGATGATATCTACTCAGTACTTGTGGTTGTACTGACCCCCTACCTTTATGTTTTCTTCTTTGTTATTTGTGCAATGCAAGAACGCTTCGTCAACTTCAACTCAACAAAGAGATCTAGCCAGTCTTCACTACCTTCGAAATTCAGGTGAGCTAATGCGTCTAGCTTGACTGGTCTTCTTCTTCAAGTCTTGATGCCTTGAACTTCCGGCATGGACTAGCTAGTATTAGTTTTAGCTTCTTAGACAGTTTTAGTTTAGCAAATTTGAGATAGATGTTCTTGTGATGATGACTTCCAGATTTTGGGGATAATAATAATAGTTTTGAATTGTTTTTATTAATGAGTTTAAGTCTTCCGCATTACTTTTTGTTGTTATATATTGAAATGATAAGGGTTAAATTGGTTGGTTCGCTCACATAGGAGGGTAAATGTGGGTGCCAGTCGCGGCTCGGTTTTGGGTCGTGACATTTTTTTATTTCTTTCAGTATTTCTTTCTTTATTAGGATGTTGTTAGGGTCTTTCCAACATCCATCCTAGTTGTTTGTAGACGCTTCATAGACAGTTAGTAGTTCAGTTGTCTTTACATTATTATTTCAAATTTTATTTAAAGACTTGAGTTGCTAATTGGGCTAAGTACTTATATATATTTGAGTTATATCTCTTATGTTTAAGTCTTTCGCTGAGTAAGTAAGTAGGCAAGGGGTTTGTTTAGGGCCTGACATAGTCTCCGAGTGTCAACCACGTCCGAGGTGTAGGCTCGGGGCGTGACACTTTCTATATTTTTAGTTAGTTTATAGTTTTCAATGTTTACATATTTTATTTCAACTTGACTTGTAAAATTTGTAAATATTTTATTTTGTATTAAGATTTGAAGTTGCAGTTATATTGTTATAGTTTTTCAAATTCGAAGGTAACAATTTACTTTGTAAAAATTTTGTCGTGTATTCAGTTTGCTAACCTTTAGTCTTATTAATTTATCATAATTAACGTTGATATTTAAAACAAATATTTTATACCCATGTGAATTTACCGTCTTTTCAGAAATTTCTATTCATTTAACATTTTTCAAGTTTAGTTTATCACACAGGTAAGTGAAGAAATATTTGATCTATTTTCAAATACCATATTGTTGTAAAAATCCAAAAAAATCCGAAAGAACTGACTAAAGGTGAAACTGAAAAAATCAACTTTATGCGATTTAATTTGATTTTTAGATTTAATAAGCTGATATAATTGATTTAGGTTTTCTTTTAATGAAAACTCCAACCAAACCAACCTATGTACACCCCTAGTTAAGAGTAGTACTTCATATAATATAGGGAAAATTACTTGAATGAGTGTCTTTTAAAAAGTAATTACGATTTTTTAGCGTTACTTTTTCTTTATCATCATTTTTAGCAATACACAACAATACTATGTTAAATCTGCAATATATATTTAAAGAGAATTATATATGCAATATATTTGTATTATAACTGTTTTAAAAAAAATATATTATGTTTTTTGGTAAGAAGTTGACACATTGTACTATAAGTATATAAAAATATGTAATAAATGTATTATCCATTAATAAAACTTTTATTATATGTAAATACCAAATTGTTCTTTGTATTATATATTAGAACTATATTATAAATATATTAAAAGTGATCAAGTGAAAAAATGTTATTGAATGGTATATATTTTTTATTGTGGTATACTTATGTAACTTTCCCAATAATCACTACAAAAAAAGGGTCATTTTGTGGAGGGTATTTTATCGAGTTGTTGGAGTTTTTGACCCACACAAAATTAATTGAGGCGGTTTTAGAAACTGTCACAATTACCTATACCACGAGCATATTTGACGGTTTAGTAGAACCTCCATTACGTCCGCCAAAAATTGAATTTGCAATTTGTAGTGATTTTTATAAAATCAATGTTGTAATTCGTAACCCCTTAAATATGATTTTAGAACTTTAATAACTACACTCTACAAGGGTTTATATAACACACACAATATAGTCTCAATATCTAACTACACTCTACAAGAGTTTATATAACATACACAATATAGTCTCAATATCTTATTTAATTCGCAACCTCTGTGTTGAAAGTGAGAGGTGCTTACCATCCAACCAACTCCCTCTCGTCGTTAAAAAATATAAGTTTTGTATTTATAACATAGACTACATTTAAAAAATATTCAAGTTACAAAATAACATAAATCTTAATTCATGTCAATTTGACACAATTAGTAACTATGTTTGATAACTTAAAGTTTAAAACTTAACAAGTGATTTCACAACAAAAAAAAATGTAAAAAAGATAATATAGTAATTTGATTATAGTGATTTGAATTTATTTATTTTCTTTCATTCAAAACAACACCATATATTCTTATTAGATGAATTTCACATTTTAGTAAATTTTATACATTAATTTTTAGATAAAGATAAATTTATACATTATATGTAAACATAATATTAACTATATAGTAATTGGGTCTTAATAGAATATTCAGATTTAAAAAACATGTATCTAAAGTCAAATATTAAAATTTAAATGCACAACTTAATTGTATTCAGATTTTGATATCTTAATTTTATTAAAAATAAATGATACCTAAATCATCTGAAATGATTTCTCATTTTAAAGTAAAAACGTGATACTAGTACTTTATGGTGAAGGTTGTTATTTTTAATCTTACCTAATCTTGTAATAATGCACATCCAACATCCACTTCTTTGAAATATTCATCTATATATATATATATATATATATATATATATATATATATATATATATATATATATATATATATATATATTATTTCATGCTCTTGAGAGAATGAACCTAAATATCTAAATTGTTTGTACCTTGATAATGCAATTCAATTTACAACTTAATTTGCTCTTTTCATGCCTAATTAAACATGCAATGCATATAATAAGTTGTATTTTTACTTTTCATGATTACCTTATTTTCTGAACTGTTTTTTATATTGCAAGTTTTTTTTTATCTATATCGTATATTATAAAAGAGTAGCAAATTGTAATGAACTGTGATATTTACAAAGTTTCACAATTTGATGTAATTTGCAGAGGCTATCAAAAACCTCCACAAAAAAATAATTACAAATTTTAATAAATTACGGCGTTCATAAAATCTCACAAATTGGCGCAATTTGCGGAGGTTATCAAAGTCTCCACAATAAAACCGCCACCAAGTAAATTATATCGTAGGGATTTAAATAAATACTACAAAATGATTTTATAAAGAAGTTTTTAAAAACTCCCCACAAATAAACCTCTTCAAATTAGCCTTTTCCTATAGTGAATATATCTTCATTTATTGTTTATATATATATATATATATATATATATATATATATATATATATATATATATATATATATATATATATATATATATATATATATATATATATATATTATTTTCTAATTTAATTTTCCGACTAAGTAGTGTTCTGTGGCACTCCTTGGATCTTAGTAAATCCATCCCGTCTGATAATTAAAATAGATGTATTTGAATATTTTTCTATAATATATGGAAATATAACTAATATTTGAAAGCATAATAATAATAGTATATATAATGAAATATATCTAACCATGTATAGTTTTTTCTTTTTACATAATATGTCGCTAATTTTTAACTAAACGAGATTGGTACAAAATTTGGTTATTAGTTACAAAATTTTAGTCCTCACTGATTCGTTACAAAATTTTATCCTTCACTGATAAAAAAATAAATCGAAGAAGGAAATGCCTTAACAGTACTATACATTATAATTGTGAAATTTTTACTAAAGTAAACAATCATTTTAAATTATTTCATTAAAATAATATATTTTTTTTAAATTTACTGAACTAGTATAAATATATTTTTGAGTAATATTTTAGGCTATATTTTTAAAAAAAAAAATTTGATGCGTAAAATATATGAGTTAACGGCGTTAAATGAAAAAACATTCTAGTAGTAACGTTTTAAGCATAAAATATTACTATCGAATATGTTTTATAATTTATTACTTGGAGACACATTTTATAGCTAAAACATTACTTATAATAACATTTTTTTAAAAAATTTAGGCATAATCTTTTATTTTTTTAGTACGTTTCTTATTAATGTATCAATTACTTTTTAACTTTTCACGAATTTTAATTGTGTTAGTAACCTTTCAGTTAGTTATTGTAAGATAACTTCAATCCAAGACACCAACAATATACGACATTTATTTTTTCCGTTCTTGTCCCTTTTGAATAAGTTTAACTTTTAAAAGCATACCCATGTTCTATTGGATTTTTCATGTGAAAACCTAGTGCAAAAAGGATAAAACAAACAAATAATAGTGATAATTTTTGTTTCAATTTTCCGCCTAGTACTGTTCGATAAATTATATTTTTTTCGTCCACTATAATTTGTCATGATTCTATTTTTACGGTCAAAATATAAATTTTTTCATCATATTGAGATACAAAAAATTGCAATTTATAATACTTTTCACATAGTTTTTTAGTATCTAAATTTTTTATTTAAAATATTAAGTTAATATAATCTAATTTAATTTTAAAAATTAATTAAATTTATTTTCGAAAAGCGTAACATGACAAAATAAAAATGGACGGAGAGAGTAGCAATAAATTACCACCTCAAATTAATACGCTAGCGAGAGAAAATTACTCTAGAATTAGAAAACCAACATTATACATGTCGAGAATACTAAGAAAAAAGAGAGTAAAGAACCAATAGACAAATAAGATATTTTTAATGACAAAGCCATTGTTAATAAGGCAACAAAAAATCTACTTTTTAGCAAAATGTAGAGGAATTCAAATGTATGTCTGCACAAATTCAAAGCCAATAATTATCACTGTAACTCATGAAGCCTAACTGTTAGAAACCTTGATCAGTTCACCATATTTACAATTAATGGATCAAATATCATTAACATATGCTCAATAGATAATAAATTTGAACTGAGAAACCACCACTTGTGAATCCAAGCCTGCATATATTTTTTTGGAAAAAAAGAGATCTATTATGACATATGCCTAAGCAAGAAACGTGTAACTTCTTTTAGCTATAAATCGTGCGTCCAAGTAATATATCATAAAACGTATTTGACAAAAATGTTTTATGCTTAAAATGTTACCATCAATAATATTTCTATATTTCATGCAATCAACTCATATAATTTATGTGTCAATTTTTTTTTAATAAAGTATAGCCTAAAATGTTACTCAGAAATACATTTATATTAGTTCTGTAAAAAAAAATTTAAAATGTTAATTTAGTGAATTAGTTTAAATAATAATTTATTTTGGTCGAAAATTTCGAATTGTTGTTGTCTTCCACAACTCTCCAACAATACGATGGTGGAGTCCTAATTGAATGATGTGACAATGTGATTGATAATTATGTTAACTTGTGCAAATATATATCTGATTGAACATTATATGTTAACTTGTGCAGCGTGATTGATACTTCTGTTAACAGGCAAACCAGTGAATTATCTTAATCTTAAGAACAAATGTTTGAGATAAGATATATAATTGAGAAAGGAAAAATTACTGCACATCATAACAAAACACACCCTTCAAAGGGAGTATGAGTTATCCTTTCAACAAAAAAATAGAAAATCACCTTTTTGTTTAACCTATAAACTCAAATTGCTGTTAGGATGACACATCAAAATCAAGCTCAATCTTTTAATGCATGCAGCACATGTGGCTGAAAAACTGCGTGATAATCAAGAGTAGTAATTATTAATTATTATACTGAAATCTGAATTGCCCTCTCTCTCAAGGTAACTCAAGTGGCTACCAGCTACATGTTACTACTAATGTACTTTTTGGTTTTATTTCTTTGCATATATAGTGTACATAATTCCAGTTGAAGCAACAAGGTCGTGCTCGTGGGATATAAATATTAAAAATAAAGAATTATCAATATCAACGTTAAATTTAAATTCGCGTCGAAAAATCTTATATTAGAAGTAAATTATTACTTAATAAAGGTGACTTTAAATTAAAAAAGTCTCGAACTCAAAATCTTTAACTAAAGATAAATGAATATTTATCACTATACCACAATCCTAGTTGGTTAACTCTCTTTACAATGAGAAGAGACTCACCCTATAACCTGCTTTTATATATATATATATATATATATATATATATATATATATATATATATATATATATATATATATATATATATATATATTGTCAAATTAGATAAATATGATACAATTCAATGGAATCTAAAGGACTATCAAATTGGAAAATTATTTATATTTTAATTTTTTTAGGTCAAGTTTTAAATTTAGATTTAATTAACTGAACCTTAAGAAATTATCTTACGCTACATTAAAAAATTATATTTAGTGTTTATCAATTATGGACAATATATATATATATATATATATATATATATATATATATATATATATATATATATATATATATATATATTGATGATTAATTAGTGATAATATCTTAATTGTTGCTAAATATATTTAGAGCTAATTATAATTAGCTATTTATAATTACATTTTTAAGTACTCTTCGTGAGTGGCGGAGCCACATGTAGTTAAAACACTCCTTTGTCAGAAAATTTATATTAATTTACACACTCCTTAATTTCTATATGATTTTATTTCTTTATATGTTGACATTCCTTAGATGAAATTCTAGCTCTACCACTACTCTTCGTAAATACCCCTAACATTTGTAACTATAATATTAAATTTAATGACATTTATCTAATACCGATAAAAACTCTAATACTATTTGTTAACAGCGGCAGAATGTTTTTGTTGTAGATTGATTGGTGATATTAGAGACTAGTGAATGTAGTTATGATAGATATAGAGTACTCAATTCATTTTAGGTAAATCAGATGGCAATGTCATTGTTGAGTAGTGAAATCTTTGAATACTTAACAACTTTAAGGTAGTGATTATCCATTCTCTCAAGGCAAGTTAAATCAGGTGGCTCTAAGAACTGCATGATAGTGATTTGTGACTAGTGAGAATAAGTATACCTTTCAGCAAACCAACTTTAAGGTTGTGAAGCCAACATGACATTATAATTATTTCTTTCTATTTTTGGTACATGGAGTACTTGGAGACTTTTGTCAAAGGTGAAGTAGTAGAAATTATTACTAACACTTTACAAATATGCTTTGCAACGGTGGAGAGGACTGAAAAGTATGACATTTTTCTGAAAGTAGTTATGAGAGTAATAAAATAAAGACTTGGAAGGATCGACAAAAGTTTATGATAGACTGATAAATATTTTTTTATTCTTAATTAGATATATCAGTTTTAATTTTTCATAAATATAGAATTATCTTTATTAATAAGTGTATTACTTCTAAATATGAAATTTTTCAATGCAAATTCAAATCTAATTAGGCTTTAATATAAATATTCAACATTAGTTAGTAAAAATGAAAAACGGAAGTTGGAAGGAGAGAAAATTCATGTTAAGTTACACTTTTCGAGATCGTTTTTTGGATCAAATAGAGATTAGTTTCTAATATGAAAATAAAAATAAAAGGGGTAAAATAACGTAAAGTAACGTATTAAAGTTGCTTCAAAATGTTTTATCAACCAGTTGAATCAAATTCTCTTCAATCAGAAGTGTCTTTAACATACTATAAATTGTTCGAAAAATGTCTTTTTTTTCTACATTGGATCAAATTTGTCCATGATGTAGTTTTAATAGATTAGATGGCCCATCAATTAATGACACGATTATATGACATTTAATTATATTTCATAAACATGTGACCTTAATTATTGGTCTATATAAAATTTGACTCAACCCAAAAGGTATTGGATTTATTTTCATATGTTCTACACATACAACGAAGATATGGAGATATTCTTTTTTCTTTTCTAATTTTGTCACGTAAATATTTTTTTTGATATTTTTCTTTTTTCATTTGATCTTGAAAATATTCTATTCCTTTAAATTAAATGTCATCTTACTTATATAAATACGACCTAATTATATAGTTTTACTCGTTTAAAAATACTAGAAGAAAATTTTCTATACTATTATTCATTGATACTTTCAAAAGGATCCAACTCGTTCATCACTCAATCAATGAATTTTGTGTTGGTTTGGGCATGGATAGGCTAGGTTAGAATTTTATGTGAACCAACAAACAAATATATTGTATTTAATTTATATTTAATTAAATATCATAAGAGTGTATTTTATTAATTGAGAGGCAATTTTGAGTCTTAAAATAACGCTAGAGGTAATCTGATATAATATATAGGTATTTGGAAGAAAAAAAAAAGATCTAATATATAGGTGAAATAACAATATTTTAAAATCCATTTTAGATATTTATGATCCAACATATATAAGGATTGACAAATTTGAATCAATAGATAAAATATATCATTTTAAAAATATTTCCATTGCATTAACACCGTGTTTTTTAAATTATAATTATAAATGTCATTATTATTATGATTATAATTATAATTATTTTTTTTATTCCTACCCTTTTCATATTTAAAAAGTAGAAGTTATATGTAACATGTAGTATCAAATATAAAACTTGTTTGGTACGAGAAATAAAGAATAATAACATAATAAAATGCAAGATTTTTCTAAGTTTAATTAGCCGTTTAATAAATGAAATAACTAATTCTATGATATAACTTTATCTATCCATCTCAAATATCAAACAACTCCATGCATAAATCTCTAACGAACACAAAACAGTGAATCTTCGAAATTATGTATCATAAATCGCAATTGTTTTGGATGGCAAAAGGCTAGTTTTGACCTTACGATCTCGCCCGTTAAGATTTGCTTTTAAAATCGCTTTCACCCCCTCCCCCTCCACCCAACCCCGCTTAGATTTGTTTGGCCTTTTTTATTTTTATAGTGAAACATTTTCCTTAACTATTTAAATTGATACAAAATCACTCATCATCAGGGACAATACTACTATATTGAAAGAGGGTTTTGGTGAACTCCTGTAGGCTCTCTATATATTTAAAAAATATGAAATAAAATGGATATATATATTTCTGCGAGTCCACGAGCAAGAGTGAAACGGTTGGCCCAATGGTGTTTGTACACCCCGCGAAATCATTTGGCCCTTTGGCCGTGGGTTTGAAGAAGGTAGTCACGATTTATTTTTAGGATAATTTCCTACGTGTTTTTATATAAAAGGACTTTTTTTAAACAAAAAAATAGAAAAATAAGACCACTTAGTAGGCATGATTATTTTTGGTATAATTTCTTAATTGGTTTTATATAAAAAGATTTTTTTCTAGAAAAATAAGGATTAACTAAATTATATGTGGGTGTAATATAATTTTTTTCAAAACAAATTGGTAAATGTAAAAAACAGAAAAATAGTATTTGTGTTGTACTCTAAGACAATATCTGACTATTGATTTCTACTAAAACATTCAAAAAAGTTTAACTCAAATCTTTTTTTCAAAAGTTACCGTTCTAACTTTTATTATTGATATGATTGCTATGTACTCTTTCTTTCTCTTTTCATTTTTTTATTTGTTTACTTTTACACGTTATGATTATTTATTAAAAAATAATTTTTAATCTTTGATTCTAGGGTCATTCCACATATTGATATTTTATTATATTAAAATAATTGTTGTTTGCTTTTCAAAATTTTAACTTTTGGTGGCAGACTGACAATAATGGTTCAAGGTAATAGTCAAACTAGTAAAATATTTATTTTAGGTGTCAAAATATTATGTTGAATTTAATAATTTTAACCTCATTAGAACAATACTGAAGATTATAGTAAAAATGTTCACAATTCGATGGTTGTTATTTTAGGTTAAGATTGATGCTATTTTTTTAAGATTTAGAACCCAAGAGTGAAATTTTGGCTCCGCATCTGCTCTTCATTCACCTATTGGCCTTCAAATACTTGTAATATCAATCTTTTGGCTCAAACACATGTGTATGTCTACTGGACCATACTTATAATAAGGTGGATGGAGGTCAATATTGTACCAAATATCAAAGTTTAGGGGCCTTTATGCTGGATTTTGGGGTTTTTTTCCATTCTGTGTGGATAAATAAAAGTCCAAGGTTTTGGCTCTTCCTTCCTTTCCTTTGTGAATAAATTAGGCCAATTTGACTAGCCCACTTTGTCAATAAGCCCAATATTATGGTACATATGTAAGACTTTATATTAGGTCATATTTTGGAAGAAACACAAGATTGAGAGCAGTCACATAGTGAGAAAAATAAGAGAGTTTAGATTTTCGCACAAGCCCTAGCAACCAATTTCAAATAGTGATTTCTGTTTCGTTTCATATCCGATTGAGCTGATTTTTGGATAACTTGTTTCTTTTAACTTAATTTGATTAGAAACTCAAAGAGTGTAATTTGGAGTCCTTTAGCTCCAGTATTTACTCGTGAACAGTAGCTGCAATTTGTTGTTTTTGCTCATTTTTATTTATATATTTTTGGTGCTATCTTGTAGTGGTCTTGCTCATTGTTTGACACTTTGTTAATGGTCATTTTGGAGAACACTTTTGTAACTATTATTGATTTTAGTGGAGCTTTTGCCTTATGATTTTTTATTCCTTACACCGAAGAGGTTCTACCTTAAATTTGGCGTCTCATGTGTTGATTTATTTTGCTTGCTTTGGTTGATTTTTTTTCCCTCCCACAAATAGTGTTTTCTTTGCATTATTTTGTTTTCTCTTGGTTCAAATAGAAGGAAAAGTTTTGACTTGAGTTTTCTTCCGTTATTGCCCTGTCGTGCACATTTACTCTATGATTACCTTTCCTAATAAAGTGATATCAGAGTATTAGGTTGTTGTTGATTATCTATTTGAATGATGAAGTCAAATATAATCAAGATTATTTGTTTGAATGGTAGTAATTATTATACTTGGAACTACATGATGAAAGATCTTCTATTTGTTAAGACGATGCATCTACCTGTGTTTGCTTATAATAAACCTGTATCTATGAATGATGAGGATTGAAAATTTGATCACTTACAAGTTTGTGGCTATATCAGGCAATGGGTTGAAGATAATGTTAGAAATCACATTGTGAAAGAGACATATGTCAGAAGTTTGTGGAACAAGCTTAAGACACTTTATGCTTCGACGACTAGCAACAATTAATTGTTTTTGTTAAAACAATTGATGAACATCAGGTAAAAAGAGGTCACTCCCATTTTTTACTATATTAATGTGTTTTTCAGGGTGTTCTTGACCATCCATTAGGAATAGGTGTAAAACATGATGAAGAAATTCAAGCACTATGGCTTCTCAATACTTTGTCAGACTCTTTTGAGACTTTTCGAGTTTCTTTGACTAACTCTGCTCCCGGAGGTATTGTGACCATGAAAAATGTTAAGAGTGTTTTCTTGAATGAATAGATAAGAAGAAGATCTTAAGGTTCATCTCCTTCAACTTCACCCTCTGACGTTTTGGTTACTAAAGACAATGGGAGAAACAAGTTCAGAGGTCATAATAACCAAAATAAAAGTAGATGAAAGTCAGTTTATATTCAAGAATGTTACATGTGACTATTGTTACAAGAGTGGGCATATCAAGAAATATTATTTCAGGTATAAGCGAGATATGGAACAACAAAAGAAAGAAGACAATAATGATTATTGTGTTGTTTTTGTTGCTAACGATGAATTTTTGTTTCTTGTGATGAAAATGTTGTTAATCTTGTTTTAGTTGTGGATTCTGATGCTACTTTGAAAATGGGTAATAATCACGAGGTTGTGATTCTTGGCATTGAGACTATTTGTTTGGAAACTAATAATGGTTACAAACTAGTTTTAAATTATGTCAGGCATGCTCCAGATGTTTGCTTGAATTTGATTTATGTTGGATACGATGATGAGGGTTATGTTAATATCCTTGGTGCTGGCCAGGGGAAGCTTACTGGAGGTTCAATGGTTGTAGCTCGTGGTGACAAGTAGTCCAACTTGTACATTTTTCAGGGCTCCACTTTCAGAGGCTTAGTAAATTTGATGGAGATTGATACTTCTTCATTTTTATGGCATAGAAGACCGAGTCATATGAGCTAGAAAGGGATGGACTTTTCGTCTAAGAAGAATTTATTTTCTAGAGTGAAACAAGCAAAGTTGAACAAGTGTGTTCATTGCTTAGTCGGTAAGCATAAAAAAGTTTTTTTTTCAGAGCATTCGTCTTCAAGAAAGCTTTATTTGCTGGAGTTAGTACATTCTGATTTATGTGGTTCTTGTATGGAAAGTATCGCGGTGATGCACTTTACTTTGTGAATTTTATTGATGATCATTCGCGCAATCTCTATGTATTCTTTTTGAAGCCTAAAGATCAGGTACTTGATGTGTTCAAGAATTTTCAGGCCTTGGTTGAGAGGCAGAAAATAAAGAAATTGAAATGCATCTGTTCTGATAATGATGGTGAGTATATTGATCCTTTTGATAGATATTATAGGGAGCAGGGTATTCGGCATCAGAAAACTCCTTCAAAGACTCCTCAGCTAAGTCGTCTAGCAGAGATGATTAACAAAACTCTTGTTGACAGGGTTAAATGTATGCTTTCAGATGCTAAGTTGTTATATTTCTTTGGGAAAAAAACACTTAATACTACTACCTATGTTATCAATTTATCTCTTATTGTTATTGTGAATGATGATATCCCTGACAGAGTTTGGTCTAATAAGAATGGTTCTTATAATCATCTTAAAGTTTTTTTGTGTAAAGCATTTGTGTTTGTTCCTAAGGATGAGAGGTCAAAGTTAGGTGTTAAAAGTAAGCAATGCATCTTCGTTGGTTATGGTCAAGATGAATTTGGCTATCTAGTTGAGAAGAAACTTGTTAGAAGCCGTGACGTTGTGTTCTTTGAAGACCAAAAAATTGAAGATCTTGACAAGGCTAAGAAAGTTGATTCTCAAAACAAGTAGATACTAGTTAATGATGATCCAGTTCCTTTGACAATTCCACCATATGAAAATCTTCAAAATGATGAAAATAAAGTTGATTTTTAACATGGTGATCACATTTAGAATGACCTGTATGTCTTTGATGCTCCAGTGCAAGACGATGTAGCTGGTGAGTAACCAACTATTTTGATGCTCCATAGAGTTATCTCAAAATATCTACTACAGAGAAAGTACCTTCATCTTGTTATTCTCCAAATGAGTATGTACTCTTATCTGACGGGGGAAACCAGAGATTCTTGATGAGGCCATGGAAAGTGAAGAAAAATAAATATGATTTGATGTTGGGCAAGATGAAATGAAGTCTCGACATGACAATCATACCTTTGATTTGATTCTGTTACCTAAAGATCGAAAAGCTTTGAAAAATAGTTGAGTTTTTAGGATGAAACAAGAAGTTGGTAACCCAATCCACAGTACAAGGCTAGATTAGTTGTGCATGATTTTAATTAAAAAAAAAGAATTACTTTTGATGAGATACTCTCTCCAGTTATGAAGATGTTAGCTATCTGTGTAGTTCTAGGCTTGGATGCTGGTCTGAACTTGGAGATTGTACAGATGGATGTTAAATTGTTTTTCTCCATCGTGACTTGGATGAAGAAAATTATATGAAGCAGCCGAAAGGCTTTGAAGTTGAGGGAAAAAAGTATTACGTTTGCAAATTGAATAAGAGTTTGTATGGTCTAAAACAAGCTCCTAGATGCTCACCGCTAGAGGTTTGTTTTCGGGGGTATCATCTAAGAATCTACATGCACACATCGCCAAACTGAGGTCGGTGTGTAAGAGTTGTGTAGGGAGGCCAGACTTGGACATGGATGTCATCAGATTAAGGGTGTTCCCTCTCTCACCGACGGGAGAGATCGCAATTTGGTTTACTGAGTTGCCCTATAATTCGATCTATACGTGAGAGTAGTATGCAATTAAGTTTTTTAGGTATACTCCATACTTATTTATCTATTCTTAATTGTTACAAGTGTTGCGTGTTTTCTATATTAATCACAAATGAATATTAAATTTTGAATGGCACATAGAATATGAATAAAAATATATTTAAATACTATTTTTTTAAATGATAAATATTATTATGTTAAAGTTTTTTAATTTAAATGTTCTTTCAATCCTTAACATCACACTACGTAAAGATAACTGGATTGAAGCTATTATTTTTATTTTTTTTCTCAATTATATGATATTAGATGATGTCGACAATTTAAATTTTAAAGATAAAAAATCTCGTGTTTTCTCAAAGTTATAGAGAACAAGTCTCTTATTCCTAAGAGAATATCAAAAACACAAAATATGTAAGGTTATATCTTTAATATTAGAATATTTAACAGAAAAAAACATTACTAAATATGTATATTTGATCAATGTATTTTTAGAATTCAAAAAACTAAATAACCAAATCATAACCTAAAATGAAGGAACCAACCCGTTTAACATTTAGATGATATGACACTCTTAGCCCTCGAGTCCTGGATTCGCCTCTGATCAGATAGCTATGTGATATCTAGGTAAGCAAAAATAGTGTGATTCTCCAATTAGACTACAATTTAGTAGGCGTTTGTCCATGTGATACCATATCACGATATGGTATTGTGAGATGGAATTAGCGTTCGGATATGTGATTTACGTTGATTCCATCTCATGATACGGTATCATGAGATGTGATACCATATTCTCCAAAAACCATGATATGGAATCATATGTGAATACCAAATTATGATTTGAGTTATTTTAATACAAAAATTGATCCACAACTTTATATTTTGTTAAAAACAATCCCACATTTATATATATTAACAATTTATTTCACATGTAAATAAATTTTATAATCACATCATTACTTTTTTTTATAAAAAATTATTCTTACTGACATAAAATTTATTATTCTCACCAACATATAATCACTATAACTCACACTTCACGATTGTTGAGTAATTAAACACTACAAAAAAAACCTCTGATTGCCAATAGATTTTACTAACAACTTAGGTTGGTTAGTATTACTAACAAATTACCAACATATTTCTAACCGAATAATATTTTAAAACTTAACAACGAAATTCTTACAGATTACCAATATAAATTTTACTAACTAAGTATTTTAGTTGGTAAATACGGTGGGAAAAAATGGTGTCAAATATAGCAATCTTCTATTAATGGATTACCAACAGAAATATTACTAATGCACACCTTTTGTTGGTAATATTTCCAACGAAGTATATATCGGTTGGTAAATATGACAAAAAAATTGATTATAAATTCTATTAACATATTACCAATGAATTACTATCAAAACATTTACCAACGACAAGATTGTGTTACTAAATTTACCAACCAAATATAACTGTGTTGGTAAATTAGTAACGACAATGTAATTTGTTGGTAAACTTGCCAACCAATATCAAATTAGTTGAAAATTTTACCGACGAATAAAGATTGTAGTTAGTAAATTAATAACATCATTAAAATAGTTGGTAATATACCAACCATCACTAATCCATTGATAAAATTTACCAACATATTAAATTATTAGTTGGTAATATTACATATGAATGTTTAGTTGAATAGTAACTATTACCAACTCTGGTAAAATTTATAAGTAAATTATTAATTACTAACTTATATTTTAATAGATGGTAAATTACCAATTGAAGTTTTATTTTTTTGGTAAATCAGCCTCTAGTGTTGGGGCTTTTATATTTAATTTGTGTCATTAGGCGTTTTAACTTTTAAATTTTAATCAGAAGTTTACTTTATTGAATATTTTTGATAAACATGCTCAGATTAGAACTCTGTCAGTGTTGTTAGCTTCGAAAGGTCATTTTTTATCTAACGGGAAGGTTGATTCATGTTTTGTGGCTTTCATTTTTGTTTGTGCCGTTATGTGTTTTAAATTTTATGCGTAGGCCAAAATTTGACTTTGGTGAATATTTTTGTGAATGTGCTCAGATGAGAATTTAGTTAGCGTAATTAACTTCAAAGGTAATTTTTTATCTAGTAGGATGGTTGGTTTGAGTTTTGAGGCTTTTATTTTTTTACTGTGCCGTTAGGTGTTTAACATATAAATTTTAGCAAAAAATTAACTTTGGTCAATATATTTGATAACGTACCCAGATAAGACAGTTAGGCGCGAAAAAATCATTTTTGATATAATAAGATAGAAATTTAGGATTTTGAGGCTTCCGTTTTTAATTTATGTCGTTAGGTTTTAGCTTTTAAGTTTTTGCCAAAATTTCACTTTAGTCAATATTTTTGATAATCGCGCTCGAATTGAAATTTTGTCACCGCAGTTAGCCATTTAAATTCAGTTTTGATCTCATACGATGGTTGGTTCAGGATTTGAGACTTATTTTCAGTTTGTGTCGTTAAGCATTTTAACTTTTAACTATTGGCTAAAATTTTAATTAGGTCAATTATTTTAAGAAACATGCTCAAATTTGATTTTCGTCAGCGCGGTTAGCTATGGAAGGTCATTTTTCGCTTTATAGGATGGATGATTTGGATTTTGAGGTTTTCATATTCAATTTGTACCATTAGGCGATTAAACTTTTAACTTTTGGCAAAAAATTGATTTTGCTTAGAATTTTTTGTTGATGTGCTCTAATGAAAATTATGTCAATTCGATTAGCTTTGAAAGGTCATTTTTATATCTAACAAGATGATTGTTTCAGGTTTTGAGACATCCATTTTCAGTTTGTGTTGCTATGCGTTTTAACTTTGGCCAAAATTTATACTTGGTCAATATTTTTGTAAACGTGCTCAAATTAAATTTTTTTGATATAATGATATGTGTCATATTGAAATTAATTTAACTTGTTATCATAGATTTTGCATTGTTTCATTTAAATATGATTTATAAAATTGATTAATATTTTTAAATTTATATTCGTATTTTTAGATTTTTAAATGCAATAAATTAATAAATATTTTACTATTGAATAATTATTCAGTTAATAATATTCTAAACATATTGTAATTCAATTATTAGGCTAACATTGAACTTGAATGGTATATTACCAATAAACTAACAATCAATTAGTAAATTTATTAGAAAAATAAATAATCATACTAAAGTATTTTAAATTTATTACAAACAATTGTTATGATGTAGTGGTAAGTATTCCTGCATCGTTAACCAAGAGGTCTTAGGTTCGATTCCCACTGGGTACATAATCATAGTTGTTAGGGAGTGTTTTACCATCTAATGTGGAACTTTTCGGTGTGAATTCAAATTTAGTCGGGCTCCAATATGGGTACTGAACACTGAATGAAAAAAATAAAAAAGAGTATTTAAAATTTATTGGTAAATATCAACACAAATTTTTTATTACTAAAATTACCAACCAATTACCAATGTATGAATCGAAAAATGAAGAAAAATTTACTAACTCCATTTCAATTCATTAGTGAAGGTACTAACGTATACTAACCAAAAATTAGTTGATAAATTTACCAACGAAAATTTCAGGGCCATATTTTAAAATTTTGTAACAACATCTTTCGGTGTTTACCAACTGATTTTTGGTTGGTAGGTTTACCAATAAATTAAAATCAGTTGGTAATATTTACCGACAAGCTTTATAGCAACGAATTAATATAAGTTGACATTTGGTTGATAACTCAATTTGACAATCCATTTGATCAATTCACCAACAATTTTTTTTGTTGGTAATTGAGGTTCCTTTTGTAGTGAAAATCTTGAAGAGACCGTGAAAGGTGTTCCATTTTTACTCAAATATATTGATGAAACAATTACTTAAGTGGAGAAAAATAACTCTATAATAATTTATTATACGATTTTATAATTTTTTTTTATGTATTTGATGATATTGAATAAACAATTGCTGCTATTTTAATAGTTTTAGAACTTATGAAATTTTTATGTTTATGAGAAAATATACAATACGAAAATTTCATATCAAATGTCCAAACAAAATTTCAATTTCGTCTCATAATTTCATATTATGATTTTATATCATGATACCATATCGCATGGCCAAACGGGCCCTTAATTTTCTCGAGATCTTTCTCTTGGTAAATTTCATAAACTTGATACATAAAATGTAATTTAACTTGATAGTACATTAACATAGGTCCTCCCCTAGTCCTACCAAACGTCCCCTTGAGAATTTAGAGCTTCCAAGAGAAGGTGTAATTACAATATAAAAGCACAAATTTTGTTATTTTTTCTTAAAAAAAGTTTGATGCTTATCTAGAATTTTTTTTTAAAAAAAAATAATATGAGTGTTAGAAGAAATTTGATAAACCAATTACACCAAGTGTCATCCATGATCCATACAATATCATACGTCTCTGGCATGAATCAATTGCCATGCATGTTTCATGTATAGCCTGGAGAGAGTAATAGCTTAGTAGTAGCTACGTCTTATGACTGGCTCCTCATCAATAGTCCTTTTATATATACAAAAATAATAATAAGAAGAAAATTTATTATGTAAAGTAGATATTAGATCTAGTTCAATTGAGTACCCAAAGGTTTGTACTCTGGGGCAAATTAAATAGGCAATAAGTCAGTGAGTCAGGACCAATAAGCTGGACTTACCAGGGTGAATCAGGAAATGGGAGACAAGATGGATAGATTCAATGAGTTAACAGAGCCAGAGAGAGAGAGAGAGAAATAATAAAATACACTTTGCTTCATTTATTTTCAATCTTGTGATATTTAAAACAAACAAAAAGAGTTATTATTCGGTAGAATATTAAAAAAACATAATGCATATATTAATTTTATGTATTACTAATACTTTAGTTGATACGTTTTTTCACTCTAAGTATATCCCTATTTGATATGAAAGTATGTATAATTAATGTTAGATTATTAACATTTTAATATTAATATTTAACATATTAAATTGCTTTATTTTGGAGTTATAAGAATAACCATTGGTAGACATTTGTGTTTTAAACTATCAATTTAATCATGCTATTCATCTTTGACTTGGTAGCCATGTAATGCCATAACTTTTGGCTTTATTGGCTTAATTCATTGTGAGATAAAAACATTCAATAAACATTGGAATGGATAGATTCTACATCATCCATTAGTATTGGTTATCCATCACTTTATTTCATTCATAATTCTTCCATTACTCTTTGTAACATATGTAACTTCTATTTGTAACCTATGAAACTCCTAAGGCCATTATTTTCATTATTTACTACCCCCATTATCTTCCTATTCATTGCTAGGAAAACTTGTTGTAGTATAAATAGTGGTGGTCTTCATTTGGTTTGGCACACAAAATACACAAGAGAAAAAAACATAAAGTGAAAGTGTTAGTCTAAAGGAGAGTTCTTATTAGTTGAAGGGAGGTGTTCTTTTTTGTGGAGCTTTGGGCTCAACTCTTGTCCAAAGTTGTTGAGTTATACTTTGTGAAGGTTGTTGTATCCTGGAGGGGACAAGTCAAAGAGGTCTACTACTGGACTGGTGAAAACATTTGTTGTAGTGGGCTTGAATCTCTTTAAAGAGTGCGAGATATATGCACCTCATCCTTGAAGAGATTTATTTTCTTCATTTTTTATTTTCAATTGTAATCTTGTATTTTTTGTTATCTAGTAGTTTTTTCACTAACAATTTTAAGGAGATTCAATATGGCTACAATTTAAAAAACCGCGGATGTTAAGATGGGAGATCTTAACAAGCCATTTCGTTTCAATGGTAATCATTTCAAGAGATGGAAGAGTAAAGTACTTTTCTACTTAAGTCTTCACAATGTTTCTTATGTATTAACCGAGAAGAATACAAATAAAGAAGACATCACCACTATGAATGATGATGAAACTATTTCTCATCTAGAGAAAGTGGAAAAGTACGATGGTGATTCCTATAAGTGTCGGTATTATCTTTTTAATTGTCTATCTGATAATTCTTATGATTATTATGATAGAACTTACTCTAGTGCAAAAATTTTTTGAAAGGCGTTGTTGAGTAAGTATGATACCAAAGAGGCTAAAGCGAAAAAATATGCAGCTAGTAGACTTTTTTCGTTTCCAAATGGTGGACAACAAATCAATGGTAGATCAAGCTCAAGACTTCATCATGACTGTTGGAGAGCTTAGGTCCGAAGAGGTTAAAATTTGAGATAACCTTATTGTTTGTGGCATAGTGGATAAACTTCCACCTTCTTGGAAGGAATTTCAGAAAAATATGCGTCACAAACAAAAGGAAACCTCTCTTGAAACCTTAATAATGAAAATCCGCATGGAAGAAAAAGTAAGGGGCCAAGATGCACTTTTACAAACAGAAGAGAACAACATCACATCGAAGGTAACTTTAATTACTTCGATTCTTCGAATAATGCTACTCTCGAAACTCACAAAAATACTTCTTTAAAGTCTAAGAAGAAAAAAATCAAGAAAAATAATAGTAGACCTCCCAAGAAAAATAATGGTGAAAATCACCAAGCACAAAATCAACAAGTTCAAAAAAAGAGACCATGCTTTGTTTGTGGCAAGAGTGGGCATATTGCTCGATTTTGCAGGTTTCGAAAACGTGATCCTAACCCTCAGGCAAACGTTACCGAAGAACCTTTTGTGGAGGTGATTACCGACATAAACATGGTTGAGAATGTTGATGGATGGTGGGCTCATTATGATGCAAACCGGCATGTCTGTTATGACAAAGACTGGTTAAAAAATATACTCATTTTTAGGAGCCCAAAATCATCATGCTTGGTGATGCCTACACTACTCAAGTGCTTGGAAAGGGAGATGTTGAATTGTGTTTTACTTCTGGAAGTATATTCATTGAAAGATGTACTTTATACTCTTTCTATGAGAAAAAAATTGATGTGTAGTTTTATTCTTAATAAAGCAGACTTTAAACAGATTATTGAATCTGATCAATATGTAATAGTGAAGAAAGGTATTTTTGTGGGGAAGGGGTATGCATGTGATGAGATGTTTAAGTTGAATGTTGAAATGAATAAAACTTCTACTTCTGTTTATATGCTTTCTTCTACTAATTTTTGGCATTCTCATTTGTGTCATATTAATGATCGTTATGTTGGAATCATGAGTAGTTTATGATTAATACCAATGGTTAAAAAGGATTTTGAAAAGTGCGAGGCTTGTAGTAAAGTCAAGATCACTAAAAGGCCTAATTTTCAAGTTGAAAGAAAAACTGATTTGTTAGAATTAGTTCATACTGATATTTGTGAACTTGGTGGAATTCTAACTCGTGAAGATAATATATATTTTATCACTTTCAATGATGATTTTTCTTAGTTTACATATGTTTACTTGATAAAAAAA
Source organism: Solanum arcanum (assembly GCA_027789145.1). NCBI lineage: Eukaryota > Viridiplantae > Streptophyta > Magnoliopsida > Solanales > Solanaceae > Solanum > Solanum arcanum. The sequence goes on from CM050937.1 coordinate 52,780,866, forward strand.
TAAAAGTGATGCTTTAGAAAATTTCAAAACTTATCTCAATGAGGTTGAAAATCAGTTGGGAAGAAAAATAAAAAGAATTAGAAGTAATAGATGTCGTGAATATGAATAAAATGAGTTTAATTATTTTGTTAGATCATTGAGAATAATTCATGAAACTACTCTTCCTTACTCTCATTCGTCTAATGGAGTAGCAGAAAGGAAAAATAGAACTTCGGTTGAATTGACTAATGTCATGCTTATTGAGTCACATGCACCTTTAAATTTTTGGGGTGAAGCTATCTTAACTGCTTGTTATGTGTTGAATCGTGTGCCTCATAAATAGTCTAAATTGACACCTTTTGAATTGTGGAAAGGTTACAAGCCATGTTTGAGATATCTAAGAGTTTGGGGTTGTCTAGTCTTTGTGAGGCTAATCGATACCCATATTACAATGTTAGGTAAGAAAGTTACTATTTGTGTTTTTCTTGGTTATGCTTCAAATAGTACAACCTATAGATTCTTTAATCTTGAAGATAATATTGTAATAGAATCTGGTGATGCTATTTTTCATGAAAATAAATTTTCTTTTGATACTAAAAATAGTGGGGGTCAAAGGATTGAACAAAATATTTTGTCACTACCTAGTTCTTCTACTTCAACTTTGAAAAATAAAGAAGTTGATGATTTTGAGTTAAGAAGAAGTAAAAGAGATAGAGTAGAAAAAAAAATTTGTCCTGATTTTTATGTGTTTAATATTGAAAATGAACCTCTAACTTTGAAAGAAGCATTAGCTTCACATAATTCTGTTTTTGGAAAGAGGCTGTAAATGATGAAATGGAATCTCTACTTTCTAATAAAACTTGGAAGTTAGTTGATTTACCACCAGGTTGTAAAACAATTGGTTGCAAATGGGTCTTAAGAAAAAAGTTGAAACTGGATAATTCTTTTGATAAATACAAGGCTAGGCTAGTTGCAAAAGGTTTTAAATAACTAGAACGCCTAGAATTTTTTGATACTTTTTCTCCGGTAACAAGAATTACATTCATTAGACTTTTAGTTGCTATGGCTGCAATTTTTGAGTTGCAAATTCATCATATGGATGTAAAAACTGCTTTTCTAAATGGAGACCTAAATGAAGAAATTTATAAGGGTCAACCCGAGTGTTTTGTTTAAGCAGGCCAAGAAAGCAAAGTATGTAAACTTACTAAATCCTTATATGGCTTGAAACAGGCACCAAAGCAATGACATGAAAAGTTTTATTCCTTCATGATTGAAAATGGTTTTAAAACAAATGAGTGTGATAAGTATATATATCATAAGTCTAGGAATAATTCACATGTGATCATTTGCCTATATGTTGATGATTTGTTGATCTTTGGCTCTAATGTTATTGATGAAGCTAAAAATGTGCTTAGAAGCCATTTTGATATGAAAGATCTTGGTGAGGAAAATTTTATTCTTGGAATAAAAATAACAAGAATATGTGAGGGGATTTTCCTTGACCAGTCACATTATGTTAAGAAAATTTTTTTAAAAAATATAACTTTCATGATTGCAAGCATGTTGCTACTCTTTTTGATTCAAGTGTTCACTTATTTCCTGTTGAAAGTGAAAATGATGTAATAAATCAAAAGGAATATGCTATTATAATCGGAAGTTTGAGATATGTGACTGTTTGCACTAGGCTTGATATTGCATATGCAGTAGGAGTACTTGACAGGTTTACAAGTAAGCCAGGTAATGAACATTGACATGCTTTAACAAAAGTTATGAGATATTTGATTAGAACGATAAATTGTGGTTTGTTCTTTGAAAAATATCCTATTGTACTTGAAGGCTTTTGTGATGCAGATTGGAACATTTTGTTAGGTGATTCTTGTTCTACCACTAGTTATGTCTTTACTTTAGGTTGTGGTGCTATCTGTTGGAGATCAAAAAAGCAAACTATAGTTACTAACTCTACCATGGAGGCTGAACTAATTGGTTTAGCTTCAGCTAGTGAGGAAGCAAATTGGTTAAGAGATTTATTGTTTCAAATTTCTTATTTTAAAAAAATCAATTTCTCCTATTTTAATTCATTGTGATAGCACCGGTTCAATTGGTAGAGTTCAAAACTGTTATTACAACGCTAAATCCAGACCTATAAGGAGAAAACACAGTAATGTAAGATCGTATTTGATAAATGGTACCATTAATGTTGATTATGTCAAATCTTGTGATAATCTTGAAGATCCTCTTATGAAGGTCTTAACAAGAGAAAAGGTCTAGAGTACATCGAGGGGAATGAGATTGAAACCTACAAATCCTTGAGTCATATATGAGGAAACCCAACCTGGGAACTAGAGATCCTATAAACAGGTTCAAAGGGAAAGTCTAATCATATGATGACTTGTTGTGAAAAATGCACTATTTTTTCCCTCCCTATGATGTGAGTGCATTGTTTCCTATAGTTTGTGAAGGTTGAGTTGATAAAACTCTTAATGAATATCTATAGCCCGTATGGGTGGAGTGTTAATCTTACAGGAGCACTCTTGACAGATTTCACCTATGTGATGTGTGAAAGTAGGTCGCTTCCTATGAGAATGAGGCTTATTCTCAAATGCACTCATGAAATCAGGATAGCACATGACCATAACGTGCTGGCTGTTAAAGCTCATGTCAACACCTTGATTATTATGTGTGAGCAGTGATATTTAATTTCCCTTAAGCAGTCATAGTTCAAGTCTGAGACCACTACGACCGTAGAGTAAAAGTTACTTTTTCACTAAGTGGATGTTCAATACAGAGCACACCTTCATTATGCATAATAGTCTTCCTTCAACAGATATACTCTCTTATCTAAATATTAAAATGAGTAGGGGATTGTTAGGCTATTAGCATTTTAATATTAATATTTAACATATTAAATTGCTTTATTTTGGAGTTATAAGAATGACCATTGGTAGACGTTTGTGTTTTAAACTACCAATTTAATTATGCTATTCATCTTTGACTTGGTATCCATGTAATGCCATTACTTTTGGCTTTATTGGCTGAATTCATTGTGAGATAAAAACATTCCAATAAACATTGGAATGGATAACTTTTACATCATCCATTAGTATTGGTTATCCATCACTTTATTTCATTCTTAATTTTTCCATTACTCTTTGTAACATATGTAACTCCTATTTGTAACCTATGTAACATATGAAACTCCTAAGGCCATTATTTTCACTATTTACTACCTCCATTATCTTCCTATTCATTGCTAGGAAGACTTCTTGTAGTATAAATAGTGACAGTCTTCATTTTGTTTGGCACACACAATACACAAGAGAAAAAAACATAAAGTGAAAGTGTTAGTCTAAAAGAGAGTTCTTATTACTTGAATGGAGGTGTTCTTTTTTGTGGAGCTTTGGACTCAACTCTTGTCCAAAGTTGTTGAGTTATACTTTGTGAAGGTTGTTGTATCATGGAGGGGACAAGTCAAAGAGAACTACTGTTGGACCGGTGAAAACATTTGCTGCAGTGGACTTGAATCTCCTTAAAGAGAGCGAGATATTCGCGCCTCAGCCTTGAAGAGATTTATTTTCTTCATTTTTTATTTTCAATTGTAATTATGTATTTTTTGTTATCTAGTAAGTTTTCACTAACAATTAATACATGTAAATTTTCGATATAACAATGCGAAAGGTTTTAAAGCATGCATTAGCATAATTATAAACACATTTTATATCTTAAAATATTTCCACATGCTTCTAATTATATTCGTGGGAGATATTTTTATAAATCAATCTTTTCTTTTAAACAAAATAATGCAATGTACTTACTTTTTTTTATATAAAAAATCAAATATTGATAAGAAATCAAATCTTCATAACTAATTTGTTAGTATAATTGGTACAAACATTACTAATGTCAACATTACTAATAGAAAGAAATATTACAAAATCATAAATTAGTCGTAAATTGTTAGTTTCATTCCGAAACTATAGACAACCTTAAAAATAGCCCTCTGCTTGATCAACTAAACTTACATTTTATATCTTAAAATATTTCCACATGCTTCTAATTATATTCGTGGGAGATATTTTTATAAATCAATCTTTTCTTTTAAACAAAATAATGCAATGTACTTACTTTTTTTTATATAAAAAATCAAATATTGATAAGAAATCAAATCTCCATAACTAATTTGTTAGTATAATTGGTACAAACATTACTAATGTCAACATTACTAATAGAAAGAAATATTACAAAATCATAAATTAGTCGTAAATTGTTAGTTTCATTCCGAAACTATAGACAACCTTAAAAATAGCCCTCTGCTTGATCAACTAAACTTACATGCACTCTTGATTGAATCCTGCCAAATGACATAACAAGTGATTTGAAGTTGAGTTCGGAAACTAAATAAGCCACAAAAAGATAAAAATGACCAAAATAAGCCACTATTTTGGGAAGTAACTAAAACAAGATTAGTGGAAAAAAAGTGAACTTTATCTAATAAACTAAACATTTTCGTTAGTATAATACGGTGTATATTTTAATATATAACGAAATTTATTATACTTTATAAAGTGCAAGTTTTTCTTATACTTTGTAATGTGAAACTCTTTCTTATACTTTACAAAGTGGAAATTTTTCTTATTGGAAGAAAAAAATTGTATTTTACAAAGAGATATTTTCACGTTTTGAAGTTTTGTGAAGCTTTTGCAGTGTTTGTCATACAATTATATTGATTTGACATATCAAAAAAAGGAAAAAAATATTAAATTAAGTGTTTTTATTTGTTTATTGTGAAAACCCCTCTAGACTCTACAAACATATCACCACCTTCAACATCTTTAATCTTCTATTTTTCTTCATTTCAATCACAAAAAATTGTCTATTATCCCAAAAGTTAGAGTTTTTGATTTATTGGGATGACGAAATTATACATGAAAAAAATATTGTTTATTATAATTGTCCTCTCAAACACAATGCTAAATATTCAATTAATGTCCGATATCATAAAATTCTTTCATCAATTTATAAAAGAATGTGTATGAATAGTACTGACTACAATTTGAGTATAGTCGTACTTCTTTTTTTATCACAAGAATAAGTAAATTTTGGAGAGTGGATTATTTAAAATGACGAATTGCTGACCGACTTTTGGAGGGTTTCAAATGACTACAACGTTTTTCTTTATCGGTCGAAACCTATGTTAAATCTATATTTCTCTTTGTAAACATAATTTTTTCTTCACTTTATAAAGTGTAAGAAAAAGTTTCACTTTACAAAGTGCAAGAAAAAACTTACACATTGTAAAGTGTAATAAATATTTCCTGTTATATATTGAAATATACACGTTATGAGACTAACAGAAAATGTTTAGAATATTGAATAAAATGGAGTTTTTTCTTCCACTAAGCTTATTTTAGTTACTTCCTAAAATAGTGGTTTATTTGATCATTTTTGTTGTTTCATGGCTTATTTAGGTTTTTGACCCTCTCAAATTTTTTTAAAAGCGTAAGACTCTTGATAAATAAAAAAATCAAAAACAGTTTTGAAAACACTCCTAAAGTTGATGAAAATTTAGAAATGCATTTCATTTATATGACAAGATCACGGTATATTTAAATTAAGCCAATCAGTTAAGTAAAAATTTGTTTTCAAAATTTTTAATAACTTATGAATGAAATTAATAATTCACTTCAAGTGTGTTCACTTATCAATACTTTTGTTATTAATATATTATATTTTGTATTATTTTATTATAGAGCAATGACATAAAAATTAATTAAAGTGGGAAAAGTTGTATCTGAAAAGACGTTAGCATGGTGCATGGCAGTGCAAACATTAGTGTTATCAGAGAATAGGAATTAGGATGTACTGGATGATCGATCGTAGTTGTGGTCCATAAATTGTTTTTCTTTCTTTTAGTCAAAAAGTACGGCCTCTAACCTTTTCAAACAGTCAATGTCATATAAAAGCTACCACTCTCTTCCTTTTGCCTTATTAACCATAATTTTAAAATAAAAAATTTTTATAACTAGCTTAAGTAAAACGTGATACTCCATCATTTTTATATATTTCTTCAAATTTTAATTAATATTTTATGATTTTTAGTATATTAATATAATTTAAAATACTTTGTATTTATGTTGTCCAAATTAAAATATTAAAGTGACCTAATCTAATTTACCTTAAATTGCAATGAAAGAAGTCAACTGAAATTTGAATGTGAATTCAACCGAATATGCAATATTTGCAAAACTAGGATTCATTTAGGGCGCATATATATTGGTGTTCTCATTTTTAAGTACACTGTTCATTTATGCATCATTTAAATTATTTGTAAGTGTGATATCTTAATATAAATAAAAATATACCAATGTCACATTATGTATCATATTGGTGGACGTTATATTTTTGTCTTTTTATTCTCATCGTTTGTGGTAGAATGTAGTTATTCGTGGTTAATAACTTTTGTAACCTCTACTTCGTTATTCATCAATTATTCTAGAAAAAAGAATTAAAATTACCTCTCAAGTTTGATTTATTAATTGACTATGTTCTTACCATTAAAACGAAATTATTCTTATCTCTGTCGTTATTAATTTCATTAGTTGTGCCTCTATGTTGACCGAAATCTCCAAATCCACTCAAATTAATCTGAATATATAAAAATAACTCATTCCCCATTTTAAACTCAATGCCCGATCCCTCTAATATATAACTCATTCCCATTTACTCATTTTTGTTGGGAATAAATCCGTAACAGAAATAATATTTGTAGTAATAAATGCAACAAATGCGGAACACAACAATGCGGTTAAACAACGAGAATAAAAGAGAAATAATGACACCAAGATTTTACGTGGAAACCCTTCTAAATAAGGGAAAAACCACGACCCGAGAGGAGCAACGAATATCACTATAGTAAGGATTTTACACTTGTATGTCTGAGTAAAACTCCAAAGACCACTACACATTCAAAAGAAATAACACTCTTTTGATTTTTTCACCTCACTACAATATAGCTCACACTCTCTATTTTTCCTCACAGATTATTTTCCTCTGTGATGCCTCACTCTTGTTTTCTCTCCTTTGTAATTCTTTTTGGTGTACTTAGAATGAAGAATTCTCCTCCCTTTTATAGAGAACAAATACACTACCCTCCAAATGTGCTATAGAAGAAAAACATTTTTTTTTCTTCATAGCTTACCTACTCTACCAAACTTTGAAATTGGCACAAAACAAGTTTTTCTTCTTTATAGATTACCAACTCTACCAAACTTTGAAATTGGCACAAAGTTATTCAAAGTTTGGTACATGGGGATGGACCTCACAATCTCCCTCCCGGACTCCATGCACCTGAAGGAGGTAGCTCCAGGTTTCTAGCTTGAGTACATGCCGACAAGTTCTTTGCATAGCTCAAACTTGTCCCTTGATACCACCTTGGTCAGCATATCTGAAGGGTTTTCAGTAGTAGGGATCTTCATGACCTGCATAGATCCGTCCTCTATCTTTTCACGAATCCAGTGATATCTCACGTCGATATGCTTCGTCCTTGCATGATACATGGTGTTCTTGCTCAAGTCTGTTGCACTCTGATTGTCACAATAGACGACATACTCCTTCTGATGCAATCCAAGTTCTTGAAGAAATCGTTTTGACCATACCATCTCTTTGCCCGGCTTGATGTCGCAATATATTCTGCCTCAGTTGTAGAGAGTGCGACACACTTCTGCAACTTTGACTGCCATGATATAGCTCCCCCTGAAAATGTAAACAAATATCCAGTAGTGGATTTTCTATTATCGAGGTCACCTGCCATATCAGCATCAGTATAGCCTTTCAAGATTGGATCAGATCCTTTAAAACACAAGCAATCTCTTGTGGTACCTCTTAGGTACCTGAGTATCCACTTAACTGCCTCCCAGTGTTCTTTTCCAGGATTTTCAAGGAATCTGCTAACAACACCAACTGCATGAGCAATATCAGTCTTGTACACACCATCGCATACATCAAACTCCCCATCTTTGAAGAATAAGGAATTTTAGTCATTCCCTCTTTCTCCTCTTTTGTTGTAGGACACATCTGTTTGCTCAACTTGAGATGACTCAAGAGGCGTGCTAACAGGTTTAGCACTCTTCATGTTGAAGCGTTCTAGTACACGTTCAATGTACTTCTCTTGAGATAGCCACAACTTTCTTTTTGTTCGTTCTCGAACAATCTTCATCCCTAGAATTTGTTGTGCTGGGCCCAAGTCTTTCATGTCAAATGACTTGGACAAATCTTTCTTCAACTTTGCAATCAGCTCTTTGTCTTGTCCTACAATTAACATGTCATCCACATATAACAACAAAATAATAAAATTGTTGTCAGAAAATCTTTTGAAGTATACATGGATCGTAATAGGTCTTTGTGTACGTTTGACTTTTCATGAAAGAGTCAAACTTTTTGTACCATTGCCTTGGGGCCTGTTTCAACCCATAAAGACTCTTATTCAATTTGCACACCATGTGTTTCTTTCCAGATACTTCAAATCCCTCTGGTTGCTCCATATAAATCTCTTCTTCCAAATCTCCGTGAAGAAATGCAGTTTTCACGTCCAATTGCTCCAGTTCAAGATCTAGACTAGCTGCTATGCTCAAAATAGTTCGAATAGAAGTCATTTTGACAACAGGTGAAAAAATTTCATCAAAATCAATACCTTTCTTTTGTTCGAAGCCTTTTACAACCAATCGAGCTTTGTACCTCACCAACTTGCCATTTCCATCTTTCTTGAGTTTAAAGACCCACTTGCACTTGAGTGGTCTTTTTCCTTTTGGAAGTTCAACTAGCTGGTATGTGCCATTTTTCTGTAGAGATCCCATCTCTTCGTGCATGGCTTTCATCCATTGGCTCTTTTCTGGATGAGACAACACCTCCTTAAGACTTTCCGGCTCACCTTCATCATTGATAAGGACATACTCTGAGGAAGGGTATTTGGTTGATTCTACCCTTTGTCTTTCTGATCTCCTCAGAGGTTGAGATTGTTCTTCTTCTGGGTACTCCATTTGCTCGGTATTATCACCAAGTTGCTCCCCCTGCTCAACAATCTCATCGGGTTGCTCTTCATGCTCAGCAACTTCATCAATCATACTTTCTGCACTTATGGGATGGTTAGAAGAAGAAGGAATGGTAACAAGATTAGGGACTATACCATTCTTTTTCTTGGCCTTCTCGGATAGATCATCAGCAGTTCCAACTTCACTTTCTCGAAAGATTACATCTCTACTTCTGATGACCTTCTTCTTCACAAGATCCCATAGTCTGTACCCGAACTCTTCATCTCCATATCCGATGAATATGCAAGGAACTGATTTATCATCTAGCTTGGTTCTTTGCTCCTTCGGTACATGTGCAAAAGCTTTGCAACCGAACACCTTTAGGTGCGAGTAAGACATCTCTTTGTTGGTCCAAACTCTCTCCGGAATGTCAAACTCCAACGGAACTGATGGACTACGATTGATAAGATAACACGCTGTCCGAACTGCTTCACCCCAGAATGTCTTGGGTAATTTAGCCATTCTGAGCATGCTTCTCACCTTCTCAACAATGGTGCGATTCATTCTCTCAGCTACACCATTGTGTTGTGGGGTTCCAGGAACTGTCTTTTCATGTCTGATTCCATGGTTTGAACAGTACTCTTCAAATTCTCTTGAAGTGTACTCACCTCCATTGTCGGTTCGGAGACGTTTTAGCTTTCGACCTGTCTCTCTTTCTATCAGAGCATGAAACTTTTGAAATACTTGAAACACCTGATCTTTGGTTCTCAAGATATAAACCCACAATTTTCGGAGCGTCATCAATAAAGGTAACAAAGTATTTATTACCTCCTATCGATTCTATCTCCATTGGACCACAAACATCAGAATATACCAAATCAAGTATATTCGACTTTCTTTCAGATGATGTCTTAAATGAGACTCTATGTTGTTTACCAAATAAACAGTAGTTACAAGATTTTATCGTTGTACCTTTGGCAAAAGAGATGAGTGACTTTTTGGAAAGAATTTGCAATCCTTTCTCGCTCATATGACCCATTCTTTTATGCCATAAATCTGCAGAATTTTCTTCATGAGCCGCATTTAATTCACCTTGACATATTTACGCATTTGTCTGTATAACGTGCCACGAGCAACTCCTTTTGCAATCACCAATGCCCCTTTGGAGAGTCTCCATTTTTTATTTGCAAAGTAGTTCTCATATCCATCTTGGTCCAAAGCAATTCCCGAGATCAAGTTCATCCGCAAATCAGGTACGTGGCGCACATCTTTCAACAGTAATGTGCATCCAACATTTGTTTTTAAGCAAATATCTCCGATCCCCGCAATCTTTGAGTAACTTGTGTTACCCATTTTCACATTGCCATAATCACCGGCTACATATCTGCAAAAAAGATCTCTTACCGGTGTGGCATGATAAGATGCTGCTGTGTCGACCACCCATTCCGACTCTATACCTGCCAAGTGCATGCATTCTTCTTCCTCATTTATGAGGAGAACAACATCGTCATTATTTTGCACCATGGCAGCTGTGTTGTCATCATTCTTTTGGCCGCTACTTTCCCCTTTGGCCCTTTTTAGATTTGGACAATCTCTTTTGAAGTGTCCTGGTTGATCGCAATTGTAGCAATTTCTGGCCTTTGATTTTGATCGAACCTTGGACTTTCCACGAGCTCCGGATCTACCATAGTTACTTGAGCTCCTTTGGTAACTTCTGCCTCTACTTTCCGTGATGAGAGCCTGTCCGTGATTTTCAGGCCTTTTTCTCATCTTCTCATTAAGCAAAAGGGCTGATGTGACATCCTTCAACTCAATAGAGTCCTTACCATGTAAAATGGTTGTTGATAAAGTATCGTAGGAAGATGGCAACGAGTTTAGGAGCACTATGGCTTTATCTTCATCCTCGATCTTTACTCCGAGGTTTGCTAGCTGCGTGATTAGTCCATTAAGTACATTTAAATGAGACAAAAAATTTGTACCTTCATCCATATGTAGTGCATATAACTGTTTCTTTAGGTACAATTTATTTGTCAGCGTTTTGGACATGTATAGATTTTCTAACTTTGTCCAAATGCCACATGCACTCTCTTCATCGACGATGTTATTAACTACATCATCTGTTAAGTGCAATCTGATTGCACTAGCAGCCTTTTCATCCAATTCTTCCCAATCCTCAAGTTTCATGGATTCGGGCTTTTTGGATTTGCCGCCTAGTGCCTTATGCAAACCACATTGGATGAGCAAGTCTTTCATCCTTCTGCCACATTGAGAAACCGCTATCACCGTTGAATTTTGCTACCTCGTACTTTACTCCGGACATTTTTTTATTGAGTATAGTACAATGAAATTTGCAAAAATATTTACGTAAATGAGCGTAACACGTGCTCGATACCAATTGTTGGGAATAAATCCGTAACAGAAATAATATTTGTAGTAATAAATGCAACAAATGCGGAACACAACAATGCGGTTAAACAACGAGAATAAAAGAGAAATAATGACACCAAGATTTTACGTGGAAACCCTTCTAAATAAGGGAAAAACCACGACCCGAGAGGAGCAACGAATATCACTATAGTAAGGATTTTACACTTGTATGTCTGAGTAAAACTCCAAAGACCACTACACATTCAAAAGAAATAACACTCTTTTGATTTTTTCACCTCACTACAATATAGCTCACACTCTCTATTTTTCCTCACAGATTATTTTCCTCTGTGATGCCTCACTCTTGTTTTCTCTCCTTTGTAATTCTTTTTGGTGTACTTAGAATGAAGAATTCTCCTCCCTTTTATAGAGAACAAATACACTACCCTCCAAATGTGCTATAGAAGAAAAACATTTTTTTTTCTTCATAGCTTACCTACTCTACCAAACTTTGAAATTGGCACAAAACAAGTTTTTCTTCTTTATAGATTACCAACTCTACCAAACTTTGAAATTGGCACAAAGTTATTCAAAGTTTGGTACATGGGGATGGACCTCACAATTTTCTCTCTCAAAAGATAAACTCACGAACCTAACCTAAGTCGAAGAACATTGAAATCGGGAATTTTTATAGCTCTTTTCTCCATCAGAATTTCTACTAGAAGTTGTTAACGTATCAAAATTAACCTACCTTCTCTATTTATTGTATTTCTATAAAGTTTAGTTGTCGATTTACGAGTTAGAGTTTGTAGGTTAGGGTATTATAAAAATTTTTGAGTTATTTTTTACAATCTCTTAATTAGTTGTTGATTTATGAGTTAGGATATGTGGGTTAAGGTTTTATTCGAATTTTCAGTTATTGGTCTGCCTTTTTACCGATAAAATTTTACGATTTGTTAGTTTAGTTGTTGATTTACGAGTTAGGGTTTGTGGAATACTGAGTCATTGATTTGCCTCTTTACAAATAAAACTGTTTACAATTTAGTTGTTGATTTCGATTTAGGGTTTGTAGGTTAAGATTTTACACAAAAGGGCCTAAAATACAATTGAAGTATTGAAAATGGTACAAAATTACCCTCCATCCACATGTTAGCTCCAAAATGCCCTTTTCATCCACCTATTGGCTCCAAAATACCCTTGTCATCCAGCTTTGGGTTCAAAATTAAAAATTAAACTCTTTAAATATTTTTTAAAATACCTGACGTTCAACTATTGATTATAATTTAATTTATTAATATAATTTATAAACCAACCCACTACCCACTCATTACTAACTAAATCCCACCCAATTAATAATCCAATAATGATATCAAAATCGTCATAAACACTACTAAAACACGATGAAATTATAGATTCGTGAAAATGACATTCAAAATTATTCGAGTCTGAATCGAAGCCCCACCTTATTTTAGGTTGAGCCGCTTATTTAGGAGGATACTTTCAATAGGATTCTCTTTCAATATTGAATTAGAAATTTATGATTAAAGGTAAAAAACATCCCGAATTAATTCATGTACTTTTTTTAAATATAATTTTATAAATATTTATGATTTGTTTTAAAACCTTTAATATATTATTTTGAAAAAAAATTACCTATGAAGTAACATCAACATAATTGAGACGTAAAAATAATTAAGACGAACATAGCCAGACTTTTAAGTTTATCGGTAATTTTTATTTAGACACTTGAATGTATGATAATTTACTTCTATGGATATTTTCGTCTCAATTTTTTAAAAAACACTCAATTGGCAGTAGCTTTTTTGTTGTTGCATTAATAATGTAACGGGTTTATTAATTTAGAGGGGTGTAATTAGTAATGAGTGGGTAGTGAATTGATTTATAAATTATACTAATAAGTTAAATTATAACAAATAGTTGAGTGCCACGTATTTAAATTTTTTTTTAAATAATTTAAATATAAAACCGTTAAATAAGTGGTTAATTTTGAACCAAAAGGTGGATGACAAAGGTATTTTGGATCCAATAGGTGGGTGGGGAGGGTATTTTAGAGCAATAGATGGATGGAGGGTAATTTTATACCATTTCCAATACTTCAAGGGTATTTTAGGCCCTTTTCTGAAGATTTTATACAATTTTTTTAGCTATTTGTTTGCTTTTTTACAACTAAGGATTTGTGGATAAGGTTTAGGGTATTGTATGATTTTGGAGGAGGTGGTTTAGGTTTTGGAGATGTTATTGACTATGGGTTGATTTGTGGGCCCAATATTTTATTCATTATTGATTGAATGTGGTCCACAGTTTGTTTGTTGAAATGTTATAGTTTTTAATTTGTTTGTTGTCTTTGTGTGCCTTTTTATTTACTTCTTTTACCCTACCTTTTCTTAGTTTATGTTTAGTTAATATTCCTGTCTCATTATTGCTTTTGTAAATTGGTTTAGGTTTGGAGTTGTTAATATTGTTTGGTGTGACTAGTTACCTAAAATGGTTCTGATTGTTCTGGTATTTTCACTATGATGGAGAATGGATTCGAGTCTAAATTGCTTTACGAGAGAAAAGTTGTTCACAAATGAAAAGGTTATGATTCTGATGTCTTATATTTGTTAGATATTACTAATGAATATAAAGATAAATTAAGATATATGGGTGTGCAACAATTAATTGTATATGTCCAACTGAAAAATAATATGAAATAGAAGGTCATGTGAGGGGATTACGACATTATTGTCCTTTGTTAATGAAAGAGAGTATGGTAGTGATTGATGAAGTAACAACTGATTGTAGTTCTGCTAATGATACAAAATCCTTACAAAATATGGGTTAGTACATCACACGTACTAAGTATGACTTCTATGCATAAAAAATCATCAATGCGTGTATAAGAGGACATTTTAATCAAAACATGTTTTTTACCAAGTAAATCCAATATGCACATAAAGTAAGCATCATGAGCCAACCCAACATGATATCATCCTAACATGGAGACAACCCAAGCAATACTTGTGCAACACAAAGAATAAAATCTCATAATCCTATCTCAAGCTAAGTATCACATTAAGCAACCCACTTCACACATACATTCATAATATCACATTCCGTCATATCTTGTTATACTATGAAGATCATACATAGCTATTATACGCGAATAATAAGCAACATAATCATAGGTTAACATCACTACGACCACTTTTAGAATCCCACAAATGCAATGCGTAAGAGAAGTCCCATACCCTCCCTTACACCATGTAGAACCCCTTAAGAAAGCCCTAGTGATAGTTCATACATTTCATTCATTCATTTACTTTTACATTAAGGAAAGAGGTGGAAATATCCGACATGAGACCATGAGAGGTATATGGAATCCAGTGTTCTACTCCCATACGGAAAAGAGAGGGTTAACACTTGCCTAAGGTGTAACCTATCATACATAGGTATCTAGGTGGATCCACTAAGTTAGAGTCCATTGCGGGCCCATAGTTAAGGGTCAAAGAAATTGTTCATAGAAACCCTAACTTGATAAACGTGGGGTTTTCCATCTCATGAGATAACCCATATATTGAGAATTCGGACTTGCTAAACATGAGGAAGCCCATGTAGGGAGCCGGACTTACCCAACTTGAAACCCCCATCTCAATTACATGCTTGTTCGGTGGTAAGAATTTACTCCCTTTGGTAATCATCTTTAGTCATCCCATAAGTTCAGACTAGCCTTTACTAGACTCTTATGTAAACATCTTATCATATATAATAGCTCATGGAGGTTCATAAGTGAGAACAATTCTTTCACTTTAGAAACCCTAGCAAGTGAGTAAACCTTTTACTTTAAAATACATTATAATCATGCCAACTACCTTTCAATCATATAATAATCATACCATATCATACTTACATACTTCATAGTTAATTCAAGTGTATAGGGTTAAGGATGAGGGGACCTGTCATCAACACAATAACACATTAGATATAGCATCATTACTATCTAAGTAATTCACTTTTCATACTTGAGTACCAGGAAGAACCAACATTCATTCCTTCTTACCCTTCATGGGACTTCATGCTTCAATCACCCAACAATACATAACCAACACATAACATAAGGTAATTCATGAAGCAACAACATAACTAACATCAACATAGTCAATGGATATATTCATCATCTCCAATCAATTCATCATATCAAATCCAAGATTTATTAAATTGGGGAAGAACATGGGTCCAAGGGAATTCCAAGTGAACAACAACAATTATACATAATTATACACCTAAACAACCTTAAGTAAACATAATTTATTCTTAATTTCCTTTTTCATAAAAGACCCATCTGTCGAGAAAACCCCTAGATTTGGGGGATTTTGAAAACATCTTTGGAGGGACCTCTTAGGGAAATGAATCCCAAGAGTGAAAGAAATCATATCTTAAGGAAGATTTAGCCAAGAAATTGAGTTGAATCCCTTGAGATTAGGTCCACTTATTGAAGCTCCAAAGCTCTTCAACATGGAGACATGGAAAAAAGGATGCACCGATACCAACTCATTTGGCAAGTCAAGCTCATATGCAACCTTACCAATACGCCCCAAAATCTGATATGGGCCTAAAAACGGGGATTAAGTGTAACGACCCGAACCGTCGTTAATTGAGAAGATCATATTTAATAAAAAAATTTGGACTCTGTCCCGCTACAGCGAGTGCGGTGGAACTGTACCATCATGTTACTCCGCTGCAGGGGGATCAACAAGGTAGAACCTTAATTACAAGAAATTCTTATTTTCCTCCTTCCAGCACTCCAACTTGGATTGGATTGCCACGTTCCGACATACTAATTAGGATCGGCTACCATATTTTGACACTCTAACTGGGATTAATTGCCACGTTCCGAGATAAAAACTTGGACCGAACTGCCACATTTCTACATGCTAACAGTTTGACTTTGCTTTCCATGAGAGGGCCAACTACCTATGATAAAATGTGTACGGTAAAATTTGTTATGCTCAAATTTGTGAGGTGTGTATATGTATCTATGCGTTGGGGTTAAGTTATGATCTATTGGACTCTAAGGTGTGGTAGTGTTACTTGTAGCATACAATATGGTTAGTATGTTAAGTTATGATCTATTAGACTCTTAGGGGTGGTAGTATTACTTGTAGTATACAATGTGGTTAGTATGTTAAGCTATGATCTATTGGAATTTTAGGTTCGGTAGTGTTACTTGTAGTATACAATGTGGTTAGTATGTTAAGATATGATCTATTGGACTCTTAGGTGTGGTAATGTTACTTGTAGTATACAATGTGGTTAGTATGTTAAGCTATGAACTGTTGGAATCTCTCAGTGTAGTAGCGACATTTGTAGTATACAAAGTGGTTACTGTAATTAGGTTGTAACCTCGTAGGAAAGAGAAAGGTGTAATTGGAAGGTATTCTAAGTAGAGTTTAAGGGTGGAGAAGCGGGGGGTCTAGACATGATATTGTTCTATTTATATCTTATGAGGTAGGCGTCGTTCAACCGATAATAGCTACCAGTATCTGTGGTTGAACTAATACTACTTTTGTTATTTCTTTTTGACACAGTCCGGACGCGAGATTGGTGATGTTTCATTAGGTGAAGACGAAGAAATCATTCAGCAGCTTCGACTCTTCATTTGCATGGTGGGAGTTATGTCATTTTATTAAATTGTTATCATGTTGTGATCCTTAGTAGCTCTTGTACCTTCTAGACTAGATCATAAGGGTTGTCAAGTTACTAAAAAAATTGTTGACTAGTGCATGAATAAGATGTCTTAACAAAGATTTACCCTGCAATATGCCTATTTCATCAAATTTCATTGACTTGCCTTCATTTCTTAAATTTCTAGTGTTTTCTAGTTATTGAGTTATGAGGGTTCTCCTACGTAGGTGTTAGAGTAGGTGCCCGCACGGCCCGGTGTATTGTATCGTGACACTAAGCTTTCCTTTCTTAGCGTATCTCATTACACCCTTCCTGGGTGAGATTTTCAAGTAAACTTACTCATGAATTCAAAATCAAGATCTCTTCTTCTAACATCGGCATAAGACTTTTGCCGACATTGATCTGTTCTCAACCTCTTCTTATTTAGTTGAATCTTCTCTATGGCCTCATATACCAATTCGGGACCTATGAGAGAAACTTCACTTACCTTAAACCATCCTATAGGAGACCTACACCCCCTACCATAAAGAGCCTTAAATGGAGTCATATCAATACTCGAGTGATAACTGTTATTATAAGAAAACTCAATCAACGGCAAATGGTCATCCTTATTGCCCTTAAAATGAATTACACAAGCCCTCAACATGTATTCCAAAGTTTGGATGGTATACTCCACTTGCCTATCGGTTTGGAGATGAAAAGTCATGTTAAGCTTAACCTTTGTACCAAGACCTTTTTGGAATGACTTCAAAAATTGAGAAGTAAATTGGGTACCATGATTGGAAATAATATACTAGGAAACTCCATGAAACCTTACCATTTCTCTCGAATACAACTTAGCACAATCTTACGCTGAATAAGACCTACACGAATAATATGAGCAGATTTCGTCATTCAATCCACTATTATCTAAATTGAGTCATGTTGTTGCTGAGTACGTGTCCATATTCATATCTTCCCATTCTCATGTAGGAATACCAATGTCTTAGGATAAACCTTCCATCTTCTAATGTCCAACTTTCGCTTGATGACATTAGGATACTTAGCCACAAATACCGCAACATCCTTTTTCATCCTATTCCACCAATAGATTTCCCAAAAATCACGGTACATCTTGGTGGCACCTAAGTGAATAAAATATCGATAACTATGGACTTCTGCTAAGATCTGTTGCCTCAAGTTATCAACATTAGGAACACATAATTGACCTTGATATCTAACTACTCCATATCTCCCTTGGGAGAAAGCATCAACAGACTTTTTGAGCAGCGGCTCTTTCAATTCTGCAAAAATTATATCAAGACCTATCTTAGCCTTCACATCCATAACAAACGACGATTCAGACCTATTATGAACCATAATACCACCCTAGGTGGAATCCACTAGTTGAACACCTAATCGAGCCAACCTATGAACATCTCGAACCAACTCTTTCTTTTCACCCTCAACATGAGTAACACTCTGATTGATAGTCAACTAAGAGCATCCTCCACCACATTTGCTTTATCAGGGTGATAAAGAACACTCATGTCATAATCCTTCAGAAATTTTAGCCACCTTTTTTGGCGAAGATTCAAGTCTTTTTTGGTTCAACAGATATCACAGACTCTTATTGTTGATGAAAACATTAACATGGACCCCATACAAATAATACCTCCATAAATTTAAGGCAAAAACAATTGATGCTACCTTCAGGGTATGGTAGGATAATTTTCTCATGGATCTTAAGTTGTCTTGAAGGTCAGCTCAGTGAACCTTGTAGAGTTGGAAATGATAGATTTTGATATCATTCTAGCATGGATAAGTAACAATCATGTTAAGCCTCAATCGATTGTAGATCTAGGATTGTTTGATTTCAGTATCCAAATGAGCCAGTCTTAGAGAGGAAGGGTAGTAATTTAGTACATGTAGGTCGATTTACCTCTTCCCATATGGCCAGGAAAGTGAAACGGAAATATCTATCACCTTGTTCGGCTTGAGGATTCAAACTCTGAGACCCCAACTCTTGAGTTAAGACAAGTAGTGAATTATTTTTCAGAAATTTTTCCAGAAGATCTTTCCAAAGTTCCTCCCAAAAAGGAAATTGACTTCACAATCGATATCTTTCAAAATACCTAGCCTATTTCAATTCATCCTTATAGAATAGATCCATCTGAGCTTAAGAAATCGAAATAACATGTTGAATGACCTTCTAGATAACGGCTTCATCATACCTAGCATCTCTCCATGATGTGCTCCGGTGATATTCGTGCGTAGAAAGACGATTCTCTCAGGATTTGAGTTGACTACCATCAGTTTAACAATGTCGAAGTTAAGAAGAAATATCATATCCCTATGATTGATTACTTGTTTGACCAACTTAAGGGTGCTAGTTCTTTTCTAAGATAGCCCTCGAACTCGGCTATAATCAACTTAGAGTCAAAGATAGTGACATCCCAAAAACAACTTTCAAAACTCGGTATGGTCACTATGTATTTGTAGTTGTGTTCTGGCTAAAAAATTTATCATGTAGCTTTCATGGACTTAATATTAGTTGGACTTGTTATTCGTCGTCTTTATTGATGATATCCTCATCTATTCTCGAAATGACGAAGATCATGTGACTCAACTGAGAGTTGTTTTAAAAACCTCAAAGATTGTCAGCTATTCGCTAAGTTCGACAAATATGAATTATAGTTATAGATTGTCGCTTTCCTTAGTCATATGGTATCCAACGAAGGCATCTGAATGGAATCTCAAAAAATTGAGACATTAAAGCCTTGGACCAGATCCACCTCTCTGACTGACATCAAAAGTTTCTTGGGTTTGGCCAATTACTACACGAGGTTCGTTGAAGAATTTTCTTCCATAGCTAACCTGTTGAGCAAGTTGACTAAAAAAAAGGTCAAGTTTCAGTGGTCTAATGAGTGTGAGAAAAATTTCTTAGAACTGAAAACCAGGTTGATTGCAAATCTTATCTTGACTCAACCAGAGGGTTCAGGTGTTTATGTGGTTTATTGTGATGCATCAAGCGTCGACTTAGGTTGTATGTTAATTTCACAGGGTAAGGTCCTAACTTATACTTTCAGACAACTTAAGGTCTATGAGAAAAACTACCCGACTCATGACCTCGAGCTTCCAGTCATCATCTTTTCCCTAAATATTTGGACACTATTTGAATGGTGTTTATGCTATGTGTTCATAGATCATAAGATCCTCCAGTATTTGTTCACCCAGAATTAGTTGAATCTTCATCAAAGGAGATGGATTGAATTCCTCAAAGACTATGACATGCACATCTTAATATTCAGATGTGTATTCAGATTTAGATGTCTTAATATTAATAGAAACAAATGAGGCCTAAGTAATATTGTATTAAATTTTCAAAATCACTTATAATTAGCATTGTTTCGGTTATAGGTGATAAAATTAGCCCCTGAAATCGAATCTTGATTAATTTGCTCAATTTATGTTGACTATTGACCTGTTAATTTACTAGTTCAATCCAACTCATGTGAGAAAAATTTATAAATATCTGTCATTTGGACATAATTGGAGAGTTATAGTTATAATTGGGTATTTAAAATTCATAACTATAGTTTGAGATGTTATGCCCAAAAAAAAATCTTTTTTACATCTCTCCTTAATTTCATTCGCTTTTCTGCCGACCCTTTCTCTCCTTCTCTTCATCTCTCTCCCCTTTTCGTTCTCTCGCTCACATTTCTCCTCTAATTTTCTTTCTCTCCCTTACTCTGGGTACTCTCCTAATCTCTCTCTTTGTATATTATGTTTTCACTTTCTTTTTGTATTTTCATCCTTCTCTCTTAACATTTATATATTGTTTTGAGGTATTAGGTGAATGTTTTTTGAGGTATTAGCTAGGTGAATGTATTTGTTATTTTAATATGTTTATTTAGGTTGTATCCTCTCTCACTTACCTCTCCCCCCTCCCCCCCCCACCTTCTCTTTTTCTCTCTTTTTGTGTTTTGTAAAGATTCTTATCTCTTTTTGAATTTGTATTTTCATCCTTATCTCTTTACATTTATATTTTTTGAGGTAGCAGACGAGTGTATTTATCGTATGCATATGTGCATTTAGGTAGTATCTTTTTTTCTTCTCCCTCTCTCACCCATACTTTGTATTTTGTATTTCTACTTCTATTTTTGTTTTTCTATATTTTTTTAGTGTGACGGTATATATTGTGAAGATGTCTGCTTTTAGATTATATCCTCTATCACTTCTCTCTCTCTCTTATTTATATTTTTGTATTATTAGGCGGCTATTTATTACATTTGTGCGTGCATTTAAGTTGCATCCCTCTCTCTCTTCACTTTTCTCTCTCTATGTATATATATTTTTGGGTATAAAACATTATATTTATTGTATTAATATGTATATTTATGTTGTATTTTATAATTTCACATCTCTCTCTTTATCTTTTATATCACTTGTAACATTCTCTTTTGTATTTGAATATTCATTCGCTTTTGTATTAATTGTATTCAAAACTCTTTTATCGATTTTATTCATTCTCTCTTATATCACTTATATTTATTTTTTCTAATATCACTTGTATAGACATATACATAGATAAACATATATAGATATGTATTAACAGTGAAATTCGAACCTTGGTACAACAACATTAAAAAAGTCTTAAGTACCGATCCAGGAGCCATTGAGCCAACTAAATCATTTATTCATTGGGTGCTCTATGTTAATTTTATAAAAATACCTATCAATTTCTACATAGATATATATATTTCGTAACGAAGTTAATGGGTGCTCGAGCACCCGGCGGACATCATGTGGATCCGCCTCTGTATAGATACACAAATACATTGATACACACATATATATTTTCATAATTGCCCACGCATTTGCTATAAATATACAAATACATAGATACATAAATGTACCCTCCCAAAGATGGACACTCATCTACCGTAGATACATAGATACACATATACATATATGTATCTTATCAAAGCTGCCTACTTTGATTTTTCAGATTAAAAAATCAACAATGGCACATTTATCAAACACATAAATATTTTTTAAAAAGGCTAAAATAGGTAAAAGCATACGACTGATACAAGCACATAAAGAAAAATATTATAACAAAGAAATTGGGGGAGATGGTGAGGGAAAGATGGTCAGATAAAGGGAAAAAAATAATACAATTTACATCACAAAATAAAAATACAAGATAAAGGCTATAGAGGAAGAAAGAGAAGGAACAAATATCAAATTGATACGACACATAAAAAAGGGTCTAAAATATCCTTGAAGTATAGAAAATGATATAAAATTACCCTTCATCCACCTAATGGCTCCGAAATGCTCTTTCCATCCACCTATTGGCTCCAAAATACCCTTCTCATCCACCTTTGAGTTCAAAATTGACCACTTATTTAATGATTTTAAATTTAAACTATTTTAAATATTTTTAAAATATTTGATGTTCAACTATTGATTATAATTTAATTTATTTGTATTATTTATAAATCAACCCACTACCCACAATAATCCAACTACAATATCAAAATCGTCATAAACACTACTAAAACACGATCAAATTATAAATTCATGAAAATGACATCTAAAATTATTTGAGTCCGAATAGAAGCCCTAATTAAATTTATGTTGAGCCGCTTATTAGGAGGAAACTTTCAATTTGATTCTCTTTCAAGATTGAATTAGAAATTTATGATTAAAGGTAAAGAAGTAATACATCCTGAATTAATTCATGCACTTTTTTAAAATATAATTTTATAAACATTTATGATTTATTTTAAAACCTGTAATATATTATTTTGAAAAAAGTTACCTATGAAGTAACATCACATAATTAAGACGTAAGAATAATTAAGATGAGCATAGTCAGACTTTTAACTTTATCCGTAATTTTTATTAGACACTTGAATGTATAATAATTTACTTCTATAGATATTTTCGTCTCAAATTTTTAAAAACACTCAACTGGCAGTAGCTTTTCTGTTGTTGCATTAATAGTGTGACGGATTCATTAATTTGGAGGTTTTAATTATTAATGGGTGGGTAGTGGATTGATGTATAAATTATACTAATAAGTAAATTATAACAAATAGTTAAGCGCCACATATTTTAAAAAAATATTTAAATAGTTCATATATAAAACCGTTAAATAAGTGATCAATTTTGAACCAAAAGGTGAATGACAAGGGTATTTTGGACCCAATAGGTGGGTGAGAATGGTATTTTAGAGCCAATAGGTGGATGGAGGGTAATTTGTACCATTTTCAATACTTTAAAGATTTTTTAGGCCCTTTTCCGAAAGTAAAATACAAGAAAAGAGGCTAAAAAGAAGAGTGTCAACAAGATAGAGAGAGGAACATAGAGAAAAGATAGGATAAAAAATTGATACAAATGTTGGAATGTACGCGTCCACTTATCAGTCAAGGACCAGGTTCCTTGACTCAACAAGAACAGTAACTAAAAGTTCTGTTCACTTGTTTCGATGGGATCAGGTCCTCAGCACAGTTATAATAACGAACAGTAAAATAAGTGTTGAAAGTAAAGGTTGAACAAACAACTTTACGTGGAAACCTCCTTGCTTAAGGGAGGAAAACCACGACATGTTCTCAACAGGACTTTTCAAACCGCTTTCACTAATCTTTAACAAGAAAAAGGAAACCGATTACACAAAATGTGAGGAAGAGTTTTTAATCTCACTATCAAGCAATAACACTATTGCTTGATGAATCTAAGTAGAGATTCCTCTACCCACTAAGCTATCACCCTAGATAACTTAGACTTCAACTAAGCGAATACCACAACTCCCACTATGCTAACCCAACTTATTAATATAGACTTTTATAGTAAGACACAAAGTTACTCCTAACTATGTTCTTACCAGACTCAAACCAAGTTTGAAAAATGTTTCTAAAAATCAATGAAACGAATGCAACAAGTTAAGCTCAATACAAACATTGAAGAACAATAGTAGGTGCAAAAAACACTTCTTCTCTTGATCAGTTCCTTGCTGTATGTATTCTTGTGCTTGAGTTCTTCCTTGAAGATGACCTTCTCTTTTTAAGAACTTTTAGTTTTAGTTTGTCAAATCTTAAATTTGTGTTTGTTGGAAAGAGATAATATAATTTCCCACAAATTCGTTGAATCCATCCCATTGGCTGAAGGCCTGCTGTTGGAAAATTTGTACACCTACCGCATTAGAGGTGGCAGCTTTTCAGACAGCTGTCTTTTCATTTTTTTACGTTACAGTCTTGTGGGGACAGGTCCCCTGCAAACTTCTTTGTGAGTTCTTGAAAAGGCTTGCTGGCTGACTTCCTTCTTTGGATGAATGAATATAATATGGAGTTTGTCATGCTAAAAGTATCAAACATAAAGATTTATTATCCGTTGGACAAACACCCTTATCCATTCTGATTGGTGTAGTACACTGACGCCTCACCAACCTCTAACGTGACAGCTTTACAGCTGTAACCAATCATGTATCTGATGGAGAAAACTCTGCCTGGTACCAGGTCCCTGCATTTGTGAGATATTGAAACATACAATCTTGTCCGCTCTTCTTATTGATGTAGGATACTACACTTTTCACCTACCACCTGAAATGACAGCTTTTACAACTGTACCCCATTTGTATCTGGACGAGAGCACTTTGCCAGGGACCAGGTCCCCCCATTTGTGAGGATCATCAAAACACCTAGAATATAATAACAAATCCTCAAAAGAAAATATAAGAAAAAAAACAAA
Organism: Solanum arcanum; assembly: GCA_027789145.1. Classification (NCBI taxonomy): domain Eukaryota; kingdom Viridiplantae; phylum Streptophyta; class Magnoliopsida; order Solanales; family Solanaceae; genus Solanum; species Solanum arcanum. The sequence continues at coordinate 52,805,657 of CM050937.1, forward strand.
AAGAGAGAAAATATACAATTGATACAAATATACAAAGCAAACTAAAAGAAAAAAATACAAAAATGAGAGATGTCAAGAGAGGGAGAGGGGCAAGGAGGAGGGACAGTAAATACATAACAAACAGACAAAATAAAATACATAAAAAGGGATATAGAGGGAGAGAAAGTGATTAGCGGGTAGATATAAAATTGATATAAATACGCAAAATAAAATATGTGGAGAAGGGAGGTGAGAGGAGATAGAGAGAGGGGAATAAAGTCAAGCGATATTGGGAGAGACATGAGAGATGCTAGAAAAAGTAAAGTATAATTTTGATTGGGATCGTTACAAGATTAAAAGATCTATTTTAATAAATTGAGGGACAAATTTGGTCTGTGATATGATTTAATTGTAATGTTATGTTAATTATTTTTATTCAAAATTATGAGTGGACTTACGGATGGTTACTGTAGTCTTTGATCAAACTACTTGAAGGGCGATTTGAAAAGTCATCTGATAATTGAAATTGATGTAATTATTGTAAGGATACTGTCACACAGGATTTTGAGAGAAAGTATATTTGTATTTAAGGATAACTAATTTCAACTCATTTCGTCCATATTTTTATGAGCTTCACTAGGTTGAAGATCATATTCACTCATTTAAGAAAGGAAAGAAAAATGAGTGATTTATTTAATTTAATATAAAAAAATGATTTTATTGAACTTATATGGACTGAAATTATCACCCTATGCCCTATATATCATTCATTTTAAGACATTATTTTTTCATAAATATGTCATGATCTTAAACTATTGGATTGTATGATTACCTACTCAATTATAATTCAATTAGCAAATCTTTATCATTCATTTCTAATTAATAGAATTTTTTTTAGATAAAATTAAATACGAGTTGACAAAGTAAAACAAAAATGAAGAAAACAATTTCATCTCTTTTAATTTATATATATATATATATATATATATATATATATATATATATATATATATATAAACATAGGTTGTAAAGATAGTTTTTAACTCAACTTAGTTCTAGAGATACCGTATGACCTTAGGTAATACCTAATGCACTTCCGCACTAAAGAGCTAATATTAACATATATTATTAATTGAACTTCATCGTGTTTTGATCTATGTATGTGACGGACCTAAGATTTTCACAAAGTGGATTCAAGATATAAAAATTAAAACAAAAATGTGCGAGTAGGGATTCAAACTTGGGCAAGTTGGAAAAATTAAGCCCTCTTAACCACTTGGTCAAAGGTCACACTCGTGTTAATGGGGTCAAAAGGTAATCTATACATATAAAATTTTAAAAAAGATCATGTATATATATATATATATATATATATATATATATATATATATATAGAGAGAGAGAGAGAGAGAGAGAGAGAGAGAGAGTTATTTTTCAACAAAGTGGGTTCATATGAACCCACTTGACCCCCTATGGGTCCGCCCCTATACTCATATAGTTTAATTATTATCTTAGTTGAAAGGTTTTTGGTGTTACAATAAACAAAATAATTGTTATCTCGGGCTCAAATTCATAGATGAAAACTCTTACATCTTGACCATCGATATTTCTGTAACGAAAAAACGAATCATCAAAAAATATTACTTGGTGCCTTTATATATGTGATATTCTTTACTTTTGAGATAAAAATGTATAATTTTTTAATTGTAATATAAACATAAATATTTTTAAAAAATAAAAATAAAATATACATACAGTAAAACCTTTTATAAATTAATATAGGTGGGACTATTAAAATTTTATTATCTTATAGAGATATTATTTAATCGATATATTAATATTTATTAATTTAAAGAATTGTTAGATATTTGATGAAGGTTAATTTTGATTATATCAAAATTATTGTATCTTACTAATTTATTAATCATATTTATTGATTTTTCGCTTAAAAACATTATACATAAAGTACAACGAATACATCAAAATAATTGTATCTTACTGATATCAACCTTGTGATGTTGTGATAATAAGAGCTTTCAAGATGTATTATCGAACAGATTTTATTGTAGGATATTAGAAGACTATAAAGTGGACAAACTAATTCAGCAAATATCACTGTTTTAGACGCTATCAATTTTGCAATCCTGTTTGAATATCAAATGTTCAGTAAGAGACAATAGCAAATTATTTTAGACACTGTAAAATTCATTCGGGGGATGCAATCTTAGAGAATTTGAATGAACCTACTAGTGAGGTCATAATAAATGATCTCGGTTACCACAATAAAATGAATGTCAATAACCTATTGAATTATCTTGGTGTAAGTTATACATGTTCACAGATCCAGAGCTTAGAAAAAATCATGGATACCATCGGAAAAAAGAAATGTTGATTATGAAGTTGAAGATACTATACCTTTGGAATCAATTACGCGTAAGAAAACACTTATCACATATAAAACTCTTCACAATTTTATGGTACAGTTCGAAAAGACAACACCGGAGCTCTTGGATGCAATAAGAAAAGTTGGAGATAAGCTTCAACTAGATTTATTTTTTAAAAAAAATAAAAACATATAAAATCATATTTCACTAAATTGTCTTAGATATATTTTTACTTTTAAAGAATTATTAATTTATGATATTAATGGGACCATATATTTATATAGGGATCCTCTAAAAATATATTATCTTATGATCTTATCGAATTTTGCGATTTTTTCATTGGCTCAAGTCGGGACCGAATAAAAATATTATTTAGAAAGATTTTTAATTTATCAAGTATTAATTTATAGAGGTTTTACTGTATTTGAAGGACACATATTTATACTATCTCAAATTATCTGTAGTTTTAAAAAAAAATTAAAATGTATTTATCATTTTGAAGTTTGGAACATAATTAATTATTTTTTCTTATCTTGTCAAAGCAATAGCTATTTTTAAAGGCTACAACATGTTGATTTCGTGTAACATCTCGTAACTTGAATTAATTAGGAATAAGCTAAGAAACAAATAATAATCAATTTTGAAAATAAGTAGGGAAATTAGGAAAATTTTGCAGCTTTCAAAAGTGAGTTTTAGTCATTTTCAAACGATCATAACTTCCAACTCAGGAGAAGTTTAGATGAGTTCCTTTATATGGTTGGGAAGCCATTGGGAATATCTTACCGACGCAAATCCGATGTCGTATGAGGGAGACGTGCCTTTTGAAAGTTGGGCTATTGAGCTGAGGAAAATACAATATACATTTTAGTAAGGGTAAAGTTGTCATTTCACCTTAGTACTTCCTAAATCGTTTTAGGTTATATTAGGGGTAAAAACCAAGTCCCAAATCAATTTTAGAAAAATTAAGAACGTTTAGGGCTTGGGAGAAAAGAGAAAATAAGAGGAAGATCAAGAATTGTCCAAGAACGCCAAGATCGTTGCGTGGATTTCGTCGGGGGTGATCCCTATCGAGGTATGTGAGATCATTCGATGTTGGGTCCTTTGACCCCACACAATTTGTTTCAATTAAACAAGTTAGAGTATATGGAATGTTGAATATGGGAGTTCTTGATGAAAATTCGTTAAATTCATATTGAATTGTAGTTGATCTCTAGTGATTTGATTCATGTTTTCGTACTGTATTTTGGTCTAATCTATTATGCAATAAGGTATTTAGTGATCCTAAGTATTTGGGTGGGATCCATTGAAGTTTAGGAGGTTTAGAGATGAAAAACATAGAAGAAAAGTCGAAAATCCCATCTGACAACCCTTGGGGCGCCGCGCTTGCAAGAGCTCCTCAGGACAGGCTCTGTCTAACAGACTTTGGCGCGCCGCACCTCTCAGAGCACCAAGGTTACTTGGAGACCCCGTTCTTTCCCTATATTTTCATACTAGTTTCTAAGTGATGTACATGTCATTCCTATTTGATTCCAACACTCTAAAGTACATCTAAACATCATTAAATCATCCATAAACATGAGATCATGATCCTTGAACT